>CM067331.1:113212500-113862500 GCA_034376525.1 Nicotiana benthamiana
CGAAGCAGAGTATGAAGCTGTTATTGCAGGCCTGGAACTGGCACGAGAACTTGGCATAAATCAGATTATAATCAAGAGTGATTCACACTCATGGTTAATCAAATGCCGGGGATTTATACAGCCAGGGAAACAAGGATACAACAATACCTAGAAATGGTACGAGAATTGATAAAGCAATTTCAAACTTGAAAAGTTACACAAATTCCAAGGGATGAGAATGTTGAAGCAGATTCTTTAGCTAACCTCGCATTAGCGGATGCCGCGGCAAGCGATTCAAACGCCTCAATTATACATTTATTTCATTCAGTTCTTGAGCCTGATAACGACGAGGTAAATTTTAATAATTTAACTCGAGATTAGAAAAACGTAATTGTTGCTTTTTTGCAGTATGGTACCGTGCCCGATGATAAGAAAAAAGCCCATGCGCTACGAAAAAAGACTGCTCGGTACTGTTTAAAGCAAGGTAATTTATATCAAAAAATATTTTCCAGTCCCTTAGCAAGATGCCTTGGACCTTCACAAACTGAGTATGTAATGAGAGAGAAACATGAGGGACACTACGGTAATCACACTGGAGAAAGGTCACTAGTAAGAACCTTCACTAGAGAAGGATACTATTGGGCTAAAATGGAAGATGAAGCAGGAAGCTTCGTGGATAAATGTGATAAATGCCAAAGGTACGGTAACAATATGCATAGACCCATAGAGTTATTACATCCATTCATTACACCATGACTATTTATGAAATGGGGAATGAATATAGTGGGACCATTACCTCAAGTGAAAGGACATGTAAAGTTTCTTCTCGTACTTACTGATTATTTCACTAAATGGGTGGAGGCAGGAGCATTTAAACATGTGCGAGAAAAAGAAGTCGAAGATTTTATTTGGCGGAATATCATATGTCGATTTGGTGTACCAAAGGAAATCGTGTGGCAATGGCCCTCAATTTATCGGAGCTCAAATCAAAGAGTTTTTTGAGAGTTGGAAAATTAAAAGGATTACATCCACACCTTACCATCCGGTGGGTAATGGGAAAGTAGAATAAAAAAACAAGGTTATTATCAACAATTTAAATAATCGATTAGAGGGGTCAAAGGGTAGCTGGCCTGAAATGTTACCCGGAGTTTTATGGGCATATCGCACAACAACAAAAGCGAGCACATGAGAAACACCCTTTTCATTAGTTTACGGAGCTGAGGCTTTGATTCCAGTTGGGATAGGAGAACCAAGCACATGATTCACGCAAGCGACACAAGAATCTAATGACGAAGAGATGCGGGTCAATTTGAATCTACTGGAAGGCAGGAGAGAAGCTGCAATAATAAGAATGACACCAAAAAAACAAGTGATAGAATGATATTACAATAGGAAAACACGACCCAGATTCTTCAAAATTGGGGACTTCGTGCTTAAAAGGGTTTTCAATCCACAAAGGCAGCCAACATGGGTAAATTGAGTCCAACTTTGGAAAGACCCCATAGAGTTCTTGATATTGCAGGCAATGGAGCATATGAATTGGAGATAATGGATGGCAAAGTATTACCTTCACATTGGAATGCTGTTCATTTGAAGAGATATTACTTCTAAGGAATACCCACGGTCAGGTATCATCATTTTGCATTTAATTTTTTGAATTGTTAAACTTTTACTAATGATTTAGATGATAGGCAAAAATCTAGCCCGTACTAAATGATGAGTCACGACTTGTAAGGTACACAGAATAACCTAAAATTCCTGGCCTAGGGTTACAATCATTCTGATAGAAATCTAAACGGGTTAAGCAGTCTTCATTTATAATCGTACCTCCGAGTCCAGTATATGTTTCCTTTTAAGGAAAAGGACCAAATGAGAGAAACTATAAATTGCTCGAGGCTTCATACTTCAACATTCAAACACTTGGAAAACTACATAATATACACAATTGTATAGAAAGAGGGCAGAGAAGATTGAAGAAAAATCAAGCCTGAAAAAGTCAAGTGCAGAGTAATAAAAGTCACATGAAGTCATGAGCCAAGGCTACAGAAAACCTTATTGTAGTTAGGGTAAAAGCTATGTACTAAAGCAGGTTATAAAGAAAAACCTTGCATTTATTGTTCTAAAACGGGTTATAAAGAAAAACCTTGTGTTTATTGTTTTTTCTTAGAAATATATTACAAGGAAAAACAATTACGAAAAAGTTATAGATGTAATTCAAATACATATAAGATATTATTCAAAACTTGTCAAGGTTTAAAATAAAAACTTGTCAATGTTATTTCAAGAAACATGTGTGTTCCTATTTCTTTTATCGTATGTTAACACCATTATGAGGTTGAGACGATCTTCTTCATTAAGTGTCGAAATATATAAGGGCCCTCTTTATAAAAACTCATGTTTAAAATTATTTATTTATGAGATTAACAGAAGCATTTTTAAAGACGAAAAAGTCAAGTTATTCTATGTCCTTAAAAAATAAAGGCAAGAATAAAATAAACAGAAGTCTAATATCAAAAACTTCATAAAATACTCAAGATTAAGTACGAACTTGATAAAAAAACTATAAAATTGTTTATACAGATTGCCCCGTAAATGACTTGGGGACTTGAGTTCCAAAAACTAATCCTTAAATGGAACTAAGGGTTTTATTAGAAGTTTCTTAGAATAAACCCGTAGATGAAGCCAAGGGTTTCTAACACGACTTTCCAAAAAGGTACTTGCAACAAAAATAAGTACAAGATAAATTTTTTACTAAAGAGATGTGGGAGCTGAAGAAGGCGCATCAACAACAACGGGCTCAACTTGGACAGGAGAATCAACAGTTGCAAGTTGACTTGATTCACAACAATAGGCTCAACTCGAGTAAGGGCTTCAGCAGAGGTGGTTCAACTAGGATTGTAGCAATGGGTTCGATTAAGCTTGAAGAAAATGTCATACCCCTATGAGCCTCAACCATGGGAGCTTCAATCACAGGAGAAGGGAAGTCCTGCGGTTGCTGAGCTTGTTCTATAGGGTTATTGACCTTAGCTAATTCAGCTTCTAGGTCAAAAATTGCTTGCCCAACTTCAAGCAGAGTATCACGACAGGAATTCAGAAAAGCCCAACGTACCTCAACATCAAATTTTTCTTCAAGGATTTGATAATCCTTTTCCTAAGCAGCAGCCTCACTCTTAAGCTCTTCATTTTCGGCCAAGGCATGAAGCTTGAAGGGAAGCATAAGAGCTCTCTAAAGCATGTACCTTTTCAACAGAAATTCGAAGGTCCTCTTGTGCTTGAGTTAAGTTTTGCACATGTTCTCCAGCGTAAACTTCTTTTTGAGCAAACAGTGCCTTTAATGCCATATTTTCCTTGCTAGCCTTAGATAGCTGTTCTGAAAAGGAGGATTCAAGGCAATCTTTTTCCTTCTCAGCTTGGCACAAAGAAGCCTTAATAACCGCTAACTCCGAAGTTAACGCTCGTGCTTGTTGTTCTAAGGTACTTTTACTCTCTTGTAAATCCTCCATCTCAATTTGAGCACTGTCAAACAGTTCCTTCCAGTTGTTTGCCTCCAACTGAGAATCATGAGCAGCCTTTTTTCGCATTATGAGCAACCTTCTCCAAGTCACGTACTACCTTCTCCAAGAGGGGGATTCTGTTCATCAGCTCAGTGCCAATAAGATTGGCCTAATAGAAAAGGGGAAGTAAGAATCCCAGAGTCAGAAATCTTTACAAAGTGGAGAAGAAAATAAAATACCTTCAAAGTGGCATGCACTATGTCATTCATAAGGGTCATGTTGCTATAGCTTTCAAGTTTTGCATTCTTGATTGGGCCAATCAAAGGCTCGAGCCAAATATCAGCTTGGTCGGATTTTCTCAAGAGCCGGTTGTTGGCAGGAACTTCAATGGTTACACATCTCATAGTAGTACTTCTACTTGAAGAACCCACCTCCGTATGGTGAACGATAGGTGGGGGAATTGTCAAAGGAGAAGCGGTGGGAAGAGTAAAGACAGTGGAGGAAGGAATAGAAGAAACAGTTGATGCAAGTAAAGAAGCAATCGCAGGTACGAGAGATGAAAAATGAGATAAGGGAAGTTCATCTAGAATAGGTCCTAAATTTCTACTACCAAAACCACTATCAAAAAGCTGGTCAATAGACTCACGAGTATCGAGAGGAGAGATGTCATCATCAGGAATGATAACTGGAGCAACAACTAGATCGGTAAGAGACAGATGAAGAGAGACTTCAGCTTCGTCATCGGAGATGATACGACTCCTAGCTCGTGGTCTCATTACCAAGGAGCCTTCGCCTTCTTCCTCAGAGTCTTCTTCTGCAGCAGCTTTTCTTTTGGAAGAAGAACCCAAGAGTATTTCTTGGGATAAGGAGGTACGAGTATCTAAAGAGTCACGGGACGCCATGATTGCTCCAACAGTGACCCCTCGAATAGAAAATCCTGATGAAAAAGAAGGATAAAAATTAGGACAATAAAAGAAAATATTTATGTACGTACAAGAAAAAAAAAATAAAAACTCTTACCATGAGTTTTTACTTTCCAATCATAACGACTGGAAAGGTTTGTCCATGACCTACCCTCCATTCGGGTGGTCCTTAAAAATTTTCTACCCAACCATGGAAGTTGGGTACGGTTTCCACAACACCCATAGTTGCTGAAAAAGAAAAAAAGAAAAGAAGCAACATTATAAAAGTCAATAATCTTGAAAGAAAAAGGCACGAGAAAGATGTAATACTTACAAGGAAAAAATATAAAAACTCTTACCATGAGTTTTTACTTTCCAACCGTAACGACTAGAAAGGTTTTTCCATGACCTACCCTCCATTGGGGCAGTCCTTAACAATTTTCTACCCAACCACGGAAGTTGGGTACAATTTCCACAACACCCACGGTTGCTGAAAAAAAGAAAAGAAGAGACATTAGAAAGTTCAATAAGCTTAAAAGAAAAAGGCACGAGAAAGATGTAATACTTACGTGTAAAGTTTCACTTCTCAGAAAAGGAACGTTCACTTCACCCACTAAACCAGCAGTAGGAGCATCAACAAATCGAGCATACCAGCCACGGTCTTTGTCGTCCTCGGGGCTTACTAAAACCCTCTTGCTCTTGGCTGCTAGGGTAAAAATACCATTGCAGAAAAACCTAGGGGAGTAGAAGTGAATTAAGTGGGGAAAAGTAAAGCCAACATCTGCCATGTTAGCAATGTGTTTCAAGCAGGCGACAACCCTCTAAACAATTGGACCGATTTGACCCAAACAAACATTAAAAAAGGGAAAAAATCCAGAATGACCGGGTCAATGGCTAGTTTAAACCCTAGAGTGAAAGGGTATGTGTAGACAAAAGAAAATCCAATCACGTAGGGATCAGTGATCCTTTGATTTGGATTAGGAATGATAATTGAAAAATCACTACTCGAATGACAGTTCTTACGAACTATAAGAGCTAAGATTTCTATAATCCGAGTAAGGAAAATATCGGCACGATCTAAAGTATTTACTTGGTTCCTTAAAGATTCCCTATCATGATGAAAAGATAGTTCAGTAGGGATTATCTCATCTATTAGAGGCTCACACAAGGGTTCAGTGGGTTCTTTATTCCTAGAAGAAGCCATCTGAGAAAGAGAACCTCTAGTTATAGAAGAGAGACCAGAACTAGGAGAAGGTGCGGATGTGCTACCACCACGAGTAGACCCCAAGCTACGGAGTCTACCCCCTCTTCTATGCCTAACAGGAGCATTGAGGAAGCTATCTAAAATGGGGGTTCTCCTAGGGTTAGGATTTGGTGAAGTCATGGTGAAGAAGATCAAGATCAAAGTAAGGAAGAAGTATATAGAGATTTAAAGAGTATGAGTGTTCAATAAGTTTTATGTGATAGAAGACAAAGAAAGAAGTTATATTTATATTAGGGAACAACCGCAAAAGGAAAAAGTACGATGATGGAAGAATCATAATAATGATAACTGACACTTCGAGAATAGTGGAGCCGCAGGAAAAGCCTTGAAAAGGGCTGCAAAGCTGCAAAACTAATGAGAAAGCGACATGTATGCAGAGCATTAAATGGAAGCGACAATTAAAACATCAATTTTGTTATAGCATTTATGGCGACAAATATTTTCTTTTAAAGAAACCCACTTCCCAAATATTCAATGGATGAATAAGTGAAAGTGGGAGGACTATCTGTATTGGAAAAAATTATATTTAAGAAAATGTGTCATGACATATAGGCTGATTAGATGGTCCAAGAATGACAACTGCTTAAGAGGTACGAGCAATAGCAGGGACGAATTACAAAAGACACAAGCTAATAACAGAAGAGCAGGCATGGGTAGATATTCAAATAATTCAGCGCCCATACTTGTTGAACTCGTTTATATTCAAGAGCCCAAAAGAGTGAATCTGACAGTAAAAAGAGCGCAGATACAACGTATAACAGATATTAAATACGAAATACGTTAGAGAATTTGTATTAAATGTAATGATTATGTAACGTAGAATTCAATGTCTTTAATTACTCATAAAAGCCTCATTATGATTTGGGCAAAACACATATATCTAGGACACTTATAAAAGGAGAAACATCTGATCAGTTGAGGACACGAAAAATTATTAAAATATATATTTGTTTACTCGCTTTATTCTTGAAATATTCTTCTGCTACATAATTTAATTCATTCTATACATTCTTCTGATTATCAGTAACCCGAATTCTTCTAAAATTCTAGTTTTGACTAAAATTCCATTTTTTTGGTTAAACAATCACGATCCAATGAAAATAACTATAAAGGATGTGACTGTTTTATTTCCTGATGCAAGTAGCTGAACAAGTAGGAAAGTAAAAACTAACATATCTCATGTGCTTTTCTTGGTAATACTTAGAATTTTGTAAGCAATATACATCACTAACACATTACCACCAAATTTCACCAACAAAAAGGAAATACCAAATATATTTTTGATTTTTGAACCTGGTTTACAAATAAATGCCACTTCTGAACTTTCATTCTGTATTAATATAATGTCTACCAGCTTTCCTGTTTATAATTACTAGCAAATATATATCAAATCATTATCCAAATGCAGGGTGTTGTACAGATGTAGACTTAATCTCTATTTTCTAACCCTAAGCAACTAGTTTGTTTTACAGAACCAGAAGCTCTTCCTCCAGCATTAACACAAGAAGCTTCAGCTGGTTGATCTCTATAACTAAGATTTATATCTTCTAGTGCTATGCCACTGCATGGATATTTTTTGCTACAATCAAATTTCACTGCAACTTCTGTGGCAGATGTACCGCGTATGTCTTGATACTTCACGTTGCTGATTTTCACACCCGAGCCCTAAAAATATTTTGAAGAACAAGTGTTAGTTTTCTAGGAGAAGTCCTCAAAAGAAAAAAGAAAAAGAAAGGATGAATATATTTTCTTGTATCACTAACCTGATGAGGGCAATTTTCATTGTTAGGGCAATAATTTTGGTCTACGATGATAGGGTTTTGAACGTTATCCATAACTATATGCTGGAAGAGAACATTTCTGACGAAGCCATTGCTTGATCTTGCCCATGTTTTAACTCTCAATCCATTTTGTGTTCCACTGAACGTGATTGTTTTAACTGTAACATTTTGAACTCCAGGCTCTTCTAGTTCCCAGCCTAAACTCCCAATGCTGCAGTACGTAGTAGTTAAAGTTAAAACAAACTAATTAGATGAAGAAAATAAACCAGTATAAAACATATTTATAGAGCATGAATACCTAATTTAGTTGCAATTATGTTGACTTTGTTGCTACTCATAGCTAATTTTAGTTGCAATTAAGTTGACTTTGTTGCTACACATAGCCTAATTTTAGTTGCAATTAAATTGACTTCTGAAATTTACAGTCTCAAAAATATCATACTACATTCTTGTGTTTATAGAATTATATGTAAAATGAAAAGTTTAAATTTAAGTTATTTTTTTTATATAAAAATGTATCATTCTTTTTGGACAGACTAAAAAGGGAAAACGTATCACATAAAAATAAGATACAGGAAGTACTTTTTTTTCCAGGAAGTAATGAATCAATTAGATTTCTTAGTAGAATGAACTCCTGAATAATGTAACACTATAGTAGCTATGCACCCCCCTCACGCCCAAACCTCTGGAGCGTAGACAACATAAATGGGGGCCCAACACCGGTAACAATAATTGGGATGGGCCTGGCTCTGATACCATGAAAAGAATGGACCTTGGGCCTAACTCAACCCCAAAAGTTAGCTTATGAGGTGATGATTGCCCAAGCCATATAAGGAGACCAAGGACCTCAAATCCCTCCGATGTGGGACAACTCAACAAGTCATGTATTCCATACTGTCCAATGATTAAAGAAAATGCAGAAACTAAATCATTAAGCAAATAAAGTGAAATTATTAATTGTTTGATTCTTTAATGAGATGTAAACTCTTATATTTTTCCAAACCTTATTCCATGGCCAGGGCCACAGGCTATGTTTTCGATCCATAAGTTGGAGGTTCCAGGGCCAATTGAGATACAATCATCTCCGGTTCCAATACGAGAGTTTATAATGGTGACTTTAGACGAATATTGGACGTGAATACCATCGGTGTTGGGACTGTTTCCTGGAGCTGACACCTTTACTCCTTGTAGCTTCACATTATGACAATTATCTAATAATACGTGGAACATTTGGCTGTTTTTCGATGTTAGTCCGCTTATATCTATGTTGCTGGAGTTGGAGAAAGTAAGTCCCTGCAGAACGAAAAAACAAAACGATATGAATGCATAGAGTAAAATATTTAATCTTTTTATTGTTTGTGGTTGATTTGCATCATATACAGTTTCCAGAATTATGAATATATCAAATGATTTATTTCAAGTAAATTGAGACTGCTCAACCCCACTTACCCACGTAAATATTAAATCAACAAACTTTTAGTGTTTCATTATTTCGTAATTATATATTTTCATAAATAATACTTCTGATAGACTAAAATTTAAAATGGAATGACGAATACTACTGATCGATTTATTGTTCCTTGAGGCAATTATTCATGCAAGAGGTTTTGGAAATGAATGTCAATGAATTGAGTGAAATTTAATCTATTGAGTGTGTGCGCGCATGTGTGGTTGTGGTGAACAAGAAGAAGACCATTTATTTACAAGTTAGTTGAAACTACCCAAACCAACTAACGTACCCAAGTAAAAACTAAATAACCAAAGTTGTAGTATTGTTTCATCTTTTCTATTTTTAAAATTCACTTTTTAATAGTTTAAACAAGAATGATGAAATTTAATCATACCATTGTTCCTTGAGGACAATTCTTGCTAGAGTTTTTGCAAGCCCAAAGACTAGCACCTTGTCCATCTAAGGTTCCACCACATATGGAAACTCCAGTGACTCTTTCAAATTTGATCCAATTTTCTTTATTCCGATTGGTATTATAATCCGATGGAGCTAATATAGTGCCATCAATGTGTAATGTAGTAGCCTTGCTCTTGCATGTTTCACCTTGAAAATATGCACTTTTAAGCAAGTAACTTCCCTTTGGCACGTAAACGGTGGCAGGGCTGGTAGATGCACATGCTGCAGCCCATGCACTCAGAAAAGCTTTGGATGAGTCTATTTTTCCATTGGATTTTGCTCCATAGTTTTTGACATTATATATTGCATTTGCAGCAATGGAAGAGTTCAAGATCAAGAACAAGATTGTGAAAAAAAGTGGGAGGTTTTCTAGTAAACTCATTTTCCTCATTATCTTGTTTCTTTAGTTGGGGGTTTTGGGGGGGGGGGGGGGATTAGAAGTTAATGGGATAATCAAATATTGGAGGGGTAATGAGGAAATGAATATGTTTGAGGGGAATTTATAGACTTTGCATTAGAGATCAATGATTTAGGTCATTCAAACTTGTGTACGACGTTCATGTGTAAAATAATGTGTAATAGAAAAATAAATATAAGAAAAGGAAAATTAAGAGAGAAACTAAGTTAGATATGGATTCTTAATTTAAGACGCTGACGTGAGTTAGGTTTTAGGTATATAGTAGTTCTTTCAACACATTTGGTCATGTTGAGGAAGACTTTAAGTTCAAAATTCAAGAAGAAGTCGTTAACCTATTGTTTTTTCTCAATGCTTAACGGAAAAGCCAACTACATTAGGAATCTTTAACGGAATGCCCATACATCTTTAAATAAGTAGTAATATGTCTTTTTTTAAATAATGTGAAGTTCAACTACATGAAATTCAACAGTGGATGGTTAACTTTGTTTCTTAAAATTTTCAAAGAACCTTCAAATCATACTCATATTTTCTATAGATAAGTGGTTTATCCACTTCCTAGATTAGGTATTAGAAGCCGGTATCTCCTACTCTAATTAGTTACTTAAATTTTTTAAAAAATTCCACCATTTTCGATAAGAACTATGTGATTTCATTTATTTTTTCTTTTAAAAAAGAGTTTGAAATCTTCTGTTGTCGTCCTCTTTCACTAAGTTGTTAAAGTTACTTCTGGACTGGTAATGTGTCAATATCATAAACGGTTAACTACAGTGTTATAACGACCCGATCTATCGTCGTTTTGAGCTTTAGCATTTCGTTCGACGGTTTAAGATATTGAGTACTTCATATGATGCATTACGACATGGTGTACGATGTTTGGGATCGGAGGTTAAGGATTGATATAGAAGGGTGATTTTCGATTTTGGAAGAGATTAACATGGTTTGGATTTTGAATAAACGACCTCAGAATTGAGATTTGATGGCCTCAACAGGTTCATATAGTGACTTTAGATTGGGAGTATGTTCAAATTTGAATTTGGATATTCCTACAAGCTTTTGGCTATATATTTTGAAAGATGACAATTTAAAGAATTAGAGAGTTTATACATTTTATCGGAAGTTGACTTCGGTAATTTCAGACTCCTATTGTTGTTTTGAGACTTTGTTAGGTTGATTTAGTTTATTGAAAATGTATAAAGTGGTTGTGATCTGGAGCATTTAATTATGATTCGGATGAGTTCGACGAGGTTGGAATGTTTGAAACTAAAGAAAATAATTTTGATCAATGATTCTTGCTTTAATATTATTTGTAGTATTTTGAGCTAATATATTTGGATTTGATGGTATGATTGGACGGGGTTACATGAGACTCGATTGTGATTCGAGGTGGTCTCAGATCATTTTTGTTGAGTTTGGAGTAGCTGGTGTGTTGCAGTACATTGTGATCATGGAACAAGGCTCATGATCACAGAGTAGGATATTGATTTGACATCAAATTCATGAGAATCAAAGAGGGAATTGGGGATTTTTGTCAATTTTTTGTAAAAAATAAAGATTTGAGTTTTGAGAGTCGATTTGGACAAGGATTTAAAACAAATCATGTATATAGACTTGTGGGGTTATGAGTATCGAGACCTATCCCTTGACCCGAGTTTTGACTAGGCGAGTCGGGGGTTGACTTTTTAAAAATTATATAAAAACCATAGCTTTATTAATTGAAATTTCTTTCTCTTGTATTTATTTAATGTAATTAAATAAATTTTTGCTAGATTTGAGCCGAGCAGATGTAAATTTTAAAGGAAAAATCTATTTTGAGTATTGATTTGGCCTAAATAAGGTAAGTATCTTGCCTAACTTTATGGGGGGGGGGGGGGGGGCTACCCCTTAGGATTTGGGTTGATTGTACTATTTGAAGTATGTGGAAGACATGTGCACGAGGTAACAAGTGTGTACACAAGCTTATATGTAGTATTTGACCGATATAGCCTCTTAGACTTCTTCCATGCATTTAATTGTATTTGTCACAACATGTTATATCTTTCATTGTTGAATTTGCTTGTACGTGTCTTACTTAAAGTTGTTAGTACATGCTCAATTTTTTATTGTCAAGTTCACTCTTATATGTATTATTTGTTAATTGTAATTACTTGTAAATTCATGCCTTATTTGCTAATTGATTCTTGGTAATCCTGTCTAAATTTATAAGTTGTCATTACTTGCTATTTGATTTGGAAGTTATCATGTAACTTTATCATCTGTTTGTGACTTCTCGTAGCTTCATTATTGCGTTTAGTTTTGTGACACACTATTGTTGGTTGTAGTTGTTTGTATAATTCCTATTGTTTGGGGATTAGGTTGCATCTCGTGACGGTATTGTGATGATATAGAATGATATGAAATGGAGCGATAAGAACGAATGATATGATATAGGTGGGATCCGATTGCACGACGTAATATATATTCTTATTATTGTATGGGACTCGGATTGCATGCCACAACGAATATTGTTATTATTGTATGGGATAGGGGTTGGACGTCGCACCGAATATTGTTATTATTGTGTGGGATGGGATTGCACATCGCAACAGATTGATATATTGTAGTCGTTGTGATAGTAAAGCTATTCTACATTATTATTCTCGTGGTGCGTTCTATGTTGGAGCTGTTTAGATGGGATGATTGTTATTTTTACTTAAATCATTTCTCTGGTATTTGATTATATTTGGTTGACCCTTGATAATCCAGTAATGGAAAGATAATGACTTCTTGTGTAAGTCATGCATTCTACGTGGTTTGTTGTGTTACTCTAATGTCTCAATATGTGCTTCCGCTATTACTTGGTAAATTAAATATCAACGTGAATATACTTGCGTAGGGTCACATCTCATATTTGGTTGAGTCGTTGTTAATTTAGCAATTCTAAATAAAAGAATTCTTAAGGTTCTTTACTTATATGACTTCCAAATAAAACTTATTATCTCACTCGGTGCCTTACTATTTTTAAACGGTTATCACATTCTTATTTTTAATTGGATTCTTTAATTTTACTCGTAAACTATTGATATTTACTTTACTTAAAATTATATCACATTTTATTTCTAACAAACTATATTTAGCTCATTAATTTAACTGAGGTTTTATTTTGTTTAAATGCAATATTTTTACTTTATCTTATTAATTTCCAAACTAAATCCATCTGATATTGTTATTGCACAATTTGTTCTTTATTTTAATTTATTTGAATCCTAAAATAAATATATTATCTCATTCGACGCCTTATTTATATAAGATTATTACTATGCTTTATTGTGTTTAAATATATCTCTGGATCATCTTAATTGATATTGATACGGATGCAATGGTATCACGAGGACTTTGTCGTGCAAAGGTGATTGCTATTGTGGTCACAAGGTGCCAAATTGGAAATTTTGGATCATGATACATGATTTCGAGGAGTGGTACCTAAGGTTAAATCTTGTTGTAAGTTCATGTGTTGAGAATGATTTGATTAATTGAGTTATTATCTATTTTCCTTATTGAGTTCGTGCATATCCCATCGGTGTCTGATTATATCGTTGTTCTATTAGCCGTTTACTTCTTGCTGGCATTTGAGTTTCCATTTATTTTCGTCGTTAGTTGTAAATCATAATCCTTCCATTATTAGTATTATGTTATATCTTGTACAACTATGTCTTGTCGATATCTTGACTTGGCATCGTCAATATTCTACTGAGGTTAGGTTTTATACTTATATCGTGGTGGTGTACCCATACTATGCTTTTTCATATTTTTGTGCAGATCCATGTGTTTTTGATCGAGTTGATCTTGAGATTATGTCTGCAGGACTGGAGACTTCGAGGTATACCTGCTCGACATTTGCCTATCCCGTAGTCACCTTTTATTGTCTTTTGTTTCCACTGTTCACTATTATTCTGGGATAGTGATGTACTTTTTATTTCTAGTTACTCTTAGGAAAGCTTATGATTTGTACTACCAATTTTGGGATTATATGAAGAATATAATTTCAGCTATGTTGTTTCAGTTACTAATTAATGCATTGCAGTTAAGTTAGTTAAATTTCATTAAATTTCAGCATGCGTTTGGCTTAACTAGTCCCAGTGAATAGGTGCTATCACGGCTACCTACTGTAGGATTTTTGGATCGTGATAAGTTTGTATCAAAGCTCTAGGTTCATAGGTGCTACAAGTCATAAGAGTTTAATAGTCTTGCGATCGGTATGGAAACGTCTGTGCTTATCTTCGAGAGGCCACATAACTATTAGAAAATTACAATTCTTTCATTCATTATCGTGCGACATTGATACAGCTTGAGACGCTATCTTATATTCATTTACGTGTAATCGTGTATGATATTGCACACTCAGTATTGACTATGCGGTGACAGTTCGTGATGATGCGAGTGGGCTCCGGGGGAGCCATGGATGCTCAATCATTGCCTCAACATGGTGTCCAGACTGAGGATGCACACAATTGAGAGATTATTTGGTTGTTCACGTGGGGGTGCAACAGGTTCTGGAATCTGGTTGATAAGTATGAGCTTGGGAAGATTTAATTAGTTGCCTAATCACCACGTTTGTGGTAGATGCATGAAATAGGTGTTGATATGAGGATAGTTGGTTGTTCTAGATACTATGTGTTTTGTATGGAACTTCTATCCAGTGAACGGTATATATTATCATTCAAGGCACTAGAGGAAGGGGGTTTGACTGTCACGAGTATGGACATGTGCTTAGTAGATGCTTTGAAATATCTTATGATTGGTGTTGTATGAGATGTGATGGTTGGTATTGTGGATCATTGATTTTTATGTCATATGGCTTCGCCCCAAGTGAGGGAGTCCACTATCGACGATCAGATTACAGAGTAACGTGTTACATCAGTTTTGGCTTGATATGTGGTATTGAAGGGTTCCCCAGAATTGTGTATGGCTAGGGTCTGAGATTTGCATAGGATAGTGCTGGGACTTGCAGTATTTTTGTATCATTATCAATTCTACATTTTAGTATAAAAGAGGTTAGATAAACAACTTCAGATTCATGGTATTCATAAGGTTATGGGGCGAGATGTCCTATTAGGCATACTATTCCTTGATTCCGAATTCTGAGGAAATATTGAGAATATGATAACTAATGGCATACGTTATAGATATGTTTATATGGATTTTTGGAAGGTCATTTATCTGTTTGGAAATGATCGGAATTTTTTTGGGGGCAATTTGAAAGCCTAATAAGAATGTGTATTCTATATCAGATCAGGTTTGGCTGCTCTTATGCAATTGCTATAGTGGGTATATTATAGGGCATACTGGATGTTATTCGTGCCCTAGTCAGTGTTGCGTGCTTCTCTCTTATACTATTATGGGTTGTAACGTTATATAATTATTCGCATGCATGTTGTAATCTTGTTCTAGCCTTACGCCGATATGGATGCGATGACCCTCGCAATGTTGATTTTCTCATTGCACCTTAGTTGTGCTTGCTTTCTCCTTATTGTGTTATTCTTATTCATTTTTCCACTGTTATATTTGTGCACTCTAATGTGCTTGATGTTGGCATATATGTGATTAGTGAACCCGAGCAATTTGGCCCGATGGGTATCACTATGTGAATTGATATATTTTGGGATCGAGTTGTGCGCTGCAACAGAGTTATGTGGGATAACCTTCCTTGTATTTATTTTGTGGTTTATCTTACCTCTGTGGGATGAGTCGAGGAAATTGTACTTTTGTTGTTATATTTGTCTTACTTGTTAGATAGTCTTCATACATTACTTTCTCTCTATTGTTAGATACCTTCTTTCTGAGTGGTTGCTTGGTTGGTGAATACACTGTGTTGTGTGAGAATCTATGTGGTTTTAGGGTGAGTTGTCAGTTGGAGCTTCTTGTACTGGTTGAGGTGGGATCTCTAGACCTGAGATATGCATTATCGCGTCGAGATGAGGAGTGTTTAGAAGAATGATACCATATTTTCGCTCAGACTGCGCTGTGGTCCTTGCCAGATGAGAGAGCTTTGTGACTTATTGATTTCATAGGTGGTTATGAGGTTTTGCGGGTTTCTTTAATCACTAGTAGTGTTGTGGAGGGAAAACGAGGTTTTATTTGGCATGGAGTGTATCATCGGTACCGATATTGCTATTAGGCAGCTATGGTGGTTGGAAATTACTACTATAAACATCTGATTTATATGGAATATTAGGCGATTATACCTTGGGTTGAAGTAGTGGCTTAGTCCAGCTTGTTCAGGCTTATATAGTGTATTGATGCGAGATTCGGGTCATATGATGAGTTTATGATATTGAGGATTTGGTTCTAAGGTTTATGGACTAAGGATGAAGTAAGATACTAAGTTAAGTTGAGTTTCATGCCTATGTGGATTGGGATGACATGGAATCATCCCCGGGTGTATGTATCATAAAATCATGCAGTGATTTGATAGCTTTGGAACGGCTTCTGGCACGTTCAGGGATGAACATATATCTAAGTGGGGAAGGATGTAACGACCGGTAGTTTTGAGTATTTGCATTCAGATCAGCGGTTTGAGGTCAAGAATAGCTTCACATGGTGTATTATGACTTGTGTGCATCGTTGGCTTTGGTTTTTGAGTGGTTTAGAATTGATTTTGAAGGATGACTCTCACTTGAGAAGCTTGAAGTTGAAAAAGTTGACCAAGTTTGACTTTTGTGTACTTGACATCAGATTAGAGTTTTGATGGCCTCAATTGGTCCAGATGGTTATTTTGAACTTGGGCGTATGCCCGGAGTTACATTGGATGTTTCTAGAAGGTTTCAGCATCATTTGGTTGAAATTGGTAATTTAGTGTTTGGATTTTTCATGGTTTGGCTTTAAGTCTATCTGGTTTGAATTTTGGATTCAAACTTGGAATAGGTCCATTTTGTCATTTTGAACATGTCTGCAAATTTTGTTGTTGTTTGGAGTTGGTTTGATGTAGTTTGGGCACTTGGTTGCAATTCTAGAAGTTCTTGAAGTTCATTTTGGTTGTCATGTGTTTGGTGTCCGATTCGTGGTTCTAGATGTTATTTAGGTATTTTGATCATGCAAGTGAGTTCGATAATATTTTTAGACTTGTGTGGATGTTTGGTTTAGAGCGCCGAGGCTCAAATGAGTTTCGGATGCATTTCAGGTGTTTGGAAGAAGGTTTGCATTTGTTGGTGTTTATGATCTCACATGTGCGAGATGAGGGCCTCAATTGCAACTATTGCTTTTACAAACATGTAGTCGCTTTCGTGAAGAGGTTGGGGACACGTAGGCTTCATATTTGCAAAGCCAGCCTCGCAAATATGATAGTGGACTGGGCTGTTGGTAGTTTGCTTTTGCAAGATGTGACCTCTTTTGCGAATGTCCTATTTTCGCATTTGCGACCTATTATTTTGCCTTTGCGATAAGTGCAGAACTATTCAAGCTTCACTTTTCCGATGTAATGTCCGCTAAGAGAAATCTGCATCTTGTTTATAGCTAAGTATTTCGGGACTTAGCTTCATTTATCCTATTTTGAACTCTAGACTCGATAGAAAATGATTTTGTGAAGAGTTTTTCGTACCAAACTATTGGGTAAATGTTTCTAATAAATTTTCAACTATGGGTGTGTTTGGTATGAAGGAAAATATTTTCCAATTTTCTCATGTTTGGATGGCTGAAATATTTTCCTTATCAATTCATTTTCCTCCCATTGGAGGAAAATATTTTTCTAATCAAGAGAAAGGAAAATATTTTCTAAAGCTCCTTCTCAACCTTCCCCACACTCACCAACCCACACCACCCCCTCTCCCAAAAAAGGTTTTTTTTCATATTTTAATTTTTCCGTTACCATCCACCCTACTACCCCTCCATCCCTCCCCTGCAAAAGAAAAATTCTTTTAACTTAATTATTTTTTACAATTTTAAATTTCTATTTTTTTATTTTTCTGCACCCCCAACCCCTACCCCTCCCTGCAAAAAAATCTTTTTTAAACTTTTTTTTTTGTAATTTAAATTTCTTTTTTTTTCTTTTTTACTGCACCTCGCCCCCACCCCTGCCCCTTCCGAAAAAAAGAATTTTAAATATATATTTTAGTTTTAATTTTATTATTTATCGGTTTAAAGACTCAAAAATTTACAAGTTCCAAACTTATGAGTTCAGAGGCTTATGTGTTTGGAAGTTTACAGGTTTAGAAATTATAAGCTTTACGGGTTCGAAATTCCGCGGTTTTGAAAGTTTAGTGGTTTGAAAGTTTATAAAATTTTTGGGTCCGGAAGGTTGTTGGTTTTAAAGTTTATGGCTTCATATTATATCTAAGTTATTTATGAATACTCTTGAGAAGTCATTTTCCTTAATTTGCATACCAAACACCGGAAAAATAATAAGATTACCACTTGTTTTTCAAGAAAATATTTTTCACGGAAAATATTTTCCGTTATACCAAACACACCCTATATGTCGTGATCATATGAAAGATTTAACTTCAAATTCAAGAGGAATGTGTGATTTTTGTCAATGTTTTTAAAAAAATTAAGATTTGAAGTTTTGAGAGTCTATTTGGACTCAGATTTGACAAAAAAACATATATATGGACTCGTGGGCTTATGAGTAGTCAAGACATACCCTTAGACATGGGTTTTGACCGGGTAGTCTTGAGGTTGACTTTTGTTGACTTTTTAGAAATTGTATAAAATCATAACTTTATAACTTGAAATTATTTTCTCTTGCATCATTTGATGTTATTAAGTCATTGTTTGCTAGATTTGAGCCAAGTGAGAGTGAATTTTAAAGGGAAAAGCTTTTTTGAGTATTGATTTGGCATAAATAAGGTATGTATCTTGCCTAACTTTGTGTGGGGGAAACAACCCCTTAGGATTTGGGTTGATTTTACTATTTAAAGTATGTGGAAGGTGTGTACACGAGATGACGAGTGTGTACACGAGCTTATATATGATATTTGGCCGCTGTAGTCTTCTAGACTTCTTCCATGCATTTAATTGTATTTGTCACAACATATTATATCTTTCATTGTTTAATTTGCTCGAACGTGGCTTACTTGAAGTTGTTAGTACATGTTTTTTTATTGTCAAGTTCACTGTTTTATTTGTTAATTGTAATTACTTGTAGAATTTATGCTTTATCTGTTACATGCCTCTGTTGCTAATTGATTCTTGGTAACCGTGTTTTTATTTATAAATTATCATTACGTGCTATTTGATTTTGGAAGTTATCGTATAACTCTATCATCAGTCTGTGACTTCTAATGTAACTTCGTTATTGCATTTGATTTTGTAATATGCCATCATAACTACAAATTAAAAAACACTACTGGAACGACACGACATCAATACCATAACAGATATACTTACCGACAAGAGAGAGCGAGACTGCCCCACCCAAGAGAGAGAACGCAAGAGTGACCTAAAGTTATTCTAAATAGTTATTCTTATTGTGCTTTCTATGTTGGAACTTTTTATCGGTTGGACGGTTATTATTTTTCCTTAAATTATTTCTCTGGTATTTGATCATATTTGGTTAACCGTTGATAATCCAATATTTAGATGATAGTGTCTTCTTGTGTGAGTCATGCATTTTACGTGGTTTATTGTCTTAGTTTAATGTGCTAATATATACTTGGTAAACTGAATATTAAGGTGAATTTACTTGCATAGGGTCATCATCTCATATTCGGTTGAGTCTTTGATAATTTTGTGGTTCTAAATAAAAGTATTCTTGAGATTCTTTACTTATGTGACTTTCAAATAACACTCGTTATTTCACGCAATGCCTTACTATTTTTAAATGGTTATCACATTTTTATTTTAATTGGATTCTCAAATTTTACTCATCACCCTATTGGAGTTTACTTTACTTAAAATTGTTATCACATTTTATTTCTAACAAATTCTATGCTTAACCCATTAATTTAACTAAGGTTTTAGTTAGTTTAAATACGATATTTTTATTTAATCTTATTAATTTCCAAACTAAACCCATCTGATACTTTATTCACATAACTTGTCCTTTACTTACTTTATTTGAATCCTAAAAAATATATTATCTCATTTGATGCCTTATTCTACTCAAGATTGTTACTATGTTTTATTGTGTTTAAATATCTCTCTCGATCATCTTAATTGATATTGACACAAATGGAATATATATGGTAGCATGAGGACTTTGTCGTGCGAAGATGATCGCTATTGTTGGCACGAGGTGCCAAATTGGAAATTTTGGATCATGATTCATGTTTTCGAGGAGTGGTACCTCGGGGAAAATCTTGTTGCAAGTCCATGCGTTGAATATTTGATTAATTAAGTTGTTATCTATTTTCCTTATTGAATTCGTATATATCTCATCGGTGTACTAATTATACTGTTGTTCTATTATCTATCTACTTCTTTGTGGAATTTGAGTTTCTATTTATCTCTGTCGTTATTTGTAAATTATAATCCTTCCATTGTTAGTTTTACCTTTTATCTTGTATAGGTTTCTATGTCTAGCAAGTGTTTTAACATGGTCTCGTCACCACTCTACTAAGGTTATCTTGATACTTACTAGGTAGCGCTGTGATGTACTAATGCTATGTTTCTACACATTTTTGTGCAGTTATAGGTACTTCTGATTGATGTGGTCTTGAGATTTATGTATGGGTGGTTGGAGACATCAAGGTATACCCGCCTAACATTCGCATGCTCGAATTCACCTTCTGTGTTTTTTATTTCCACTGTTCACTATTATTTTGGGACAATGATGTACTTGTTATTTCTAGTTACTCTTAGAAAAACTTATAGCTTGTACTACCAGTTTTGAGATTGTATGATGGATGTGGGTTCAACTATGTTGTTTCAGTTATTAATTAATGTATTGCAATTATATTAGTTAAATTCCATTAATCCTTAGCATGTGTTAGGCTTACCTAGTCCCAGTGACTAGGTGCCATCACAACTAACTACGACAGGATTTTGGGATTGTGATAGATGCTATTTCATTCATTATGGATAATTGAGGTTATTTCATATTGGTGGTGACTTCTTACATTTTGAGAGTTCAAATTTGACGAGAAGGGTTTGACTTGAGCTACTAATGGATTGTGAATGCTTGATTATCATCTCTGTGTGCATCAATATCTTGAGTTAGGATGTGTGGATGTGTCTTCTTATTGTTTATTAATGGAATGAAACAGATTTTTGCAGCTCGTGGGCGAGTGTGAACTCGAGAGGATTGATTGATTGCACAGTGAATATACTCACAACATGTCATAGAAAAATATTGATATGAGATTATATGGGTGGGCTATCTTCTGTGACGAGGTTGGAGGTTGCATGATTTCCTGTGAGTTTCCGATGAAGACTTTTGGCTTCTATCTAGTGAGATGTTATGTTATGTTATGATATGAGTTAGGTTGCTTGAAGGAGATGACGCGATTGTCACAAGGTGAGTATACATTTGGGCTGATAATTTAGAATGCATTATGATTAGTGCAGCATGAGCTTATGATAAATTCATCTGAGTAATATTATGGGATCGTGGTAGTTAAAGAAGAGCAGTTATTATGGGTTCTTGGGTTATGTGAATGTGTTTTAAAGAAAAGTGGGAGAGTTTACCATCGGCGATTGAGTCACTTAATCATGTGTTGTTAAAGATTCTGTACTAAGGGATGTTTGTGGGTTAGATATGATTTAAGGAGGATGAGACAAAAACAAAAAGTTGAAGTTCCTAAGCGCCTTACATTAAGCGAATCGCACAAATTGGCTAATCAAGAGCACTCTCTAGTAGTTTCGGATAGGTAGATCAAAGAACCAATAAAGCTATCGGAATTAGATAGGAAGAAAACATACGCAAATAAGTGTTTTAAAGGGAATTTTTGGGCGAGCCCCGAGGCGAAACACACCAAAAATGTTCTAAGGCGACGGTGGGGTGCAAAAATCCAAAAAAATGTATGTCTAGCAATTTCGTGCGTATGCACAGGCATTGAGGTGCGTTTTTGTAGTGAGGCGTAAGCCCAATAAACTTCCTTATATTAATAAAATTTGCTAAAGTATTTCTTAATATAATAAGCAAATACTCATTAGCTTGTAATTATTCAAAAGTTTAAAAAGGAAATGAAACATTAAATTCAAAGTCAAGATTTTTTTTTATTGCTATAACCCCTAATTTATGGTCATTCCCAATTTTCTTTGCTGTCCGCTAGTCTGCTACTATCTGCCAATGCAAGGAGCAGTCACTTTTTTTGCAAATACAAAGAAAATTAATTCTCATTCATAGCAACAAGTTTAAAATTTCAATTTCATATTAGTCATCCTTTTTGTTCCTCCACGTAAAAAACTTTATTATTTTCAACTCAAATTACTGTTAGTTCCTCTATAGCTTAATTAATTTTTTTGTGTATAATTTTTGCACTTATTTGTAGTTTTCTTTTATTTTTTATGCAATTTTACCTACTTTATTTCTACAGAAAAGGGTCATAACTGCCCCCAACGTATTGACTCCAGAACAAAATTGCCCTCTGTTAACCTTTTGCAAAGAAAATGCCCCTACCGTTAAATTTGTGGCATACTTTTACCCCTAAAACTAATAGCTGCCTTGTCATTATTTTTTAATTTTTTTTTGTTCCACGTGTCAGGTTTTGATTGGCCATACATTAAACCTGACCCAAAATTAATTTTACCCCGCCCCTACCCGACGCTCCGGCCCAACCCGACCGACCCGACCCATCAGAAAACCTTTTTTACCCCCAAACCCACTAACCTAGGTCATTTTCACCGCTTCCATCTTCTCTAACCAAACAATGGCGATTTTCTAGGTGATTTTGGAGGCTATTTCAGTGTCTATTTCTGCGATAATGGTGATGGATTAAGGTTGCTTACTATTATTAAAGTCTTCTCTCCATTCAAAGACTTTGGAGGCGATTTTGAAGGCGATATTTTCAGCATCGACTCTGCTCTAATTCATCTATCTTTCGGGCTTCGTTTATTTTTAAGCTTCAAATGGAAGAATCTTCTTCTAATTCTTCTCGTGATGTAGCTGATGCTTGTGTTTGCTATTGCGGAGTGGTATCCTATCAATTTACTGCTACGACACCTATGAATGGTGGTCGTAGATTCTATTAATGTCCTCGTTACGAGAGTAATGGTTGTCGTTATTGGGAATGGCGCGATAAAGAACTTCCACCTCATGTATCAATATTTATCCACAAGCAAAAAATTACAATGGATGCTCTTCTCCAAGAAAGGAATAAGTTTAGGAAGATGGTCGATGACATGGTGGGTAGTAAAGCTGGAAATCTGAATAATGTAGCTGCATTGGAGGAGAAAGTTTTAAATTTGGAGTTGAAATTGAAGCAATGGAAAAAGTTTATTAAATGGTCATGGGATGTTTTTGTTATATTTGTGGCTTACAAAATTATGTAGTAAAGTTGTATTTTTGTTAGTAGTGTCCAAATATGGTGAATGGAATTTGCTGCAATTTCCTATCTTTTACATAGTTTTGGTTAGTAGTGTCCAATTTCCTATCTTTTGGTTAGTAGTGTCCAAATATGGTTCTGGAATTTTCATGAATGTGTGTGTTGATGTAATATTGTATTGATGTATTGATGTAATATTGTATTGATGTAATATTGTATTACATTGTATTGATGTAATATTGTATTGATGTAATATTGTATTGATGTAAAACCAGTATGCAGCGGTGATGCTCGTTTCTTACAGTGACCAGTCAATTCCAGAATCACTAAACAAAGAGGGACTGAATTCTGCCCTTAATTCCAACAAAAGAGTTATACATACATAACAATAAATCTTTCACCCTAGTATAAGCCCAACAAAAGATTTTTGGGGTGAATCAATACAACTTCTACAACTGATTCACCACAAAAACAGTACACAATTAGCTATGAACCAGTCATGACAAAAATATAGTTTCGTTTCCTAACTTAAAATTAGTCATTAAACAACATTTAAGTCCCTAGAGCTTCATCTTCTTAGCCTTCAATTTACCAACTTTTTTCTCCTTTCTGCCACTAGTTGTCTTGATGTTATTGCTGCTTTGCCTTTCCGCCTAACTTTCCTTGGTGAATATGGCAAGTTTGCAGGGAGATTGGCACCAGATTCATCACCCTTGAATGCAATCTTCCTTGTACCAGTTGGCATTTGCCTCATCTTTTTTGCTTTGAAGCCTAGTCTTAGCTTCAGAAATCACCTTAGGTCTCAAAACTGGTTGTTCATCATCATCTTCAGAGATTGCATCCACATCTTCACAGTCATAGCCACCATCCAATTGTTCTGCTATTGCTGGTTCTGGTATTGCTGGAGCAGCTGTTGTTGCTGGAGCAGCTGTTGTTGCTGGAGCAGCTGTTGTTACTGGTGCAGCTGTTGTTGCTGGAGCAGCTGTTGTTGCTGGAGCAGCTGTTGTTGCTGGTGCAGCTGTTGTTGCTGGAGCAGCTGTTGTTGCTGGTGCAGCTGTTGTTGCTGGTGCAGCTGTTGTTGCTGGTGCACCTGTTGCTGGTGCCATTGTTGCTGGTGTAGCTGCTGTTGCCATTGGCCTCATACCAGGTGTAGGAACAAAAATAAATTCTGATGTTTGACTATCTTGGGGTGCTGTCAAGGGCACATCTTGCACTTCTTGAGAAGATCCTTCATGTTGAAAGAATCTGCTATGTTTCCCTTTCACCTAGAAGACCATTACCAAATAACATTGTATGAAGTTAATAAGACTCAAATGACATTGTATGAAGTTAATAAGAATGGAATGAGTAGCATTACCATATGACACTTTCTAACGTTGTGACCTCTCTCCCTACAGGATCCATAAGTCATGACAAGTCCTTTTCTTGAACATGACCAAACCCCCTCTCTCATCCTTGCCTCATCCTTTTCTCTATTTCTCTTTACCTTTGGTCGACCAACCATTTTGACAATATCTGGTGGCTCTATTGCATGATGTGGTTCTACCTTCCAGAATTTTTCACCTCTAACTGGTTGTAGTTTATGATTATACACATCCATGTAAGCTTCTTTTGAATACCACCAATGCATTTCACTCAATGGGTTTTCTTTCCTGTCAAGTATACATCTAATTGCATGGGGACAGGGAATTCCTGTCAAGTCCCATGTTCTACATGTACACTTTTTAAGTTGAAAATGAACTATATGCTTGTCTGGACCTTCATTCACTTCATAACCAAAGTCACCATTAAAATCAACTTCACATCCTTGTGCAATTTCTTTGAAATCATTCAACAATTCCATGGCATATGGACTGAATTCATCTCTCCAAGCCCTACATTCATCTTGACGATCCTTTAACATTTTTATTACCTTTCACACAAGACACAAACCAATAGTCAAACACTAAACAGTAACAGTATACAAAACAGTAACAGTACATAATAAACAGTACACTTTCCTTGGTAACAGTACATAGTTATTGGTTTACCTTGACTCTAATATCTTCCAACATCTTGATTATTGGCTTGTGTCTTGCCTCTAGAATCCATTTGTTGAAGGATTCTGTGAAGTTGTTATCAACCATCTGATTCTTGCATGTTGTATCAAAATAAGCCCTCAAACCTATTGTAGTCATCAATGTAGCCACCCTCCAACTTCTCTAACACCATTCTCTTAACCCTCTTCATCTTTGAATAACTAACATTAAGTCTGAATCTATCCTCCAAGTCCACCCTCATATCTTTGACTTTGTACTTAGGATTATTTTGCACTTTTTTCTTGAAATAGTATGCTAAAGCATTGGGAGTAGCTCTTCTATTATGAAATGCTGGACCACAATCATGATTTATGTTCAAAGTCTTAATCTTAAATTCTTGATCTCTATTATCCTTGGATATATAACACACAAATGGACATCCAGTATCACATTTGTACCTAACTCTAGTTGTATCATTCTTCTTGACTCTCAAGCCCTTACTATTAGCAATTGCATAGTACCCTACAACTCTCTTAGCTTCAGCTAAGTCTTTAAAACTCATACCCTTCTCCAAGATTTTATACTTCAAGTGTGTCATTAACTTCTTTGTTCATTTCTCTTCTAAACAGTTCTAACTCTTCACTATCATAGTCACTAGAGTTAGTTTCATTACTTTCCTCCTCATCACATGAATCACAATCAGTTCCAACTTCTACTCCTACTGTGAAATTATAAGGTTCATCATGTTGAGTGATGCTAGGAGCTACCACATCTAATTCACCCTCATCTACAGCAAATAATTGAATTTCCTTGAATTGGTTTGACAGTAAAGAGTGTAGTGTTCTAATGCCTGCATCACCCTCAATTAGAAAGCACATACCACAAGGGCCTGTTACTAGTAATTTTTTCACCTTACTAAAACCTAACTTTTCAGTATATTCAGAACAAATGTCTATATAAGACAACAAATCCACATCATAACCTATCAATACACGCTTCCTTCTTTTAAGATACACAACTTGAGGTTCCAACAACCACTTACCCCCATGATTAAAGAGCAAATCAACCTTGTCAATCATTCTTCAAAGAAAACAAATGCAAGCCATAAAAAAAAGGCCCATTAGTAATAAACAAACAGTATTTTTAAAGCCGACTACTACCAATAAAGGGAAAGGGACCACATGCAACTGAATAAACAACTGAAATCAACAAACAAGTAGACCTCATATGAATAAAGAAATCAGGCATCAACAATAATAAAACCCGTATGTCCAGACCAAAACAAAAAGGGAAGTGACCACATGCAATTGAAAATTCGTTGAAAATTTAGTAAACAAACATGAAAGCTTTGAATAAACAACTGAAATCGACTAAAAAATATAACACCAAACGAATAAAGTAAGCAGATGTTAGAAAAATCTCAGCTGGACCACATGCAGCAAACAAAATACTATAAAGACATGTACTATCATTGAACCCAACACTGAAAAGTTACAGAATATCAGCAGAAACAAGATTTATGTCTATTTCAAGAAACCCTAACCAAAAAGTTTCAGAATATCAGTAAAAAATGCTTACTTGAATGGAGACAAGACTTTAATAATAGTAAGCAACTTTAATCCATCACCATTATCGCAGAAATAGACACTGAAATCGCAGTAGGAAAACCCTAGAAAATCGCCATTGTTTGGTTAGAGAAGATGGGAGCGGTGAAAATGACCTAGGTTAATGGGTTTGGGGGTAAAAAAGGTTTTCTCATGGGTCAGGTCGGTCGGGTAGGGTCGGAGCGTTAGGTAGGGGCGGGGTAAAATTAATTCTGGGTCAGGTTTAATGAATGGCCAATCAAAACCTGACACGTGGAATAAAAAATTTAAAAATAATGACAAGGCAGCTGTTAGTTTTAGGGGCAAAAGTATGCCACAAATTTAACGGTAGGGGCATTTTCTTTGCAAAAGGTTAACGGAGGGCAATTTTGTTCCGGAGTCAATGCGTTGGGGGCAGTTATGACCCTTTTCCGTTATTTCTAATATAAATAATTTATTACTAATAGACCCAGCTAATTAACACTTGCAGGCACACGTATTCTAAAATTAGTAATAGGAGTATAAATGTGGTTCGACATAGCAATGAAACTACAGAAGCGACTACTACTATATAGTCCAGAAGAAGACAAATTACACTTTGAACAACTGATTCACCACAAACAAACGCCTATATTGTAGTCAACTATCAACCACGACAACGGATATATGTAGAACAACAACTTATTTAAGAACAATGGACGCTGAGAAGAAAAGTGTTTTGTGGGTTTGTTTTGCACAACAACAACAACAACAACCCAGTATAATCCCACTTAGTGGGGTCTGGGGAGGGTAGTGTGTACGCAGACCTTACCCCTACCCTGGAGTAGAGAGGCTGTTTCCAAATAGACCCCCGGCATCCTTCCCTCTAAGAACTTCTCACCTTGCTCTAGGGGAGACTCGAACTCACAACCTCCCGGTTGGAAGTGGGGATTGCTTACCATTAGAGCAACCCCTCTTGTCTTTGTTTTGCACTCCAAACTTGAAATAAAAGT
Organism: Nicotiana benthamiana; assembly: GCA_034376525.1. Lineage (NCBI taxonomy): Eukaryota > Viridiplantae > Streptophyta > Magnoliopsida > Solanales > Solanaceae > Nicotiana > Nicotiana benthamiana. The sequence continues at coordinate 113,240,235 of CM067331.1, forward strand.
ATATACAAGGAGTTTTTAGTTGTGTACTGTCTTAGAAGCAACTCCTGGGAATGACTGTGCCACCACGTTTTCCACTTGCATTTCTTCAAAAAAAATCTCAATTGCTAACGGATTTTACTAACGACCCGAATTTGTTGGTGTATTAGCAACAAATCGCTAACCAAATGGTAACTAATTTATTTTTCAGAATTTAGTAACAGATTCCTAACGAATTGCCAACCAAAATGTTACTAACTAAATAATTTAGTTGGTAAATATGGCGGGAAAAATAGGCGGCTAATATAGCAACTGCGTACTAATGGATTACCAACTCAAATGTTACCAACAAATATTTTTCGTTGGTAATATTACCAACGAACTACATATCCGTTGCTAAATATGGTGTAAAAAATGAAGTATTATTTATTAACAGATTAGTAACGAATTACCAACCAATTATTTACCAACAGAAAGATTTTGTTGCTAATTTTACCAACTAAATTAAAATGCGTTTGTAAATTACCAACCGAATGGTATCTGTTAGTAAACTTGCCAACTAATACTTAATCGGTTGGAAAACTTTATTAATAGATCAAGATTTTGGTTTGTAATTTATTAATAGATTGAAATTAATTATTAAAAGTACTTATGATACTTATATTATTAATTAAAGAATAAGCGAAAGTATGATCGATCTGAATTGTTCGAGTACATCAAATCATACATTTTAACAAAATCATAAATTAAAAATCATTTTATCTCAATAATTAAGAACCAAAAAATTATATATCTTTTAGACTTTTATTCTATTTCTCTGAATACATTTATTATTTTGAAATTATCAATAATATTTTTGGGTATTATTTTTACTTATTTCTTAATTTCAATTTAAAGTATACGCTTTAATTAGTGTTATATTCAATTCTTTGTCTCTATTTTTCTTTCTGTATGTATACATATATTTTGGGTTGCTTCTGAGCCTTTATTGACTAGTTCTTACGTTGTTTAACTAGCTTGTGCTCGTTCGACTTCGTGTTGAGGGTTTTGGCTTATTCTTGATATTGGAAGTGCGCTTCAATTCGGAGCGAGGTGAGTCTCTTTCCTAACCTTGTAAGAGGGAAATGTCCCCATAGGATTTATAAATGAATAATTGTTGCTAAATGCGGGGGATACGTGCGCACGACGTGACAAGAGTTGGTGCTTAGCTACTACTATATTAATTATCCGGGTAGTTTAGGACCCACGACATCATGCCTAATTTATGAAATCTCTATGTCAATGATATCGCCTAGGATATACTAGGGACTTGAAAGAGGATAAAAGTAAATTTGTATACTTGTTGAACTCTTGTATGTCATAATTGGATATTTATGTGCCTTCGTGTGTATATATACATGATATTTGCTTGATATTTGTGGATCGAGCCGATCGCCTAGGTATGAATAGATGCATCTATAGGCGGCCGTCGACCCTCGGCAAGTGCACAATTTATTTCTATTGGTTCGGGCAGTCGCCTCGGCATAACGTGCGGATGATTATTGTGTGAAAACTCATACTCACATTGTTCATTATTATACACAAAAATAGAAATAGTAAATCATTGTAAGAATGCATCTTGCCATAAACTGCTGATACTAGTAGCTTTCTATGCTTATAAAATATTTCATATATTATTTGACCTTAGTAAGTATCAAGTCGACCTCTCGCCTCTACTTCTTCAAGATTAGACGGGATACTTACTGGGTACATGTTACTTATGTACTCATGCTACACTTCTGTACTTAAATGTAGAGGATCTGAGGTAGGTGGATCTGGTTATCACTCGGGTGCGCATCAGTGGGCCATCTGGGACTTCTATGGTGAGTTGCTTCCCCTTCATGACGATCTGCAGCCGAAGAATAGTCTTCTTTAATTTGTAATTCGTTTTCTGTCTATCCTGATTCAGACAGTATGATAGTATAGTATTCTTTTGTGTATATTCTACTAGTTCCCGTAGCTTGTGACACAAGGTTCTGGCACACACATTAGTAGATTAATTTTGGGCTGTATCATTATATGCTTCCTACATTTCTTACTGTATTTGGTTTCTAAAACCCCATTGGGATCCTTTATCTTTTCTTAAAAATTATAATTTTTGATAAACTTGGAAATATTTTCCGCACTTGGCTTGTCCGGCAAGGTTGATGGGCGCCATCATGACCTATTATAAAAATGGGTTGTGACACCAATAAAAGTTTAAGTAGTAGTAAAAGATTCAAGTCGTATATATAAGAGTCCTTCATAGTCTAAAACCTTCGATTTTTTTGTGATAAATATGAGTTATTATTCGATTCTCACTATTTTTAGGATCTATGACACTGGCGAGAATGGTACTAAAAAATAAAATATAATAATAATTAAGTATGAGATTTGATAAACAATTAATCTTTTTTCACCTTGCGTTTTTAATTAATTAATATCCAATGATTATCTATATTTAATTTTATCAAGAAGTTATTTCAATTTTAAGATTTTTTATATATAACCTAAACAACTCTAATATTTGACATGGTCAGTGTACGCGCATATCGGCGTGGATAATAATACTAGTTCTAGTATTAATTAGAAATAATTTCATTGCATATTCGAACATTAAATAATTAGCTAAATTATGTTTGGACCTAGTTTATATTTAATAATTCAAACATGAGTGCAATTAAAATTTTATTATTTTATACAAATAGATTGGTGCAATTAAAATTTATTAATTTGTATGATAATATAATAATCAAACGATACATGTATTTAGTTAGTATTAACATAGTTTAATTAAGAATAAAAAATAAAATGGTTAAAAAATTACAAGAATGTGCATTTTTTTTTTCTTTGTCGTTATGTGATTTTATTTAAATGTGTAATTTGTGTTTATTATTGAAGTGTTAATTAATATGTGTTTGATTAATTTCTTTTGATATTTATAGGAATTGTTTAGGAGTTTATTTAATTTTGGTTAGTTGAGAAAGAAGAGAAAAGAGCTAAAATTGCAAAGAAAACGGGCCCAATTGCACGTTTGACCCAGGCCAAGACCAGGCTGAAACGTTAACCAAATGGCATCGTCTTAACCTCTCAATCCTGAGCCATTGATCAAGTTAAATTAACGGCCCTGATCAAGCCCTTTATTAAACCAAACGGCGTTGTATTTGACGTCTAATCTAGGTCGTCCATCCAAAGCCATTCAACGGCCCTAAGTCATCCCTATCTAACCCGACCCGTCTAGCCATGGACCAACCCAATTCCATTTAAATGGAACGACATCGTTTCATCTTAGCCAAAGATCCTGGCCATTGATCACTCTTGATCTAACAGACAGGATCCTTCATCCTAATCCATATATATACTCACTCACTCACCCTGCACCCCCCAAAAGCACCCTACCCTCTTCATTCTTCTTCCCCATCTCAAACCCTCAGAGACCAGAACCCCAAAACCCTAGCCGCCTCTAGGCAATTTGCACCAGAAACCCGGCGGTAACGCCGCCGCCGGTCACCCCGTTAACACCACAGAACCCCCATCACACCCTAAAGACAAATCCACTAACCCCTAACCTCGAATCAAACAGAACCTTCTTGAATCCAAACTAGTCTTGGTTAGGAGCTATGAGTCCAAATTACAAGGAGACAAGTCTTCTTATTAGGTACATTGCAGCTTTGTATTGGTCTATTACTACAATGACAACAGTTGGCTATGGTGATCTCCATGCTGTCAACACTTTGGAAATGGTCTTCATTATCTTCTACATGCTCTTCAATCTTGGCCTCACTGCTTATATTATTGGTAATATGACCAATTTAGTCGTCGAAGGAACTCGTCGCACCATGGAATTCGTAAGCTCTTTGCTTTTCTTTGCATTTGTCATTGTACATACAAATGTTTCATCATTAGAGGTGGATCCAGTACTTTAGATCTATGTATATATACATACTAGACTATGCATCCAATGTTTTTCAAATTCTCTGATCCGCCTTTATCAGAATCATCACTAAATAAATTAGATGTAAGTGATTTGTTATGGTATGTTACAGAGAAATAGCATCGAAGCAGCATCAAATTTCGTGTGTCGAAATAGGTTGCCTCCAAGATTAAAAGAGCACATACTGGCTTACATGTGATTAAGATTCAGGGCAGAGAGCCTAAGCCAACAGCAATTGATTGAACAACTTCCCAAGACAATCTGCAAAAGCATTAGACACCATTTGTTTTTGCCAACAGTGGAGAAGGTTTATCTTTTCAAGGGTGTCTCAAGGGAAATTTTGTTACTTTTGGTAAGGTATCACATTTGCTTGAAATCGTTACATAGTTTCGTGTGTGTGTGTTTGAGGTCTAACTGAAGAATCTGCAGGTTGCAGATACGAAGGCTGAGTACATACCCCCAAGAGAGGATGTAATAATGCAGAACGAATCGCCAGATGAGGTTTACATCATAGTGTCAGGGGAGGTGGAAATGATTGAGTGTGAGATGGAAAATGAGCATGTTGTTTGGACATTCAAATCTGGAGATATGTTGGGAGAAGTTGGGGCATTTTGTTGTAGGCCTCAGAGCTACACGTATCGAACCAAGACACTTTCGCAACTCCTGAAGATAAGAACAACTTCTTTTATTGAAGCAATGAAAACCAGACAAGAAGATAATATAATAATGATCAAGAATTTCCTTCAGGTTAGTGTAAAGTACCCTGTGATCTTCCCAACGGCCGATTTAGAGCTGAATCTTAATATTGTACCTATGATATGGTAATTGCAGCATCACAAGAAGCTTAGGGATTTAAAGCTTGGAGATTTATTTCATGAAGTTGGGGCAGAAAATGGTAATCCAAACATGTCTGTGAACTTGCTAACTGTTGCTAGTACAGGTAATGCTACTTTTCTTGAGGAACTTCTCAAGGCAAGATTTGATCCTGATATCGGAGACGCTCAAGGAAGAACTCCAGTGGTATGTGTCCTCTCGTGGCCTACATGTACTCGAAAAAGAAGATTTTCATTTTACCTGTGTTGTGCTGCCAATAACATTAGTTTCTCCTTCACAGTTTATGACATTGTGTTTCTCTTTCTGATACATTAGTATATATCAGCATCGAAAGGGCACGGAGAATGTGTGATGGTTCTTCTTAGACATGGGTGTAACATACACCTCCGGGGCAAGTCATCCTCGATATATACTATTATAAACTTCAATAGGGTAGAATGTTTGACAAGGCTAGTTGGCTAAGTAATGTCTTGAATGTACCATAAAATGCAGATGTAAATGGTAACACCGCGTTGTGGGAAACTATAGCAGCAAAACAACATTCAACATTTCAGATATTATACCATTGGGCTTCTGTCTCCGATCCTTATGTTGCTGGTGAACTCTTATGCACAGCAGCTAAGAGAAATGACTTAACAGTGATGAAAGAACTCCTAAAACATGGATTAACAGTTGACTCAAAAGATTGCCACAGATCAACTGCTATTGATGTTGCGTTGGGAGAAAATCGTAAGGACATGGTAAAGCTACTTGTAATGAATGGAGCCGAGATAAATGATAAATTTTAGCACAAGCTTTCTTCGATGAACCTAAGCGACATTCTACAAAAACGAGAAGTAGGGCACAGGGTTATGGTTCCCGACACAATGGATGAAGTTGCTGAAAAGTGGCGCGAACAAGAGCAAAAGTGCAAGTCGGGAAGTACTAGGAATCAATCGTCTTTTAGAGTTAGCATATACAAAGGCCATCCTGCGATCAGGAAAAAAACACATTGCTGTGAACCTGGGAAATTAATTATTCTTCCAAATTCACTTGCAGAGCTCAAGATCATTACAGGTACTTCTGCAATGAACTATACTACTTACTTCTATGCAGTTTTTTAATCTTTTACTTGCTCTTTGTCCGCACGTTTTTAGAAACACTGATCTGCTGCCTTTTTAGGAGATGAAGTATCTAAATGCCACCCTAGTAAGACTGCTGAAGTATTCGTTGCTTCGCTCCTTAATACCTCTTGTGAAAATAATTGAAAACTTTTGGGTCCAAGTTCTTTTTGCTTGATGAAAACAGGTAATGTTTTCATAGAAAATAAAAAACATTGTTCTTTCAGAATAACGAAAGATGCTTTTTTTTTCTGGGCTCCCAAAGTCATTAGCAACCAATCTAGCAGATAGCATCAGTGTATCATTGATGCTTGTCAACAACCTCTCTCTAGGCTAAAGCCATCAACAATGGCTCCCTGCTCGCCCCCGACCCCGCAGAAAATTAAAAAAATAAATAGAAAAAGGATAATGAAGAAAATGCTCTCAACCTGCTAACAATAGCCTCCTTCTACAATTATCAAGCCAGTCTCTCCACCAGAGGTTTATGGCTATGATCTCTCCAACTTCGACACTATATTTGCCCCCCAGGCATTGCAACTTCTTGTTACTACGTTTTTCCTCCCCCCTATACATAGTCTCTTGCTGTTGTGTGCATAGTGGATTGCTGAATAGTACACTCTGAGTCAGGCAAGGTTTAATCTGTTCCAATGATTACTGCAACCACAGGTTGGCAGTTTGGTCTAGGATTGTCTTGATATATCTGGTCACAAAAATAGCTGTTTTTTTCTGGTCCCAAGGCAATTGATTAGTGGAAGGTATTGTTGAGTTCAATACAGTGTTCACATATCTTAAGTCGTTGACTTCTACAAGAAGGACAAAGGAGACATTGGATTTTAGTAATTGTTCAAACTTGACACCCCTGGTTGCTTTTATCTTTTGGAAATATGCTATGTAACTAAGACAATGTTTTCTTTTGTCACTTGTGTCAGGGTTGTAAATAGCGATCGCTATAGTGCTAAAGGCGTGTAGCGAGGCGAGGCTTTAACGCCACAAAGGGCGCTGTTGCGATGCGAACCAGAATAGCGAGCGCCACAGCTACTGTGGCGAGGCGCGTGGCGATGCGAGGCGTCGCTATTTTGATAATACAGAAAAATTAAAACACTGCAGCCTCTTCAGTTGCTCCAGTCGACAAAATTAGGGTTTTTCACTCCATCTTCTTCTTCTTCCATCGTCTGCGACAGCACCAGCCAGGTATGTTCTTCACTTCTTCTTTCTTCTTTCTTCTTTCTTCTTTCTTCTTTTCTCTTTCTCGACTCGACCAAACTTGTTTTTCTTTCTTTCTTCTTTCTTCTTTTCTCCTTCTCGACCCGACCATACTCTCTATTTTATTTTCTTTCTTCTTTCTTCTTCTTCTTTCTTCTTTTCTCTTTCGCGACCAGCACTATGTGCTTTGTTTTTCGTGACCAGCACTGTCCAGTGCTCTGTTTTTCGCGACCAGCACTGTCCAGTGCTCTGTTTTTCGCGACCAGCACTGTCCAGTGCTCTGCTTTTCGCGACCAGCACTGTCCATGCTCTGTTTTTCGTGTTCTATGCTCTGTTTTTCTTCTTCTTTCGAAGAGCACCTGCGCAGATTAAACAAGAAAAATTAATCTGCAATTCTGAAAGTTGATTTGATTTATTGCTTTATTTTCTTTAAATTCTTTATTTGATTTATTGCTCTATTTATTATTAAATTGATATATTTATTATTAACATATTATTGTTTAGTTTTATATATATATATATATATATATATATATATATATATATATATATATATATATATATATTGGTTTTTTTTATAAATTGTCGCCTCACATCAATTTGTCGCTATTTGTCGCCGCGCGCTATACTGACTTGTGTATTTGTTTCATGAATCTCCTCCTCATGTACATAAATAATATCCTCTAATGCATCTCGTATACAGTAACCAATTGAACTCTTTCCTGGTTTCCCTCTCATAGCACCATCAGTATTCAATTTTAGCCATCCTTCTCGAGGAAACTCCCAGATGAATTATAAATCTGCACACATAAGCTTTATAAAATGTCACTGTTGAAAATTATTAGTACTTCTTTATCTGAAAGTATAACAAATTGATGTTGAACAAGTAATGCAATTTGTAGGGAAAAATAGTTGTGTACATCAAAACAATTGTCTTTAAGGTGTTGTTATTGACATTTGAGTTTTCAGTTTTGTTGCCTTTATGACTGTTCTTGATATTTTCTCTTTCAAAAAGTTATTATTATAGAGTTTATATCATTCTTTTGTTCAGGATGCCATAATGTCTAAAATTGCGTCGGCGTCTCAGCCTGAAGACGGGTCCAGTGAGCCTCCTGAAATTGATTATTCACAAATTTATTTGGAGGAAGTCGGTGTTAAGAAGACGCGCATTTATGGTCTTGGTTCTCAAGCTCCTTTCTATGGGCATGTTGGTGCATCCTCTATTTCGATATCTCCACTTCAAGATATAGACTTTAATGCTCAGGTGAATGAATGTGTCGGGCATCGTTTGCAAGAGAGTAAGGAAGAGATGAAGCATGATATGAGATCACAGATCAGAGAAGAGATTAGATAAGAAATGAGAGAAGAATTACGTGAAGAAATGAGACACAAATTGCAACAAGAGGTGCGTAAGCAAGTTGATCAACTACTCCAAAATCGTCTGTCGGTCCTCATAGGTGCCTTACCCACATCGCCTTCTCGTAGACATGACTCGTCGTCAAACGACACGATTTAGATTTATTTTAGTTTTTTCTATGTTAGACACATCTTGGATTCTTGAATTATGCTTTCAATTTCACAACTTCACGATAGATGTTATTATTATTTATAAAATTCTTGTATGTTTTCTTTTTTGTTTAATATTTGTAATAGTTGGTAACACATTTAGAATTTGTTAGAAAATTTTATGACAAAACAATTTCTTAAACAGAACATTTTCATAGATAAAATTACCAACCGATTGCCAATGTACTTTCAAATATATACTATCGGATTTACCAACCACAACCAAGTAGGTATCCATTAGTATAGTTGCTAACGGAATACAAACGACAAGTTTCTTGTTACTATATTTACCTACCATTTACAAATACAATTTAAATAATGAAAACCAATTTTACTAATTCATTTTCTATCTGTTAGTAAAGTTACTAACAGACTTACAACCGAATTTTAGTTAGTAAATTTACCAACGAAAATCTTGGACTCAAGATTCAAAAATTACCAACAAATTTATTTGGTGTTTACTAACTGATTTTTAGTTGGTAATTTTACCAACAAATTCAAACTGGTTGGTAAAATTTACCATCGAGCCTTTTAGCAACGGATCAATATCCGTTGGTAATCTGTTAGTAACTCAAATTGCCAACCAATTTGTTGGTAATTGGGGTTTTTTTGTAGTGAACAACAACAACCCAGTATAATCCCACTTAGTGGGGTCTGGGGAGGGTAGTGTGTACGCAGACCTTACCCCTACCCTGGAGTAGAGAGGCTGTTTCCAAATAGACCTCCGGCATCCTTCCCTCTAAGAACTTCCCACCTTGCTCTTGGGGAGACTTGAACTCACAACCTCCCGATTGGAAGTGGGGGTTGCTTACCATCAGAGCAACCCCCTTGTCTTTGTTTTGCACTCCGAACTTGAAATAGAAGTATATACAAGGAGTTTTTAGTTGTGTACTGTCTTAGAAGCAACTCCTGGGAATGACAGTGCCACCACGTTTTCCACTTGCATTTCTACAGTAGGATATTGCAGGCCTATCATTGTGAGTAAGCTTTATATCTTGCAGTCTGATTTCAGTGCATTGATTTGTGTAACTGCAGTCAAATTTCATGGCTGCCTGTGTGGATGATGTCCCTTTCACATTCTTGTATGTTACTTGACTCACCTTTACTCCTGAATTCTTCATTAATAAACAGTAACTCTAATTCAGATATATAATTAAGTTTGTTTGCAAATGAATACTAGTTATTCTTTCATGTGCATTATAACTGGAAAAATTTAAAAATACCGCCATCTATTAAGTAATTTTTACGTTTGTTGTGCTTGTGTTTTTACGCATGCAGGTAGAGGAAATGAGTTGCAATTTGTTGGAGATGAGTTAATGATATATATATTTACCTGATGAGGGCAATTATTATTGGGACAATAGTTTTGGTCAATGATTATGGGGTACTCAACATTCTTCATAATAAGATTTGAGAACTTGAGATTTTTAGCATAGCCACCACTTGGTCTTGCCCAGGACTTTACTCTAACGCCATTCTGTGTCTTCGTGAAAACCGAATTTGCTACTGTTATATTCGCAACTCCAGCTTCGTTGTAACTACTCCCCAAACTTGCTATGCTGCAAATGTGAAACAAAAAATCAACGTGATATACTATCACAAACACGTCATATTTGATTCAGAAATCGTGAAATAATTGAAATATTAGGATATGTTGTAAATTTAATATCAATAATTAACAAATGTATCTTCTCCTAAAAATTTAGAATTTTACATGATGTGATCACGTACTTTAATATGATACCAATACGACATGCAAATGTCCTATCCTCAAATCTCATCATCAAGTGTTTGTCCAATAAAACATTCAGGCCAAAAAAGATGTGGGTAACCTTATTTAAATGTAGGGAAACAACTCAATTATAACGTTTGTGATTTATCTTATATAAGTATTTCCTTTATCTTTCTGCTCATAGGAGCCCCCACCATTATCTCTCATGTCAAATATGCCTCTTCCAGTGACAGTTTTTCACGGTAGAAAAATTGGTCAAGCCACATAGGTGGTATACTTGGACATTTTTAATTGTTCAGAGACTTGCTTCAGCCTTCAGATTATTGCAAATGCTATACATATACCAAATTGGAACTGAAAATTTGGATCTATGTAGGTCCATCGTTGCAAATGTCATAGTCAAACTCGACAACCGTCACAAATATGGGACAAAATTGTGGTGCAGAGGGCGAATTTAAGATAAATCAAATGCTTGAAGAGTAAATTTGAATATTTTACATTAAATAAGTAAATAAATTGATGTGTCTCCCCTTTAACAATTTAACGTTTTAGATGAGTTAATCGTATAATTAACAAAATTTTGCAATCATAATCATATATCTGAAATTGGCAAATTTAGGATAAATTATATATGGAGGACAAGTCTGGAGGTCTAGTATCAGGGTTGTAGGATAGGAGCTCCTAGAGTTTTTTCGTACTCCTCACCCGGGGTTGGGTGAGGCTTGGCAGGGCTATCGATAGATGATTTGTGTATTGGATTGTGTCTCCCGTATGGTAGTTATTTATGGTAGTTACGGTATGATATTATTGCATCTTATTTTATTTGTGGTTCTTATGTTTAGATAATTATTTACGCTATTTCTACTGGAGTTACTAATGTTTGTTTTTGTTTTTGTTTTTCCTTTCCTTCACTGAGCCGAGGGTCGATTGGAAACGGCATCTCTGCCCTTTCGGGTAGGGGTAAGGCCCGTTTACATATTACACTCCCCAAACCCCACTTTGTGGGACTATACTGCGTAGTTGTAGTATATATGGCATATTTCAGGGACCACACCCAGTAACATCTTTAATTTTGTAAGAGATTTAAATTTCCTTTATGCATTACATCTAAGTTCGGAAGGTAATTAATGACTCGTGTAGACCAAAACTAAAATAGACTTACTCTTATTTTTTTCTTCCTTATATACTTAAAGATGGATTAACAATATATAAATAAAAACGTTTGTGAAAAGAATGATTTACCTGCATGCCATGTCCAGGTACACATCCAATTTTTTCAATCCACAAGTTCATGGAACCAGGGCCAACGGAAATGCAGTCATCTCCAGTCTGGATGCTGCTGCCGTAAATGGTAACCCCTCTTGAGTTTTGAACATGAATGCCATCAGTATTTGGGCTTCCACTTGGGGCTATTATCTTCACATTCTCAACTCTCACATTGCTGCTGTAATTAATCCCTACATGTACTCTTTGACTGTGGAGTGATGTTAAGCCCCTCAACAGTACATTATTACACCACATAAATTGTATTGACTGCAAATACATACAAATTTTAAATCATCAATTCCTTAGACAGGTAATCTCTTTTTTGCAAAAAAATAATATTACTAGCTTCCCTTGTCACGACATTAATTTTGTACTCATTTTATCGTGTACTTATAAGTGTCGACCTAGACGTTTGGACCGAGCTGAATGCTCGACCTCGACCGTTCCTATGCTCAACAAGAGCAACTATAATAATTGGAGTATCAAGATGAAGGCTCTCCTAGGTGCACATGATATTTGGGATATTGTAAAGAAAGGCTACAATGAGCCCCGAGATGAATCTACATTATCTCAAACTCAAAAGGATGGTTTGAAAGATTCAAGAAAGAGAGACAAGAAAGCTCTCTACCTCATCTACCAAGCATTGGATGATGATGGGTTCGAGAAGATCTCAAGTGCAACCACTGCTAAGGAAGCGTGGGAGAAACTCCAAACGTCTTGCAAAGGTGCCGAGCAAGTAAAGAAGGTACGTCTCCAACCATTAAGAGGAGAATTGAAGTCTTTACATATGAAAGAAGGGGAGTCCATTTCCGACTATTTTTTCAAGAGTTTTGGTGGTTTCAAATCAAATGAAAAGAAATGGTGAAAAATTGGAAGATGTTAGAATTATTGAGAAGATACTCCGGTCATTAACTTCCAAATTCGAGCATATTGTCATAACAATTGAAGAAACTAAAAATTTGGAGGAGATGTCGATTGATCAATTAATGGGATCCTTACAAGCATATGAAGAAAAGCATAAGAAAAAACAAGATATAGTGGAGCAATTATTCAAGATGCAAATAAAAGATAAGGAAGAAAGTATCGGAAATGGACGAGGTCAATATGGAAGAGGTCGTGGTCGTGGACGAGGTCGAGGCCATGGACGTGGACGAGGAGGTTTCAACAACAATGAAGAAAGAAGAGAATACCCAAGTCGTGGGAGAGGCAACCAAGGTGCAAGGTACGATAAATCTCAAATCAAATGTTATTCTTGTAAAAAATATGGACACTATGCTTCACAATGTAGAGGGTCTCAAACCAAAGTCGAAGAGACCGCCAACCTTGTGGAGGATAAGGGCCAAAAAGACGTGACCTTACTTCTAGAATACAAAGGAGAAGAAGGGAGACAAGACAACACTTGGTACCTTGACACCGGGGCGAGCAACCATATGTGTGGAAAGAGGAGCATGTTCGTGGAGCTCGACGAATCGGTGAGTGGTAATGTATCTTTTGGTGATGAATCCAAAATACCAGTGAAAGGCAATGGTAACATCCTAATCCGCTTGAAGAATGGAAATCACCAATTTATCTCAAATGTCTACTATGTGCCCAACATGAAAAATAATATATTGAGTTTTGGGCAACTCTTAGAGAAGGGCTATGACATTCACATGAAGGATCATAGTCTTTCCATAAGAGATAATAAAAATAATTTAATCACTAAGGTGCCTATGTCCAAAAATAGAATGTTCTTGTTGAATATTCAAAATGACGTTGCAAAGTGTCTTAAAGCTTGCTACAAAGATGTATCTTGGCTTTGGCATCTTCGATTTGGGCACTTGAATTTTGGAGGCTTGGAGCTACTATCCAAAAAGGACATGGTGCGAGTACTACCATACATTAGCCACCCCGATCAATTGTGCGAAGGATGCCTACTCGGAAAGCAATTTCGGAAGAGTTTTCCAAAGGAGTCAAGCTTGAGAGCCCAAAAGTCATTGGAGCTCATACATACCGACATATGTGGTCCAATCAAGCCAAGATCCTTCGGTAAAAGCAACTATTTTCTTCTATTTATTGATGATTTTTCTAGAAAACATGGGTGTATTTCTTGAAGAAAAAATCGGAGGCATTTGAAGTATTCAAGAAATTCAAAGCGGCAGTGGAGAAAGAAAGTGGACTACACATAAAGGCCATGAGATCCGATCGTGGAGGCGAGTTCACTTCTAGAGAGTTCTAGAATTTTTGAGAGGAGCATGGAATAAGGCGTCCACTAACGGTACCAAGTTCCCCCAACAAAATGGAGTGGCGAAAAGGAAGAACCGGACAATTCTAGACATGGAGCGGAGTATGCTAAAGAGCAAGAAGCTACCAAAGGAATTCTGGGCTGAAGCAGTAGCGTGTGCAGTCTATCTACTCAATCGATCACCAATAAGGGGCGTGTGGGGAAAGACACCACAAGAAGCTTGGAGTGGAAGGAAGCCAGGAATCTCCCATCTAAGAGTCTTTGGAAGCAAAGCATACGCACATGTACCTGACGAGACACGGAGCAAGCTCGATGACAAAAGTAAGGCGTTCATCTTTATCAGGTATGATTCCAACTCCAAAGGCTACAAGTTATATAATCCAGATACTAACAAGCTTGTGATAATTCGGGACGTGGAGTTTGATGAAGAAGGAGAATGGAATTTTGGTTCTCACGAGGACTTTAATTCCATTATTCCAACCGAAGAAGAAGAACAAAGATCTACAGCAGAGGATGCCCAGCGAGAGCTAACTACTCCACCTACCTCGCCAATAGCAGTTCAAGATGACTCGCCATCATCGTTTCTGAATGAAAGGAGCGAGGAACGCGCAAGGAGTTTGGAAGACATTTATGAAGACACTGAAAGGTTAGAGGACCTAACTCTTGTTTGTCTATTTGCTGATTGTGAACCAGTTACCTTTGAAGAAGCCGTACAAAGTAAGAAATGGCGAGATGCAATGGATGAGGAGATCCAGTCCATCGAAAAGAACAACACCTGGGAGCTGACTTCACTTCCAAAAAGGAAAAAGGCGATCAACGTCAAGTGGGTGTACAAGGCAAAGAAAAACTGTAAGGGAGAAATCGAAAGATACAAGGCGAGGCTTGTTGCAAAAGGATACAGTCAAAGAGCCGGCATCGACTATGACGAGGTATTTGCCCCTGTAGCCCGTTTAGAAACTGTAAGACTAATCATTTCTCTGGCGGCTCAAAATAAATGGAAGATACACCAAATGGATGTAAAGTCGGCGTTCTTGAATGGAGTCCTTAAGGAAGAAGTTTACATCCGACAACCTATGGGCTATGAGGTGAAGACGCAGGAAGACAAAGTCTTAAGATTGAAGAAGGCGTTATATGGACTAAAGCAAGCACCAAGGGCGTGGATCAGTAGGATCGACAAGTACTTGCAAGAAAATGACTTCGCCAAATGCGCACATGAGCATGCGCTCTATGCCAAGATGAAAGATGGAGATATCTTGATTGTTTGCTTGTACGTGGATGATTTAATCTTTGCAGGAAATAACCAAAGGATGATCGATGAGTTCAAGAAAGCGATGGCTAAAGAGTTCGAGATGACCGACATTGGGCTTATGGCGTACTATCTTGGCATTGAAGTCAAACAACTTTTCATCTCACAGGAGGGCTATGCGAAGGAGATCCTAAAGAAGTTCAAGATGGATGATTGCAACCCAGTCAACACACCGTGGAGTGCGGGATCAAGTGGTCGAAGCATGATGAAGCTGAGAAAGTGGACACGACGATGTTCAAGAGCTTAGTTGGTAGCTTACGATATTTGACTTGCACGAGACCCGAAATTCTCTACGCCACCGGCCTCATAAGTTGCTACATGGAGAATCCAACTACTATACACTTGAAGGCTGCAAGAAGAATTCTCCGCTACCTCAAAGGTACAATCAACTTTGGCTTGTTCTATTCAACTTCTAATGATTATAAGCTTGTTGGTTATAGCGATAGCGATTGGGCCGGAGGTATTGATGATAGAAAAAGTACCACGGGCTTTGTGTTCTTCATGGGAGACACCGCCTTCACTTGGATGTCCAAGAAACAACCAATTGTCACTCTATCCACATGTGAAGCTGAGTACGTTGCCGCTACCTCCTGTGTATGTCATGCAATTTGGATGCGAAGTTTGCTAAAGGAGCTCGGATGGCCACAAGAAGATCCAACTACAATTTGCGTGGATAATAAGTCGACGTTGGCGTTGGCAAAAAATCCGGTGTTCCATGATCGAAGCAAGCATATTGACACACGCTATCACTACATAAGAGAGTACATCACAAGAAAGGATGTACAAGTAGAGTACGTGAAGTCCATAGACCAAATTGCGGATATCTTCACCAAGCCACTCAAGCAAGAGGACTTCATCAAGTTAAGAAGTTTGCTTGGAATGACAAATCAAGTTTAAGGGGGGGTGTTGAAAAATAAAATTAATATAAACTTGATTTTCTAATAATTATTTGGGCTTAAGAAATTATGAAAAATAAAGAGCCCAATTAGCCTATTTTCTAGAATGTGAGCCCATTTGGCCCATGTTCTAGAAATGTGCTCTAGAAATATCTTTAGAATAGTAGAATGATATAGATAAGTATGGAGTGATCTAGAGAGTGGATATTTTTGTAGAATTGTGTAGAAAGTGATTTGTAGCCATTAGATTAAAGTTGTGTTGGATAAATCTTGGCCGTTGATTGCGGAAGTGACCAAGTATAAATAGGTGTAGGATTGCTCATTTTGTATCAAGCAAAAAAAATCAAAAACAAGTTTGAGTAATAAAAGTTTCTCTTCTCCAAAATCTTTCTACTCTTCAAAAATTCCCTTAGCCTAAAAGCCTCCCTCCAAATATTAATAGCAATCCTCTTCCAACAGGGCGTACTATGCCAGTTTGTGAGTTGATTAATCTGAACATTTGGGTCGACATGATGCTTAGGGTTAAAAGAGAAAAGCTCGAGGTGGGCAAGGGCGTTGCAGCTGAGTGTGTTGATCTTCAAGCGAAAGTTGTGGCCTTGCGGGCAGATCTTGAGCAGAATGCCACTAGAGTCGCCGGTCTAAGTGTTGAATTGGATGAGAAGGTAACCGTGTTAGAAATGAAGGCAACCGAGCTGGAGAGAGCTGAGGGAGCCCAAATAGAAGCCTTGCCGAGGGCTACGGCAATGGAAGATTCTATCTGCTTTCTCAGGTCTAAACATGCAACTAAGATGGAAACAGTTGCTCTTAGAAAGGCGCGACTTGATAAGCGAATTTGCGGGATTGAGAGAGATTTCTTGAGCCTTGGTGATTAAATTGCTACTCTTGAGGATGAGAGGGCACAATTGTTGGTTTCGACTCCTCCTGCGTCCGCCTCTGTTGACGTTCCTCACCTTCGTACAAGATGTGGTTCCATGCCGAGGCTCAGCGGGATATATGTATAAGGGCTTATTGGCAGCGGGGAATATTCTAGAAGCCACTTCCAAAGAAGTTAGTGTTAAAGCGTGTAAGGACTGGCTTGCATGTGGCTATGACCCCGCGACACCGGAGACCGGTGGAGATGATGAGGCCAAGGACAGGTTTACCTTTAGTGATGAACATTCTGATGGAGAGGAGGATGTTAGAGATGAAGTCGTTGAACCAAGCAGGGAGAGAAATGAGGACGTGGATGGGTATAACACTGAATGAAGCTTTTGTACTTAATTTTCCTTCTGTATTTAGTTTTTTTTTACTTAGTTAGTTGGGTGGGAGCCCCTTTTGGCACTTTTTAAGATGTTATATTTTTTAGAATGGAACAGCTGATTTATCCTTGGTCGTGTGTCTTTGGCCTTTCCTTGTTACATCTCACATTTCGTATTATTAATGTTTCGTCTTCTATTAATTAACCTAGACTCGGGATGAGTTTTTCTTGATATTATAAGTATTTATGCTATTTATAACAAGAAATAAGTATGTGTCATAAAAGATTATCAAAGAAAATGAGTTTCATTAAAGGTTGTTGATTTGCGATTAAATATGGTCCCAACAATAATATCCGGTATTTATAAACTAGTGCCATAAAAGGTACTACATAACCATGGTAATAAGATCTATAAGATATGTTAAAAGTGAATAGTATTTTAAATGAACTGAAAAAAGTCTTATTTTATATAAATAATTGTTTAATTACTGAATAATCGAATAATTAATTAAGGATATATTGGATAAGGGTTAAATGGCACGATGTGGCAGACCCCTATTTAAATTAAGTGACTCACCATGTTGATTGAAAGATGTCCATCTTAAATAATATACACATGACACTTACGTAGAGACATTTGGAAGTTTGGCTTCATTTGACTTTAAAATAATCAAGTAAAAAATCTTAGAACTTTCTTCCTAATTCAAACCTTGCAAAACAGATGTTAACTTTAATCCAACGAGATTTCAACATAATTTCTTAAAACAAAAAACTCCAACAAAATTCTTAACACCTTAGTAACGTGAGATTTTGCGATTATAAAGGAGTACGGTGCAATCTTTTTCAAAAATATCATATGAATTTTTTTCTACTCCAAATATGTTAAGGTTAAATCCTTCCTTCATTTTTGCATGCTTTCGTTATTACAAAAGTTTGATAATGAGGCGTAAAGATAAATTCATATTCCTGAATTTATGTATATTTTTCTAGTCTTATAAGTTATAGTATTCTCCCTTATCGGGATTTCATATTCAATTAAGTATTGTCTTCTTCCGATCATGAAAGCAGAGATTCTATATATAAAATATTATAATATTTTCATTACCATCGAGTTATAATCAATGGGCAAGCCCCTATTGGATAACATCTGATCAAATAGTAAGTTATATATCGAGCCTACTATAGCCGAGAGCCTATAAGTGAGCCAGTTGGCTGAGATACAGAGCATAGTATGACCGAGCACCTATGAGCGAGCCTACTACGGTAGAGTATATATACAGAGTCTTATAGGGTCGGACATCTATTTTACTTACTATTTCTTGAGAGCTGAGTTAGCATCATCAGGTAAACATATCTTCAGATTATCTTTGACTTCCAGTTGCTTTCAGTTATTATATTATCAGTTCAATATCAGCTTTCACTTATATAATTGCATTCCATACTCGGTATATTATTTCATACTGACGTCCCTTTTTCTTGCGATGTTGCATTTCATGCATGTTTAGACAGACATACGGGTAGACCTCCTCAGTAAGTATTGCCCGAGTTCAGCTTTATTAGTAAGCTCCACGTCTTTCGCACTTGTCGGGTCTAGATTTCTATATATATCTTGTGTATATATGTATATAGGTTACAGGTAGGTCGGGTTTTGTTCCGATCACAATACATCCATCAGTAGAGGCTTGTGGACATAACCTGTCAGTGAATGCAATATGTTAGGCTTGTAGGCTTATCTATATATACATATACATACATATATATATATATACATACATATATATATATATATATATATATATATATATATATATATATATACATATACATATATATATATATATATATATATATATATATATATATATATATATATTATTGGCATGTTAGCTGTAATAATTATGACGGCCTTGCGACCAAGTTTTATATTGATGTTTAGATAGTGAGATGATATTGAATAGATGGGGGAGCTAGTTTTCGAGGTAAGGAAGATGATGGAAGAGGAAGAGGAGTAATGAGATGAATTTGGGGTTGGGGTCGGGGTTTTTCCGTTTGGAGGAGGAGGGGCAAGAGGCATATTATTTGAGGAGACGAGCGAGTAAGGGAGGGGTCTTTGATTGGAGAATACCTAACGTAAAATGTTGTTGGGAGGGGGTGATTATTTTCTATTTTCTTATTTTGTTTCACAATCTCCTTTTTAATATATTTTTGGGCTCAAAATTCACATGGCATTGTCTCATTTGTCAAGGCGCCATGTCATCCGCGAGTGACTTACAAGCATGCTAATTTTTTGCGAGATGGCTTCTAGACCACCTAAAATTGTACTGGATTTTAAAGATGATATATGAACTTTTAATTTTTTCATTTTAACACATCAGCTAAACTAATTTCTTATAAGTGAACACCTCTTGCCGTTTACTATACTTATGTGATAGTAGCGTAACAAACGTGGTCAAAGTGCGTACTAATCACACAGAAAAAGAGTGCGACTTGAATTATTGTATTTAAAAATATTAAATCTGAATAAGAAAAGGAAAAGTAAGTGAAAGATAAAAAATAAAAAAATAAAAACATCCTAAATCATAAATCGTCCATCCTGTAACCCCCTTTGTTATCTTCTTCCTTACAACCCCCTCACCCCATCTCTCCCCCCCCCCCAATTTTTTTCTTCCCCCTAATTATTTTCTCCCCACAGTCTCTTTGTTTTCCCTCCAAAGGTATGGTAGTGACAGTATTTACGGCGATCTTCTTAGGCCAGTTGAAACTACGAAATTACTGAAAACATTAAGGGGTGGGAAGTAATATGTTCTGGACAAGGTCTGTTAGTTTTGATTTTGACGAATGTCACTGAGGTGCCATTTTTTCGATGAAAATTTTGTCGTACTAGTTTTGATATTTTTTAGAAGATCCTATGGTATGTTTGGACTAATTTCTAGACTGAGATTTGATTAAAGTATGTATTATGATATGAATTGATCACATTTGAATTTTTACTATTAAAAATAGTGGCTTGGCAAGGGAAGATTTGGTGAAGCTATGGTGGAGAAGAAAGGAAAGAGAACAAAAATTAAAAATATAGTAATTGATTTTAAAAAGGATGGGACCCAGATATTACAAATGTCAAATAATAAATTGTCTTAGTATCTGACATGGTAATAATGTCAGTTAATTGAGATACACGCTCCGAAGGAGAGGCTTATTATAAGTATTTTTATCGAGTTGGGGTGCTAAAATGAGAAATCGAAAGTTCATATATCGGTTTTAAAATGTGATGCAACTTTAAATAGCATAGAAACCATTACACTTTTTTTATTGATTCTTGGTGAGTGGTTCAATAGGTACACTTGTAACATACATTAAGTGTCTAAAAAAATAGTCTTCATTGAAATGTCTAAATGCAAAAAATAAGCAAGTTTAAGGGGATGTATATGTATTTGGCCTAATAAATTAAAAAATGATTATGTTATTAAGTTCCATTTCTATTGTATAATGATATGAACGATTTAAATGTTTTATTTCACATTTATCTTCCATGATCTCCTTTATTTTCACATTTGTCTTCCATGATTTCCCTTTATGTTATTGTCCCTATTTTCACACATATTATTAATATCAAACCCATTTACCAATTTAACCCATTCTCATTACCATCACAATAAACTAGACCCACTTTTATGAAAAATAGATAAGGTAGACAAATAAAATTTAGTATATTTTGTATATCGAAGGCGAGGAATGCAGACGGGTTTAAGCTGTGGTATTCTGGGGTCGTGAGAGGTAAGAATGGAGTGGGCATCTTGGTAGATAGGGATCTAAGGGAGTCTGTGGTCGAGGTTAGGCGAGTGAATGATAGGTTAATGTCTATTAAGTTGGTTATTGGGGTTGCATCCTAAACGTCATCAACACTTACGCGCCGCAAACAGGCTTAGACGAGGAGGTTAAGAGGCGCTTTTGTGATAGCTTGGATGATCTGGTGAGTAGTATTCCCCAATCGGAGAAGTTAGTTATTGGAGTGGACTTTAATGGTCATATAGAGGCTGATGCTGGTGGTTATGGTGAGGTGCACGGTGGCTTTGGCTTTGGGGTTAGGAACGGAGGAGGCACGTCACTGCTTGATTTCGCCAGGGCTTCCGAGTTTCTGATTGCGAACTCGACATTTCAGAAGAGGGAGGAGCATTTGGTCACCTTCAAGAGTTCGGCGGCGAGGACTTAGATTGATTACCTCCTCCTCAGAAGGAGCGATAGGGATATGTGCAAGGGCTGCAAGGTTATTCCGGGAGAGTCCCTTTCGACTCTTCATAGACTCCTAGTGATGGATGTCGGTCTCTGGGTGAAGAGGAATAGGAGGGGTGCTCGGGGACAACTACGGATTAGATGGGGTGTTTTGACTAAGGAGAAAGCACAGGAGTTGGAGAGGAGGTTAGCTGAGGGCGTAGCTTGGAGAAGTTTTGGGAAAGCAGACGCTATGTGGTCAGAGACTGCGAACTTAGTTAGGGAGGTAGCACGGGATGTACTCGGGGTAGCCAAGGACTATATAGGAAGACATCAGGGTGACTGGTGGTGGAACGATGTAGTCCAAGAAAAAGTGGAGGTGAAGAAGGAGGCGTTTGCTAAGTTTGGCAGGGAGCACAAGCGAGGAAGAACGGAGAGCGAACAAGGATATCTACAAGGTGGCGAGCAAAGTTGGCGGTTACGGAAGCTAAAAACGCGGCTTTTGGTTGCATGTACGAGGAATTAGGAGAGAAAGGCGGGGACATGAAGTTATTCCGGTTAGCTAAAGCAAGGGAAAGGAAGGCGCGTGATCTTGACCAAGTTAGGTGCATCAAGGGCGAGGATGGTAGAGTTCTGATGGGGGAGTCTCAAGTCAAGTAGAGGTGGCAGGCGTACTTTTGAAACTTACTTAACGAGGAGGGGGATCTTAACATAGAGCTAGGGGAGTTGGGGCATTCAGAGAAACATAGAGACCTTGGGTACTGAGGTGGATTAGGGCGGATGAGGTCATGTGGGCTTTGCGTAGGATGAGTAGGGGTCGAGCGACCGGGCCTGACGAGATCCCGGTGCAGTTCTGGAAATACATGGGTAGTTCAGGAGTGGAGTGGCTCTCCAGGTTGTTCAATGCGATCTTCAGGACCAAAAGGATGTCGAAGGAGTAGAGGTGGAGTACAGTGGTGCCCTTGTACAAGAACAAAAGGGACGTCCAATGCTGCAACAACTATAGGGGTATCAAATTAATAAGTCACACCATGAAGGTATGGGAGCAGGTGATGAGGCGAGGGTGAGGGAGATGACATCTATATCTGTGAACCAGTTCGGTTTCATGCGGGTCGCTCCACTACAGAAGCTATCCACCTTGTCAGGAGGCTGGTGGAGCAGTTCAAGGATTAGAAGAAGGACTTGAACATGGTGCTTATCGACTTGGATAAGGCGTATGAAAAGGTCCCAAAGGAGGTGCTTGGAGGCGAAGAGCGTGCCGGAAGCCTACATCAGAGTAATCAAGGACATGTACGATGGAGCTAAGACTAGGGTTAGGACAGTGGGTGGCGACTCAGACTATTTTACTGTGGTTATGGGGCTCCATCAAGGATCGGCGCTTAGCCCTCTCTTGTTTTCCTTGGTGATGAATGCTCTAACCCGACATATTCAAGGGGATGTGCCTTGGTGTATGCTATTTGCTGATGACATAGTCTTGATAGACTAGACGAGATCGGAGTTAATGAGAGGTTAGAGGTATGGAGACAGACTCTCGAGTCTAAGGGTTTCAAAATAAGCAGATCTAAGACAGAATACCTGGAGTGCAAGTTTAGCGTCGAGCCGAGCGAAGTAGGCAGGGACGCGATAATTGGATCTCAGGTCATCGCCAAGAGGGACAGTGTCAGATATCTTGGGTCGGTGATTCAGGGGGACATAGAGATTGATAGGGACGTCACTCATCGTGTAGGAGCGGGGTGGTCAAAGTGGAGGCTTGCATCAGGAGTCCTGTGTGACAAGAAAGTTCCACAAAAACTCAAGGGAAAATTTTATTGAGCTGTGGTTAGACCTGCCATGTTGAATGGGGCGGAGTGCTGGCCAGTGAAGAACTCTCATGTTCAGAGAATGAAGGTTGCGGAGATGAGGATGCTCAGGTGGATGTGCGGGCTCACCAGGTTAGATAAGATTAAGAGAAGTTATTCGAGAGAATGTGGGGGTGGCCCCGATGGATGAGAAGATGCGAGAAGCGAGGCTGAGGTGGTTCGGGCATGTGCGGAGGAGAAGTCCTGATGCCCCGGTGAGGAGTTGTGAGCGGATGGCGATGGTCGGCGTACGTCGAGGTAGAGGGAGACTTAAGAGGTAATCGGGAGAAGTGATTAGGCATGACATGGCTAGAATGCGGGTTTCCGAGGACATGGCCCTTGATAGGAAAGTCTGGAGGTCTAGTATAAGAGTTGTAGGATAGGGGCTCCTAGAGTTTTTCGTACTCCTCACCCGGGGTTGGGTGAGGCTTGGCAGGGCTATCCATAGATGATTTGTGTATTGGATTGTGTGTCACTTATGGTAGTTATTTATGGTAGTTACTCTTTGATATTATTGCATGCTATTTTATTTATGGTTCTTATGTTTAGATAATTATTTACGCGATTTCTGCTGGAGTTACTAATGCTCTTTTGTTTTTGTTTTTGTTTTTCCTTTCCTTCACTGAGCCGAGGGTCGATTGGAAACAGCCTTTCTGCCCTTTCGGGTAGGGGTAAGGCCCGTCTACATATTACTCTTCCCATACCTCATTTTGTGGGACTATGATGGGTTGTAGTAGTTGTTGTTGTTAAAAGAAAAACATATTGTTGCCGTTGTAAGGTATGTACAGCTTAATTGGAGTACACCAACTAAACCTTGTTTCTATTGGTAACACTTGTTTATTCAAAAGTAGAAGTGTATTCATATACAACTGTCAGGCAAAATGACTCCTCTTTTACTTCCTTGAACATTCTTGCAAAAAGATTGGGCCTTTTTGTTCATATGAGTGAGCTTTATGTCTTTTATCTGGATTCCTTTGCATGGATTGCTGGGACTGCAGTCAAATTTCATAGCTACTGGAGTTGTTGACGTGCCTTGTATATTTTCATACGTTACTTGACTAATCTTTACACCAGAAGTCTGCAATTAATTAACCAAAAACTAAATAATTACATAACATCTTAGATTCGTCATTACCTCTAGCAGTTAGCAGGCAATATTTCTATAGAGGAAACCAATAAACAAATAGAACAACATGTTAAAAAAGTACTCAATCAGCTCAATATTGATATATCAAAATATGCCCTAATATTGTTTAAAACTCTTCTCGAGAGGGAAATAAAGGAGACCCCATCTTTTTCTGTTCGTTGGAAGAATATTTACCTCGCCTGGACAAGCTTGGTTGTTGGGGCAATAATTCTGATCAATGATGATTGGATTGTCAACGTACTTCATGACTATGTTGCGGTAATTAATGTTGGTGACAAAACCAGTGCTGGATCTTGCCCAAGATTTTATTCTTAACCCATTATCAGATCCTGTGAATATCGATTAAACCAATGTCACATTCTGCACGCCATCTTCTTCATAATTCTTTGCTAGACTTCCAATGCTGCAAGAGAAAGAATAAAAGTACATCTTCGATCAACATAAAATAGGAAATAAATACACCAAAAACTAAATGTCAAATAAAAGGACATTGATTGAATTAATAAGACCATAAGTCTAAAGATTTTTGGGTAAAATCGGAAATGGGAACTATGACTCACATTATAAGGTCAACATTGCTTCGATTAATTAACTAGAAGTCATTAGTTTCCACTTATATGTTTCCCAATATATGGTACTTGAAATATATATCGAGATATTGACATCAACGACCAGTCAAATAATATTTTCCTCTTTATTTGAAAGTGTCCTCCTATAGAGTCAAAAACAGACCGCCCTAGTCGATCCATGTAGCCGAGTATAATGAAACCTATAAATTGATCATTGATCCCTAGTCCCTCATTTGAGTTTGAACAAGTGAAGCTGAATTAGTAGTCAAACTTATTATAATTAACTACATTTTCTCCCACTTCTAAAAATTGTTGTGATTATGAAAGATTGTGATTCAGTATTTTCAATATAGTTTATGAAAACATAATTTCATATTAATTGTAGAATCAATATCCAAAATAGAATAAAATTCCAAAATTATAAGAACCTAGTGTTTCCAAGAAATGTTACGCTATTCTAGTTTTAATTAACATGTTGCACAAGTTCCTCGAATTGCCCAATCCCTTCTTCTCCTCCACAACCATAGGGCTATACCAAAAAAAAAAAAATAATAATAATAATCATACTCGTTGTACGAATATAACGACAGCGGAACATCCACAAGTAATAAAGTATAGGTCTCTAATGTTTAAGCTTTCAAATGAGATGACTATCAAAGTAGATGAAATTTCATTGGTTCAAGTCTCCTCACTATCCTTTATTAAATAAAAAATTAAGAATATGTGCATGCGAGGCTCATAAGAAAGAATTTGGATTGAAAGTGATAGCTAGCTAGGTTTGTTATAAACATAATAATATAAATAAAGCATAATACTTTCAATAGTTTAAGCTTTTAAATAGGATTGTCGCTATACAGTCATGGTAGTAACATGAAGTGCTTACCTAACACCATGTCCAGGTCCACATAGAATGCTCTCCATCCAAAGATTTCTAGTGCCAGGTCCAATAGATATACAGTCATCTCCAGTTTTGATTCTACTATTTATGATAGTAACACCAGTTGATGATTGAACATGAATGCCGTCGGTGTTTGGGCTCTGATCGGGGGCTATTATTCTTACCTTTCGAACCATCACGTTGTTGCAGCTATTGATCACAATATGTGTTAGCTGGCTGTTGATTGATAGTAAGCCACTTATCACAACATCATTAGCCCAATTGAATGTTATTGACTGCACTTTTCGCATAAAGAAATTAAGGTTACTGAAATATTTTACGTTTATATTGTTTTTGTTTTCATCATGAATAGTTACGACATCGTAGTTTCGATGTACTAAAATGGACTGAGATATTTATTACGTATAAGGATATTTTTATGTATAAGGATATATGTAGAATGAAATGGAAAGAATATAGACCTGTGTAATTAATGTCAGGTGGAGAGAATGTGTGTTTTTAAGTCCATTTCACACTATGTATAAAAGTTGAAGTAGAGAAATGTTTTTAATGAAAAACCTTAGTATTTTTGCTGTTGAAACTGAATTACAACATAAAGGTTTAATCTGTCTTCTTCTAACATCACCACGGCACACGCCCTACAAGTCTAATTCAAGTACTAGAAGAAGAAAAAATGATTTCTCAAGAATGGGTGATTTTACTTAACGAGAAAAGCTACCTACTAGGTATATAGTTTAAGACATAAACCTTCAAGGAAAGTTGGTCATTTTTCAAATTTGATCAAATAACTACTTTATATGTCTGATTTTGTGCGACATACTTTTTTTTTATTTTGTTTTTAAAAAAAATTACACATGTTTTTATACTTACCATATATATTTGGTTAAACCTTTCTTAATTTCATAAACATATTATTGTTCCCAATAAAATAATATTACATAAATTGGGACACAAAGAATTTCTTAGTGCATAAAATCGAGTTATTAAAAACATACCCTAGCTCCAACTGGGCAATTATTGCCCGATTTCCGGCAAGCCCAAAAAGTTGCTCCTTTAGCATCAAGATTTCCACCGATGACGGAAATCCCATTGACCTGAATGAACAAAAGCCAGTAGCCGGAGTTGCCAATTTCCCAATAATCCAATGGAGCCACAAGGGTTCCATCAATCCTTACAGTTATTCTATTTTTACATGGCCCTCTAAATGTTGCTGCCTTTATTAGATAACGTCCTCGGGGAACGTAAATGGTCGCTGGTTGCACTGAGCTGCATGCAGCGCTCCATGCCTTCAGAAATGGCTGAGTTGCATCAGTTTGGCCATTTGGTTTTGCACCAAAGCTTAACACATTGTAGGTTGATGTTGCATTCGTTTGCAAGAATAGAAATATAGAAGATAAAAGGACAGTAATGCAAGATATTATCAGGTTATCCATTTAGACCAAAAATGAATGGACTTCTTCCTTGGGATTTCTTTTGGTAATATACAAACAAAAGTTGATATGAGAAAAACGGATAACTAACCATAATATTTATAGGGTTTTCGGATCTCTTAATTGAATTTATTACCAGTAATTGGGCAATGATTGTAGAAATTAATGCATCAATGAACTTAGAAGTGTATGTCAGACGTCGACGGCATACTATGATATGTACGTCAGCCATTTTACAAGTTATTTTGCAGTTGTTTTGGTTAATAGAGCATGTTCGCTTCAAACTTTCCCTACACGAAAGTATACGGTTAAGCGCATGAAAACTAACGTATCTTATGTGTAATAATAAAGTAATACTTACGACTTTCTGTACAACGTTTAAGTACGGCTTTACTTGACGGCTTTAATGGGAAAACACTCAAACCCCCAAATTTATAAGAAGGAACAACAAAAACAACGAAGAAATTATAAAAGAAAGAAACGGAATATTAACAAGGTTTTAACACGTGCGATATAGCATATTCTTTCGGAAATAGTCTCTCTATTTCTCTAGGCAGGGGCAAATACACGTAGTCCTAACGTAACACCGCTTCATCGAAAAAATTAACTAAATTCATTTATGGTAGAGGATATATAAAAACAAACAAGGATAAAAATATCTAAAGTGACACCACTTATCATATCTAGGTCTTAGTCCAGTGATCCAGCGTTTAGCTTTCAAACTGAAGGTCCCTATGCTTGCATGGATTCACTTTATGGAGAATCTTCTCTTATTGATGTAAAAAGAGATGTTCGGTTTGCACAGGTTCGAACTGCCAACCCTGCTGCAAAATACAAGGAACAAGGTAAGTTCCTTTACTATTTGCTATTTTTGCATTTGTTGTACTTGGCTATTTATTTCTCTTGTCATCTCCCTTTTATGACTCACTGTCTAATTGTGACATCGCTTACTTAAAATCTTGCGTACGCCACTGTAGGTAGGGGTAAAGTTAGTATACTCACTATCCTTCTCAGATCCTATCCGTAAAATTATACTAGGTATGTTATTATTATTATTGTTAACTATGTAATATATTGTAATGAATTTTATATGTTTGATGTATTTTAACTGATTATAGCATATTTTTTACTTCGTCAGTTACATTTCAAATTAGGATTATTGTATACACATAAATATCCTAAGTTATGTTAATCCGATAGTGTAAGAAACTTACAATGTCAATGGTAAACTCGGCAACAATAAAGAAATAAAATAGCTTGTTTAGCTGTTTTAAGGTGCAATGCGTTGAATATAGTTGGAGTAGAATATGATGCTTTTGACGGACCGATGGCAGAGCCTTTTCAGGCAAAATGATCGCCGATTCGTCGTAACCTCCTTGCCACGACTCCTATATTTGACAAACGATTTGCTCTATCTTCTAATGACCATTATTGTCCTATTTCGTCTTGTTCCCTTCTGCTTTCTTATTTCAGTTCTCTCTCTATCTCTCTCTCTCCCTCTTTAGTATTAACAAATTATAAATGAACTCATACTTAACAATCTCATATGTAATTGCAGGTACTTAATAGATCAGATGGGGAAGTTTCATGAAAAATTAATTATCACGCGCTGTTAAGATTTTATCTTGATTTTCTTTTTATATTTAGATTTTACCTTTTCTTGAAGTAAAGGAAAGTAGTTTGCCATAATTAATTTTACTTTCCAATAAGAAAAATATATATCTCTTCCATATATGAGAGACCCATTTCTTGGAGGAAAAGATTGTGGACCTCTATAAATTGAGGGTACCTCATTCATAAAAATAAACACAAACAACGTCTAGAATGTAGTCTTCGAAGAGTCTTATTTAGGGGAGAGCTTTTTCTCCCAATAAGCTTTTTTCTTTTATATCACTAGATTGATTTAGGTCAATTGATCTAAACCATATAAAGTATACAATGCCTCTTTTAGTATATTTTTCTTGTTGTCTAATTTATCGTCGTTCAATATTTGCTTGGCTAACTTCCGCATGACGCCATGCTAATACAATCTCAAGAAATGGAATCAGGGCTAATGGTTCAATGAGGTTAAAGACAAGTTCAAGGCGGGTGCAGATAAAGTTACATCTAGTTTGATAATAACGAAGTTTTCTATCCTAGAAAAAGTCCAAAATGTTACATGTGGAGATACATTTTCAACGAAATAATGCATGTGGAGATAAATTTTCGATCATTTTCATAAAATCCCGTTGATACATATAACAAAATTATTTTTAACCCATGCTTATGAACTTTAATGTCACAACCCAAAATCTCACCAGAGTTGTATAGGCGCCCAAAACTGCATGATATGCATGCCGACAATAAGTAAGAGGAAATAAACTTTAACAACAATAAGAAATAGTCTCAAATAGCTGAATAACATAACTAATGATGTCTTAATGACAGTACAACTTAAACAATTGAAAATCTGGTGTCATTAAGTGGATGAGCTCTATCCAATACTAAATAGAAAGTCTGAACATCATACAATAGTGTCAGCTAAACAATAAGAACATAAGATAAAGGAGAGGACTGCAAGGCTTGTGAACAGGTCAACAGGGCTACCTTGAATTCTCCAAGCAAATCTGGTTAAGCAGCTCGCAAGCAATCACTGCTATCAGCAACACCAAAGTTTGCATAGAAGTTCAGAATATAATATGAGTACAATTGACCTCATGAACTCAATAAGTAGCAAGCTCAACCTCGGAGAAACCAATAGCGAGGTTAGCAAAGTCTACTATTCGTGTCAAACAATAACAACAACAATAAGAGTAGAATAATGGCATATAAGGAATAGCAACTCAAGTAATATAGACTCAACAGTAATACAATAAGAGGAGAAATAGACATGCTTTTCAGCTGTATCAGTCAAGGCATCAACTTTTTTACAAAATCACATAGACACGAATTTATCAAGATAAATTGTGATCTCAAGCTCTAAACATCAAATAGAGTCATCAAATATCACTTAGCACGAGGAAAATACAACGTTATGCATGTATGTCAAATTTATATACCAAAATCAACAACATCACGATTTGGTCATCAAGTATACACAATCTCTAACACATTTATGGCGCCTGGAATAAGTACCCGTCAATCATGCTCCCAGCACTCTCACGATGCCTAGTACAAGTCCTTTCAATTATCACACACACACTCAGCATTGTATGGGTGTTTGATGTAAGTCCCTCAATAAGCACATCTCGTGTGCTTGTATTCATAGGTCCAAAAGTAACATAGGCTATCACCTAACTCTGGAGGGGAGGATCCTAAGCCAAGTGTTGATCGGATCAATGTCACTCAGTTCAATATGGGGCTTTAACACATGTGTCACCTTGTTACCAATATCGACATAATTCTATGGTCTAAGGTTAGTTATCAATGCACTTAATGTGGCTCTACTGCCCAAAATCAATTATCAATCTCCTCAAGCTTAATATATCACCATCTTACAATATCATAATCAAAATACTGCATGGAATATATCAACAAGCCATAACTTAGCTAAAACCCGTGTCACACACAAGGACACTAACAATATGTGAGATAACATTTAAAAGTCCATAGAGATGGTGATAAAATACAAAAATATAATATCATTTTCACGATCCGAATTTCCCATCATTGAAACTGTGATAGCGCCTAACATTAAACTCGCTAAGCAAGCCAACATTATATAATATTCCACCTCTTACTTTATCTTTTAATAATTAAAACTAAATAAACGTAAATTGGAAAAAATAAATACGGAAGAACACAGTTTAAAATCTTATCTTTATGCTAATAACAAAGCCTAAATAAAATACACCTAGAACGGGTGTCACAACTCATGAAAAGTCTACGAATACTACAAATAATAGTTTGGAAAAAAAGTTTACATCTATCTCAAAAGTAGATAAAACAAAAATGAAGTAAGAGAGAAGGGGAAGCCAGAGCCTGTGGACGGCTGCAGGACTACCTTAGGTCTCTGAAACGCAGCAACAACAACCAACCTTTCAATCAGCCACTAGCTTCAAATCTGCACAAGAAGTGCAGAGTGCAGTATCAGTACAACCAACCACATGTACTGCAAAGTGTCGAGCCTAACCTCGATGAAGTAGTGATGAGGCTACGGTAGGGAATCACAGCATATACAACTTGCATTAATGAATACGAACACCAGTCATTCTACCTGTACTCAGCTATATCCAATCCTTAGGGAGTTTCAACATCTCAGTAATGAACTTTAATAGATATGAATACTAAAATAATAACTGATGTGGAGTGCATCCCGATCCCACCATATAAACAATAACAGTATCAATATTCACCCTTATACTCTTTGTTGCGGCATGCAACCTGATCTTACCAGTACACTTATTACACTTCAACACATATTACCATTATTCCTCTTTTTGCGGCGCCAACCCGATCCCACCTGTCCACCCTTATTACTCTTTGTTACGGTGTACAACCTGATTCCACCAGACAATTACATTTACTCTTATTTCTTCCATTGCCGTGTGAAACCTGATCCCAATACATAAATTAGCACCAATCACAAAAATAAAGACAATTGTTTCACAAGTTAATTCAAATCCTACACACCACTTATACCTCAATCCACACAATGGAATGTCACTACGATTATGAAACTTCACCAGTGTAAAATACTCAGCGAGACCAACCAAGGTATACCATAAGGTACCAATAAACTAATATAAGCCAATAAAATAATTTAACGAAACCATGAAACAAGTTTAAACTTCAATAAAGAGAACAACAGTTAATATGAAGCAATTAGACATGAAAACATTTATGAGCAAGTAGCAATTAAGAAATGAAAACAATTATGATCAAGTAGCAATTATGACAAGAAATGGTGTATTAGGAAATGAGGAAGGGAGAAAGCTAACAAAATGATAATTCGGTGGTGCATAGGTACTTGTCACCATACTATACACCACATATATAGAATTTTACATAGCTAATAGGTCGGGGATCCATAATCCCTCAATTCAAGGTTAGACCAAATATTTACCTCAAGTCAACAGGTATTTCAAAGCTCAATCACCGTTTTACCTCTCGACTCCCCCACCAATTCACTTGTATCTAGTCATGATTAACTTAATAACATCAATAAATGATAAATAACTCAAATCTAATACTTAATTATAGGTTTTCCAATATTTTCCCAAAAAGTCAAAAACCTCGACCCTGATGCCGCTTGGTCTAAACTCGAAATTGGGACCAAAGCTCAATTACCCATTCACCCCCGATCCCGGATATACAATTGGTTATAGAACCCGACCTCAAAATGAGGTCTAAATCCCCAATTTATGAAAATCCCTAATTCTACCCAAACCCCCAATTATTACCATAGAAATCTTCGATGTTTGGTTGAAAATTCATGAAATGTGATAGGAAAGTGAAAAAAGTGGATTAGGATAATTTACCAAAGGTTTGGGGAAGATTTGGTCTTGGGAAAATCGCCTCTAGGGTATTAGGATTTGAGAGATGTGAAAAATGTGTGAAAATCCCGTCCAAGTTTCATTTTGAATAGTTGGATATGCCGCAATTGGGACAAGAGCTTTGCAATTGTGGAACTCGTAAATATGAGACAAGCATCACAAATGCGAACATGATGCATGCATGCTACTATCGCAATTGCGAACCTTTGGTCGCAAATGCGATGGTTAGCCCTCCCTGATGACTTCGCAAGTGCAAAGGTCTATTCGCAAATGAAAATTATGCGGGCACAGGGCTTCTTTGCAATTGCGATAAAACCCTCACAGTTGCCAAGCCTGTGAAGCTCAAAATTTCGAAGCCTGATCTCGCAATTGCGAGATCAGAGGCCAGCAACAAATCAACAGCAGATTTTTCTATGTCGAAACTCACTCTGTGGCCTATCTAAAACTTACCCGAGCCCTCGGGGCTGTAAACCAAACATGCATACAAGTCTAAAAACAAAATACAAACTTGATCGTGCGATAAAATCACCAAAATAACATTAAGAACTATGAATTCAACTCCAAAACTCATGAAATTTTCAAGATAGTTCAAAATTTCTAAATTTTCAACAAAAGGTCTGAATTATTTCAAATAACCTCCGTTTTCACCAGATTTCATAGATAATGGCTAAATGTAATAACAGACCTGTAACAGGCTCCGGAACCAAAATATGGGTGAGAAACTAACTAGATCAACTCTTATTATTTTCCAAAAACCATTATAGTTTTAATAAAAAATATTCTTCAAAAATTCATTTCTCAGACTAGGGACCTCGGAATTCGGTTTCGGG
Organism: Nicotiana benthamiana; assembly: GCA_034376525.1. Classification (NCBI taxonomy): domain Eukaryota; kingdom Viridiplantae; phylum Streptophyta; class Magnoliopsida; order Solanales; family Solanaceae; genus Nicotiana; species Nicotiana benthamiana. The sequence goes on from CM067331.1 coordinate 113,273,922, forward strand.
CATACACCCAAGTCTAATATTTTTCTCCAAGCCCTATGGGACCGTCAGAACACAGTTCCAAGTCCGTTTACCTAAAATATTGATAGAAAGCTAAAAATCATATTTTTAAGCCAAAAATCATTATTCTTAAATATTTCCGACAAAAGCTTTCCAGCATAGCGCCTGGACTGCGCATGCAAATTGAAGAAAGATAAATGGAGGTTTTTAAGACCTCAGAACACGAAAACGGCTTCTAAAACAAAAGATGACCTTTTGGATCATCACATTCTCCACCTCTAAAACAACTACTCATCCTCAAACAGGCATAGAAAAGTACTTGAGTCGGTAAAAGATAGGGATATCTACTCCGCATATCGGAGTTGAACTCCCAGGTAGCTGCCTCTATAGGCTGACATCTCCACTACACACAAATCAATGGATAACTCTTTGATCTCAACTAACAAACCTGCTGATCTAGAATAGCTACCAGCTCCTCCTCGTAGGTCAAGTTGGTCCAACTGGACAGTGCTGAAGACTAACACATGAGATGGATCGTCGTGATTCTTCTGAGGCATGGACACATGAAACACTAGGTGCACGACTGATAAATCTGACGGTAACGCAAGTACGTAAGCCACCTCTCCTACTCGATCAAGGATCTCAAAAGGTCGGATGAACCTAGGGCTTAGCTTGCCCTTCTTTCTAAATCACATAACGCCCAACATGGGCGACACTCGAAGCAACACTCGCTCTCCGACCGGGAATGCCACATCACGAACCTTACGTCGACATAGCTCTTTTGCCTAGACTGAGATATACGAAGCCTATCCTAAATGCTAACCTTATCCAAGGCATCCTGTACCAAATCCGTACCCAACAACCGAGCCTTACTCGACTCAAACCACCCAATTGGCGATCGATACCGTCTACTATATAATGACTCATAAGGGGCCATCTGGATGCTCGACTGATAGTTGTTATTATAGGCAAATTTTGCAAATGGCAAGAACGGATCCCAAGAACCTCCAAAGTCAATAACACATGCTCGGAGCATATCTTAGAAAATCTGAATAGTATTCATGAACTTTCCGTCCGTGTGAGGATGAAATGTTATGCTCAACTGGACCCGTATACCTAACTCACAATGTATTGCCCTCCAGAAGTGCGAGGTAAACTGCATAGCTCGATAGAAATGATAGACATGGGAACTCCACGAAGACGAACAATCTCACGCATATAGATCTCTGCCAACCGCCTTGAAGAATAGGAAACTACCACAGAAATTAAATAAACCGACTTCGTCAGTCTATCCACAATAACCCATAATACGTCGAACTTCCTCTGAGTCCATGGGAGTCTAATTACAAAGTCCATAGTGATACACTCCCACTTCCACTCAGGAATCTCAATCTTCTAAAACAAACCACCAGATCTCTAGTGTTCGTACTTTACCTACTAAAATTCAAACACCGAGCTACATATGTAACTATATTCTTCTTCGTCCTCTTCCACCAATAATACTGTCGCAAATCATGATATGTCTTAGTGGCTCCTATATGGATAAAATACCAGGAACTATAGGCTTCATCTAGAATTAACTCACGAAGTCCATCCATATTAGGCACACAAACACAGCCCTTCATCCTCAAAACTACATCATCTCCAACTATAACCTGCTTGGCACCATCGTGGATGAGAAAATGAGGGTCATCATACTGTCGATCTCTGATATGCTCAAATAATAAAGACCAAGCGACTATGCAAGCAAAAACATGACTGGGCTCAGAAATATCAAACCTTACAAACTGATTGGTCCAAGCCTGAACATCCAAAGCAAGCAGTCTCTCACAGAATGGAATGTACGCAAAACTACCCATAGTGGTTGACTTCCTACTCAAAGGAACGGCCACCATATTGGCCTTCCAGGGTTGATACAAGATGGTGATATAATAGTCTTTCAATATCTCCAACAACCTTCTCTGCCTTAAATTTAGCTCATTCTCCTTGAACAAGTATTCAAAACTCTTATGATCTATGAACACCTTACATGATACACCATATAGATAATGTCTCCAAATCTTCAACGCATAAACAATGGATGCTAGCTCCAAATCATGAACTGGATAATTCTTCTCATGGATCTTCAACCGCTGATCACTGCCTACTCTACACTACTAAAAAGTAGGAAATGAGGGTCGCAATAGCTTTTACCCGATTTGTGGGTCCACATCGATTTCCACAGGGAGCTAGGAATGGAGTCGAGTATCTATTTAGAGTGGAATTGTGTAATTGTTCCAAATATCACTTCCAATTATTTTTGGATTTTTATTTAATAACCTACTATTATCAACTTCTAATTATAATTGCAACTAGATTATTCTAAGCGAGAATTGCTACAAATTATATCTAATGGATAAAAGGCACTAGGGTAGTGACTTTCACCTAGGTGGCTAATTGACGAGTAATTGCTTCTAAGGAACGATTGACATGATTGGGGAAATACGCTATAACTGTTGCACGATTTTACCCACTCTCACACATCTCGGTAGAGAGAGTGATTTTTCCAAATTGACTTTCTCAAGACCAGTTGCGTTTCTCAGCCAACTTGGGTTCGAGTCGGGTAATTACTCTCTCAAGTATTAACCCTTTAATTGGGACTATCAAATCTCTTGAATCCATCCCAATTCCTTGTTTTATCAATTTTGGAGACTTAGATTCTCTTTCTCAAGAAGAGCTAAGTCAACTTAGCACAAGCCAGTGTTTACAACCACGAATTCATAAATTAAACCATAAAATTGACCATAATAACAAACACCCATAGTCAATCTAGCCCTAAATTTCAACACCCATCAATTACCCACAGTAGGGTTGAGCCACAACCATAGCTAATGTGTTTAGCTACTCATTCTTGAAGAGAAAAGTAGATAATTAGATGAAGAGAAAGACATAATAATTAATTATTAATATAAATACAAAGATTCAATTGCTAAAACTACGTTAAATGCCCAAAATGGCTACAAAATGCCTTCTCACGAACGCAACTCAAGTCTGGTAATAGATGATACCCTAAAAGTGGAAAAACTGGAAAAACTAGACAAAAATGCCCCTGCGGGGTCAGTGCGGACCGCACAAAATGGTGTGCGGCCGTACTAGGATCTTGACTCTGCAATTTCAACTCTCTAAACCTAGGCTCTGCGGACCATACAGAATGAACCAAGGATGTGGAGGCTTCTAATGCGGTCCGCGCCGAATGGATTGCGGACAGCATAAAATGGTAGTGCGGACCGTGCAATATTTTCTGCGTCCACATTGCCTTAATACTAAATTGCTAGTTCTCTGAATCTCCCTAGTGTGGCCGTACTAGGCCTGTTTCTCCTGAGTTTTGTCTTGTCTTTGATAGTTGTGCCAATTTCACTCCTTTTGATATGGTTTTTGACATCTTGTCACGTTATTCATCAAATATGAATTAAAGCACAACTTATGAGACTTTTGGAACTTTTTATATGAATTTGTAACCAAAGCGTAAGCAAGAAGGAGCATGAATACGTCAAAATCCCTAGTTTTCAAATCCGCTAAACTTAAGCCTTTGCTTGTCCTCAAGCAAACAAAATAAGACCCACCCACTAAGGGAAAATCCAAGAGTTTCCAGCTATCCAAAACTAAATTCAACTAATATCAATTGAGACTAACAATTTCCCTCAATACAAATGAATCATTAACAATATTTAACCTTTGAAAACCCATGGATCAAGTGTGACACTAGAGTATCAAGAGTTGACTCATTTCATCAAAGCACTCTCTAAATTAATTTGGTCATTGTGGAACCCAAACTCATGCATCCTCAACTCTCCCTCAGCAAACCTCACCTTTTTGAGTATTGTGACACAAACTGAGGTAAATGGAAGTTCACTCATATCTCACAAGGAAAAGTCACAAGTCCGGCTCTAAGAACCATATGCTTGCCCCTTATGTAAATATCCACTAATGCAAGCTTCATTCTTTTTCACATTGAGCATTCCTTTTTTGTCTTTTGCTTTTCTTTATTTTTCATTGTCTTTCCTTCAATTCATTTTTATTCCTTTTACCACTTTGTTTCCATCTTCGTCTCTTTCTCCAAACTTATACTTTTTCCATGTGCTCAAGGAAAGATCGGTGCCAAGAGAGGGTATCTTTTGGGACGGGCATATGCTTGTATCGTTGTTCTTGAAAGAAAAGGGTCTAAGGCTCAAAAGGGTTAACTAGGGGTCATATCATTGGTAGGCTATAAAATTTGTTCAAACTATCATTTGGATCAAGGAGAGTCTATAATTATATCTCAAGTCAAAATTCACTGAGGATTTCTCCTTAACAAACATTCGGGGCAAGTTCTAGACCAATGGCTCGGGACTTGGATTGGAAACTCAGGTTCTCACCACACAAGCTAAAGGATCTCTAAAGACATAGATTCGGGGGCCCACAACGATCTCAGATTTGATTTGAGCCTACAATGGTCCCGAAAAACCATTTGATGATTATCGTCGACATAAAAGTCTCAAGGTCACGACTTTCACCATCCTAAATACAACATTTTGTCTTTGACCATGGGATCAAAGGAAAATGTGCTAGGCCCAACTGAAGCTTTGCTTCAGGTACCCTTAACTACAAACTACTAAAAACAGAAACAAAAATGGACTCAAACCCTTAAGAAGGTTGTTAATCCATAATTGGGAATAGAAACCCAGTTTACACAACACTCCACCTTTGGAAAGAATCGTGGCATTAAGAAAACCAAAGGCTTATTAAAAATGTGCAAAACAAAATAAAAAGCTACGAATATAAATAAGAAGGTAAAAATGAAATATTTTGCAAAAAATAGAATGAATATATACAATAGGGAGTTTGAATGTACAACGGGGGATAAATATATACAATTTAAGGTAACTTTATATACAGACCCAAAGTAAAACGAAAGTACGACAAAAATGTAACTAGATATCAAATTATGTACAGACCAAAGATGAATATACAGTCATCCAAAAATGTAGGGTGCACCCCCTTAAATAAAAGCTGGCATTGTACCGAATGCCAAGTAGTCCAAATAAGCACCAAAAAGATAGAGAAAAAAGTACATAGAAAACTCTCTATGCCCTATCGGTCTGCATAGGATCATGGGTGGTCCCTAGGTCCTCTATGTGCTCGGGAACCTCAGACTGGTTCCCGGTGTCCTGCTACTCAGCTGCAGGGACCTGGACATGCTCTAGATCTGGTACACCCTGTGGCTGGCTGGAGGAAGTCTCCGCCGGTCTGCCAACTGGATGGTAGCATCATCGGCTCTAAGACTCATCCTCTTCCTCTTCAGAGGTAGTTGTGACTACTCCGGCTATGGCTCAGCTGCTGGAACTAAGTCCCCAAATAATAGGTAAAGGTAACTATCTGTCTTTAACTTGTCAACATCTACCCGCAGCTCCTTCACCGACTCCTTGGAGGCCCATGTCTTTCGCAGCTTCTTATGCTACTTAGCAAGCTCCTTTAGAGCCTTACTATTCGAATCAACAGCCTTTGCCAATACATCCTGAGAATTGAGGAATTTCTTCTGGTTTTCATGTATTTCCTTCAAAGCATCCTCTATCGATTGTGGGACCTGTGCTGGCCGAGGTGTCGACTGAGCTGCAATAGTTGTGGTCAAGGTGGACAACTCGGATGAAGCAGTATACATCGAGTTGTTGATACTTTAAAGCGTCTAAGACTCAGTTGGCGGAATAGTGATAGGATGGGCTCGAGAATATGGGATCTCCGGGCCTACTGATGTGGAAAGGCCTGGAGGAATAGCAGAAGATCTGGAAGTCCGGAAGGCATTTCAGCAGAAGTGGAGGCAGGCTTAGAGGGGACCTCTACCACAACTGGCTCTTTAGACTGGACAGTTAGGGCAGAAGCAAGGGCTTCGTAGTTCTTGTCCTTGGGGTTGTCATTCCCCGCAAGTTATACCAGGATAACGGGGCTGTCGCAATGACCTTGATGTCATATGGTCTCTTCTCCACCTGCAAGTCCCCGAAGTACATAGTAAGGGTGTTGGGGAAAGGATAGTTTCGGTCGTGCTCGATACCCACTATAGAAATGATGCGGGATGGGTGGAGAGAAAGAGTCTGGTAATGGGAAGTAGTATCTAACCGGCTGCACACAAATATCTCCCTACCCCTCGCCTCAAAGTTTAGGGTCCTCCATAGTATTTTTACCCCAGCAGTAAAACAATCTGGAATGGCACCTGGGATTGCCAGGTAATGAGCTAACCATGGACGGACCTCCTTGCCCACTCTCCAGCTTCGCCATATAAAGAGTCTCATCCTCCTCGTTGAAGCCCAGATATTCGTTGAGCGACTTCCCGTCAAACAACACCTTGAGGTCCCGAACCTTGGTCACTTTACAGCCCTTCACGATGTAGGCTACATCACAATAAAACTCTTTGACAAAGTGTTCGTTGGCATCCACACAGTCATCTAAGAAGGCTCATAACACACTCTAGTTATGAACTCTCTATGCATTTGGGGTTGTGGGGGTAAAAGGACTCTATTTATAAAGCTCCTTTCTAGGATCAATTTTCTCATTGGAAACCACTCCCTAAATTTTGTGGTACGCCACCTAGCTCACGAACCTATCCTCCCAAACATCGGGCTTTCTAGTTCGAGCAATGCCCCCAACCTGAGGCTCACCACCCTCAAATATCTCCTCATCCCCTTACACCTCCGTCTACACTCCCCCCAGATATTAAAGTTGGGGGAGGTGGAGTACTCACCACAACTAGTTGCAGAGCCCTCAGACGACTTAGTGGAAACATGCTTTGGTGCTTGGGATGTTGGTGATGGTGGAGGAGTATCATCTGTCAATATGAAACTTGAGAGGAAATCTATTGGTATCGAGTCTGAAGAAATATCTTGGGAGGGCACATACTCACTCCTCGACTTATCATAGGATCTATCAGCTGCCTTAATTTCCTTTCTCATCTTCTTTATGTTTTGACGAGCCTGGGGAGTGAGTTTGACCAATCTCTGCTTTCCTCCCAGTGAGGAATCACCTCTGCCGGGTTGTTTGGAGCATTTTCCTCTTTGTTTTACCATTGTCTGAAAACATCATTCAATGTATTTGTTACTATTTATGCATCGGTTGAAAATATCATTACAAAAGTAGTTGCAGAACAAGCAAACAGAATTGCAGACAGTAGCATAAATAGCCCAGTGCGGACCACACAAAAATGACCATGGTCCGCACAGAGGTGGGGTTCAGAAGACCCATCCTCTGAATCTGACCAGTGCGGATAGCACAAAACTTGTACAGCGGCCGCAATGGGCCAGTGCAGATTGCACAAAATATAGTGCGGTCGCACTGGGCTAGTGTTATCCTTAAGAAGTTCATCAGTGCGGTCTGCACAAAATGGTACTTCACACCGCATTAGGGCACCGCAGACCGCACAGATACGACCACGACCCGCACTGGGTGCCCAAAATTGACACTGAGTTAGGGTTTATCAGATTTTCCTTTTAGTCCAATTTTCCACTAAATTATGGTCTCTAAAAAATTTACCCACTAAATAAAACTACTACGTCCACATGAATCAACCATCTAACTACTCTAACCTAACTCATTAAGAAATTATGGGAGAAGAAAGAAAAAGAAACTAAGAAAAAAATGAAAATTAAATGCAATTGACAAAATCAATGAGTAAATAGAAGATTAATGTACCAGATATTGAGATGGAATGAATCAACACAATGCAAACAAGTAGTTATGATCAAAGAAGATGATGAACAGTAAATATGAGCTCTGAGGTTTTAAAATTACGAAAAGGGTAAAAAGAGGTCCCTAGGGTCTATTTATAGAAAAGCCCCGAGGGCCCAGTCTCACCTACCAGTGCGGACCACAAAAAATGGACTGTGCTCTGCACTGGGCTATTATGATCAAGCTTTGCCCATTATCCCACTACGGTCCACAAAAAATAGACCGCGGCTGCAGTGGTCTACTACGGACCGAACAAAGTGTAATGCGGCCGCAGTGGCCAACTTCAGAGAGGTATCACTTTGGCCTTCACCAGTGTGGACCGCACGAACTGTAGTGTGGCTGCACTGGCAACTTCAGAGAATGAACATTTTCTTCACTATGTCTTGCACTGCATCAATACAATCCCTATAATATCTCACAGCCAGTTAGCCCAAAAATCAATCATATACTACAAAGCATATCAAAGAAAACAAGAAGACACATGGATTTCCTCCCAAGAAACACCTGATTTAACGTTGCGGCACAACACATGTTACCACCACATCGCTGGAGATGACGGAGCGCCACCATGTTATTGCCATCAAACCTTCCACGATAATGCTTGACCCAATGCCCGTTAACTTTGAAAACTTTACCATTTTTGTTCTGTAGATCAAGAGCACCAAATGGAGTCACAAACACAACTTCAAATGGCCCACGCCACTTTGATTTAAGCTTTCCCGAAAACAGATAAAATCGAGAATTGAACAAGAGAACCAAATCTCCAACTTTGAACTCCTTTCCGCGAGCATATTTGTCATGAAGATACTTCATCTTGTCCTTATACAAGGACGAACTGGAGTAGGCATGGAATCTAAAATTTTCAAGTTCATTGAGTTATTCAACATGAAGATTGCCTACAACATCCTATTCCAAATTCAACTTCCTCAAAGCCAACATGGCCTTGTGCTCTAATTAAACCAGTAGATAGCAAGCTTCCCCAAAACACCAATCGACACGGAGACATACCAATCGGAGTCTTGTAAGATGTCCGATAAGCCCATAAAGCGTCATCCAACTCTTTCGACCAATCAATCTTATTAGCATTGGCCGTCTTTGACGAGATAATCTTGATTTCCCTATTGGAGACTTCCACTTGACCACTAGCTTGAGGATGATAGGGGCCAAAAAACTTGTGATTGACGCCGTACTTGGAAAGCAACGTGTCGAAAGCTTTATTGCAAAAGTGAGACCCCCCCATCACTAATAATCGCACGAGGAGTGCCAAACCTTGTGAAAATGCTCTTTTTAATAAATTCAACAACACTTCGGGCTTCATTGTTAGTCAAAGCCATAGCTTCAACCCATTTTGAGATATAATCAACCGCTACAAGAATGAAATTTCCCACAAGTGCTAACAAATGGACCCATGAAATCGATGCCGAAACCATCAAAGATATCCACTTCAAGAATGGTATTGAGAGGTATCTGATCCCTTTTTGAAATTCCACCCGCTCTTAGGCATTTGTCACCCCTCTTCACAAAATCACCCGCATCTTTGAACAAGGTTGGCCAATAGAATCCACAACTAAGAATTTTTGTCCTTGCCCCTCCATGATGGCCACCATAGAGAGAGGAAGGACAAGCCTCCGAGATACTCAATTGTTCTTCCTCCTGGACACATCTACGAATCACACCATCCGTGCAAATCTTGAACAAGTATGGCTCATCCAAATAGAAATCCAAATTTTCCCGCTTGAGCTTCTTTGTTTGTTTAGAAGAGAGCTCATACGGGTATATTCCGGTCACAAGCTAATTGGAAACATTGGCAAACCATGACATATAATTCATTGACACCACAAGTTGCTCATCGAGAATGAATCATTGATCTCAAGGCCATCACAAGGCCTCCCCTCCTCCTCCAAACAGGACAAGTGGTCCGCCACTTGATTCTTAGTACCTTTACGATCCACAATTTCTAGATCAAACACTTGTAGTAGTAACATCCATCTCATCATCTTGCCTTAGAGTCTTTCTTTGTCATGAAATACCTAAGGGTGGCATGATCGGTGTGCACTATAACCTTGGCCCCCATAAGATGTGGTCGAAACTTTTCATGCAAACACTATGGCCGACAACTCTTTCTCAGTGACTGTATAGTTTCTTTGATCCGCATTCATGGTCTTGCTTGCGTAGTACACCGGATGAAACATCTTGTTAATCCTTTGACCCAAAACATTGCCAACCGCAACATCACTTGTGTCACACATGAGCTCGAATGGAAAGTCCCAATTTGGTGTTGTAACAATAGGGGTAGTGGTCATCTTAAGGTTGAGAAGCTCGAATGCTTGCATACATCCCTTATCGAACACAAACATTGCATCCTTTTCTAGAAACGTTCACAAAGGGTGTACCACTTTTGAAAAATCTTTTATAAACCTTCGGTAAAAACCCACGTGTCCAAGAAAACTCCTCAACCTTTTGACAGAAATAGGGGGAAGAAGCCTTGAAATCACCTCTATCTTGGATTTTTCAACTTCAATCCCTTGCTTTGAAATTTTTTGACCCAACACTATACCTTCTTCAACCATGAAATGGAACTTTTCCCAATTGAGTACGATGTCTGTGTCTTTACATCGGGCTTACTATCCAAATTACCCAAACACTCTTCAAAGAATCCCCAACCGCACTAAAATCGTCAATGAAAACCTCCAAGATATCTTCAACCATGTTAGTGAAAATAGCCATCATGCATTGTTGGAACGTTGTCAGAGCATTACATAATCCGAACGGCATCCGAGAGAAAGTGAATGTGCCATACAGACTGGTAAAAGTGGTCTTCTATTGATTCTCGGGGCAATTAAGATTTGATTATACCCCGAGTATCCATCCAAAAAGCAATAAACATCATGTCCTGCGAGGCGATCTAGCATTTGGTCAAGGAATGGCAATGGGAAATGATTCTTTTGGGTCACCTTGTTTAGCTTCCAGTAATCCATACACACTCTCCATCCGGTGACTGTTAAAGTAGGAATAAGTTTATTGTTGTCATTGGTCACTACAGTTATATCACCCTTCTTCGATACACATTGCACTAGAGAAGTCCACGAGCTATCAAAAATGGGGTACACAATCCCAACATCCAACCATTTGATCACCTCTTTCTTCACCACTTCCTGCATAGCCTCATTCAATCTTCTTTGATGATCCAAGAAAGGTTATGCATCATCCTCCAAGATACTTTTTTGCATACAGAATCCGGGGCTTATTCCTCAAATGTCAGGTAGAGTCTATCCAACTGCCCTTTTTCGTTTTTTGAAGCACCGCCAAAGTGGCCTCAACCTGCATGTTAGTGAGGCAAGAAGAAAGAATAACTGGTAAAGTAGAGTTTTAGCCCGAGAATTCATACCTGAGGTGTGAAGGAAGTGGTTTCAACTCCAACACCAATGGCTCCTCAATTGATGGCTTTGTTGATGGAGTTTTTCGGTTTTGAAGAACCAAAGACAATTTTCTCGGTTCATAAGAATAAGAGCCCATCCCATGTAGGGCATTTACGCACTCCACTCTGTTTGCATCAGCATTGACATCCATATTTAATAGCATGGCCTCAAGAGGATCCTCCACATTGATCATAGCACTGGTATCATCCACAATCACAGCTGTGACAAAGTCTACAAATGAGCACACCTCGGTGCTATTGGGTTGCTTCATGGATTTGCAAACATGGAAGACGACGTTTTTATCACCCACTAGGAAAGTGAGCTCACCCGCTTAAACATCAACCAATGCCTTCCCTGTTTCAAGGAAAGGTCTACCAAAGATAATAGGAACCTCATAGTCCACTTCACAATCCAAAATGACAAAGTCAGCCGGCAATATGAATTTTTACACCCGGACAAGCACGTCATCAATAATTCCCAAAGGTTGCTTTATCGATCGATCCGCCATTTGAAGTCTCATTGAAGTTGGTCTAGGTTTCTCGATACCAAAAGTCATGAAAATCGAGTACGACATCAAATTGATACTAGCTCCCAAGTCACATAGAGCTTTGGCAAAGTCAACACTCCCAATAGTACAAAGGATAGTAAAAGCTCCGGGATCTTTAAGATTTGGTGCAATTAAATGCACTTAGAACTAACTTGGTGAGTCGTCTGTGTTGTTTCATAATCCATAGACCTCTTCTTTCTCACAAAATCCTTCATAAACTTGGCATATCCCGGCGTTTGTTCAAGATATTCCACCAAGGGCACATTTATGGACAAGCTCTTCATCATAATAAACTTCTTGAATTAATTATCATTTCTTTGCTTTGCAAGACTTTGAGGATAAGGTGGAATTGGTCTACGCAAGGGTACCTTGGATTTTGGGACAATCGGCTCGGGCATATCAATCACGTGTTCCCTAGACGGGTTCATGGCATCTTGAGTTTCCACCTCGGCCTCATCAATGTCAATCCTCACATCATTGTTCACATTCTCTTCAACCACATCTTCAACAACCAATGGTACTTTATCAACTTGCAACTCAAAATTTTCATCCACAACTTGTTTTTGCTTTGAGGCATTCACATCACCACCTCTCTCACTTCTTGTTGTAACCGCCATCATATGATTATTGTTCCTACCCTTCGGGTTCACTACTGTATCACTTGGTAGAGCACCCTTGGGGCGAGTATTCAAAGCTTGAGAAATTTGGTCTAATTGTACCTCTAAGTTTTGGATAGAGGTATTGTGAGAAGCCAGCTGAGCATCAGAATCTTGGTTCTTCTTCATCATCTGCTCGAACATCATCTCAATTCTACTCAAATCACTTCCAGAAGAACTAGGACCTTGAGAGGGGAAAGAGGATGGATTTTTCGGTTGTTGGTACATTGGGGGCCTTTGAAATCCTTGCCCCCGGTTGCCTTGGTTTCCATTGTTGTTCCACCCACCTTGGCATATACCGGCATTTGTTCAAAACCAATTTATTGTATATTTTAACAGTATAAAAACCCAATAATTATTTCCAAAATTATCATTTTAGTGAGTAATTTATTTTTATCCTCATATTTATGCTAAAATACAATTAAGGTAATTTTCATATATTTTTACAAAATTATCTCGCATTTTTAAAGCTAAATTGCATATATTTGGAATTCTAGCCCATTTTAAGTTTAATAGCATTTTATATTAGTAAAATTAATTCCACTATTTTTAAATAAATATTTACATAATATTAACTGGCTAGGTACTTTTAATTTTCTTTTAAAATTATTTTTTTTATTTTTTATAAAATAAAAGGGAAATGGCTATTTAACATTTAGCCCCGTTTTATTGCAATTACAGGCCTATTCTATTTCAATTTTAGCCTAAATTGACCCTCAATTAACCCAATTTTAATTTTCAAATGGGCCAACCCACGACCCAATTCTAAAGACCCAATATGTTCCCCACATATCCATTTACATATGGATTGTTGATCACTCAAGATCAACGGCCAAAACTCACTCGTACCTTTTTTATCTCCAAACGACTACCCTAATCCCTCATTTCTCATTTCTCGGCCGCCTTTGAAACCTCTCATCTCTCAAACACTCTCAAAGTCTTCGAAACCCTAGCTTCCTTCTATCCCTCTTCAACAACCACTCCACCGGAATCCATGGCTTCTCAGGCCATGGATGGTTGGTACTCACTCCCCTCCATCTGTAATCCATGGTTGTTCGAAGTTGTGAGATCGGACCTCGATGGCTACCTTTCAAATATTCTCAGATTTGTGGGTCTGTGGCTTCTCTGGCCCTTACTTCAGCATATTCGAGCAATATGAGTCTTTTCGACTTAGGATCAGACTTTCCTCAAGACCTTTCTCATTTATAGGATTTTCTCTGCAATCCATGGTTATTCGAGGTTCTTTCTGATTTTCTCTTCTTAAATCTGTCACGTATCTATGCTCCACTTGAGTTTTCAAATGATTTCCTCAATATTTCTTTCAAAAAATTACTTTTTTTAAGATCTTTCTTTTCCAATCTAGGGTTTTCCAGAATGTTTAAGTGATTTCTTATTTTCCTTTTCCTTTACGTGTATTTTCTCCTACTGTGTTCATGTATTCTTCCTTTTACCATGCTCTTGAATGACCATCTTATTGTGTTCTTCTATATGTGCTTTTTGCTATAATTTTTCTGATGTTCTTGTGTTCTTCTACTGTATTTTTCTGCTAAGTGCTGAAAGTTCTTTGTTTGCCTTCTACTGAACCCCGTTTAAGTTTCTTTTAGAAAACTCCCTAAGCATGTTTCTTCTACTTTTCCTACCAGTATTTCCATTATGTTCTGTTTATCTCTCTACACCGCGTCTTGAGTGTTCTTACTATTTTTCTTCTACTGAACTTTGTTTGAGTTCTTCTAAAAGAGCTTCTTAAGCATGTTTCCTCTACTATTCTTATCAGTATTTTCCATTCTATCCTCCGAATCCTACTACTGTTTGCATGTTAACTTGCTCTCATGTTTTCTCATAATTTCTGAAAGAAGCATGTTAGAAGCTTCAGCTCTCTTCTGAAACCTCTACACATGTCTCGACTCAATTTGCTTTCCCTCTCCTTTATGCTTTCTGGTTTGTTCGAACTAGGGCTTTATTTTAAAGACCCCTTAACTCTTTCAGACTGGTTTTGAACCTCTTACTGAGTTTGGATATCTTTGTTTTCATACAATGTTGAACTTTTGGCTAAACTCTTTTCTTTCTACTGATTGTTTTTACAAAGGCATGACAAGTTTCTTTCATGGTTTAATGCGGATGCATGCTTTTATATTTGATGAATCGTTCTTCAAAAAGGCTTTCAAACTTATGATTGATTCAGAATTCCTTTAATAGGTCTAATTGATTATTTGCTAATTTTTTCCTTAAGTTAAAAATCTTTCCCATCTTTCCGACTTGGTTCGTTCATACAAAATCTCAGACCTTGTGGTTTACTTGTTGTTGATTTACTCTCTTTCCATATTTGCCACAAACTATGTACCATTGGATGTTTTCCTTAAATGACTTCAATGTATTTACCCCTTTTTTGCTACTTTGAAAAGGTTTTAATCAAAAACCCCTTTCCTTAACTGGTTTTTACCAGTTGAAATGAGAATCCCTTAACTAAGAGATTAATTTCAGTAAATATTTCCTTAACTTTTTTACTTGTTTTCTACACTATAAAAGGGGCACGACCCTTCTATTCACAACATCAATTATTGAACACTTCAAATTCAATATTCTCATACTCTAAATTATGATACTCTTTCAATACTCTACTCTCTTCTGAGGTCTTTTGTACTGTTTGCTTGCAATTTGGCTTACAAGTCTCCTGCTTTCACTTATTTGTTTCCCTGAAACTTGTATGTTTCTATTTTAATTTCAGCTTTTTCCTTATGTGTTTACTTCACAGTTGCAATACTCCTGTCTACTTTGTTGTTCATGTTTTGCAATGAATATCCTGCTTTCTATTTGCATATGATGTTTGTTGTGAATTCCCCATACCCTCACCCCTTCTATGAGTGTGAGTTAAGGCTCATGGCCTAGTAGTATCCATATTGCTGCCTAGGTCTGAACCTGATCCACAATGGATCCTAACTCCCAAGATTGGGCTAACAGGCTGATTAGGGGTGTGAGCACCCCAATTGTTAGGCATGACCACCAGCCTGCCATGGCTTTCCCTAATTCCCTTTTTATGCACTTGCACTTACTCTTAGACTCTAAATTCTGCCCCCTATTATGACCCTTGCTTTGGAACCTTTAGTTCCCCATGAATTTGGATATTTGAGTGCTAGCCCTTCCACACTGCACTATGATCTAATTCTGCAATGTATTTGGGGTGTAAGCACTTCCCAGAGCCCTTTGAGACTCCTTCCAACTTTGACACGTCCCAAATAAGAAAAAGGCTTTTGGAAATCCAATCTAGGAAGTTGATTTATCTCATATTGTTAGACCTTGAGTCTAAATTAGGTTGTTTGGGTGTAGCTTGAATTTCTGATGAAATTTTTTTACTCTTTCTGGTTCATTTTGGTCTATAATAATTTGTAACAACTATGGGGATGGCTAGTGGAAAGGGATGGGATGAATGTATGCAAAGGGTAGATAGCTTGCCTATAGGATTTTTCTGATTCTTGCATTCATATAGACATCATACCTATAGGTTATTGCATTAATGTAGATAACTTGTTCATGGGAATTCTTGAACTTCTACATTCCCATCTTAATCCTGCCTATAAGTTCAACATTCCTGCATAAAGAAACCCTATCTCTAAGTTTTTTCCATTTCTGCATATAGAAACCATAATCATAGGTTTTTCTGCACTTCAGCATATATATGTCAATAGGCAAACGATCCTAGGTTTAATAATAATCTACATATATCTATCACTAGGCAAACTTGTTCATAGGTTTAAATAATAAACAACATGCTAGATATTATGCCTATAGGACTTCCTGAATTCTTGCACCTACATCCATCACTAGGCAAACTTGTTCATAGGTTTAAATTAAAAAATCCTTCTAGATATCATGCCTGTAGGACTTCTGCACTCTTATTTCAACTATAAAATGTTTAAAATCAACAACTCTTAGAAATCATGCCAATAGGAATAATCAGTTGAATCAGCTTCATCTATTTCCTCTATGAGTCCAAAATCGGTGAATAAGATCGTTTAAAATCTGTAAAACCTTTTGTTTATAAAACCGGTAATCCTTTCTTTGTAAAACCGTACACTTTCTGCACTATTAGATATCATGCCTATAGGTCTCACATAGGCGAGCCATTAGGTGATTAATCAACTGGGTTAGTTCTTATGAATTACAGCCAAACCAAGCGTAATTCAGACTTCTCATCTGAGAAATATGTGATAAATCAGCATGTCCTCCGCTTTATAGTTAATTCAGACCACAACTAGTATTTGAAGTCATGCTACATAATTTGATCCTTAAGTGAGGAGGCCTATTTGATCCTTAACTGCTATTTTCTCCCCCCCCCCCCACTACTTATGTGTTCTTGTTTGTCGCCCTAGACTTTTGTCCTTTTAAACTCTAAAAGTCCCCAACTCCCTCCCCGTTAGGATTAGTAGTCCTAACGCCTCCGAGACGGATAGGATTGGGACAGGTAATAGCATGCAATAAGTAACGATATTATTCCGTACTTTAATAACTTAACGGTGTGGGAAGGTAGATATGGATATGATGACCGGTGCGCTAATACCTCATGTAGCCCATCTGTTTTGAGGAGTGATTGCTGAGTATTGCATTGACGTGATCCATATTAATCATAAACCTAGGACGCCCTTCCCTTTTACTTGGTTATTCTTTTTCATAAATATTTAAATCTTTACTTCAAAATTTCTGCCCTCTTTACTTTTTTTAATTTACTTGCAATATTATGTGAAAACTCCCTCTACTTGAGCCCTTATTTGCTTACTTGTTACGTGAAGTAACAATTATAACATGGCCCGAAACCATAGTAGTGGATCTTGGGGGTTTCCTAATACCTTCCCCCCGAGATAATTTCTAGCCCTTACGCAAACTGTGGTTCTTTAACTCAAAACCCTTCTTTGTGTCCTAATGCACTTAATCATTAGGTGAAGACTCTTAAAATTCCATACCCAATTCCCAAAAGGGAACGAGTTACCTCAAAAAATGTCAATTTTCATTTGGATGATCATTGGCATTTTGGCCTCTCCGTTGTCCTTGAGGTTCAAGAGGCACCTCATCTTGCTCAAGATTATCTACCTCCTCCCCCACGATCACGTTTCCAACAGGTTCATTAGCGTTGTTTAAAGCCATGTTGGTACCTAAGTAAAGTCACAAACAAATAAGTAACAAAGAAGGAAAGAAGAAAAATACACAAAACTAACTAAATAGATAGCCAAAACTGTTAGCTCCCCGGTACGACGCCAAAAAGTTGATCACTACCTACTCCACACTAATAAAATGTAAGAAGAGAGGGTCACAATAGCTTTTACATGATTTGAAGGTCGGGATCGAGTTCCAATTGGAGCTAGGAATGGAGTCGAGTATCTTATTAGAGTGGAATTGTGTAGTTGTTCCAAATATCACTTTCGATCATTTTTGGTTTTTTCTTTAATAACCTACTATTATCAACTACTTATTATAATTTCAACTAGATTATGCCAAGTGAGAATTTCTACAAGTTGTATCTAATGGATAAAAAGGCACTAGGGTGGTGGCTTTCACCTAGGTGGCTAATTGACGGGTAATTGCTTCTACGGCACGATAGACATGATTGAGGAAATATTCTATAACCATTGCACGATTTTATCCACTCTCACACCTCTCGGTACAGAGTGATTTTAGCCCAATTGACTTTCTCAAGACCAATTCAGTAGGCAAATTTGCTCAGGCAACTAGGGTTCAAGTCGGGTAATTACTCTCTCGAGACTTAACCCTTTAATTGGGACTATCAAATCTCTTGAGTCCATCCTAATTTCTTGTTGGGTCAATTTTGGAGACTTAGGTTCTTTTTCTCAAGAAGAGCCAAGTCAACTTAGCATAAACCAGTGTTTGCAACCACCATTTCAAAAATTAAACCATAAAATTGACACAACTAACACACTCATTGTCAATCTAGCCCTAAATTGCAACACTCATCAATTACCCACACTAGGGTTGAGCCAAAACCCTAGCTAATGGGTTTAGCTACTGATGCTTGAAGAGAAAATCAAATAATTAGATGAAAATAAAGATATAATAATTAGTTACTGAAGTAAATACAAAGATTCAATTGCTAAACTATGTTAAAATGCCCAAAATGGCTACTAAATGCCTTTTCACGAGTGCAGCTCAAGTCTGGTAATAGCTGATACCCAAAAAATGGAAAAAGGTTCTAATTATAGTAAGTTGGAAAAACTAGATAGAAATGCCCCTGCGGGGTTAGTGCGGACCACACAAAATGGTGTGTGGCCACACTAGGCTCTTGACTCTGCAATTTCAACTCTCTGAACCCAGGCTCCGCGGACTGCACAAAATGGACCATGGACGCAGAGGCTTCTAATTTGGTCTGGCCAGAATGGACTGCGGATCGCACAAGCTAGAACCTTGGCACTTGACATCTCTCTAAACATTGCTTCCGCATACCTCATAAAATAGTAGTGCAGCCATAGGCTTCAGTGCAAACCGTGCAATATCTTCTGCGACTGCATTACCTTAATACTTAAATTTCCAGTTCTCTTAATCTCCCTAGTGAGAACCGCACAAAGTTTAGTGTGGCCGCACTAGGCCTGTTTCTCTTGAGTTTTGTCTTGTCTTTGGTACTTGTGCCGGTTTCACTCCTTTTGAGCCGATCTTTGACATCTTGTCAATTTGTTAATCAAACCTGCAATCAAGAACAACTTATGAGCCTTTTGGGACTATTTTTTTTGAATTTATAATCAAAGTGTAAGCAATAAGGAGCATGAAATGCGTCAAAATCCCTAGTTATCAAATGCCGCAAAGCATATGCAATAACCTGCCATTCTGCATCAACACCGCACCAAGTCCCATACGACATATGTCACAATGAACTGTATATGGCCCCGAACCTACGGGAAACACCAACACCGTTGTCGTAGTCAAAGCTATCTTGAGCTTGTAAATGTTTGCCTCACACTCGTCCGACCACCTGAACTAGGAACCTTTCTGGGTGAACTTGGTCATCGGGGCTGGTATAAATTAAAACCCCTCCATAAACTGATGGTAATAACCCGCCAAAAACAAGAAACTCCGATCTCTATAGCTGATGTGGGTCAGGGCCAATCCTTGACTACCTAGATCTTCTTAGGATCCACCTGAGTACCCTCTATTGATACGATGTTACCCAAGAAAGCAACTGAATTCAACCAAAACTCATATTTCGAAAACTTAGCATACAACTGACTGTTTCTTTGAGTATGAAGAACAACTTGAAGATGTTGCTCATGCTCCTATCGGTTGCGGGAGTAGATCAATGATATCATCAATGAAAAAATCACAAAGGAATCCATATAAGGCTTGAACGCCTGGTTCATCAAATCCATAAATGTTGCGCGGGCATTTGTCAACCCAAATGACATCACTAGGAACTCATAATGCCTATATCAAGTCCAAAAAGTTGTCACAGGGACATTGGATGCCCTAATCCTCAATTGATGTTACCAAGATCTCAAATCAATCTTCGAAAATACTTTTTCACCCTGAAGCTGATCAAATAAATCACCAATCCTCAACATTGGATACTTATTCTTGATAGAGACTTTGTTCAACTACTGATAATCTATTCACATTCTCATCGATCCATCCTTCTTCTTAACCAATAACATTCGCACTCCAGGGCGAGGCACTAGGTCTAATAAAGCCCTTATCAAGAAAATCCTACAACTGCTCATTCAATTCCTTTAACTCTAGCAGGGCCATGCGATATCGCGGGATAGAAATGGGCTGAGTGCCCGAAGCCAAATCAATGCAAAAGTCAATATCCATGTAAGGTGGCATCCTCGACAAGTTTGCAGGAACCACATATGGAAACTCCGGAACAATTGGCATAGAATCTATAGAAGGAACCTCAGCACTAGAATTATGAACATAAACCAAATAATCCAAAAACTCCTTCTCGACCATACGCCGAGCCTTCATATTAGAGATAACTCTACTGGTAGAATGACCAGGAGCCCCCATCTACTCTAATCGAGGCAAACCGGGCAAATCTAAGGTAATGATCTTGGTGTGATAACCCAATATAGCATGATAAGGTGACAACCAATCCATACCCAAAATGACATAGAAATCTACCATACCAAGAAGTGGGAGATCTAACTAGTCTCAAGTTCCCCCAATAACAACCATACACGAATGATAGACACGTATACAACAATAGAATCCCCTACCGCTATGGACACATATAGGGAAGAACTCAAAGAATCACGAGGCACAACTAAATATGAAGCAAAATAAGAAGAAACATAGGAATATATACACCCTGGATCAAACAGAACTGTAGCATCTCTACTACAAACTGAAACAATACCTGTAATAACAGCATCTAAGGGCTTAGCCTCAGTCCTGACTAGAAAAGCATAACATTGGGGCTAGGCCCCACCACCTTGAACTATATCTCTGGGACGGCCTCCTGTTGGCTGGCCTCCATCTCTAGCAGCATGCCCTCGATGTCTGACGGACTGACCTCCACCTCCAGCAGGTTGAGCGCTACCTTTATCTCCCTGTCCCATACCTCTAGCTAGTTGTATAGGTGGTTCCAAAATCATGGCATGAGAACTCTGTTGCTGCGACTAAACACCCACTAATCTCAAACAAGAGCTCTGGATATGCCCATACTCACCACACTCAAAACGTCCATCTAAATACTGCGGCTGGGGAAATTGAGACTCGACTGGCAAGCGGGTTGACCACGATAATAACTCTGAAGAGGAGGTGTTCTAACATGAATGTGGTGAATTATAAGCTAGCTATCCTAAAGGATTTATATGAGGAACAAGGCCCCCCAGATCTCCACAAGAGGTTTGAAGTGCTGAATAAAACAGCTTGGGATAATGACCGCTACCAAAAGAATCCATGCCTCCAGAAAAGGCACCACTGAATCTAATAGAGCGAAGAGGCCTAATTTCAGACCCATGACCACTCCCTTGAGATAGAACTACCTCAACTCACCGGGCCATATTGGCCTCATCTTGGAAAGAAATATCGCTCCTTGTCTCCTTAGCCATCTGCAATCAGATAGGCTGAGTGAGTCCCTCAATAAGCCTCCTTATCCTCTTTCTCTCTCTCTCTCTCTCTCTCTCTCTCTCTCTCTCTCTCTCTCTCTCTCTATCTCTCTCTCTCGTACTAAGTGATAGCCATAGAACCCTAATAAAGGCGCTCAAACTGCCTCCGATAGTCCTCTCTTTGAGTGATAGGAAAATACTTCTCCAAGAATAGCTGCGAGAATTTGTCCCAAGTGAAAGTTGGTGACCCAGCTGGCAAAATAGTAATCTCTCCACCATTTCTTGGCAGAACCTGATAAGCGAAAAGCAGCAAAATCGACGCTATTAGTCTGCACTATCCCCATGTTCGGTAGAATCTCATGGCACTGTCCAGATAGTCCTAGGGATCCTCTGAAGATGTACCGCCATATGTAGTAGTGAAAAGCTTGGTGAACCTGTCCAACCTCCACAAGGCCTCCGAAGACATAGTCGATCCATCACCAATCTGTGTTATGATACCCGGTAGAACAATCCCAACTAGCTGAGTTGCTGGAGTCTGAAACAAAGGAACCATCTGCTCTAGAGTGTTAGTAGTAGGAGTCTATGCTCCTCCCCAAGCCAGAGAGATGGCTGGTGATACAAGAGATATGCTGACCTGAGTAACAATCTCCGTAAGGCCGACTAAACGAATTAAAGCATCCCGTGTACCGGGGTGGCTATGAACATCTCTGAAACCTAAGACGGCCTTGCTGGAACGGTCTGGGCTAGAACTGTTAGAATATATGATCAACACTAGAGACGGGGGTGAATAGTGTTTAAATAAAATTCTATGTAAATTTGCGGAATTTAAACTTGCAAGAATAAAGTGAATGCGGAAATAAAAATAGCAAGGAGAGAGCAAACCAATTTTATCCTGGTTCACCACAACGTGTGGTTAGTCCAGTCCCCGAGAGACTCTCTCAAGTTTTCCACTAACTTTGTTACGCTTACGGGTGCCTAACAAACCGTTACAAGTGCTCGTAGATATACCCTCTACAAGACTTCAATCCGCTCGAGGATACCACACCTCAAGACTTCACAACAAGGAATTGACCTTTCCTTCTTACAACAAGGGATTTCAACTTCCCTTCAAGTGTTTACAAACACTAAGCACTCAAAACAAAACTCTCTTAATAGAGTGGGTATGAGTAAAAATAATAGGCTCAAGATCACAACAACTTATACAAGGATTTTGGCTCTCAAATGTAATGAAATGAATATAAAATGATAAGCAAGAGTGTGTAAGCTTTAAGCAATGATAATGATCAGTTGTTGTGCAGAAACAAGTGATTTTGAGGTGTATTTATAGTGTTCAAAATCACTATGACCGTTGCTTAATTGCCAATTAGTGATTGCTGAAATTGTGCTCATATAATCGATTATGCGATTCTATATAATCGATTATTTAAGATCAGTCAAAAATGATATGCAGATTTCACGCTAAATAATCGAATATGTTTGACTTAATAATCGATTAGTTGGTAACGTTAAAAAATCAATCACCGATTTTACGCTCATATAATCGATTATAAGAATCTGTATAATCGATTGTTTTTCGGTGATTCAAAAATCGTTGGCAACGGTCTTAACATAATCGATTACTTGAAAACACATAATCGATTATTTTCTTACTTTGAAAAATCTGATGCACACTGCCTCAACATAATCGATTACCTGTAAGGACATAATCGATTATTTTTGTACTTAGAAAAAATTTGGTGCATACTGTTTTAAAATAATTGATTACTTGGAAGTGGATAATCGATTGTTTAGCTATCTTTTAAAATCTGGGACACACTGTCTCAATATAATCGATTGTTAAAAGTATATAATCGATTGTTTCGTTGTTTTTGAAAAATCCAGTTTTGGCGGTCTTAATATAATCGATTGTATGGTTCATATAATCGATTATATAGGTCCAGATTTAAAAGACATGTTTAAAAACCATTTTGACTAAAATGCAAATCATTTTGTTTTAACATAACGATGCATGATTTGTTTAAAAATGATTTTACGAGAGAAGCCAAGTCTTAAATCAATTGTCGGATCAAGAGCATAAATATAAAACGACTCAACTATAACTTTGTTGATTTTCTTGATCTTGCTCGTTATTTCTCATGTGCTTGATCTTTGGCATATGTCGATATTCCATGCGCGTTGGTTTGTCATTTATCAAAACCTACAAGGATGAGCACACGTTTAGTTATATCGACTTGAGGACGTGTTTCAACAATTTCCCCCTTTTTGATAATGGCAAACCAATATCGGGATATGCATATTAGATAACGACAATTGAAGACAAGTAAATGAATTCCCCCTCAATTTATGAATTCCCCCTTAATTTATGCCAATATTATTAGTATGCATAGCCCTTATTCTTTCCCCTTTTGACATTAGCAAAAAAATAATGAACTTTTCATTAAACGATAATAAGCATACATAAGAAGGCACGAAAAATAGACAATAGATTAATCAAACGACACATAATAAGAAAAATAATTTATTCTTCATTGACATCCGTCTCGGCATCCGAAACTCCTTCTTGAGGTATAGTTTGGGCATATGGATAGTTGACATGATCGAAGTACCCATGAAGCTCAGTGGCCAAACGAGTGACGTTTTGATCAATACGATACACTGAGGTGGACAAGGAAGCAAGTTGGTCCGAAATGGTTTGAAGAGTGGGAGCTTGAGGACGTCGTAATTGTGTAGGAGGAGGAGGAGGACGATGTTCGCCAATATTGGGAAGCGAAGATTCGTGAATCTCCCAATGCTTTGTAGCTTTTTGTTGAGGACCGACGGAGGTGTCGATGCCGGCGGCTTCAAGAAGAGCCATTATGAGTAAGGCATAAGGGAGTGGTCTACCGTTTCCAATAGCGTCATACATATGTGTCATGACGAACCGGCACCAATTTATGCGAGCCCCGGTCATAATTGCATGTAAGATTTTTGCGTCCTCTTTTGATAGAGTGGTGTGATTGACTTGCGAGGTTTGAGGACTCATGTGATGAAATAAAAAATTAGGCGATATTCGGGGAGCATATGAGTAATAGTTGGGCGACGACTATCCGGAATGTCACCAATACCAATTTGGTGAAAAAAAGTTGTTCTTCAAATAATGCGCCGTCATCTCTAGAATAGAGAGAAATATCTTCACCATTTCAGGGAAGGTTAGTGAGGAATTGCAAGTTCTCCTCATTTACAAAAATTTGAACTCCATTGATTGTAGAGACAAGTTCATCATCGTCGTCCTTCTTTAGATTAGAATAGAAGGCACGAATTAAATCTTGGTGTATATAGGAGTATTGAAGATATAAAAAGTCAATAAGTTGACATTGAGTAAGAATATTTTCTGTTGTGGGAGGTGCGCTATTGCGGAGATATCTTGTAGTGGAAAAACGAGGTGGGAGTATCTCTCGACTTTCAAATTTTTCATGGAATCGAGCGAGTTCGGATTGAGAATCAAAACGCAAATAAGAACCGTCTTTATAAGGAAAAACGGGTGGAGGTGCGGCGGAAGAGGAGGCAATACTCTTGCCGGCACGAGAACGTTTGGACTGCCTACTCGTCATTTTTATGAAAATTTAAGAGCTGATGCAACTGATTTGAGGCTTTGAGAAGGGTGTTTGAAGCAAAGATTGAAGATGAAGTGAGAAAATTTGAAGAGTGGAGACCCCTATTTATAATGTGGAGGATGGGATAGCATTTAAGTTGAAAAAAGCTGTAAAATTGAAGACTCAAACGGTAAAAAAAGGGTAAAAAATTTGAAAGCTGACCGTTGGATAATCGATTGTGGAGATATGAGAATCGATTATTGCGTGACAGAGACTTTAGCGTTTTTTGGAATCTGGGAGATAATCGATTATGGATTTGGGAATAATCGATTTTTGCTTGACAGTGAGCTCAGAGTTTTGCGGACACAGGAAATAATCGATTGTTGATTTTGAAATAATCGATTATATGGTAGGCAGTGAGTTACGAACATCCGAGACGGTAACATACTAATCGATTAGCTAGTGACCCATAATCGATTATTTACTGAACACCTACAAAACATACGAGACGGTAATGTAATAATCGATTAGCCAGTATTTAATAATTGATTGTTTACTTAACACCTGCAAAACTTAACATTCAACAATCGATTAGCCAGTTTCAAATAATCGATTATTTTGCCTGATGCCCAAATTCCTGCAAATTCGATACATTAGATAATAGATTATAGTGTATGAATAATCGATTATATTTCACCAGTGATTGAAAATTCCCCCTATCTTTGGGGCGATACCTGCAAAAAAGAATTAGGCGCCTCCGACGCTCAAGTCAGTAATTAATCAAAAAAATTCAATGCATGAATTAGATCATCGTGGAGTCAAGAATTCCGAGTTCACTACGAATACGGAAAAAGGACTCTTTCTCTAAGGGCTTTGTGAAGATGTCGGCTAGTTGATATTTGGTTTCAACAAATTCAATTTCGACATCGCCCTTGAGAACGTGATCTCTTATAAAATGATGTCTAATTTCTATGTGTTTCGTTCTTGAATGAAGAACAGGGTTCTTCGTCAAGCTAATGGCGCTAGTATTATCACATCGAAGAGGGATATGATCGATACTAAGGCCATAGTCCAAGAGTTTCTGTTTCATCCAAAGGATTTGAGCGCAACAACTCCCCGCGGCTACATATTCAGCCTCGGTTGTGGACAACGCAACACTTACCTGTTTCTTGCAAAACCAAGAAACTAGAGAGCTACCGAGCAAATGGCAAGTGCCACTAGTGCTCTTGCGGTCCAATTTGCAACCTGCAAAATCGAAATCAGAGTAGCCAACAAGTTGGCATGATGAACCTTTGGGATAACATAGTCCCACATTTATGGTTCCAACGAGATATTTCATTATCCGTTTTACCGCAGTTAGGTGCGACTCCTTAGGACATGATTGATATCGAGCGCATAAGCACACGCTAAACATGACGTCCGGTCTACTAGCAGTTAAATAAAGAAGAGAGCCGATCATACCTCGGTACTTTTTGGTGTCGACTTCCTTACCATTTTTGTCCTTGTCGAGATGGTCGGATGTACTCATTGGGGTAGCCATCGCTTTGGCGTTGCTCATTTCAAAGCGATTTAGTAATTCCTTGCAATATTTCGATTGACAAACGAAGATTCCTTCCTTCATTTGTTTGACTTGTAACCCCAAGAAGAAATTAAGTTCGCCCATCATAGACATCTCAAATTCGCTAGTCATGAGTTTTGAAAACTCCTTGCATAAAGACTCATTAGTTGCACCAAAAATAATATCATCAACATAAATTTGAACAATTAGAATATCATTGCCTTTCCTTTTGATAAAAAGCGTAGTATCGACTTTTCCTCAATTAAATTCATTTTCCAAAAGGAATTTGCTCAAGCGTTCATACCAAGCTCGTGGAGCTTGTTTTAGACCATAGAGTGCTTTCTTGAGCTTGAAGACATAATCCGGAGATTTAAAGTCTTCGAACCCGGGGGGTTGCTCAACATATACTTCCTCTTGAATAAATCCGTTAAGGAAGGCACTCTTAACATCCATTTGATACAATTTAAAATTCATTGATGAAGAAAAGGCAAGTAATAGACGAATTGCTTCTAAGCGTGCTACGGGTGCATATGTTTCTTCATAATCTATTCCTTCTTCTTGGTTATAACCCTTAGCAACTAGCCTAGCTTTGTTTCTAGTGATTATTCCATTTTCGTCTAATTTATTACGAAAAACCCATTTCGTACCAATTATGGTATGATTATCGGGTCTTGGCACCAATTCCCAAACATCATTACGTTTGAATTGGTTAAGCTCCTCTTGCATTGCCAAGGTCCAATGTTCATCCCCAATTGCTTCGGAAATGGTAGTAGGTTCAATTTGAGAAACAAATGCCATATGACCTACGGTGTCTTTAAGAAGGTTACGAGTACTTACCCCTTGTTCAATGTCGCCAATTACCTTATCGAGAGGATGATCTCTAGATGTCCTCCAGGCCTTTGGCATTACAGAATCTACCTCTTGTGATGGTGCTTCCTCCGTTGGTTGTTCCAAGGTTTCGTCTTGGGTTTCCTTTGGATTTTCCTTTTGCACTTTGTCTTGAAGATTTAATTTGTTCAAACAATATGCAAGATCAACACAAGAGTCCTTTATCGCCAAGCGAGTATCATTTTCACAAAATGCTATATGAGGAGATTGCTCAACAGTTTTAGTTCTATGATTGAAAACTCTATATGCTTTGCTACGTGATGAATAGCCAAGAAAAATTCCTTCATCCGATTTGGCATCAAATTTTCCTAGGTTGTCTTTTCCATTGTTGTGAATAAAGCATTTACAACCAAAGACTCTAAGATGGGATAGGTTAGGCTTCATTCCCTTGTAGAGTTCATAGGGGGTTTTCAAGAGTATCGTTCTAATAATAGCTCTATTTAGAATATAGCTTGCGGTACTCACGGCATCCGCCCAAAAAGATTTGGGAATATCGGCCTCATTGAGCATGGTTCTAGCCATCTCTTCGAGACATCGATTTTTACGTTCAACCACTCCATTTTGTTGTGGTGTACGTGGAGCCGAAAAGGTATGTTCAATACCGAGTTCGTCACAAAAATCCGTGAAGAGATTATGATCGAACTCTCCCCCATGATCACTTCTTATGGAAGTGATGGTTGTGTTCTTTTCATTTTGCACACGTTTGAGAAAACTTTTAAAAGCTTGAAATGCATTACTTTTATGAGCTAGAAATAGTGTCCATGTAAATCTAGAATAATCATCAATAATAACGAAAGCATAAAGATTACCACCATAACTTTCAATGCTAGATGGTTCGAAAAGATCCATGTGTAGGAGTTGTAAGGGTCTAGTAGTAGATACAACATTTTTGGATTTAAACGAGGCTTTTATTTGTTTTCCTTTTTGACATGAATCGCAAATAGAGTCTTTTTCAAATTTTATCTTCGGAAGACCCATCACTAAATCTTGTGAGACTAGTTTGTTTAATAAATTCATATTTACGTGAGCTACTCTACGATGCCATAACCACATGTCATCTTCTTTACTTAGAAGGCAATTCACATAGCTTGACGACGAATTTTCAAGATCGACCATATAAATGTTATCAATTCTAATGCCACGGAGGATAATTTTAAAATCACTACGACGGAAAACTAAGCATTCTTCAGAATCGAACAATACAAGATTCCCCTTGTCACATAATTGACTTATGCTCAAGAGGTTATGTTTGAGACCTTTAACTAGCAAGATATGCTTAATGGAAGAAGATTCATCCTTACCGACCGAGCCGATGCCGATAATTTTTCCTTTGTTATTGTCTCCAAAAACAACACTTCCTCCTTCCTTGGGTGTTAGTTGAAGGAATTTGGATGCGCCTCCGGTCATATGTTTTGAGCATCCACTATCAAGGTACCAAAGTACACTTGACCCCTTCAAACACACCTACAAAACAGATTAATGAGTTTTTGGTACCCAAGCCATTTTGGGTCCTTGTGCGTTAGGTGTAAAATAGTGTTGTGATTGACTAGCCGTGACATGTCTATGCCTAGTGAAGCATGCAGGGGATATATGTCCTATTCGATTACAATAGTGGCAAATGACATTTGGATCATGCATTCTTCTAGGTTGATAATAATTAGAGGGTCTAAATTCATTTACTCTATTTGAAGCATTGTAGTGTCGAAAGTCTCTTCTAGGTGCTCTAGATTGCTCAAAATTTCTTCTAGTGTATGTAGTAGTCCTAGGATGATTGTCTCTAGATTGAGTATGTCTAGGTTGCGATCTTTGAAAGCCATTTCGAGAAGTTCTAAAATGATCAACATTTCTTCTAGGATGCATATTGGTTCTAGGATTGTTATTTCTAGCATTTATATTATTTTGCCTAGGTTGAGCCTTAGGTTGTTGGGGGTTGGTCTCAACTTTTTCTTTAGGCTCATTTTTAAAACCTATGCCATGTCTTGTAGACTTTAAATTATCAAGAACATTATTCAGGTTTTTGTGGGAGGAGTTGAATTTATTCAATGTACATCTAAGGTTTTCTACTTCCTCTTTTAAAGCTTTACAAGAAATACAATCTTTAGTTGAACTTTCTGGCTTATCGGAGCTTCTTTTTCCATAAAATTTGTTTTCGAGTTTTAGTTTCTCATTTTCAAGAGTCAATTTTTCAAACTCATTTTCTTTCAAAGATAATTGTTTCTTTAGTTCATTTATCTTCTCATTTTCAAGAGTCAATTTCTTAAAATCATTTTCTGTTGAAGATAATTGTTTCTTTAAATCTTTTATGGTTTTAGAAGCTCTTATGAATTCACCATAAAGTTCATCAAAAGCATTTTGCATTTCATCAAAAGAAAAGAATTTCTTGGAAGAAGTTTCACATACCTCTTCTTTGTTTTCCTCATGCGCCATGAGACATAGGTTTGCGGTTTCCTCTTTTTCTCCATCGCTTGATTCATCCCTGGAGTCACCTCCCCAAGAGATGTAGGCTCGTTGTTTCTTTGTAGATTTCTTTTCGCTTTTGTTATTAGGACAATTTGATTTGATGTGCCCGGCTTCCCACATCCATAGCATTTTAATTGTCCTCCTTGCCTCTTTCCTTTGTACTCCTTTCGCATGAATTTTTGAAATCTCTTGATTACTAGTCCAAGCTCGACATCTTCATCGCTTGACTCCTCATCTTGTTGAGGTTGAGTTGTTGATGCTTTGAGCACAATCTTTCTTTTCCTTTGATCATCCAAAGGAGAGTTAAGAATAGTGGATTAGTAAGTTTTGAGATTACCTCGCAATCCGTCGATGGTGACGTTTGTGATGCCGATTGATTCTTGGATTGCGTCGGCTTTGGACCGCCATTCCGGAGTTAGGCTTCGTAGAATTTTCCGGACGAGCTCCTTATCTGTATACGTCTTTTTGAGGGCGTGGAGATCATTAACGATTTTTGAAAATCGTTCGAACATCTCATCTATCTTCTCGTTTTCCTTCATACAAAATAATTCATATTCGTGGGTTAGGAAATCAATTTTAGCTTCCCTTACCTGTTCCGTACCTTCGTAGGTGATTTCTAGTTTGTCCCACATTTGCTTGGCAGTGGTGCAGCATGATATTTTTCTATAGTCGTCGGGATTTACGGCACAGAACAACATGTTGATAGCCTTGGCATTATTCTCCACTTTTCTAATGTCGTCCGCAGTATATTCTTCTTCCAGCTTTGGGACGACTTTATCACCATCTGCTTTGGTGGGAATCTGTTCACCATTTTTAATAATTTTCCAAATTAGAAAATTATTTTCCTGGATGAATATCCTCATTCTTTCCTTCCAGTAGGTGTAGTTGGTTCCATCAAAAAGTGGTGGCCTTGTGGTGCAAGATCCTTCACCTATTCCTGCATAAGCACTACGAGTAGAAGCCATAGAAAGATTCTCTCAAACTGTTAAGTCTTACAGAGAGTTAGGCTCTGATACCAATTGTTAGAATATACGATTAACGCTAGAGGGGGGTGAATAGCGTTTAAATAAAATTCTATGTAAATTTGCGGAATTTAAACTTGCAAGAATAAAGTGAATGCGGAAATAAAAATAGCAAGGAGAGAGCAAACCAATTTTATCCTGGTTCACCACAACGTGTGGTTAGTCCAGTCCCCGAGAGATTCTCTCGAGTTTTCCACTAACTTTGTTAAGCTTACGGGTGCCTAACAAACCGTTACAAGTGCTCGTAGATATACCCTCTACAAGACTTCAATCCGCTCGAGGATACCACACCTCAAGACTTCACAACAAGGAATTGACCTTTCCTTCTTACAACAAGGGATTTCAACTTTCCTTCAAGTGTTTACAAACACTAAGCACTCAAAACAAAACTCTCTTAATAGAGTGGGTATGAGTAAAAATAATAGGCTCAAGATCACAACAACGTATACAAGGATTTTGGCTCTCAAATGTAATGAAATGAATATAAAATGATAAGCAAGAGTGTGTAAGCTTTACGCAATAATAATGATCAGTTGTTGTGCAGAAACAAGTGATTTTGAGGTGTATTTATAGTGTTCAAAATCACTATGACCGTTGCTTAATTGCCAATTAGTGATTGCTGAAATTGTGCTCATATAATCGATTATGCGATTCTATATAATCGATTATTTAAGATCAGTCAAAAAATGATATGCAGATTTCACACTAAATAATCGATTATGTTTGACTTAATAATCGATCAGTTGGTAACGTTAAAAAATCAATCACCGATTTTACGCTCATATAATCGTTTATAAGAATCTATATAATCGATTGTTTTTCGGTGATTCAAAAATCGTTGGCAACGGTCTTAACATAATCGATTACTTGAAAACACATAATCGATTATTTTCTTACTTTGAAAAATCTGATGCACACTGCCTCAACATAATCGATTACCTGTAAGGACATAATCGATTATTTTTGTACTTAGAAAAAATCTGGTGCATACTGTTTTAAAATAATCGATTACTTGGAAGTGGATAATCGATTGTTTAGCTGTCTTTTAAAATCTGGGACACACTGTCTCAATATAATCGATTGTTAAAAGTATATAATCGATTGTTTCGTTGTTTTTGAAAAATTTAGTTTTGGCGGTCTTAATATAATCGATTGTATGGTTCATATAATCGATTATATAGGTCCAGATTTAAAAGACATGTTTAAAAACCATTTTGACTAAAATGCAAATCATTTTGTTTTAACACAACGATGCATGATTTGTTTAAAAATGCTTTTACGAGAGAAGCCAAGTCTTAAATCAATTGTCGGATCAAGAGCATAAAAATAAAACGACTCAACTATAACTTTGTTGATTTTCTTGATCTTGCTCGTTATTTCTCATGTGCTTGATCTTTGGCATATGTCGATATTCCATGCGATATTCCATGCGCGTTGGTTTGTCATTTATCAAAACCTACAAGGATGAACACACGTTTAGTTATATCGACTTGAGGACGTGTTTCAACAAGAACCTCCTTATCAAACTCAACCTATGCTCTATCAATGGTGTTGCTTCTTGAGCTCTAGGCTAAGCCCTACCCCTGCCCCTGCCCCTGCCTCGGCCTCTAACACATCCTCGGCCTCGTCCTTTGCCCCTCATAGGAGCTATCAATGAGAACCCAGGCTATTGATCAGCTGATGAACCAGTACGAGCTCTTGCCATCTGCGAAAGAATAGATTAGAGAGTTCAATTGGCATTGATAGATAAAA
The DNA here is from genome assembly GCA_034376525.1 of Nicotiana benthamiana. Taxonomy (NCBI): domain Eukaryota; kingdom Viridiplantae; phylum Streptophyta; class Magnoliopsida; order Solanales; family Solanaceae; genus Nicotiana; species Nicotiana benthamiana. The sequence continues at coordinate 113,306,568 of CM067331.1, forward strand.
CCTCACAACAGAGATGAATGGAAATGAAACTATTCCTAACTAGGTAGCCTCTAGGGGATTAGCATAGACGTCTCTATACCGATCCCTCAGAATCTACCAATCTTTTCCATGAATTGTGAGACCTAAGAACCTTTGAGCTCTAATACCAACTTGTCATGACCGTTCCAGCGTCGCTATCATTATGGTGCCTAACATTGAACCCACTAGGCAAGCCAACATTATAGAATATTTCACCTCTTCCTTTATCTTTTAGTAATTAAATCTTAGCAAAAGTAAATCAGCAGAAATAATGCGGAATAACAATTATGAGCAAGCAACAATTAAGACAATAATAGTGTATCACGAAAAAAAGAAGGGAGAAGCTAACAAAATGATAATTCGGTGGCTCTTAGGTACTCGTCACCACACCTATACGCTACACACACGGATTTTAACATAGCAAATAGGTTGGGGTTCCCTAATTCCTCAAGTCAAGGTTAGACCAAATAATTACCTCAAGCCAAAGGGTATTTTAAAGCTCAATCACCGCTTTATCTCTATTACACTACCAATTCACTCATATCTAGTAATGATTAACTTAATACATTAATAAATGCCAAATAACTCAACTCCAATGCATAATTATAGGTTTTCTAATATTTTCCCCAAAAAGTCAAAAACTCAACCCCGGGTCAACTTGGTCCAAACTCAAAATTCGGACCAAAACCCAATTACCCATTCACCCTCGAGCCCGGATATACAATTGGTTTTGGAATCTGACCTTAAATTGAGTTCTAAATCCTCAATTTATAAAAGTCCCTAATTCTACCCAAACCCCCAGTTATTATCGTAGAAATCTCAGATTTTTAGTTGGAAATTCATGAAATATGATGGGAAAGTGAAAGTAAGTGGACAAGGATCACTTACTAAAGGTTTGGGGAAGATTTGGTCTTGGGGGAATCGCCTCTAGGGTTTTAGGATTTGAATTATGTCAAAAATGGATAAAATTCTGTCCAAGTTTCATTTTGAACAGTTGTCGATCTCGCAATTGCGACCATAGCTTTGCACTTGGGAAGCTCGCAAATGCGAAACAGGCGTCGCAAATACAAACCTGTTGCATGCCTGCTAATGTTGCAATTGCGCACCTTTCGTCGCAATTGCGAAGGTTACCCCTCCCTGATGACTTCGTAAATGTGAAGGTCTATTCGCAAATACTAACTATGTTGGTCCAGGATTTCTTCATAATTGTGATAAACCCTCGCAATTTCCAAGCATGTGAGCTCGCAATTGCCAAGCTTGATCTCGGAATTGCGAGATCACAGGCCTACAACAAATACCATATCAAAAAAAGATATTTCTATGTATAAACTCACTTCGTGACCTATCCAAAACTCACCTGAGCCCCAGCGCTCTATACCAAACATGCATACAAGTCTAAAAATATCATATAGACTTGCTCGTGCGATCAAATTGTCAAAATAACATCAAGAACTATGTATTCAACACCAAAACTTGTGAAATTTTTAGGATAGTTCAAAATTTCTAACTTTTCAACCAAAGATCCAACTTACATCAAATCACCTCCGTTTTTCACCAAATTTAACAAATAATGTCTAAATATCATACCGGACCTGTACCGGGCTCCGAAAATAAAATATGGTCCCGACGCTAACAAGATCAAGTCTTATTGATTTTCCAAAAGCCATTATATTTGAAGTTAAATATTTTTTTTAAAAAAATTCATTTCTAGGGCTAGGGACCTCAGAATTTTACTCCGGGCATACGCCCAAGTCCCGTATTTATCTACGGACCCTCCGGACCGTCAAAATATGGTCCCAGGTCTATTTACCAAAATTTTGACTGAAGTCAACTAAAGTTATATTTTTAAGCAAAAAATCATTATTCATTAAATATTTTCCACTAAAGCTTACCGACATCGCGCCCATACTGTGCATGCAATTTAAAGAAAGATAAAAGGAGGTTTTCAAGGCCTCAGAACATGAAACTTATTCTAAAATAGAATATGACATTTTGTGTCATCACAATCATAACTAAAGAACATGATTCTTATTAAGGAAAAATATCTCAACATAGAAAAAAGGGCCCTATCTTGTCTCAACGGATAAGAAAATATCCTTGATATGATTTCTAGCATAAACAATAGCTCATGTAGTTATACAAGTGGAGAAAATACTGTATTATGATGACGCAAAAATTTAACCTATCCTGATGGAGCCGAACACACTTGCTAGGTAAGTAGACGATCACATAAGCACTCAACATTTTGAATAAACATGTTTTAAGAAACTCAACAGTGGAATCTCATAAATATCTAATAAAAATAACAAAAATACTACTACAACCATCCCCCAAAGAATCAGGTGTCAACAAGTACCTGAGCACTACTAAGTATTAACATAAAGTAAAAATGCTAGTATAATTGTCTGAGTAATAAAACAATAATGAAAAAAATAAAAAAATAAAGTCAAGGTTAGGGGATGTCATAAAAACTACCTTGAAGTCTCCCAGTAGGTACTAGCATAGATTTAGCAATCCCCACGTTCATATATACTTGTATCTGCTCACGAAGTGTAGAATGTAGTATGATATAATCGCCCCATGTACTCAATAAGCAATAGAACAAACCTTGGGTTGAAAGCAGTAACGAACTCGAAAAAAAGACAATCAGAGTCCAATATAATCATAACACATACTTAATGATGAAAGAAAAAATAATAAAAACTCTAAGAAATTATCGTAGTTAGCTCGTTCACGTTACAATGAACAAAAATATAGTGAGTTTTCGGCTACAAAATAAAGTAAAGTTATTTTCTTAAGCAATTTCCATTAATTCAGTAACCTTTTGAGAAATCAACTCTTACTTTTCATGTTATCACCAGCCGGATTATTTGGTCGAATTTTTGTAGCAGCATCCTCAAGTATATAAGGAATTTCCATTTTATAAATTTACATGCTATTAAGTAAGTCTTCATTTGCACCCAAAAATGTTGTTGTGCTTTCCTTCGCTTCTAGGTCTCTTCATCATGAGTACAGTAGAGAAACAGTTGAGGAATACACATAGGTGTTTACCCTTAAAAACGGATAACAATTAAATTTGTAAGTGGTTTTAAGGATATGTGGATTAATTCAATCAAAATGGTAAATATCTCTAGATTAAACAGATAAAATATGTGATGAATTGTCAAAATGCTTGAAAATAAAGGGGAGGGGATGATTTCGAACTCGACGGTAGTCTCAACAAGGAATATGTCTTTGATCCCAGGCTAATAATTATGAAAAATTGATCAACAAATGTAAGAACTTGGAAATGACAGAAAGGTAATAATGTATTGCCTTGGTATGCATTTTACTGCGTTAGTAATCATAACCCCCTTTATATAGTAGAAGAGTCCTACTCGAGGTACAATTTCATAAAATGTGAGAATTTTTCATTTGACTAATCACAGAATCTTCGCCGGTACGTGGCGAGATCCACGTCGTGATACCCGCCTGGTCACGGATATCAAGAGCTTTTGTAATCGTGTTCAGTTGACCCATAAGGATCTTTGAAGTCTTTTAGGATATGGACCAATCCCGAGATCATGGCCTCGAAATTCCCAATAGTGGGATTCGATCCCCCAGACCTAATCTCTATGAGACCCTTGCCTCGATTCCGGCTCCTTGACACCACTTCTCTTGCCCAATGAACCTTATCATAAACCATGGAGTCTTCTAGGACCATTTTAACCCATATACAGATAGTCCCTCATTTCACGGAGAGTATGTTTTAGGAAAACTATGAGAAACGACTTGAGTTCATCGATCCCTTCTTTAACGGGCCATGAAACAAAACAATTAAGAAACGAAAACATCTTGTTAGTCATGCCATAATGACCCCAAACTTGTGTCACTCATTGATAGGTCATTCCTGGATGTGAAATGGCACAAAGTCTCTATAAATACTCCTAATTTCGTTCATTTTTTACTTTTAACAAGCTTCTACCTTCGATCCTTCAAGATATCATTGCCTTCCTTCATTCTTCAACATTCTTACCTTCGTTTTTCAAGTTGAAATCTTTCTTCTACCCTTCACTTAAGCCAGCTTGCATGATTTTATCGGCAAGTTTCAACTCTTTATCTCCTCATCTTCCTTCACACCTTCAAACCTTTTTACCCAACTAAAATGGCAAAGACTTCCAAGATTGTTCCTCAGAAAGGTGCTCCTTCTTCTTCGTAGCCGACCACTGGGATCGAGGAGACTGTCCCTGATACTCGAAAGGTCTGCTCTGTGGGCGTCCCTTTATGAACCAACGGTTGATACCCGATCGAAAATGTTAATCCCGGGAGGTTTTTTCGTTAATGATTATTTCAAGAATGAAAAGCCATCTTTGGTTCAAGGCCAACGCGAGGCAGTTTCATGGTACATCTACTCCATTATTAAGGTTGTTCTTCATGTGGTTCGAAAGGATTGAGGCTTGACGGGTAAGGACGTAGTGATTCTTGGGCCAAATGATGGCATTACAACCCATGTTTAGGGATATCTGAGGGTTTGCATTTATCACTTTACATTAGGCCCGATGGACCCGGTCATCTTGGAATTCTTTGTATGAGGTATGACGTATGCCTCGACCTAATCCATCCATTACGTTCTTTGGAATTCTAATTCTTTGTGAAAAAAATCAATTCCTATATGTTCACCATCGATCATCTACTCCGCTTGTAGAGTCCCAAATATTTCAGGGGGACTGATAAAAGCTTGTACACCAGGCCAACACAGCCCCTTTTCCAAGTATCACCGAGGATCGGGATCAGGCTGGCAGGGAAACTTTTTCCAGATGAGAACCATAGACTTGATCCCTGTCGAATGGAGGCTATTCCTAGAGTAGTGGAATGTAACATGGAATATTAACTTCCTTTTACATGTTGATTTTATATTTTACCTTTCTTTTTCTCATCAGTATTTTCTATGGCATAGCCCTCACTTGAGTCCCATTTCTCGACCAAAAGAGTGGATTGGAGGAATTTGTTCGCAGATGAATTATGTTGAGCTATCATGGCACGAGCTCTCAAAGGGCCGCTAGGAGGCCTGTTCTCACGGTAAGATTCCTTTTCCTGAATAAAAATCACTAGACTTTCTTTTCCAATAGTATGTCCTTATTGTTTCTCTTTTCTTTCTTGCAAGCTTGCCTAAGATCATAGAGCTTAGGCCCTTGGTAGAGGGAAAGGACCTGCTAGTTGATCCTTCTATTTTGGTGCAGCCCGAAGCCATAACAGGAGTGAAGAAAAAGAGGAGAATCCAAGTTGCCTGAGCTCGGAGAAAAAGAAACCAAACAGAAGGTTGGCTCGTAAGCGAAAGGAAAGATCTAGCTCCCGACTTCCTGACTCAGACGTAACTCTACCGACTTAGGGACGAGACCGAGAAGGACAAACTTTTTGTGACCCGCAAGCCATCCATTCCCGATGAACGAGTGGAAACCAAGGGAGAAACAACGGAGGCTAATCCTCTCAAGTTCATGAGGCTGGTGCAGATGTGAGGGCCAAGACCTCGCAAAACATTGGCATCGCCTCACCGGGTGTTATAGAAATTCTGGGATCACCTTTGTTTACAAAATCCATGTTCGATGAAGCTCGAGAAATGAAGGACTAATCAAACGAATATGCTCATAGAGCAAACAATCCCCTCCGCTTCCTTTTTATGATGTGGATTGAACCACCCTGAAGGATTTCTCCTGGTTCGGTAACTTAGAGGTTTTATGGAAAAGTCGCTCCTCTAAGGTTGGTGGGGCGAACTCAAACCCAAGGTTGATTAATCAATTCTCTGCTCCGAGAGTGAATCTTGGTTGGAAGCGGTCATTTATTATCACCATCTCGGAGGACGCCCGTATTCATTTTGCCATGTCAGGATAGCAAGCTGTCTCTGGTGTCTTCTAACCAAAGAAAACCAGGCAAAAATGAGCAAGGTGGATGCGTCATACTTGTTTAATGAAGCACAACAGGCACTGAACCAGGTAAGGTATCATTACACTCTTTTATCTTCAAATTTAAATTTTGATAACTCTAATGCCTTTTCCTTTTCACACTTTTTCAGGCTTCGATATTCCATCATGAAACCTTTCTCTAGTATTGGGTTGATCTTAGCCAACTCAAGGCTGAGGTCAAAGAGCTTGTTGATAAGATGGATATGTACAAGGTTCTTGCGAGAAACGCGAAGGAGAAATAGAGAAAGTTCGGGCTTAGTTGGACGCCACTCAAAAAGAACTTGCCGACCTGGTGGAACAGGTAAAGATCTTTGAAGGTAGTGATGACAAGTTAAACATGGCAGTTAACGATCAACCCACAGGTCCAACAGAAGCTTGATCGTATCGACCAATTTTAAGATGAGATGGACAAGGTCAAGGCCATGGCCGAAGAGTGGAAAGGAAAAATGGACCGATTGGCTTCGAAGAAGGAGATTACTGGGACAAACTAGCCCTGACAAAGGTCCAACTTTGAGCAGCGATAGAGAAAGTTGAGGCATGGTCCTAAAAATTTTGAAGATCTCCAATCTCAACTGGGCTTGGCCGTCGCTAAATAGGATGCCCTTGTCAAGGAGCTTAAAATAGCTAAGTCAGTGACGGAAATAACCAAGGCCGATGCAGAAGAGAGTGTGGCCCAGTACAGAGCTGGGCACAGTATAGATCGTCTCTTATTCGGAGGTTCGAACAACGCTCATTCTCGATGTAATTTTGTATAGAATTCATGGGGTCTTGGTATGGCCGAAAAATTTCCCTAAAGTGCTTAGTTAGATTATAATTTTGTCGAGGGTAGTCTTTGAACCCGTTTAGAAGTTTTGGAGGCCTTATAATTCAATTACGGGCTTTGGACGTCTCTAAGCCATTTCGAGGATAGTCGTAGACTTTTAAGTGTGGGTGTTGCCAATTAGGCTTTGTACCCCGGGCTTCAGTACCCCAGTCGCTGGGGTTGCCTAGGATGATAGTCATCGAGTGCAAGTAGTAGTCGTCTTTAAAATTTTTAGGCACCGCCAAATAGGTTTTTGTTCCTCGAGGCTTTGAATGCTTGAGTCATCCGAGTTTGACTTAAATGACAGTCCCCAAATGGGAACAATAAATCCTACCTATCGAGCCTAGACTGTTCAATCACAAATTTTACTTCCTTGCTAAAACCATTATCTGAGGGTGATGCCCCCAGTTTTTAGGCCGATTATAGAGAGAGCTCGGGTGCTGTTGATGCAATCCTCGACTCCGGTTCATAACTGTTGCCTCATTAAAACCTTGCCAAAAACCCCATTCGGGACAAAACCGGTTCAAGTGAAAAAGAGTGCAATGTGTGCTTCATTCATTGATCGTTGCCTGCAAATGTTAGTCGAATTCATGATATACGTAAAGAAAAGAATGGATAGGGTCATACCTTAGTAGTAGTATCATTTTAAGCGGGTTATGTTCCAGTTGTTTGGCAGTCGCTTACCGTTCACTACTTCGAGTTTGTATGACCCTTTGCCGGTAATCTCGATAATTCGATATGGAACTTCCCAATTTCGTCAGCTTCCCTTCGTTTAGGTTTTGATGTTCTATTTCACCTTTCTAAGCACCAAGTCCCCGACATTGAAGTGTCAGAGGTTGAATCTCCGATTATAATACCATTCAATCCATTGTTTTTGGGTGGCCAACCAGATGAGGGAGGCGTCGTGACTCTCGTGCAATAGTGCTCGGCTCATACTCATGGAGTCATTTGACTCTTCGATCGCATATCAAAACCAGAGACTCAGATATCCTTACTTCGACTGGTATTAGTGCTTCGGCACCATAGACCAATGAGAACGGGGTAGCCTCGATACTAGATTTTGAGGTTGTATGATATGCCCACAGGACTTCGAGCAAAATTTCCTTCCTGTTTTTTGGTGTCGATCAACCTCTTCTTAAGGTTTTGGAATATGGTTTTGTTCTTAGACTTTGCATGTCTGTTCCCACTAGGGTGATAAGGTATTGATAGGATCCTTTTGATCTTATGGTCCTCGAAAAATTTCCTAACCTTTCTGTCAATTAACTGCTTTCCGTCGCCACCAACAATCTCGGTCGGCATTCTGAACCGGCACATTATATGATCCCAAATGAAATCAATAATTTATTTCTCCCCGACTTTATGAAATGCCTTGGATTCCCACCATATCAAAAAATATTCAGCCATAAATAATATAAATTAAGCCTTACCAGGTGCCTATGGCAGGGGACCGACGATGTCCATTCCCCATTTCATAAATGGATAGGGTGACAAGACCGAATATAGTATCTCTCTAAGATGATGAATCATTTGTGCGTGCCTCTGGCATCAATCGCATTTTCGTAAAAACTCCCTTGAATCTTTTTCCATGTCGATCCAATAGTATCCAGCTATGATTACCTTACGAACCAACGGTTCGGCACCTGAATGGTTCCTATAGGTGCCTTCATGAACTTCCTTCAAAACATACTTGGTATCTCTCGATCCCATACATATGGCTAGTGGCCATCGAATGTTCTTCTGAATAGGGTATTTTCTTCGGAAAGGCTTAACATTACTTCCCTTTTGTGCAAAGCTCTCAATTTTTTTAGGATTTGAGATAGCTTGCCGGTCTTCAGGTAATCTATATACTTGTTTATCTAATCTTAGTTTAAGTTTGTCGAGTTTATCTCGGTATGGTCTTCCTCCAATACCGATATCATGAGTTGGACGACCATTCTTGAGTTGAATTCATCATCATCAACTGACGATCCCAAGTTAGCAAGAGCATTGGCTTTGGTATTTTGATCCAGGGATACATTTTGTAAAGTGCACTCCTTTAATCGATGTAGTGTTACCTATATTTTATCCATGAACCTTCACATTTGTTCCTTTTTTACTTTGAAATTTCCATTGACTTGGTTCACCATAAGGAGGGAATCTAACATATATTCAACGTAAACCTCCATTGATTTTCCTATTTGCTCTTTGAATATCCGATTTACTAGGCATTGGTAATTGGCACCAGCATTTTATAATTTGAACTTCACTATAATATAACACTAGGTATCATATTCAGTGATGCATGATGTTTTTCCCTTGTTTCCCGAGTCTATCAAAATTTGGTTGTACTCGGAATAGGCATCGAGAAAGTTGAGGAGCTTATGGCCGGCCGTCACATCGATAATCCAATCGATGTTGGGCAATGAAAAAGAGTCCTTAGGGCATGCCTTGTTCAAGTCTTTATAGTATAAACACATTCTTAATTAATTCCCCTTTTTAGGGACCACTACTATATGTGCTAACCAAACCGGGTATTTAACTTCCCGAATAAATACTATTAAGGAGTTTAGATACCTCGTCTTTAATGAATGTATGCTTGACTTTGGAATGAGACCACCTTTTTTGTTTGACTGTATGGAACTTCGGATCTGGGCTCAGTTTGTCAGTAGTTATTTCTGGCGGGATCCCTGTCATTTAAAGGTGGGACAAAGCGAAACAATCTATGTTAGCTATAAGGAATTCAATGAGTTTTTCCCAAACTTGGGACTTAACCCCATGGCCAGGTATACCTTACAATCGGGCAGGTGCTTGATCAATATGACTTGCTCCAGTTGCTCAAACGTCAATTTTATGGCATCGGAATCGTCACGAACTATGAAAGACTTGGAAATGCCATAGTCATCATCCTCGCTCGTCCCCTGCTTTTTCAGGTCTACCGGAGCTGGCATCGATCTTTGTTATTTGGTTTATTCCTTGGTGATTGAACTTGTTCTTGGATGTCGAGAGTGCGACTATCGCGACCATCTCATTTATTGCAAAAATCTCTTTTGCGGCCGATTATTCTCTGTAAATAGTTTTAACCCCTTCTGGCACCAGGAATTTTGATATTTGGTGTAGTGTCGAGGGCGTTGCTCTCATGTAGTGAATCTATGGCCTCCTGAATAGAGCGTTGTATCTCATATCTTCTTCGCTCAAGTAGATATTTATTTCCTGAATAGTTTCGGCAGTGTTCTCCGATAGGTTTATCATTTTTTTAGTGGTTTCACATGCCATGTTGAATCTGTTTAGAACTCAAACTGCATGCACAATTTGTCCTTATAGACCCAGCTACTCAAAGACCTTCGATATGATGATATTACCGAGCTACCGGGATCAATTAAAACACACTACACTCGAGATTTATATATGAGTACAGATATTACTAGTGCATCATTATGTGGTTGCACAATGCCCTCAGCGTCCTAGTTGTTGAAGGATACAGTTCCATATGGAACACAATATTGAGTCCATTTTTCCCTTGTGATTGACACTTTGGTGCACTTTAACATTAGCCCATGTAGGACGTCGACTCTAATGATGATCATGTTAATGATCTGCTGAGGTTCCTCTACTCGATCTGCTTATTGGAGTCCCTATTCATGAAATGATTTTTATCTCGATCTCGTAGGAACTCTCAGAGGTGTCCATTGTTGAATAATCGGGCTTTTTCCTCTCTCGGATGTTGGAAGTCTTTAGCTCTCTGGCGTGAGTGCCATGATTTACACATTAGGTTAGGGTCCCTTTAGGAAAAATCGGAATTTAAAGGTCAAGGCCACTTGGTGTCTTTCATGCGCCCAATGGCAGATGCAATTGCGATAGCATCGACGTTGATGTTTTACTCTGATAATATTGGTGATTTCTTAGTCCTGAAAGGTCTGTCAAAACCGTTCATGCGCATGAGCCCCCGATTAGTATGACCTCAGCCACTCATTCTCTCACTCCTCATAGGGTTTCTTCTGAACCCATTGCCTATTTTGTCTCTATTGTATGGTTGATACCTGTCTCTATTTGATCTTGGATCAAGATTAATGTCTCTTTTGGATCAGTCACTAGTTTTGATAGGATAAACGGACCCGGAAGGGGCCCCGAGCTGATCATCTACAACCCTTATTTTTTATTGGTACCGGTTATGGACGTTGGCCCAATTTACTGGTAGACATTCTATTAGATTTTGCTTCAAATGTTGTGAAGCCAACGAGCTTCGAGTATTAAGTCCTTGGTGAAGGCCTAAACAGTCCAATCATCTGCGACCAGTAGCATGTCCATTCTATCCATTTGAAACCTTGACACGAACTCCTCGAACAATTCGTTATCTCTTTGATTTACCTTGAAAAAGGTCTGACTTCCCGGTCTCGACCTTGGGGAATAAGTTGTGATACCATACCAGAGCTCCTTTTTATAAGGTCTCTCAAAACGTTTTCAGTAGATGGACTTGATCTCATCATCTTCCAAGTTGTTCCCCTGTATGGTGCACGTGTAGAAGGTCACATGTTCATTTGGGTCAGCCGTTCCTTTGTACTTATAAATTTTTTGCATGCAAAGATTATTTGGAATCAACTTCGAAGTTGCGCTTGGAGGAAAAGGTTTCTGAACAAACGTCTTGGAATCCAGGCCTTTCAGTACCGGTGGCGCTCTTGGAATATGGTCCGCCCTGGAATTATAGGTTTCTATTTTTTTCATTGTGTTCGATTTTCTTTTCTCCTTATTCCACCTTCTTTATCATTTCCTCAAGAATCTTTATGATCTCGGGGATGGCCTCGGGTTCAGCTTCACTCGGCCTTTCTATGACTAGTTCATTTTTGCAAATGTTTTCGCCGGACGGTTCGGGCTAAATTCTACTAGGAGCACGGCTTCAGTTTTGCTACTAGGTTATCGCTACCTGTTGAGCCTGTAGAATTTCAAAGATTACCCGCAAGTTTATCCCATCACCTTCATCGCCGTACGTATCCCTGATTACCTACCTGGCTCCCCCGTTTTCCGGGTCGATTGCCAAGTTAGCATCGATGGCCACATGAGAGTTGACATCAATTGGATCTACGACTGAGACCCCTTTTGGGGTCAGTAAGATGAACCTCGTTGCTAGGTACCATATTATTGTTCTCGCCGTGTTGGCCAGAGTCAGCATCTACGTTCAAAGGAGCGGATTTGCAGTTTGACAATTTAAAGTTTGACTTGAAATTAATAAAACTTAAAATAACAAGTGTAAAATAGGATGTGTAACGGAAATTTGTACCAAATTGTCACTATAATATTTAGCCCCACGGTAGGCACCAAACTGTTTACCTTAAAAAATATATAACAATTAGAATTGTGAGTGGTTTTAAAGATACATGTAACTTAATACAAATGGTAAATATCGCTAGATTAAACTATAAAAGATGTGATGAATTGTCAAACCGCTTGAAAATAAAGGGAGGGATGATTTCGGACTCGACGGTAGTATCAACAAGGCATTCATGTTTGATCTCAGGCTTATAATAATGAAAGACAAATCAACAATCGTAAGAGCTTCGAAATGACATAAAAATATTAGTGTATTTTCTTGGTATGCATGTTACAACATTGTTAATGAATAATCACACCCCCTTTATATAGTAGGGCAATCCTACTCTAGGTACGATTTCGTAAAAGCAAAAATCTTCCGTTTAACTAATCACCGTATTTTTGAAGGTACATACCGAGATCCACACCATGATACTCGGCTGGTCACGGATATCACGGCCTTCTGTTAATCGTGTTCGGCTATCTGATAATTCTCTCTAAATAGTTTTTTGATTTAAACTGATTCCGGGGTCATGGACCCGATATTTTGGAGTGTGGTCGTCGAGCCCCCGAACTGTGTCTCGATGACACCCTTGCCTCGATTTTTGGCTCCTTGTCATCACATCTCTTTATTGATTTACCTTATCGGAAATCGGGGCATCTCGTAGGCCTGGTTTTACTCATATACAATAAGCATAGGCATTGACCCACAACCAGTGGTGGACCCAAAATTTTACACAAGTTGGTACAATAACAACCTTAACTGATGATTGGGTTTATATGGACAAGCGGGATTTGTCCTGCGCTTCTTCTTTGGATTCGATAATGCTAACTTAAAGTGAATAAATTAAAAAGTATGACTTTCAAATTCTTTTTTTATTTCTTCAAAAAAGTAGTGCGAAAGATAAAACTTTTAACAAAAAATAATTGCTTTAACTAAAAATGTTAACAATTTATATACCTAATTTTACATTTTCATTTAAACTTTAAAAAAAATTCTATTTACACAATTTAGAGTGTTTTTAGACTCTAATAAATTTAACAAATAACAAAGTTGTTAATTTACAAAGCTAATAGGACAAAAAAAATGAGTTAAAACCAAAAATAAACTGCTAGAAACTATAAGAGAAGATGGCTTATAAAGTGATAACAATCTACGTAACATAAATAAACAATTTAGGATAAATTAGTTTAATATGAAGTAACAACTTAGAAATAATTTTAAGATTTTTGTTTGCATATTTTATCAAAAATAAGTAAATCTTTTTTATCTTACGAAGTTAAATATACTGTAGATTAATTTTTATTGGATTGAGTAGGAGATCAAATATAAGATCAAAATAGAAATAAATTAGAAGATAAAGATTAAAAAAAAAAATAGAACACACTACAGGAATAACTAGCTAGCTTTTCGTTTAAAAACAATGAATTAACTAAATATGGTAGTTCCCCTATTTATTAGGCCCACATTCACTTGTGATGCTAAGTGTGACTCAGAACAGAACTATGCAAAAAGTTGTGCAGGTTTCGAGACCATTCATCTTATTTTGACCCCGCTGAATCATCTTACCACGTGATCAACTTGTATTAAGCAGGTTCAAATAACATAATATTGTTAGACATTTGGATTTATACTACACACATATGGATAATATATGGATTAATTATATGTTATGTGCTATCTTTTGATTTGGGCTAAATTAGTGGTCTTATGGATATTATTGTTAAGGGGGCCAATACATTGTCATATAAAGTGTAGGACTAATGTGTAGATACCCAAAAAAGTAACCTTAGTTAATGATGGGCTAATTAAGGTTACATACATGTAACCAAGGTTACATTCTTGTGACCTTTGGGTTTCTTAACTCACGTGTTATAATAAGGGGGCTTATGGTTCCCACAAGAATGCAAGACACATTCTCTTCTTCTTCTTCCCATTGAGAGGGAGAGCACAAACTTGGTCTTGCATATCAAGTGGAAAGCCAACACCTTGAACAATCTTCAAGAAAGATCAAGGAGCTTCCAAAGGCAAACCTTGGACAATCATCAAGAAGGATCAAGGAGCTTTCACCTATGGATTCAGGTACGCTTCCGCTTATGTTGTTGTTCCAAATAATTCGATATGAAGGCTAAAAGTGTGATAGTAGGATTTATTCCAACAAATATCACTACTAAAAATCAAAAAAAAATATCATTAAAACAATCGACCAAACCAGGTCGATAATGACCAATAAATGTTCAAAAGCAACCATTAACGTGTGGTCGGTAATTTAAAGATCGAAAAAGCATACCGATCAAAGTTGGTCGGAAATTACCAGTCAACTTTGATCGATCAATTAAATTCAGAAAAAAACCTTGAAAAAATCACATAATCGATTATTTTTTTGCAATAATTGATTTTTGCATTTTGTTCATCAAAAAATTTATGAAACAGAACCTGAGGATAATCTATTATTTTTTTTAAAATAATCGATTATCTGGAATTTCCAGAAAAATTGGAAATTCCAGAGAGCCAAGATAATCGATTATCCTAGTTTTTCAGCAAAATTTGAAATTCCAGAAGGCCCAGATAATCGATTATCAGGCTAAGATAATCGATTATCTGGCAATAAATTGCATAAACGTTTTATTTTCTGGCAGTTTATTGAGGACATAATGTACTATTAATTAAAGAAACGTTTTTCATTATTAAAAGAAACGTTTTTTAAGTTTTCATATTTTAATTGTACATTGATAATATGTCAATTAATATTCAATTTTTTAATTATTAATATTTTGTACATTAATATTCAGTTTTAAGATTGATTGGTTTTTGTCCATCATGCTTCAGATTTTGTTTTGTCCAAATTAAGATTAAGATTTTAATATTCAGATTTTACATGTCAAAACATGTAATTTTTTCAGTTAAGATTCAATATATGGCTTAAAGAACTAATTAGTTTTGCATCTAATATTTTAAATTGGTCAATTGAAACATTATGTTACCAAAGTAACCTCTTTTGTGTAGATTGATTGATTTTGAAGTATAAGATGACTGTGTATGTTAGTATTCCATACGTTTAACACCGGCCCAAAGGAAGGTTGTTATTAGGCAGGAATTCGAACATGCTTGTGGTGATAAATATGTGACAATTATTAAGTATTCCATGTGAATATTAAGTCGGCCCAAAGGAAGGCTTGATATTTGACAGCAGTTTATTGTCAATATTTGATTACTACACCAAGAGTACCACTTACAAGTTGATTTTCTGTCCAAAGACTAAAATCAATGTTGTGCTAGGTATCTTGTAATGGGATTTGCCTATTTTGAATCTGTATACTAAAGTTAAAATTCAAGTAATTGTAAGCATGTATTAACTTGCCCTTGTTCTATTTTCAGTGAATTCTTCAGCTGCTATGATATCTACAAACATTAACAGCATCCCTGTGCTTAACTGCACAAACTTTAAGAAATGGAAAGAGAACATTATGATAGTTCTCGGTTGCATGGATCTAGACCTGCACTTTGGATTGAGAAACCTGCTTCTCTTGAGGATACATCTTCTTCTAATGAAAAGAAGGAGATGGAGAAGTGTGAACGCTCAAATCGCATGAGTCTAATGATCATGAAACGTGCAATTCCAGAATCTTTTAGGGGCACTATGAATGAAGAAAATAATGCCAAAGTTTTCCTTGAAAACCTTGAAAAGCGTTTTGCACAAAACGAAAAGGCGGAAACAAGTAATCTTTTGAGTAAACTTGTTTCCATGAGGTATAAAGGTAAGGGAAACATAAGGGAGTACATTTTGGAAATGTCTCATCTTGCTCTTAAGTCACTCAAGTTGGAATTACCTGAGGAACTGCTTGTGTACTTAGTTTTGATCTCTCTTCCTGCTCACTTTAATCAGTTTAAAGTCAGTTACAACTGCCTGAAACAGAAATTGACTCTTAATGAGCTCATTTCACATTGTGTACAAGAGGAAGAGAGTATAAAGCAAGATAAGACAGAAAGTGCTCATTTGGCATCCTCTTCTAGAGACAATAAGAAGAGGAAAAATAAGGAAGTTGCGGTTGCAAGGCCCCAGAAAAAACAACATAAGGAAACTAAGGTTGAAACTACAGAATCAGGTTGTTTTTTCTGTAAGGGGACTAATCACATGAAGAAAGATTGTACCAAATACCACGCTTGGCGTGCGAAAAAAGGTATATCTCTTTCTCTTGTTTGTTCTGAAGTTAATTTAATTTCGGTACCTAAGGTTACTTGGTGGATAGATTCTGCTGCTACTACTCACATAAGTATATCTATGCAGGGTTGCCTGAACTGCCGAAAACCAAATGATGGTGAAAGATACATCTATGTGGGTGACGGTAAAAGGGTTGAAGTTGAGGCTATTGGAAAATTTAGGTTATTGTTTAAGACTGGTTTTTATTTAGATTTGAATGAGACTTTTGTTGTACCGTCTTTTAGACAGAATTTAATTTCTGTTTCCAAATTGGACATATCCGGTTATTCATGTTCATTTGGTGACAATAAAGTTAGTCTCTTTCAAGGTTCAAAATCTTATCGGTACTGGTCTTTTATCAGCCTATATTTGGTTGACATAATAACCTCACATAATGAAACTTTGCATACAAGTTCAAGTGGTACCAAAAGAAAATTAACTAATGAGAATTCTTTATCACTCTGGCGCAAACGTTTGGGTCACATATCCAAACAAAGAATTCAGAAACTCATGTCAGATGGAATTCTTGATTCTCTTGATTCCTCAAATTCGGATATTCGTATTGAGTGTATCAAGGGTAAACTAAAAAACAAGACGAGATTAGGTGCTAAGAGAGCTTCGGATGTCTTAGAATTGATACATACGGATATTTGTGGGCCATTCCCTACACCTTGTAGAAATGGTCAACAATACTTTATCACATTCATAGAGGATTACTCTCGTTATGGGTACCTATATCTCATTCATGAAAAGTCCCAATCTATAGACGTGTTCAAATCATATAAGGCCGAAGTTGAAAATCAACTAAGCAAAAGGATTAAAACCGTTAGATCTAACCGTGGTGGTGAATACTATGGTAGATATGATGGTTCAGGTGAACAACGTCCAGGGCCATTTGCTAAATTCCTAGATGAGTGTGGGATCGTTCCTCAGTATACTATGCCAGGCAGTCCTACTATGAATGGTGTATCTGAGAGACGAAATCGGACCCTTAAGGACATGGTAAGAAGTATGATTTGTCGTACTACTTTGCCAGACTCACTCTGGGGAGAAGCATTGAAAACCGCAGCTTATATTCTTAATAGAGTTCCAACTAAAGCTACAATCAAAACCCCATATGAACTTTGGACTGGAAATAAACCCAGTATTAAGCACTTACACATTTGGGGTTGTCCAGCTGAGGCAAGGCCTTATAGGCCAAATGAAAAGAAACTGGATGCTAAAACGGTTAGTAGCTATTTTGTTGGATACTCTGAAAGATCTAGGGGGTATAAGTTTAATGATCCCACTTCTAGAACTATTTTTGAGACGGGTAATGCTCGGTTCTTTGAGGATATTGAGTTTGGGGGGTAGGGAGATAAAGTTGTTAGAGATTTTGTCTTTGAGGAAGAACATGTGTCTTTCTCTCCAGTTGTTGATCTTGGTCAGGGTGTTCTCATTCCTGACATGGATCACATAACTCCAGTTCAAGACAATCTCGAAAATCTCCCTAATCAAGTTCCTGATATTACTAATGAAAATCAAACTCAACAACCTCAAGAAGCTGAAGTGCCATTAAGGAAATCCACTAGAGAGAGGAGAAATGCAATTCCGGATGATTATGTTGTATTTCTCCAAGAACAAGAAAGTGACATTGGACTTGAGGAAGATGATCCAATCAACTTCCGTCAAGTCACTAAAGGTTCTAACTCTCAAAAGTGGATTGATGCCATGAATGATGAGATGAAGTCTATGAGCGATAACGGCGTTTGGGAGCTTGTTACATTGCCCGAAGGTATTAAACCAATTGGTTGTAAATGGGTATTTAAAACCAAGAGCGATTAAGGGGGAAATGTCATTAAGTATAAAGCTCGCCTTGTCGCAAAGGGCTACACTCAAAAGGAAGGCATTGATTATAAAGAAACTTTCTCTCCAGTTTCATCGAAAGACTCTTTCAGGACTATAATGGCACTAGTAGCACATTTTGATCTTGAACTTCATCAGATGGATGTTAAGACAGCATTTCTCAATGGTGACATTGAGGAAACAATTTATATGGTGCAACCTGAAAACTTTGTTTCGGGAGACTCAAAGAAAAGGGTTTGCAAATTAAAGAAATCCATCTATGGGCTCAAGCAAGCTTCCCGTCAATGGTATTATAAGTTTCATGAAGTCATTACATCTTTTGCTTTTGAACAGAATATTGCTGATGACTGTATATACCATAAGTTCAGTGGGAGTAAATATATTTTTCTGGTTTTATATGTCGATGACATACCGCTTGCCTGTAACGATATAGCATTATTGCATGAAACTAAGAAATTTCTTTCAAAGAAATTTGAAATGAAAGATCTTGGTGATGCCTCTTTTGTATTAGGAATTCAGATACAACGAGATCGCTCCAAAGGTGTTCTCGGTCTGTCACAAAAGGGCGATATCGATAAGGTTCTTAAAAGATTTGACATGCAGGATTGTAAACCAGGCAACACCCCTATTGCTAAGGGAGACAAGTTTAGTCTCAAACAGTGCCCAAATACTAATTTTGAAACTACGGAAATGGAGAAGACACCTTATGCTTCGGCTGTAGGTAGTCTGATGTATGCTCAGGTATGCACACGACCTGATATAGCATACATTGTTGGGATGCTGGGCAGATATCTAAGCAATCCGGGAATGGACCATTGGAAGGCAGCCAAAAAGGGCCATGAGGTACTTACAGAGAACAAAGGATTACATGCTTACATATCGGAGATCGGACCAGCTTGAGATCATCGGGTACACCGACTCCGATTTTGCTGGATGTGAGGATAGTCTGAAGTCTACATCAGGCTATATTTACATGCTTGCTGGTTGTGCTATCTCTTGGAGAAGCATCAAGCAAACTCTTACGGCCACTTCCACCATGGAAGCGGAATTCATGGCATGTTATGAAGCATCCAATGAGACATTATGGCTGCGAAATTTTGTTAGTGGACTGCGCATAGTAGACAGCATTGAAAAGCCACTCAGGCTATTATGCGACAATAGATCAGCAGTCCTTTATGTTAACAATAACAGTAGTTTGACGAAGGCAAGACATATAGACATCAAATTTCGGGTTGTTAAAGAAAGAGTACATAATGGACAAATTTGCATAGAGCACATAAGTACAAACTCCATGATTGCGGATCCGCTTACAAAGGGATTGCCACCCAAATTATTTCATGAGCATATTGCTTGCATGGGTGTCAAATCAGTTAAGGATTATGAATTTTAGTGGGAGTTTGTATTATACAATTATGTATTGTCCATTACATTCAGTAATTCAGTCTTTAAGGTTTTATCTGCAGATATTCAGTTTTAAAGTTTTATGTACTCTTAAGGTTTATGATTGATCTCAATAAAGAGAACCAGTTGGAAATAGACATTCTAGTTCAGACCACACTTTATGTTATTTCCGTGCTACACACCTATACTTGATCCATGTCATTGGTTATATTGATATACGTGATCTATGTAGGGTCTAGTTACGCAAGAGTAACTAAGATCTCATAGATCCTATGTTGGTATGATTGATGGACCGGATTGTTCATGACAATTTTATTATGATAGCAATTCTGAGCTCATAAAGTTATAATGTAACATATAATGCTAAGGTTTGTACATATGCATGAGTATATAGTCCAAGTGGGAGATTGTTAGACATTAGGACTTATACTACACACATATGGACAATATATGGATTAATTATATGTTATGTGCTATCTTTTGGTTTGGCCTAAATTAGTGGTCTTATGGACATTATTGTTAAGGGGGCTAATACATTGTCATATAAAGTGTAGGACTAATGTGTAGATACCCAAAAGAGTAACATTAGTTAATGATGGGCTAATTAAGGTTACATACATGTAACCAAGGTTACATTCTTGTGACCTTTGAGTTTCTTAACTCACATGTTATAATAAGGGGGGTTATGGTTCCCACAAGAATGCAAGACACATTCTCTTCTTCTTCTTCCCGTTGAGAGAGAGAGCACAAACTTGGTCTTGCATATCAAGTGGAAAGCCAACACCTTGAACAATCTTCAAGAAGGATCAAGGAGCTTCCAAAGGCAAACCTTGGACAATCTTCAAGAAGGATCAAGGAGCTTTCACCTATGGATTCAGGTACGCTTCCGCTTATGTTGTTGTTCCAAATAATTCGATATGAAGGCTAAAGTGTTATAGTAGGATTTATTCCAACAAATATCACTACTAAAAATTCAAAAAATATCATTACAACAATCGACCAAACCAGGTCGATAATGACCAATAAATGTTCAAAAGCAACCATTAACGTGTGGTCGGTAATTTAAAGATCGAAAAAGCATACCGATCAAAGTTGGTCGGAAATTACCAGTCAACTTTGATCGATCAATTAAATTCAGAAAAAATCGTTGAAAAAATCGACCAAACCAGAGTCGGAATTGGTCGGACAGTATTTTAATTATGTAGTTAAAAAATACACCATGTGGGAATCGAACAGGGGTATGTACTTTGCAGAATACTATTCTACCACTAGATCATTGGTGCATTTTATTTTAAGACTGTCTTTTATTTCATTTATACTCTTTAATTGTATTTTCATACGAAAATAACCGACTAATGTTGGTCGATTTTATTAAAAAAATAAAATTATCGATCGAATTTGGTCAGTTTTTTAAAATGACCGACGAATTAACCGATCGATTTCGGTCGATTCTTTTTATATTAATTTTAAATGAAAAATCGACCAAAATTGGTTGGTCTCTTGCAAAATAAATTTCGCATGACTCAAAAGTAGTTTTTTGTATTTTTGCACACAAAGTAAATCGACCAAAGTTTGTCGGTTTCGTAAAGAAAATAATAAATATAATATTTTGAAAAATTAACTAATTTTGGTCGATTTTTTGATCGACCAAAATTGGTTGACCGACCGTGAACTGTTTTTGTTGAATTTCTAATAGTAATATATTTATTTTACAAAAATTAATCTTCATAAAATATCAAAAAATTTCAACGAAGCGAATTCATTTGAACATTTTTTATCACCACGTGGGTCCGCTCCTAACCTCATCCCAGCAAGAGCCGAGCCTCAAGGAGATTGCAATATCGAGTCCAACTGAGCTCAATTGAACTTGCTACGATTTCAAATGTGGTAACGAGTTGTAGCTCGAGCAAGCCCGAGCTTAGTTCCGATCCTGCTCGAGCTGAACACGACCAAAGTCTGACCCGTTTTGTTTGAGTATAACCGAGTTCAAATAAAGCCCAATCAACTTGATAAGTTGCAAGACGCAAACAAGACGTGTAGACAAAATGCGCGCCAACTTATCACATGGTTGCCGTACATATCATAATATGTGGGCCATGACGAGCACATGTACATCCCTGGAATTCATTCATCGTCCATGTCCGTAGCATTTAAGTCAATTTCTAAATCTGCATCCGAGCTAGCGATTTTATTTATTGTCATGTGGACAAAAAAGAAATTATATATGGACACCATATGAATAACTATAAATAGACAAGTGCACAATCTTTATTTTCATTGTAACGACCTCTAAAAGCCAATCAACATGGCCAACTTCAAAACCATGACATGTACCACTGTTTCTTTGTTGCTCTTCTTTTGTTTAATACCTTCTTGTTTAGCCTACAATGTGGTTAGTTTTGGGGCTAAGGGAGATGGGAAGACAGACTCAACTTCCGCATTTCTACGCGCTTGGTCTTCTGCCTGCCACTCTACCAGCCAGGCCAACGTGTATATTCCACGAGGAACATATTTGGTAAGAACATTGAATTTAAACGGCCCTTGCCGGAGAAGAATTGAGTTCCGAATTGACGGTACTCTCATTGCTCCGACCAATTATCACGCAATTGGTCATTCTGAGTTCTGGATTATGTTTTATAAGGTAAGTGGACTTTCAGTGTATGGAGGAACTATGAATGCTAAGGGTCATGGTTATTGGTCGTGCCGAAAGGGTGGAAAGTCTTGCCCACAAGGAGCTAGGGTACGTATACTTTCTTTATTTCAATTTATATCTGTCACTTCTTAGTTTTTTCTTTTATCTTAAATGTATCTATCCTGTAGAAACCAAATCTCAGATATTTCAACATTTGTCGAAGCTTCTTCTCCATGAAGTGAATTATGGCTCACCTTCATTTCTTTAAGCATCAAATTCCATAGAAAATTAAGTTTCATCTTGAATTTTGGACTGTCTATATCACAACACAATAATAATAACTAATAGGAATACTCTAGAGGATATTCCAAGAACTTAGGTACTTCTACTATGGACAACTGGTAAGGAAAGTGTTTTGTATAAATACCAT
Source organism: Nicotiana benthamiana (assembly GCA_034376525.1). NCBI lineage: Eukaryota > Viridiplantae > Streptophyta > Magnoliopsida > Solanales > Solanaceae > Nicotiana > Nicotiana benthamiana. Next base: position 113,329,117 of record CM067331.1, read on the forward strand.
GAGAGAGAATAACAGAAGGGGGGGGGGGGGGGAGGGGAGGCTGATGGGAACACATACATACATACACATACATCCCTCTGAAGGAGACGATGGTCCTTGGCTCTTCGTCAAAAGGGGGATAAATCTCAAGATCCTGGAATTTATTTGTAGTTCAACTTTATCAAATGTGTGGAGGTCTTGTTCAAGAATGATGAGTCTTTTCCTTTATGTATTCAACGTTGTCATTTGATATTATTGAAGTCATCTTTATTTTCTTATATTATGGAATCCAACCGCTACCGTAATCAAATTTTACATTCAATTATATTTGTTTATTCATGTCTTCTATCTCAGATCTTGAATAAATTATCTCTAGTTAGGATTTACCTAATATCTTCAAATTTAATTAGTTTAATAAAAAGGCTTAAAACTTTTTGGTCAAATACTACACTTTCCTTTTTCTCCCATCATCGTTAGCCACATCATGAGGTAATCCTAACTCATCTCTCTATCTCCATATCAATTTTTATGTCTATATCTTTTTTCTGCCACCATATGATTCTGGTTTAAACAATTTTTGTCGTTATTGTTTACTCCTGTATATATGTTTCTTCAAAATCTATCAACCTTATCCAAATATTCTTAAATAATTCATTTAATGGCTTGGTTTTTTATATATATTTTGTCATTCTTTTTCTTTTTAATTACTTCTATTGTTGAATATTTGATGTTTAGAATGATAGACTATGCTGTTGGGTCAATTATGTTGTATCTGTTCTAGGGTTTAGATGCATATATTTTTGTATATATTGTTGTAGTTGTTTTATTATAGATTGGTATTGTTCAAGCTGGTGTTCGTGCGGCTATTTTAATTCTTACTGCTTCAGCAAGTAAGCTAATAGTTAATCAAATCTTTCCTCTTTCCTATTAAGCTGCTTTTGGTGTTATTTAAGTATTCACAAACTTGTACACCTTTTCATAAAAAGATGATGCCCTTATAAGGCTGATACAGTTGTTGTGAGTTTTATTATATAAGAATTTTGGTAACAGTGGAGTATATATAAAAATTCTTAATCACATCTGATTTTACTCGTGATCGATAGATTTATATTTGATTAGCTCCTCCATGGTTGCAAATGCCTTGTGTATTATGCTAGTAACTATTATTAAAGAATTATTATTGTAACCTTAAAGTGTTTGAAAAATTCTTGATCAGATCTTCTTTTACCATTTAACATCAATAATATTAGATTTACTTGTCTCCTCATTAGTTAGAAGAAAACATATTAGCTTATCCATTTTTGAGAGGCCCTTTCGAGTACTACAATAGTGATACTGTAAAAATGAACTCTTAATAAATTAGTTCTTTTTGAAACACTTTATGGATTAGATTAGTTAAATTGTTTAGTATTTTTATCGACTATAGTTATGATATTGTAAAAGTATTGCTCTGTTTTATCCCTTCGTGGTACTGATAAGTGGTAATGTAGCCATCACATGCCTTCGTGGTACTTGTCATATTTCTGGTAAAGTTCTTAGCTTTGAATTCTTTACTCTTTCGAAGTACTATTATTATAATAATTCTTCCCAGGATACAATCCATAAGACAAGAAATAATGAAGTTGAAAAAAAAATATCCAAGGCACTTTTACTTTTTTTCTTTTTATATTGTTACAATTTTGTAATGATCCGGCAGGTCGTTTTATGAGTTACCACTATATTTTTCCCATTTCTACTTCTTTATGCCTTGTTTATCCATGTTATGTATTATCAGGTTCATCAGTTCGAATCCGGAATGGTTCTAAAAACTAATGAGACACTTAGTTTCTTTTGAGTAAGCTTAGGTTGAAAAAGTCAACTAGATGTTGACTTATGCGTAAAAGGGTCGGATGTGAGTTTCGATGATTCAAATAGTTTCGGGAGGTGATTTGAAACGTAGGAGTGCGATCGGAACGTATTTTGGAGGTTCGGAGTAGATTTAGGCTTGCATTGACAAAATTAGAATTTTGGCGTTTTCCGATTGATATGTGAGATTTTGATATAGAGGTCGGAATGGCATTCCGAAAGTTGGAAGGTTCGTTGTGTCAAGTGTGATATGTATACAAAGTTTCAGGTCATTCGAACGAGGTTTGATAGACTTTTTAATTAAAATCGAAATTCAAAAGATTCTTGGAACCTTAGGCTTGAATCCGACGTTATTTGAGGTGTTTTGAAGCTTGGTGTAAGTTTGAATAGTGGTATATGACTTGTTCATGCTTTGGTTGAGGCCCTCAGGGCCTCAAGGTAATTTTGGGTGGTTAACGGGTGATTTTGAGTTAGGTTTGGCAGCTGAAGTTTTCTATTGCTATCATAACCACACCTACGTCTAGAGGACCGCAAGTGCGGACTCGTAGAAGCGATTTCGAGCTACAGAAATGGACAGGAGAGGGGCAGGCTGGGACCGCAGAAGCGAGAACCTGGTCGCACCTGCAATTGCGCATGTGCGAATTTCTTTACAGATGTGGCCCTTGAGTTTCAAGCAAATTTCTTAGGTGCACACCTGGGACCGCAGGTGCGGGTCTACAAGTGCAGTTCTGCAGGTGCGACCATTTAATCGCATGTGCAGTTTTAGTGGGTCAGAAACTGCTTCGCGATTTTTAGCCATTTCTCTCAATATTTCATTTGGGGTGAAGCTTTTGGGGCAATTTCAAGGGAGATTTTCTTTGGGATTCATTGAGGTAAGGTCATTGGTTCCTAAGCTCGTTATTATGGTGATTTTTATCATCGTTAGCATGTAAATTCAAGGAAAAATCATTGGTGAATTGGGGGTTAGGGCTTAGTTAATTGGAGAGTTCTGAGTGGTGATTTGAGGGGCCATTTGATGTCCGATTTTGGTTCTTTTGGTATGAATAAACGCGTCGTAGAATAAGGGTTCTATTAATGTAAAATTTATCGAATTCTGAGATATGTGCCCGAGGGTCATATTTGGCCACTGTCAGATATTGTGATGTAATATGATTGTTTTCGAGTGAGCTTTGTTCCCTTAGAATATTTTGATGGTTACATACTAATTTTGGTTAGATTCGGGGCATTTGGAGGCTGAATCGAGGGGAAAAGGCGTCGCCTTTTTGCCTTGCTACTCTTGCTTCTCTGGCTACTGCTTCGGCTAAGGCTTTCTTTCCGCTTTGAATTTCTTTCCTGTGCGGGCTTTGATTTGGCTTGGCTTGGGGTAAGTAATGCTTCTAAACTTAGTTTTGAGGGTTCGAAACACCAAACTATGTATTCTATGATTACTATTGAGGTGAAGCATATGCCAAGTGACGGACGTGTGGACATGCACCATGAGAAGTGCGGCCTGAAACATTCCATGGCACCGCTTAGCTACTCTTTTATGTTGACATTGTGTTGAAATCATGTGATTAAGTTCATAAGCCTCAAATCATGCTAAATATCATGTTAAGACTTGACACTAATATTGTTGAGACCCAAGTGGTCGTTTCTTGCTGTCATGCCATTAGTTTCATGTATATTCTATACTCGGTCCTATTTATAGCATATTATATCATGCCTCAGTCTTTATTATTGCTATTTCACATGTCATATCATTGTTCGGGCTTGTATCATGGCATCTTCGCTCATGTGTATAGGATTAGAGAGTATGACCGAGTGAGGTTGAGAGCCGAATCTTGATTGACAGTTTGGGACTGGGCTGCACACCGCAGCAATGATATTGATCATGCCTTCGTTGGCGTTGATACAATGCTTGGTCTTAGACAAGCCCCCCCCCCCCCCCCCCGGAGGCTTTACACCTCCAGTGAGCACAATAGTTGATAATATTAAGGGATGGATCTTCACTGGACATAGATCTTGTCCAAAGTATTGATATGGATATGGATATTCTCCCTGAGGTTGCATTGGCCTGTGTTTCCTCGGTACTGGGTGACTTATAGTCTATGAAGTATGTACATTCCGAGATGGATCTTCCTTGGCCGATTGGGTTGTATACAATACCGAGTGGTTGAGCACTGTTAGTGGAGGTATTATACATGACATTGATCATGCTATCTGTGCATTAGTACTTAGAGTTTTCTGAGCTTTATACTCTGTATTGTTGATACTGTGTTTAGTTATTTCTGAGAAACTACATGAACTGTAAGAATGTCTATTTTTCCATACAATTATCTATTGTAACCTGTATGAGGTTTCTTTTGTCACTACCATTAGTCAATAGTTTGTACTGGTTACTTACTAAGTTGGTTTACTCACGTTAACCCTTACACCTTGTTACAAATCCAGGTGTATCCGGTCGTGGTGGTGGTTGTTGATTTTTACTGTGTGGACTTCCATCGGAGATTGCGAGTTAGCTGCTTGGCGATGACAGTTCTGCCTTCACCTTCCCTATCTTCCTCTAGCTTTACTTATTTGAAGTTTTCAGACAATATATGTATTTCAGACAGTTGTTTTGCTTATGACTAGTGACACCCGATGTCGGGGTTGTGTTTCTTACTGCTATTTTGACACGTTTATCTTTATTATTCGATTTCTGTTTAAAAATTGATGTTTTCTAAAGTTAGTAATTTGGGTAAAATGAGAAATTTTAAACAAGTGGCTGACCAATTCCATGATAGGAGCCATTACGACCGGGTTAGAATTTGGGTGGTGACGTGTTGGTATCAGAGCCTAGGTTACATAGGTCTCACGGGTCATGAGCAGGTTTAGTAGAGACTTGTGGATCGGTACGGAGACGTTTGTATTTATCCTCGGGAGACTGAAGAACATTTAGGAAAAACTTCATATTCTTGAATTTTATCGTGTGAACTTGTTGATCCGAGCACTAAACTTCTATTATTCTATTCTCTCACATATAGTGAGGACACGTGCTACTAGTCAGGATGGACGACTACAAGTACCACTAGTTAGGGCCACTAGAGGTTGAAGACGCGGTCAAGGTCGTGGTAGGGGTAGGGGTGTGGGGTGAACAGCAGCTAAGGCAACACTTGCAGATCAACCCGCCACCCCTGCTCATGAGTAGGCTCCAACTGGGAATGCTCTAGCAGCACTAGCTCATACACCGATGGTGCCTATTGTTATTTTAGGTCTCCAGGAGACTTTGACTCAGCTTTGACTGTGTGCACTACTCTTGCCCATGCCATCGCAGTTTCTACAACAGCTGCTTCTCAGGCCGGGGGAGGCACTTAGACTCCCGCTGCTGGCACACCTGAGCAGGTTGTTCAGGGACTCAAGACACTGGAGCCACCACTAGCCCAGCTGGTTGCACCTACTCAGGATTTCGTGGTTCCAATTATGCCTGATGATGAGCATCGTTGATTGGAGAGATATGGTAGACTTTAACCTCCGACTTTCAGTGGTGTAGAAGGTGATGATGCGCGGGGTTCGTTGGATGAGTGTCAGAGGATGTTGCGCACATAGGGTATTCTGGAGATTAGTGGGGTCTCATTTATTGCTTTTCAGTTTTCTGGGGCTGCCTTTACTTGGTGGGAGGCTTATAAGAGGCATAGGCCTGTTGTGCACCGCCCATTATCTGACATAAGTTTTCTGTTTTCTTCCTAGAGAAGTATGTACCACAATCCCGTAGGGAAGAGCTCCGCAGGGAGTTTGAGCAACTGCGTCAGGAGGGCTTGTCCATGACGCAATATGAGATAAGGTTCTCCGAGTTATCCCATAATGCTATTTGGATAGTTCCCACGAATAAGGCGAGGATCAAGAGGTTCGTTGATGGCCTCAACTATCATCTACATCTTTTTCTGACCAGAGAGAGGGTATCTGGCGCTTCTTATAAGGAGGTGGTTGACATTGTTAGAGAGATTGAGTCAGTTCGTCTCTAGGAATGAAAGGAGAGGAAGGCCAATGGGCCTCAACGATTAGGTAGTTTTGGATTGTTCTTCTTCGGGAAGACAGTTTCAGCACGACAGCGGCAGTTCATTAAGGCATGCTAAGCCAGCCTGTTCAGGTCATTTGGCCATGCTTCTCACAGTTCACATCATGGTCACTCATCTCTCAATGCCCTTCCTGCTGAGAGTTCGACTCAGGCACCATCAATTCAGGGCTCCTGTATGTCGGGTTCTTCTAGAGGGCATCCCGGTGCCCGGGGCTCCCTTTAGTCCCCCACCTCCACTTGCTATGAGGGGTTGCTTCGAGTGTGGATATTTGAGTCATATCAAGAGGTTTATCTCCGTCTTTTGGGAGGTTCATCCTAGCGAAGGAGTCAGCCTTCAACTTCAGCACAAGTTACTTCCCCACCCGCTCACTCACCTCGTGGTGGAGGTCAATCAGCTAGGGGTCGCCCTAGATGGGGAATGTCGATCTGGTGGTGATCAGGTCCGTTTCTATGCCCTCCTAGGAAGACTAGATGTTGTTGCTTCATATGCTGTGATTACATGTATTATTTCAGTCTGTCATAGAGATGCCTCTGTATTATTTGATCTCGATTCCACATTTTCTCATGTGTCATCATATTTTGCCCATTATTTGGATATGCCCCGCGAGTCTCTTCTTTCCTCTGTTCATGTATCTACTATAGTGGACGAAACCATTATTGTGGATCGTGTATATCAGTTGTGTGTAGTGACTATTGGGGGCCTGGATACTTGAGTGGATCTTTGTAGCTTAGTATGGTTGATTTTGATGAGATATTGGGCATGGATTAGTTATCTCCGTATTGTGCTGTTTTGGACTATCATGCTAAGACAGTGACGTTGGCTATGCCAGACGTGCCACGGGTTGAGTGATGGGGTTCGACTAATTAAGTTCCCAGTAGGGTAATTTTATTACTGAAGGCCCAACGTATGGCTGGGAAGGGTTTTCTTTCATACTTAACATTTTTTAGGGATGTCAATGCAGAGACTCCCAATATTGATTCTATTCTAGTTGTGAGGGATTTTCACGATATGTTTCCTGTAGACCTGCTGGGCATGCCACCGGATAGGGATATTAATTTTGGTATTGACCTGGTGCTGGGCACTCAATCCATTTCTATTCTACCGTATTGTTTGGCCCCAGTGGAGCTAAAAGAGTTGAAGGAGCAGCTTCTGGAACTCCTTGATAATGGGTTTTTTCGGCCTAATGTTTTGCCGTGGGGTGCTCCTGTTCTATTTTTGAAGAAGAAGTGTGGTACCATGAGGATGTGTATTGATTATAGTCATCTTAAAAAGGTTACAATTAAGAAAAAGTATCCCCTCCCTCGCATTGATGATTTGTTTGTCCATCTTCAAGGAGCGAGAGTGTTCTCCAAGATTGATCTTCGTTCAGGGTATCACCAGCTGACGATCAGGGACTCGGATATTCTCAAGATAACGTTCAGGACCAGATATGGTCATTATGAGTTCCTTGTGATGTCTTTTGACTTACCAATGTCCCAACAACTTTCATCCATTTGATGAACAACATGTTTCAGCCTTATCTCGACTCGTTTGTCATAGTTTTCATTGATGATATTCTGGTGTATTCGCATAGTCAGGAAGATCACGCAGAGCATTTGAGACTTGTGTTGCAGAGATTGAGGGAGAAGAAGCTTTATCTGAAGTTCTCCAAGTGTGACTTCTGGCTTAGTTCAGTGGCATTCTTGGGGAACGTGGTGTCCAACAAAGGTATTCAGGTTGATCTGAAGAAGATAGAGGCGGTGCAAAATTGGCCCAAACCATCTTCATCCATAGAGATTCATAGCTTTCTTGATTTGGCAAGTTATTACCGTTAGTTTGTTCAGGAATTTTCATCTATTCATTACCCTTGACCAAGTTGACTCAAAAGGGTGCTCCTTTCATGTGGTTAGATGAGTGTGAGGAGAGCTTTCAAAAGCTCAAGACTTCCTTGACCACAGCTCCAGTGTTAGTTTTGCCATCAGCTTCAATCCTCGATTAAGTTCGTATTGTATTTTGGGACATGTTGTTATAATTGGTTTTGGTCCCGAGTGCCTCGGTCGAGTGCCTCAGGTGGATTTTGGAAGGTTAACGGAATGGATTTCGGACATTAGGAGTTGCTGCATTTTTCTGCTGTAGAAGCTGATTTTGGACAACATTGGTGCAATCACAGAGCTAACTTTGTGATCTTTTATGTTGTAATATATAAGGAATCTGAAAACTTGTAAAAGATGAAAGTTGTATCTCTTGTATTCTAGTTTCTAGAAAGATAAACCATTCATCATTTGGATATTTGTACAGAAATCTATAATCGATTGAATAGAGGCTGGAAAAGAAGTTTTATCAGAAATTTCATATGCGTGGAGCCAACTTTGAAAGCTTATATCTCAAAATCAATAAGGAGTTATATAGTGGACAACCTATCAAATGAAAGATTTTCGAGTCTACTTTCCAGTTCGTTGAACCGTACACCATTTGTGTATTTATACAAGGGGTTATGGATGTTTTAGTAAGCGGTGTACCGCAACGAAAAACTTGTAATAAGAGGTACAACCTGCACAGCGCAAGGTACAACTTGCTGAAGTACCTGTGCCTATATAAGATGACAACAACCATTATTGGGGGATTTCTTGAGCTATGGATCGGTTCTTTCATGGTGGATTCGACCTTGTGGACTGCTTAAGAATACAAGGTGGTTTTTTTGTGTGTTCATATTTTAAGTAATAATATCCTATTAACACTAGTATTAACATCATTCAGTCTTTGAAATCCCTAGAAATCTTTCAAGTCATTCAAAATACCAAATTTTCCAAACATTGGATTTTTAAGGAAAAGTTTCAAGAAGGTAATTCTAATGCTTCAATCTCATTTCTTATGAGTCGGTGAGAGTAATTCTAATATTTGTTTCAAGTTGTTATGGTCAGATAATTGATTTCATAATCCCTAGTTTATAGCATGAATAGTGTTCTTGAGAAAATGAGGGAAAGATAATTATTGTTCTTAGAAATGAAATTAAAGGATGCAATGAACCTATGAATCATTTTCTAGCTTAGTTAGAAGTGTTCAACTAAGTAATCACCAAATTGAATGTTTTAAAAATGTTGGTTAAGGAACACGGTGAATAGTAATTTGGCAGTGTTGGAGAACTAATGTAGTACCTTTGATGACTTCAAACGGGTATTAAATGATAAGAGTAGAGTTTAATGTACTAGTGAGTGAACCTATTAGACGATTTGAACCGGAGGCTTGTAGGCTGTGAGTCATAGCTGGATATTGATAAATATTTTTGAGTCATATTTTGATTGTACTGGGATTGTAATTGTAGATATAAGTTTGTTGATGGCGTATGAGCATCTGACTCAATATTTCGATGTCGGAGGAGGATCAAAATCTTGTGAATGTTAATAAAGCAAAAGTGAGTTTTTGAGCGTTGGGCATTGGTCGAGATGTTGAAAGGCTTGGGATCCGGCTACAGAACTTCGAAGTGAGGTAATTCTCCTTTATAACCTTATAAGAGGGAATCGTCCCCATATATAAAATAATTGGTTATGTGCTTCTATTTGTATGGGCTACATATGTACGAGGTGATGAGAGTCTGTGCGTAGCTACTCTTGGGTTTAAGTCCAGGTAGTCTAGGACCCCAAAGAAATTTTAAAAGAATTTCTAAAAAAGGATTAAACTTTATTGTTAAAGAGAATTGGCTTTTGCTTGGATAAATATTTTTTGATGAATTCTTAATTGACTGTTTCAAAGTGTGTATCTAAAAGTACCTGCGTTGCATGTATGATTCGCGAGTGGTGTAACTTTATTATTTATATTTGACCATGTCCCACGTATGATTCGCAAGCGGGGTAACAGAAGCATCTATGATTCGCGCTGTTCGATCCTCGGTAGTGCACATTTTACATTTATGTTGGATCGGGCTTACGACCTTGGCCTGATTTGAGCATTCTTGTAATTCTTTCTTGAGATTTACAAAAATTGATATTGCCTCCCCAGCCTGAGATAAATTGATAAATAATGGAATATGAATTTGGAGACTTACTAATATAAAAAGATTGTTTACTTGTTTATTGAATTATTTGAGTTTAATGTTGTTTCTAATAAATCTATGATTATTCACACTATTACTATATTATTATTGGACCACTAGTAAGTGTCGAAGTCAACCTCTCGTCACAACTTCTTCGAGATAAGACGAGATACTTAGTGGGTACACTTTGTTTTTGTACTGATACTACACTTGCTGTGAATTTTTGTTGCACATGCACATGTATGTCTAGTGACCTAGTTGGGCATAGCGACATGGTTGATACGAAGACTTAGGTAAGCTCCACCTTTCGAGACGGCTCGCAGCCAGCAGAGTCTCCTTATGAGTACTGTATTGTATTTTCTTTTCTGTCCAATTTATATTCCAGACAGTTATTGTTTTACATTATTTCTTAGAAACCACTCATGCACCTGTGACATCGGGTTCTGGGATGATTATGGGTTATTTAGTATTGAAATTGTTAAAAACATTATTGTTTATTCTGTAAAGTCCATCTTTTACTCTTAAATTCAAGAAAAATCATGATTTCATAATTTTTAAAATGAGAATTTAATTAAGTATTAATGGTTGGCTTGCCTGACAGCGGTGTCAAGCCCCGTCATGACCCTTAGTGAATTTTGGGTTGTGACATACGAATCTGTTGCAGAGCCTATTCTATGACAAACTATGACGGGTTCTGAATAGTGTTCATTTGTACCTGTGGAGGGTCAAGGTTGGGGTGGACTCTGGTGGACTCTTTTGTAAAATAAGTTTCAATTTCTCAAATCAATGGAAAATGACCCCCTTATGCTACTTTAGAAAAAATGGTCATTTTTTATACGTGGCCGCTTTGCAATTCCTAATAAATTTTGAGGCCGGAGGAAGATACTTTATGGAAAAATACACCTTACTGACAGACTTGCTCGTTCTTCATGAAAATAGTCTTTCGACAATTGAAGATAATCTAAGTCTATCCCTACAAGAACGTCCTAAGACCTAACCGACTAGGACGGCTTTTATTTTTTGATCAAATCCCCAAACTACATTTTATTTTGATTATTCTTTTTGGAAAAATGGGGCTCATCCTTATATAGGTTGCCTACGTATCCCACATTCGGTGAGAATCAAACCTGTGTAGTTCGATCAATTTTGATATAATTGGAAAAAACATGATGCTGCATTTTGGTAGAGTTTCGAGACATTTTTTCTTGAAATACATTTTTCTTTTATTTATTTTTTCAAATATTTTGGTAGAGTTTGAGACATTTTCAAATACCGAATTTCTCAGAACCCGGAGAATTCTCTATCCTACCTCACTCTTGTTTCTTCCCTTGATTTATTTTTCTTAGCCGGTCAACATGCAAGTTGAAATAATTAAATATGCATATAGCACATAGCACATAGGATGCATCAAGATGGTTGATTGTTTTGGGTATACCTGCCTAGACGAACCCAACCCCTATGTTGAGTCCCCAAGGTCCGATGCACGTAATGCTAATAAGAGTTCCTACTAGCGATCCAACGTAAGGTTGCGTTATTCTAAGTTTAAACATGGGGTTGTGTTCTAGAACTAGCTTACCCGAGCAAACAAACTCGAGCCGAAGAGGAGGCAACGTAGTGGGAGCACGAAATTCTATCTGGTCTTGTTGATGGTCCAACCTCTTTTTATTTGGTATAATTTATAACATAAAAAGTGGGCCACATGAACGTGTGCACCATTTTTTAGAAAACTTAGAAGGGAGACATAAGAAGACATCTTAATACAGTTCACGGAATATCGAAAAAGTAAATAAACAACAATTAGCACATTGGGTACATAATACAATAATATCAAAATAAAACAAGCCAAATAAAATCACATTAACAAGCTCGAAGTCTTGAACCCTGAACCAGAAGTTCCAAGTTCTTATCCCCAGTAGAGTTGCCAAAGCTGTCACACCTCCTTTTTACCCGCCCGAGGGGGTATATATGGGAGTTTTTTTCAAATTAAATTGACATTATTCGAAAAGGAATTATTTTATTTATGTGTTATAGACGCCACTGGGAATAATTTATTTTTAGTGTTCAAAGTCACCGGTTTATCTTTAAATCCCAAATCGAGGAAATTTTCGACTTTAAAAATATGCGAACTAGAAATTCTAGATAAGAAATTATGTTAACCGGGGAGAATGTGTTAGGCATTCTCGGGTTTTGTGGTTCAAGAACGGTCGCTTAGCGATTTATACTTGGGTTAAATTGTTTAACTACTCATTTTAGAACCTATGTGCATTTATCTTTTTACCGATTTTAGTCACTTGATTTATTCGTAATTAAAGAATTGAGTCATGCGTACATATACTCATATCATTTGGCACGTCAAAAATCTTGTCAAGCATATGTGTCCACAATCACGCTTTATTAATTATTGAGAAAGTTTGGTCGAAATTGTGCGAACGACTCCCTTGATTTATTTTTAGAACGAAATTCATAATTATGCTACGAGAATGTAATCATAATCACGATAATAAACTAAGTCGCTCCTAAAGCAAGCTACGAATATCTAAGATTGTTTGATATCTAGGATATAATATTAATGTGAGGGCCATAAATTAGGTGATTCAATTGTGAATATCATGCCTCAATTTATTTTAAAATATTTATATTTATCTAAAACAAACTAAGAATGCTCCTATTTAAAACTAATTTGAACTTAATATAAAGCATTAATTATATACATGCTTTGGGGTATAGGTATTGGACCTTTAATCATTTTTTGGGTAAAATATTTCGGCCAACAGGAGCCTATTGGTTACTTGGTCAAGGAAAGAAAATGGCATTGAAGCTGTATTGGGCTCAGAATTCAGCCCGGAACAAATTTTAACCAAGTCTGCCCACTTTAGGCTTATATTAGACGGGCCCAATCGCGAAGGTTTACTACCTGGGCCTATCTACCTTTACATTTTGAGTCATAATACATGTTTTCAAATGTTGTAACTCAATTTACTTTTAAGCAGGAAAATTAGAACCCAAAATATCAAAATACATTTAAGTTTGAAGACTAATTACACTGCTATGATTTGTAAAAAACATGCAAGGCATGCATTTATACTATAACTTATAAGAGGAACATTATAACTGAGCCAAACTATTGGGCTTAAGGCTCAGGCCCAATAGCCTAGGCCCAACACTGCTTGCTAGGTGAGTTCTACCATTGGAACTCAAAGGCTCGATATAATTGAACCTCGCGGATATGGGCCTGAGTGTTTGCCAGGACCTACATGTTTTGTAGACAGCAAATTCTCAAAGACTAACCATTTTAATGTAACAAAGTCAACCATAGCTATATCTAACTATAGCAAGCTCAAATATTACAACAATGTTGAATTCAAAATTAACTAATTACTATACCAATAAATTGCCAAAATCACTCCTCATTTGTCTTGAGACATAAACTTCAAACATTTCAAAATACAATATTGCTGACTAAACCACAGCTAATGAGTTTTGATTTCAGCTATAACCAATGAACCCAAATATGTATGTTAGTGCTTCTTTTAACTCCCATTCGAACACTAATCCTTATTCAACATGTTCCTGGGATGTGTATTATCCAATTCTCCAATCAATCCATGTGATTACATGGAGAAAATCCAATGGGTTTTCCTTTTCAGATTGGCCATGAGCAACACCAAATGAGTGAAACAACGGGTCATGATCTGTTATTTCGATAAATTCGGTGTTAACATGGGTTGTCAAATTTTGCAATAAAAATTACTCGTCAATGGATACTATATAAGTCCTAGTTTATACTTTTAATCTAAGATGAACAAACAAAATTACTAGTGAATATATAAAGAAGCTGTAAGCAGATATGATAGTTAACCCACCAAGAACACATAGATTTTAAGCATGGTCACACATTCAGTGATTCAAACTCTCATTTTTATATTCTAAGAATATTTACATGGGAGTTTTACATACCCGATTGCCGAAAAAACAATTAAAAGACCAACTAAAGGTCAAAAATAGGAGAATGAGTTTCAGCAGTGATGAACAAACGTAAACTATCCAGAAAAAATAGCAGTATATCAATCACAACTTCAGTATCTATCACACCTCCTTTTGGCTATTACGATCCGGCGAAGGGCATAGATAAGGGAGTTTTTCCAATTAAAGGACAATCGAAACATGATTCAATTATTTAAGAGAATTTCAAAGTCGCCACTTGGGAGATTTATGGTGTCCCAAGTCACCGTATAGAATCCCGAATCGAGGAAAGAATGACTTTGTTTAACAGTACGCGAACCAAAAATCCAGGTAAGAAATTCTGTTAACCCGGGAGAAGGTGTTAGACATTCCCGGGCTCCGTGGTTCTAGCACGATCGCTAAACTGTTATATTTGTCTTAAATTATCTGATTTTATACAATTATGCACTTATGTGCATTTTGAATCTTTTAACCACTTTTATTATTATTTTCAGAGAAAATTGCAACGTCATTGAAACATGTCTCGAACCACGTCAAAAAAATGCACCCATGGTTTTTGACACATTCTAACTCCATTGAGATTTTGATTTGGGTCACATAAATGCGCACCCAAATTTAGGAAAGTAATATTATTAAAGACGCGCCTAAAGCAACTACGCATTTGCGCTTTGCGAGGGCCATGGAAATTTGCTAACTGGCACGCCCCGAATTCTAAGGATTAATTCAAACGAGGGTCACAAATTCCTAATTTATTATGCGTGGTGCACCTCAATTTATTCTAATTAAAGTATTTCCAAACTAATTCGTGAAGGCCATATGTGAGTGGCAAAATCAATAAAGCCTGATTTTCAACTTCAGAAATTGGGCTTCATTTGGTGTGAAGTCCACTAATTTAACATAATCATTAAGGTGAGCATTTTTGGGCTCCATGAATAGCTACGTTTGGGCCCAAAAAAACACGCACAAAGTAGTCCTCACAAAAGGGGTTTGTTTCGAACCCCCGCGATAGCGATCCAACTAATACATTTAGCATATAGAATACTCACGGTAGCCCAACCTAACAGCTTAATGCAAAGTGGGTATGGAGATCGAACCCAAGCAACAACAGATAAAGTAATTCAACTAAAAGAAACACATTGACATATGCTTTCCAATTCTGCAGATTTCCAAACTTGATTCTAAATGACTACGAAACTAATATTATAAAAAAACCCACTTAATCATGGATTGAGACTTAACTAAAAGTCATCCTTCAAGTGAGAACCATTCACTACAGAGTTAACCTTCTGTGCAAACAAACACACTAATCATATAGTCATCTTCACCCTTTCTTAATGTACTTGATTTTAACCAGCCCAAATAGAAATCAGAATTAAGACAACTACTAATCTTTGGTGAATTAAGCAAGAGCACAGAATGAATCAATAACCAATTGAGACTTTGATGCCACAAATCTGGCAGTTTTTAAACCAATATACAATGACAAGATCTAAATTACATAAAACATAGCTAAAAGAGACTACAACTGAAACACAAGGGAAAGAACATATGCTTTAATCTTCCTTTTTTTCATTTTTTCATTCTTTAAAGCTACATTCTCAAACAGTAGAGCCTTAAGTGTGTACCTGAAATTGAAGGAACAAATAATCAGAACAGGTTCAGCAACAATAACCAACATAGAAGGACAACAACAAACAAATCCAACCACAGCTTCAAATGAAACCCACTTTCAAACCCAAAACTAAATAGAACAGTAAAAAACAAATCCCAATCCAGCTGAGAATACAACAAATTTCAAACCAAACTTTTCAGATCAAAACTCAACCAATTTATATATCAATTGATTCATTTCTATTGTGCTTTATCCGAGTAAGGAATTTTGTGCTACCCCTCAATTATCTGTTTGGTGTCAAAATTAACTCCTAAGACTAATTTCTAATCCTAACAGCTATAACCAATCCAAATAACACTACTCAAAGACAAACAATCCAATTTCAGCAATTAAATTAAAAACTCAAACCCAATACAGGGAAAATTATTATTCAAAACTCGGCAATTGGTACTTCAAAACATGTGAGTCATTAATTGAAATTGTAAAATTAAAATAATGATCACTAATACTAATGAACAATTATCAGAACAGTTCAGACCCTTTTCTACTTGCACGAATTTAAAACAACATTCAATTTCAGAGGTCAAGCATGGTACTGCTGGAATCAAGGGAACTATAGAGGTTAAAAAAAACCTATCACTTAGTTTCACAAACAAAATTAACAACCATTCAGCAATCAAACCATAGATGACAAGTTTGGGATTTGTTAAGACCAATTAATTTTACATTGACATGGAATAAACTTAAACTGGTTACTAACACGAGAAGAAAAACAAAATAATAAAAAGACGAAAGAGGAAAAATGGACTCACAGATTCCAGTATTTGACTGGATTGCCTTCGAACTTGATTTTCAATTGAAGTTGTATGTTTATCTTGTCTAATATAGACATACCACATCAATTTGAAATCGAGTTCGAATCTTTGAAACTTCCCAAACAGGTTGGAATGTTGAACCCTATTTCTGATATTTGAGGGGTTTTTACTGGGATTTGAAGGACTTAGGCTTGGAATTTGGTGAGAGGAGGGAGGGTGTGGTTCTTGAAGGACATTGGACGGCAGCCACAGTTGTGCATGGCGGAGATGCCATCTTCAGGCACATATTTGACGGGTTTCAGACTTGTTCGAGAGTAACGAATGGCAAGGCTAGTGCAAGGAGGGTGAGGAGGTCCACTGGTGTTGATTTGGAGGTTGTTTGCCACCGTACGCCTCTATAGAGGGTAGAGCTGCCATGTTTAAAACAGAGATTCGAGAATTTCGGCGGTGATTCAAGGGTGAGGGGGTTCTAGGGTGTAAATCAGGGAGGCATTTGCGTTACGCCGCCGGCAGGGGCAATTTCCAACCGGTGGCGGACGGTGGTGTTAGGGCAGTTCGAAGGTTATTGGTAGATTTGTACGTGGAAGACCTGCTATGCCTCTAAAGCTATTACACCGTGTTTGGATAGTATTATGTCAAAGTCAAGGCTCCACGTGAGCCGTTGGATGATGGATGATGGACGGTTCAGATCAATTCGAGTGAGGGGAACTCGATACCACGTCGTTTAGGGGCTGGCGGGGTAATGGTGGTTTGGGCCATGGTTTAATGGGTTTGGGATAAAAATTTTTTTGGGCCTGAGCGTTTGATTTAAACGAATAGCCCAAAACTTGATCTCTAATTTTCTTCTTTTATTTCAACCCAAATTGTCCTAAAATTCTTCTGTGTTTTTCTTTTTTTTCAAAATTAGAATAATTCCTAAATTAATTCTTAGACAGTAGTTAACTAAAACAAAATTACTAATTAAACCTAAATGATAGTTAACACAATTAATTACAAACAAATTAAAAGAGGAGCTAAATTTAGCAGTGCAAATTACGCTATTTTTTATTTTCTTTTTGTAAAATAACTTAATTACTAATTAATGCAAAACTAACTCCTAAATGTACATGCAACACCCTTTTTTTTGTATTTTTCATTAATTTAAAATGCACAAATAAAAATGCAAATAATTCTACAGACAATGCCACAAAAATCTGCAGGCACTGGAAGAAATTTTTTTTTTTTTGAATTTATGAAAGTAATTCATATAGGGAAAAAATCACATGCTCACAGCTGCCCCTCTTTGCGCGGAAACACGAAGAGCTTTCATGCAAAGATAAGTGACCGAACATGAGTGATTTTTGCTTGTTTCAATACTCCGTGAGAAACATTTTGAAAAGCTTGACCGCACCTTGCTTCAAAGGTTGCCTACATATCCTCGGCTGAAGAGGAATCAGGTTAGTGTAGTTCATAAGTGTTTGGTAGCGGAGATCACCGAAGTTGTGATCTTGCCATTGCTGCTGTTGCTAGGCCTCTTTATTACACCTTGTGAAAATAAAAAGAAGCTAGACTAAGCTATGGACTACGAGTTCCAAAGAACCTATCTATATCTTCCGACTTTCTCTGAATTCTTGTTGCTTTGTTGTCTTGTATTTCTTGTTGTGGACTCCTTGTTGCTTTATTTACTGGTATTTCTTCCTGTTGAACTTCTTGTTGCCTTGTTGACTGATATTTCTTCCAGTAAACTCCCTGTTGCCTTGTTGACTTCATGTTTTCTCTTCTTCGATGTTTGATGCCGAATTGCTCGACTTGAGATGTATTCAGTTGAAAGCATTCCCTTGTTCTACAGGTGGGCGCCTGATTTCCAAAACTTGAGTTTTGAAAACTATTCCCTTATTCTACAGGTGGGCGCCAGATTGCCAATACTTGAAATTTTGAAAAATATTACCTTGTTCTACAGGTGGGCGCCTGTTTACAAAAACTAAAATTTTGAATAATATTCCCTTGTTCTACAGGTGGGCAAGTGATTGTCAAAACTTGAATTTTGAAAACTATTCCCGTGTTCTACAGGTGGGCCCATGATTACAAAAACTAAAATTTTTAAAAATATTCCCTTGTTCTACAGGTGGGCGCCTGATTGCAAAAACTTGAATTTGAAAAATATTCTCTTGTTTTAAAGGTGGGCACCTGATTACAAAAACTAAAATTTTTAAAAATATTCCCTTGTTCTACAGGTGGGCGCCTGATTACAAAAACTAAAATTTTAAAAAATATTCTCTTGATCTACAGGTGGACGCCTGATTGCCAAAACCTGAATTTTGAAAACTATTCCCTTAATCTATAGGTGGCACCTGATTACAAAAACTAAAAATTTGAAAAATATTAACTTCTCCTACAGGTGGGCGCCTGATTGCCAAAACATGAATTTTGAAAACTATTCCCTTGTTCTACAAGTGGGCGCCTGATTGCAAAAACAAAAATTTTGAAAAATATTCTCTTGTTCTACATGTGGGTGCTTGATTGCAAAAACTAAAATTTTGAAAAATATTCCCTTGTTCTACAGCTGGGCGCCTGATTACAAAAACTAAAAATTTGAAAAACATTCCCTTGTTCTACAGGTGGACGCCACATTACCAAAAGTTAATTTTTGGAAAATATTCTCTTGTTCGATAGGTGGGCGCCTGATTACAACAACTTGAATTTTGAAAAATATTCCCTTGTCCTACAGGTCGAAGCCTAATTACAAAACTTGAATTTCGAAAAATATTCCCTTGTTCTACAAGTGGGCGCCTGATTACAAAAACAAAAATTTTGAAACATATTCCCTGGTTCTACAGATGGGCGCCTGATTGCCAAAACATGAATTTTGAAAACAATTCCCTTGTTCTACAGGTAGGCGCATGATTGCCAAAACTTGAACTTTTGAAAAATATTCTCTTGTTCTACATGTGGGTGCTTGATTGCAAAAACTAAAATTTTGAAAAATATTCCCTTGTTCTACAGCTGGGCGCCTGATTACAAAAACTAAAAATTTGAAAAACATTCCCTTGTTCTACAGGTGGACGCCACATTACCAAAAGCTAATTTTTGAAAAATATTCTCTTGTTCTATAGGTGGGCGCCTGATTACAACAACTTGAATTTTGAAAAATATTCCCTTGTCCTACAGGTCGAAGCCTAATTACAAAACTTGAATTTCGAAAAATATTTCCTTGTTCTACAGGTGGGCGCCTGATTACAAAAACAAAAATTTTGAAAAATATTCCCTTGTTCTACAGATGGGCGCCTGATTGCCAAAACATGAATTTTGAAAACAATTCCCTTGTTCTACAGGTAGGCGCATGATTGCCAAAACTTGAACTTTTGAAAAATATTCCCTTGTTCTACAGGTAGGCGTCTGATTACAAAAACTAAAATTTTGAAAAATATTCTCTTGTTCTACAGGTGGGTGCCTCATTGTCAAAACTTTAATTTTGAAAACTATTCCCTTGTTCTACAGGTGGGCACCTGATTACAAAAACTAAAATTTTAAAAAACATTACATTGTTCTACAGGTGGACGCCTGATTGCAAAAAAAATTAAATTTTGAAAACTATTCCGTGCTCTGAAGGTGGGCGCCTGATTGCCAAAACGTGAAATTTTGAAATATATTCCCTAGTTCTACAGGTGGGCGCCTGATTACAAAATCAAATAATTTGAAAAAAATTCCTTAGTTCTACAGGTGGGCGCCTGATTGCAAAAACTTGAATCTGAAAAACATTCCCTTGTTATACAGGTGGGCGCCTGATTACAAAAACTAATATTTTGAAAAATATTCCCTTGTTCTACAGGTGGGCACCTCATTACAAAAACTAAAATTTTTAAAAATATTACCTTGTTCTACATGTGGACGCCTGTTGCCAAAACTTAAATTTTGAAAACTATTCCTTGCTCTACAGGTGGGCTCCTGATTGCCTATACGTGAAAATTTAAAAATATTTCCTTGTTCTACAGGTGGGCGCTTAATTACAAAATCTAATATTTCGAAAAAAATTCCTTTGTTCTAGAGGTGGGCGCCTGATTGCAAAAACTTTAATTTGAAAAACATTCCCTTGTTTTACAGGTGGGCGCCTCAATACAAAAACTAAAATTTTGAAAAATATTCCCTCTTCTATAGGTGGGCGCCTGATTGCAAAAACTAAAATTTTGAAAAATATTCCCTTGTTCTACAGGTGGGCACCTGATTGCAAAAACTAAAATTTTGAAAAATATTTCCTTGTTTTACAGGTGGGCGCCTGATAACTAATATTAAAATTTTGAAAAATATTTCCTTGTTCTACAGGTGGGCGCCTGATTGCCAAAACACGAATTTTCTAAGCTATTCCATTGTTTTACGGGCGGGCGCCTGATTACAAAAACTAAATATTTTAAAAAATTCCTTTGTTTTATAGGTGGCCACTGAGTATAAAAAACACAAATTTTAAAAAATATTCCCTTGTTCTACAGATGGGCGCCTGATTACCAAAACTAAAATTTTAAAAAATATTCCCTTGTTCTACAGGTGGGCGCCTGATTGCCAAAACTTGAATTTTGTAAGCTATTCCCTTATTCTACAAGTGGGCGCCTGATTGCCAAAACATGAAATTTTAAAAAATATTCCCTTGTTCTACTGGTGGCCGCCTGATTACTAAAACTAAAATCTTTAATAATATTTCCTTGTTCTACAGTTTAGCGCCTGATTGCCGAAATTTGAATTTTAAAAACTATTCCCTTGTTCTACAAATGGGCACCTGATTACAAAAATTAAAATTTTGAAAAATACTCCCTTATTCTACAGCTGGGCGCCAGATTGCCAAAACTTGAATTTTGAAAACTATTACCCTTATTCTACAGTTGGGCGCCTGATTGCCAAAACTTGAATTTTGAAAACTATTACCCGATTCTACAGGTGGGCACCCGATTGCCAAAACTTGAAAATTGAAGTAATATTCCCTTGTTCTAAGGGTGGGCGCCTGATTGCCAAAACGTGAAATTTTGAAAAATATTCCCTTGTTCTACAGGTGGGCGCCTGATTACAAAAACAAAAATTTTGAAAAGAATTCATTTGTTCTACAGGTGGGCGCCTGATTGCAAAAACTTGAATTTGAAAAACATTCCCTTGTTTTACAGGTGGGCGCCTGATTATAAATACTAAAATTTTTAAAAATATTCCCTTATCTACAGTCGGGCGCCTGATAGCAAAAAATAAAATTTTGAAAAATATTCCCTTGTTCTACAGGTGGGCGCTTGATTACTAAAACTAACTTATGAAAAATATTCCCTTGTTCTACAGGTGGGCGCCTGATTGCCAAAACTTGAATTTTATTAGTTATTCCCTTGTTTTACAGGTGGGCGCCTGATTACAAAAACTAAATATTTTTAAAAATTCCCTTGTTCTACAGGTGGGCGCTAATTATAAAAACAAGAATTTTAAAAAATATTCCCTTGTTCTACAGGTGGGCGCCTGATTACAAAAACTAAAATTTTGAAAAATATTCCCTTGTTCTACAGGTGGGCGCTTGATTACTAAAACTAAATTATGAAAAATATTCCCTTGTTCTACAGGTGGGTGCCTGATTGCCAAAACCTGAATTTTATTATCTATTCCCTTGTTTTACAGGTGGGCGCCTGATTACAAAAACTAAATATTTTTAAAAATTCCCTTGTTCTACAGGTGGGCGCTGATTATAAAAACAAGAATTTTAAAAAATATTCCCTTGTTCTACAGGTGGGCGCCTGATTACAAAAACTAAAATTTTGAAAAATATTCCCTTGTTCTACAAGTGGTCGCATGATTGCAAAAACTTGAATTTTGAAAACTATTCCCTTGTTCTACAGGTGGACGCCTGATTGCAAAAACTTGAAATTTTGAAAAATATTCCCTTGTTCTACTGGTGGCCGCCTAATTACTAAAACTAAAATCTTGAAAAATATTTCCTTGTTCTACAGTTTGGTGTCTGATTGCCAAAACTTGAATTTTGAAAACTATTCCCTTGTTCTACAGGTGGGCGCCCGATTACAAAAACTAGAAAATTTGAAAAATATTCCCTTGTTCTAGAGGTGGGCGCCAGATTACAAAAACTAAAATTTTAAAAAATATTCCCTTGTTCTAAAGGTGGGTGCCTGATAGCAAAAACTAACATTTTGAAAAATATTATCATGTTCTACAGGTGGGCACCTGATTGCAAAAACTAAAATTTTGAAAAATATTCCCTTGCTTTTGCAGGTGGGCGCCTGATTGCAAAAACTAATATTTTGAGAAATATTCCCTTGTTCTACATGTGGGAGCCTGATTGCAAAAACTAAACTTTTGAAAAATATTCCCTTGTTCTACAAGTGGGCGCTTGATTACAAAAACTAAAAATTTGAAAAACATTTCCTTGTTCTATAGGTGGGCGCCGGATTAGCAAAACCTAAATTTTGAAAAATATTCTCTTGTTCTATAGGTGGGCGCTTGATTACAAAAACTTGAATTTTGAAAATTATTCTGTTGTTCTACAGGTCAGCGCCTGATTACAAAATTTGAATTTCTAAAAGTATTCCCTTGTCGTACAGGTGGGCGCCTGATTACAAAAACTAAAATTCTGAAAAATATTTCCTTGTTCTACATGTGGGCGCCTGATTACAAAAACTAAAATTTTGAAAAATATTCCCTTGTCTACAGATGGGCGCCTGATTGCAAAAACTAAATTTTTAAAAATATCCCCTTGTTCCACAGGTGTGCGCCTGATTATAAAAACTAAAATGTTGAAAAATATTCCCTTGTTCTACAGGTGGGCGCCTGATTGTCAAAACATGAATTTTTAATACTATTCCCTTGTTCTACATGTGAGCTCCTGATTAAAAAAACTAAAAATTTTAAAAATAATACCTTGTTCTTCAGGTGGACGCCTGATTGCCAAAACTTAAATTTTGAAAAATATTCTTATGTTCTACAGGTGGGCGCCTGATTGCAAAAACTTAAATTTTGAAAAATATTCCCTTGTTCTATAACTGGGCGCCTGAATACAAAAACTAAAAATTTGAAAAACATTCCCTTGTTCTACAGGTTGGCGCCACATTACCAAAACATAAATTTTGAAAAATATTCTCTAGTTCTATAGGTGGGCACCTTATTACAACAACTTGAATTTTTAAAAATATTCCCTTGTTCTACTGGTGGATGCCTGATTACTAATACTAAAATCTTGAAAAATATTTTCTTGTTCTACAGTTCGGCGCCTGATTGCCAAAACTTGAATATTGAAAACTATTCCCTTGTTCTACAGGTGAGCGCCTGATTACAAAAATTAAAATTATTAAAAATACTCCCTTATTCTACAGTTGGGTGCCTGACTGCCAAAACTTGAATTTTGAAAACTATTACCCTATTCTACAGGTGGGCGCCCGATTGCCAAAACTTGAAAATTTAAAAATTATTCCCTTGTTCTGCAGATGGGCGCCAGATTACAAAACCTAAAAATTTTAAAAATATTCCCTTGTTCTAAAGGTGGGTGCCTGATTGCAAAAACTAACATTTTGAAAAATATTATCTTGTTCTACAGGTGGGCGCTTGATTACAAAAACAAAAATTTCGAAAAATATTCTTTTATTCTACAGATGGGCGCCAGATTGCCAAAACTTGAATTTTGAAAACTATTCCCTTTTTCTACAGGTAGGCGCATGATTGCCAAACCTTGAACATTTGATTAATATTCCCTTGTTCTACAGGTGGGCGCCTGATTACAAAAACTAAAATTTTGAAAAATATTCCCTTGTTCTACAGATGGGTGCCTGATTGTCAAAACTTTAATTTTGAAAACTATTCCCTTCTTCTACAGGTGGGCACCTGATTACAAAACTAAAAATTTTAAAAATATTACCTTGTTCTACAGGTGGACGCCTGATTGCCAAAACTTAAATTTGAAAACTATTCCTTGCTCTACAGGTGGGCGCTTGATTGCCAAAACGTGAAATTTTGAAAAATATTCCCTTGTTCTACAAGTGGGCGCCTGATTACAAAATCAAATAATTTTGAAAAAAATTCCTTTGTTCAACAGGTGGGCGCCTGATTGCAAAAACTTGAATTTGAAAAATATTCCCTTGTTTTACAGGTGGGCGCCTGATTACAAAAACTAAAATTATGAATGATATTCCCTTGTCTACAGGTGGGCCCCTGATTGCAAAAACTAAAATTTTGAAAAATATTCCCTTGTTCTACAGGTGGGCGCCTGATTGCAAAAACTAAAATTTTAAAAAATACTTCCTTGTTCTACAGGTGGGCGCCTGATTACTGAAACTAAAATTTTGAAAAATATTCCCTTGTTCTACAAGTGGGCGCCTGATTGCCAAAACATGAATTTTGTATGCTATTCCCTTGTTTTAGAGGTGAGCGCCTGAAAATAAAAACTAAATATTTTTAAAAATTCCGTTGTTCTACATGTGGGCGCTGATTATAAAAACAAAAATTTTAAAAAATATTCCCTTGTTCTACAGGTGGGCGCTTGATTACAAAAACTAAAATTTTGAAAAATTCCCTTGTACACCAGGTGGACGCCTGATTGGCAATACTTGAATTATGAAAACTATTCCATTGTTCTACAGGTGGGCGCCTGATTGCCAAAACTTGAAATTTTGAAAAATATTCCATTGTTCTACTAGTGGCCGCCTCATTACTAAAACTAAAATCTTGAAAAATATTTTCTTGTTCTACAGTTTGGTGCCTGATTCCCAAAACTTGAATTTTGAAAAATATTCCCTTGTTCTACAGGTGGACGCCTCATTACAAAAATTAAAATTTTGAAAAATACTCTCTTATTCTACAGCTGGGCGCCTAATTGCCAAAACTTGAATTTTGAAAACTATTATCCTGTCCTACAGGTGGGCGTCTGATTGCCGAAACTTGAAATTTTAAAAAATATTCCCTTGTTCCTCAGGTGGGCGCCTGATTACAAAAACTATAATTTCAAAAAATATTCCCTTGTTCTACTGGTGGGCGCCTGATTGCCAAAACGTGAAATTTTGAAAAATATTCCCTTGTTCTACAGATGGGCGCCTGATTACAAAAACGAAAATTTTGTAAATAATTCATTTGTTCTACAGGTGGGCGCCTGATTGCAAAAACATGAATTTGAAAAACATTCCCTTGTTTTACAGGTGGGCGCCTTATTACAAAAACTAAAATTTTAAAACATATTCCCATGTTCTACAGGTGGGCGCCTGATTGCAAAAACTTGAATTTAAAAAAACATTCCCTTGTTTTACAGGTGGGCGCCTGATTACTAAAACTAAAATTTGAAAAATATTCCCTTGTTCTACAGGTGGACGTCTGATTGCCAAAACTTGAATTTCGTAAGCTATTCCCTTGTTTTACAGGTGGGCGCCTGATTATAAAAACTAAATATTTAAAAAATTCTCTTGTTCTACAGGCGGGCGCTGATTATTAAAACAAAACTTTTTAAAAATACTCCCTTGTTCTACAGGTGGGCGCCTGATTACAAAAACTAATATTTTGAAAAAGATTCCCTTGTTCTACAGGTGGGCGCCTGATTCCAAAAACTTGAATTTTGAAAACTATTCCCTTGTTCTACAGGTGGGCGCCTGATTGCCAAAACTTGAAATTTTGAAAAATATTCCCTTCTTCTACTGGTGGCCGCCTGATTACTAATACTAAAATCTTGAGAAATATTTTCTTATTCTACTGTTTGGTGCCTGATTGTTCAAACTTGAATTTTGAAAACTATTCCCTTGTTCTACAGGTGGGCACCTGATTACAAAAATAAAAATTTTTAAAATACTCCCTTTTCTACAGCTGGGCGCCTGATTGCCAAAACTTGAATTTTGAAAACTATTACCCTATTCTATAGGTGGGCGCCCTATTGACAAAACTTGAAAATTTAAAATTATTCCCTTGTTCTACAGGTGGGCGCCATATTACAAATACTAAAATTTTAAAAAATATTCCCTTGTTCTAAAGGTGGGTGCCTGATTGCAAAAACTAACATTTTGAAAAATATTATCTTGTTCTACAGGTGGGCGCCTGATTGCAAAAACTAAAATTTCGAAAAATATTCCCTTGTTCTGCAGGTGGGCGCCTGATTGCAAAAACTTGAATTTTGAAAACTATTCCCTTGTTCTATAGGTGGGCTCCTGATTGCCAAAACTTGAAATTTTGAAAAATATTCCCTTCTTCTACTGGTGGCCGCCTGATTACTAATACTAAAATCTTGAGAAATATTTTCTTGTTCTACTGTTTGGTGCCTGATTGTTCAAACTTGAATTTTGAAAACTATTCCCTTGTTCTACAGGTGGGCACCTGATTACAAAAATTAAAATTTTTAAAATACTCCCTTTTTCTACAGCTGGGCGCCTGATTGCCAAAACTTGAATTTTGAAAACTATTACCCTATTCTATAGGTGGGCGCCCGATTGCCAAAACTTGAAAATTTAAAATTATTCCCTTGTTCTACAGGTGGGCGCCATATTACAAATACTAAAATTTTAAAAAATATTCCCTTGTTCTAAAGGTGGGTGCCTGATTGCAAAAACTAACATTTTGAAAAATATTATCTTGTTCTACAGGTGGGCGCCTGATTGCAAAAACTAAAATTTCGAAAAATATTCCCTTGTTCTGCAGGTGGGCGCCTGATTGCAAAAACTAAAATTTTGAGAAATATTCCCCTGTTCTACATGTGGGAGCCTGATTGCAAAAACTAAAATTTTGAAAAATATTCCCTAGTTCTACAAGTGGGCACCTGATTACAAAAACTAAAAATTTGAAAAACATTCCCTTGTTCTATAGGTGGGCGCCGGATTACCAAAACATAAATTTTGAAAAATATTCTCTTGTTCTATAGGTGTGCGCTTGATTACAAAAACTTGAATTTTGAAAAATATTCCGTTGTTCTACAGGTCAGCGCCTAATTACAAAACTTGAATTTCTAAAAGTATTCCCTTGTCGTACAGGTGGGCGCCTGATTATAAAAACTAAAATTCCAAAAAATATTCCCTTGTTCTACAGGTGGGCGCCTGATTACAAAAACGAAATTTTTTAAAGATATTCCCTTGTCTACAGGTGGGCGCCTGATTGCAAAAACTAAAATTTTTAAAAATATTCCCTTGTTCTACAGGTGTGCGCCTGATTACAAAAACTAAAATTTTGAAAAATATTCCCTTGTTCTACAGGTCGGCGCCTGATGGTCAAAACTTGAATTTTTAAAACTATTCCCTTGTTCTTTAGGTGAGCAACTAATTACAAAAACTAAAATATTTAAAAATATTACCTTGTTATTCAGATGGACGCCTGATTGCCAAAACTTAAATTTTGAAAACTATTCCATTGCTCTACAGGTGGGCGCCTGAATGCCAAAACGTGAAAATTTGAAAAATATTCCCTTGTTCTACAAGTGGGCGCCAGATTACAAAAACTAAAATTTTAAAACATATTCCCATGTTCTACAGGTGGGCGCCTGATTGCAAAAACTTGAATTTAAAAAAACATTCCCTTGTTTTACAGGTGGGCGCCTAATTACAAAATCTAAAATTTGAAAAATATTCCCTTGTTCTACAGGTGGACGTCTGATTGCCAAAACTTGAATTTCGTAAGCTATTCCCTTGTTTTACAGGTGGGCGCCTGATTATAAAAACTAAATATTTAAAAAATTCTCTTGTTCTACAGGTGGGCGCTGATTATTAAAACAAAACTTTTTAAAAATACTCCCTTGTTCTACAGGTGGGCGCCTGATTACAAAAACTAATATTTTGAAAAAGATTCCCTTGTTCTACAGGTGGGCGCCTGATTCCAAAAACTTGAATTTTGAAAACTATTCCCTTGTTCTACAGGTGGGCGCCTGATTGCCAAAACTTGAAATTTTGAAAAATATTCCCTTCTTCTACTGGTGGCCGCCTGATTACTAATACTAAAATCTTGAGAAATATTTTCTTATTCTACTGTTTGGTGCCTGATTGTTCAAACTTGAATTTTGAAAACTATTCCCTTGTTCTACAGGTGGGCACCTGATTACAAAAATAAAAATTTTTAAAATACTCCCTTTTCTACAGCTGGGCGCCTGATTGCCAAAACTTGAATTTTGAAAACTATTACCCTATTCTATAGGTGGCGCCCGATTGACAAAACTTGAAAATTTAAAATTATTCCCTTGTTCTACAGGTGGGCGCCATATTACAAATACTAAAATTTTAAAAAATATTCCCTTGTTCTAAAGGTGGGTGCCTGATTGCAAAAACTAACATTTTGAAAAATATTATCTTGTTCTACAAGTGGGCGCCTGATTGCAAAAACTAAAATTTCGAAAAATATTCCCTTGTTCTGCAGGTGGGCGCCTGATTGCAAAAACTTGAATTTTGAAAACTATTCCCTTGTTCTACAGGTGGGCGCCTGATTGCCAAAACTTGAAATTTTGAAAAATATTCCCTTCTTCTACTGGTGGCCGCCTGATTACTAATACTAAAATCTTGAGAAATATTTTCTTGTTCTACTGTTTGGTGCCTGATTGTTCAAACTTGAATTTTGAAAACTATTCCCTTGTTCTACAGGTGGGCACCTGATTACAAAAATTAAAATTTTTAAAATACTCCCTTTTTCTACAGCTGGGCGCCTGATTGCCAAAACTTGAATTTTGAAAACTATTACCCTATTCTATAGGTGGGCGCCCGATTGCCAAAACTTGAAAATTTAAAATTATTCCCTTGTTCTACAGGTGGGCGCCATATTACAAATACTAAAATTTTAAAAAATATTCCCTTGTTCTAAAGGTGGGTGCCTGATTGCAAAAACTAACATTTTGAAAAATATTATCTTGTTCTACAGGTGGGCGCCTGATTGCAAAAACTAAAATTTCGAAAAATATTCCCTTGTTCTGCAGGTGGGTGCCTGATTGCAAAAACTAAAATTTTGAGAAATATTCCCCTGTTCTACATGTGGGAGCCTGATTGCAAAAACTAAAATTTTGAAAAATATTCCCTAGTTCTACAAGTGGGCACCTGATTACAAAAACTAAAAATTTGAAAAACATTCCCTTGTTCTATAGGTGGGCGCCGGATTACCAAAACATAAATTTTGAAAAATATTCTCTTGTTCTATAGGTGTGCGCTTGATTACAAAAACTTGAATTTTGAAAAATATTCCGTTGTTCTACAGGTCAGCGCCTAATTACAAAACTTGAATTTCTAAAAGTATTCCCTTGTCGTACAGGTGGGCGCCTGATTATAAAAACTAAAATTCCAAAAAATATTCCCTTGTTCTACAGGTGGGCGCCTGATTACAAAAACGAAATTTTTTAAAGATATTCCCTTGTCTACAGGTGGGCGCCTGATTGCAAAAACTAAAATTTTTAAAAATATTCCCTTGTTCTACAGGTGTGCGCCTGATTACAAAAACTAAAATTTTGAAAAATATTCCCTTGTTCTACAGGTCGGCGCCTGATGGTCAAAACTTGAATTTTTAAAACTATTCCCTTGTTCTTTAGGTGAGCAACTAATTACAAAAACTAAAATATTTAAAAATATTACCTTGTTATTCAGATGGACGCCTGATTGCCAAAACTTAAATTTTGAAAACTATTCCATTGCTCTACAGGTGGGCGTCTGAATGCCAAAACGTGAAAATTTGAAAAATATTCCCTTGTTCTACAAGTGGGCGCCTGATTACAAAAACTAAAATTTTAAAACATATTCCCATGTTCTACAGGTGGGCGCCTGATTGCAAAAACTTGAATTTAAAAAAAAATTCCCTTGTTTTACAGGTGGGCGCCTAATTACAAAATCTAAAATTTGAAAAATATTCCCTTGTTCTACAGGTGGACGTCTGATTGCCAAAACGTGAATTTCATAAGCTATTCCCTTGTTTTACAGGTGGGCGCCTGATTATAAAAACTAAATATTTAAAAAATTCTCTTGTTCTACAGGTGGGCGCTGTTATTAAAACAAAACTTTTTAAAAATACTCCCTTGTTCTACAGGTGGGCGCCTGATTACAAAAACTAATATTTTGAAAAAGATTCCCTTGTTCTACGGCGCCTGATTCCAAAAACTTGAATTTTGAAAACTATTCCCTTGTTCTACAGGTGGGCGCCTGATTGCCAAAACTTGAAATTTTGAAAAATATTCCCTTCTTCTACTGGTTGCCGCCTGATTACTAATACTAAAATCTTGAGAAATATTTTCGTATTCTACTGTTTGGTGCCTGATTGTTCAAACTTGAATTTTGAAAACTATTCCCTTGTTCTACAGGTGGGCACCTGATTACAAAAATAAAAATTTTTAAAATACTCCCTTTTCTACAGCTGGGCGCCTGATTGCCAAAACTTGAATTTTGAAAACTATTACCCTATTCTATAGGTGGGCGCCCGATTGACAAAACTTGAAAATTTAAAATTATTCCCTTGTTCTACAGGTGGGCGCCATATTACAAATACTAAAATTTTAAAAAATATTCCCTTGTTCTAAAGGTGGGTGCCTGATTGCAAAAACTAACATTTTGAAAAATATTATCTTGTTCTACAGGTGGGCGCCTGATTGCAAAAACTAAAATTTCGAAAAATATTCCCTTGTTCTGCAGGTGGGCGCCTGATTGCAAAAACTTGAATTTTGAAAACTATTCCCTTGTTCTACAGGTGGGCGCCTGATTGCCAAAACTTGAAATTTTGAAAAATATTCCCTTCTTCTACTGGTGGCCGCCTGATTACTAATACTAAAATCTTGAGAAATATTTTCTTGTTCTACTGTTTGGTGCCTGATTGTTCAACTTGAATTTTGAAAACTATTCCCTTGTTCTACAGGTGGGCACCTGATTACAAAAATTAAAATTTTTAAAATACTCCCTTTTTCTACAGCTGGGCGCCTGATTGCCAAAACTTGAATTTTGAAAACTATTACCCTATTCTATAGGTGGGCGCCCGATTGCCAAAACTTGAAAATTTAAAATTATTCCCTTGTTCTACAGGTGGGCGCCATATTACAAATACTAAAATTTTAAAAAATATTCCCTTGTTCTAAAGGTGGGTGCCTGATTGCAAAAACTAACATTTTGAAAAATATTATCTTGTTCTACAGGTGGGCGCCTGATTGCAAAAACTAAAATTTCGAAAAATATTCCCTTGTTCTGCAGGTGGGCGCCTGATTGCAAAAACTAAAATTTTGAGAAATATTCCCCTGTTCTACATGTGGGAGCCTGATTGCAAAAACTAAAATTTTGAAAAATATTCCCTAGTTCTACAAGTGGGCACCTGATTACAAAAACTAAAAATTTGAAAAACATTCCCTTGTTCTATAGGTGGGCGCCGGATTACCAAAACATAAATTTTGAAAAATATTCTCTTGTTCTATAGGTGTGCGCTTGATTACAAAAACTTGAATTTTGAAAAATATTCCGTTGTTCTACAGGTCAGCGCCTAATTACAAAACTTGAATTTCTAAAAGTATTCCCTTGTCGTACAGGTGGGCGCCTGATTATAAAAACTAAAATTCCAAAAAATATTCCCTTGTTCTACAGGTGGGCGCCTGATTACAAAAACGAAATTTTTAAAGATATTCCCTTGTCTACAGGTGGGCGCCTGATTGCAAAAACTAAAATTTTTAAAAATATTCTCTTGTTCTACAGGTGTGCGCCTGATTACAAAAACTAAAATTTTGAAAAATATTCCCTTGTTCTACAGGTCGGCGCCTGATGGTCAAAACTTGAATTTTTAAAACTATTCCCTTGTTCTTTAGGTGAGCAACTAATTACAAAAACTAAAATATTTAAAAATATTACCTTGTTATTCAGATGGACGCCTGATTGCCAAAACTTAAATTTTGAAAACTATTCCATTGCTCTACAGGTGGGCGCCTGAATGCCAAAACGTGAAAATTTGAAAAATATTCCCTTGTTCCAAGTGGGCGCCAGATTACAAAAACTAAAATTTTAAAACATATTCCCATGTTCTACAGGTGGGCGCCTGATTGCAAAAACTTGAATTTAAAAAAACATTCCCTTGTTTTACAGGTGGGCGCCTAATTACAAAATCTAAAATTT
Source organism: Nicotiana benthamiana (assembly GCA_034376525.1). Lineage (NCBI taxonomy): Eukaryota > Viridiplantae > Streptophyta > Magnoliopsida > Solanales > Solanaceae > Nicotiana > Nicotiana benthamiana. Next base: position 113,361,381 of record CM067331.1, read on the forward strand.
GAAAAATATTCCCTTGTTCTACAGGTGGACGTCTGATTGCCAAAACTTGAATTTCGTAAGCTATTCCCTTGTTTTACAGGTGGGCGCCTGATTATAAAAACTAAATATTTAAAAAATTCTCTTGTTCTACAGGTGGGCGCTGATTATTAAAATAAAACTTTTTAAAAATACTCCCTTGTTCTACAGGTGGGCGCCTGATTACAAAAACTAATATTTTGAAAAAGATTCCCTTGTTCTACAGGTGGGCGCCTGATTCCAAAAACTTGAATTTTGAAAACTATTCCCTTGTTCTACAGGTGGGCGCCTGATTGCCAAAACTTGAAATTTTGAAAAATATTCCCTTCTTCTACTGGTGGCCGCCTGATTACTAATACTAAAATCTTGAGAAATATTTTCTTATTCTACTGTTTGGTGCCTGATTGTTCAAACTTGAATTTTGAAAACTATTCCCTTGTTCTACAGGTGGGCACCTGATTACAAAAATAAAAATTTTTAAAATACTCCCTTTTCTACAGCTGGGCGCCTGATTGCCAAAACTTGAATTTTGAAAACTATTACCCTATTCTATAGGTGGGCGCCCGATTGACAAAACTTGAAAATTTAAAATTATTCCCTTGTTCTACAGGTGGGCGCCATATTACAAATACTAAAATTTTAAAAAATATTCCCTTGTTCTAAAGGTGGGTGCCTGATTGCAAAAACTAACATTTTGAAAAATATTATCTTGTTCTACAGGTGGGCGCCTGATTGCAAAAACTAAAATTTCGAAAAATATTCCCTTGTTCTGCAGGTGGGCGCCTGATTGCAAAAACTTGAATTTTGAAAACTATTCCCTTGTTCTACAGGTGGGCGCCTGATTGCCAAAACTTGAAATTTTGAAAAATATTCCCTTCTTCTACTGGTGGCCGCCTGATTACTAATACTAAAATCTTGAGAAATATTTTCTTGTTCTACTGTTTGGTGCCTGATTGTTAAAACTTGAATTTTGAAAACTATTCCCTTGTTCTACAGGTGGGCAGCTGATTACAAAAATTAAAATTTTGAAAATACTCCCTTTTTCTACAGCTGGGCGCCTGATTGCCAAAACTTGAATTTTGAAAACTATTACCCTATTCTATAGGTGGGCGCCCGATTGCCAAAACTTGAAATTTTAAAATTATTCCCTTGTTCTACAGGTGGGCGCCATATTACAAATACTAAAATTTTAAAAAATATTCCCTTGTTCTAAAGGTGGGTGCCTGATTGCAAAAACTAACATTTTGAAAAATATTATCTTGTTCTACAGGTGGGCGCCTGATTGCAAAAACTAAAATTTCGAAAAATATTCCCTTGTTCTGCAGGTGGGCGCCTGATTGCAAAAACTTGAATTTTGAAAACTATTCCCTTGTTCTACAGGTGGGCGCCTGATTGCCAAAACTTGAAATTTTGAAAAATATTCCCTTCTTCTACTGGTGGCCGCCTGATTACTAATACTAAAATCTTGAGAAATATTTTCTTGTTCTACTGTTTGGTGCCTGATTGTTCAAACTTGAATTTTGAAAACTATTCCCTTGTTCTACAGGTGGGCAGCTGATTACAAAAATTAAAATTTTTAAAATACTCCCTTTTTCTACAGCTGGGCGCCTGATTGCCAAAACTTGAATTTTGAAAACTATTACCCTATTCTATAGGTGGGCGCCCGATTGCCAAAACTTGAAAATTTAAAATTATTCCCTTGTTCTACAGGTGGGCGCCATATTACAAATACTAAAATTTTAAAAAATATTCCCTTGTTCTAAAGGTGGGTGCCTGATTGCAAAAACTAACATTTTGAAAAATATTATCTTGTTCTACAGGTGGGCGCCTGATTGCAAAAACTAAAATTTCGAAAAATATTCCCTTGTTCTGCAGGTGGGCGCCTGATTGCAAAAACTAAAATTTTGAGAAATATTCCCCTGTTCTACATGTGGGAGCCTGATTGCAAAAACTAAAATTTTGAAAAATATTCCCTAGTTCTACAAGTGGGCACCTGATTACAAAAACTAAAAATTTGAAAAACATTCCCTTGTTCTATAGGTGGGCGCCGGATTACCAAAACATAAATTTTGAAAAATATTCTCTTGTTCTATAGGTGTGCGCTTGATTACAAAAACTTGAATTTTGAAAAATATTCCGTTGTTCTACAGGTCAGCGCCTAATTACAAAACTTGAATTTCTAAAAGTATTCCCTTGTCGTACAGGTGGGCGCCTGATTATAAAAACTAAAATTCCAAAAAATATTCCCTTGTTCTACAGGTGGGCGCCTGATTACAAAAACGAAATTTTTTAAAGATATTCCCTTGTCTACAGGTGGGCGCCTGATTGCAAAAACTAAAATTTTTAAAAATATTCCCTTGTTCTACAGGTGTGCGCCTGATTACAAAAACTAAAATTTTGAAAAATATTCCCTTGTTCTACAGGTCGGCGCCTGATGGTCAAAACTTGAATTTTTAAAACTATTCCCTTGTTCTTTAGGTGAGCAACTAATTACAAAGGCTAAAATATTTAAAAATATTACCTTGTTATTCAGATGGACGCCTGATTGCCAAAACTTAAATTTTGAAAACTATTCCATTGCTCTACAGGTGGGCGCCTGAATGCCAAAACGTGAAAATTTGAAAAATATTCCCTTGTTCTACAAGTGGGCGCCTGATTACAAAAACTAAAATTTTAAAACATATTCCCATGTTCTACAGGTGGGCGCCTGATTGCAAAAACTTGAATTTAAAAAACATTCCCTTGTTTTAGAGGTGGGCGCCTAATTACAAAATCTAAAATTTGAAAAATATTCCCTTATTCTACAGGTGGACGTCTGATTGCCAAAACTTGAATTTCGTAAGCTATTCCCTTGTTTTACGTGTGGGAGCCTGATTACAAAAACTAAATATTTAAAAAAAAACCCTTGTTCTACAGGTGGGCGGTGATTATAAAAACAAAAATTTTAAAAAATATTCCCTTGTTCTACTGGTGGGCGCTAAATATAAAATTCTGAAAAATATTCCCTTATTCTACAGGTGGGCGCCTGATTGCCAAAACTTGAATTTTGAAAACTATTCCCTTTTTCGACAGGTGGACGCCTGATTGCCAAAACTTGAAATTTTGAAAAGTATTCCCTTGTTCTACAGGTGGCCGCCTGATTAGTAATACTAATATTTTGAAAAATATTTTCTTGTTCTACAGTTTGGCGCCTGATTGCAAAAACTTGAATTTTGAAAATTATTCCCTTTTCTAAGGTGGGCGCATGATTACAATAATAATAATTTTTAAAAATACTCCCTTATTCAACAGGTGGGCGCCTGATTGCCAAAACTTGAATTTTCAAAAATATTCTTATGTTCTACAGGTGGGCGCCTGATTGCAAAACTAATATTTTGAAAAATATTCCCTTGTCCTACAGCTGGGCGCCACATTACCAAAACATAAATTTTGAAAAATATTCTCTTGTTCTATACGTGGGCGCCTTATTACAACAACTTGAATTTTGAAAAATATTCCCTTGTCCTACAGGTCGGAGCCTAATTACAAAACTTGACTTCCGAAAACTATTCCCTTGTTCTATAGGTGGGCGCATGATTGCCAAAACTTGAATTTTGAAAACTATTCCCTTTTTCTACAGGTAGGCGCATGATTGCCAAAACTTGAACTTTTGAAAAATATTTCCTTGTTCTACAGGTAGGCGCCTATTACAAAAACTAAAACTTTGAAAATATTCCCTTGATCTACAGGTGGGTGCCTGATTGTCAAAACTTTAATTTTGAAAACTATTCCCTTGTTCTACAGGTGGGCACCTGATTACAAAAACTAAAAATTTTAAAAATATTACCTTGTTCTACAGGTGGATGCATGATTGCCAAAACTTAAAATTTTGAAAACTATTCCATGCTCTACAGGTGGGCGCTTGATTGCCAAAACATGAAATTTTGAAAAATATTCCCTTGTTCTATAGGTGGGCGTATGATTACAAAATCAAATAATTTTTAAAAAACTTCCTTTGTTCTACAGGTGGGCGCCTGATTGCAAAAACTTGAATTTGAAAAATATTCCCTTTTTTTACAGATGGGCGCCTTATTACAAAAACTAAAATTATGAAATATATTTCGTTGTCTACAGGTGGACGCCTGATTGCAAAAACAAAAATTTTGAAAACTATTCCCTTTTCTACAGGTGGGCGCCTGATTGCAAAAACTAATATTTTAAAAAATATTACCTTGTTCTACAGGTGGGCGCTTGATTAATAAAACTAAAATTTTGAAAAATATTCCCTTGTTCTACGGGTGGGCGCCTGATTGCAAAAACTTGAATTTGAAAGATATTCCCTTGTTTTACAGATAGGCGCCTGATTACAAATACTAATATTATGAAAAATATTCCCTTGTCTACAGGTGGGCGCCTGATTGCAAAAACCAAAATTTTGATAAATATTCCCTTGTTCTACAGGTGGGCGCCTGATTACTAAAACTAAAATTTTTAAAAATATTCCCTTGTTCTACAAGTGGGCGCCTGATTGCCAAAACTTGAATTTTGTATGCTATTCCCTTATTTTACAGGTGAGTGCCTGATTACAAAAACAAAATATTTTTAAAAATTCCATTGATCTACAAGTGGGCGCTGATTATAAAAACAAAAATTTTAAAAAATATTCCCCTGTTCTACAGGTGGGCGCCTGATTACAAAACTAAAAATTTGAAAAATATTCCCTTGTTCTACAGTTGGGCGCCTGATTACCAAAACTTGAAATTTGAAAAATTTTCGCTTGTTCTACTAGTGGCCGCCTGATTACTAAAACTAAAATCTTGAAAAATATTTCCTTGTTCTACAGTTTGGTGCCTGATTCCCAAAAGTTGAATTTTGAAAAATATTCCCTTATTCTACAGGTGAGCGCTTGATTACAAAAATTAAAATTTTGAAAAATACTCTCTTATTCTACAGCTGGGCGCCTGATTGCCAAAACTTGAATTTTTCAATACTATTACCCTGTTCTACTGGTGGGCGCCTGATTGCCGAAACTTGAAATTTTGAAAAATATTCCCTTGTTCCACAAGTGGGCGCCTGATTAAAAAACTAAAATTTCAAAAAATATTCTCTTGTTCTACAGGTAAGCGCCTGATTGCCAAAACGTGAAATTTTGAAAAATATTCCCTTGTTCTACAGGTGGGCGCCTGACTACAAAAACAAAAATTTTGAAAATAATTCTTTGTTCTACAGGTGGGCGCCTGATTGCAAAAACTAGAATTTGAAAAACATTCCCTTGTTTTACAGGTGGGCGCCTGATTGCAAAAACTAAAATTTTGAAAAATATTCCCTTGTTCTACATGTGGGCGCCTGATTACTTAAACTAAACTTTTGAAAAATATTCCCTTGTTCTACAGGTGAGCTCCTGATTGCCAATACTTGAATTTTGTAAGCTATTCCCTTGTTTTACAGGTGGGCGCCTGATTACAAAAACTAAATATTTCAAAAAAATTCTCTTGTTCTACAGGTGGGCGCTGATTATAAAAACAAAAAATTTTAAAAATATTCCCTTGTTCTAAAGGTGGGCGCCTAATTACAAAAACTAAAATTTTGAAATAGATTCCCTTGTTCTACAGGTGGGCGCCTGATTGCAAAAACTTGAATTTTGAATACTATTCCCTTGTTCTACAGGTGGGCGCCTGATTGCCAAAACTTGAAATTTTTAAAAATATTCCCTTGTTCTACTGGTGGCCGCCTGATTACTAAAACTAAAATCTTGAAAAATATTTTCTTGTTCTACAGTTTGGCGCCTGATTGTCAAAACATGAATTTTGAAAACTATTCCCTTGTTCTACAGGTGGGCGCCTGATTACAAAATTAAAATTTTGAAAAATACTCCCTTATTCTACAGGTGGGCGCCTGATTCCAGAAACTTGAATTTTGAAAACTATTACTATGTTCTACAGGTGGGCGCCTGATTGCCAAAACTTGAAATTTTGAATATTATTCCCTTGTTCTACAGGTGGGCGTTTTATTACAAATACTAAAATGTTAAAAAATATTCCCTTGCATGTTATTTTATTTATGGTTACTATGTTTGGATAATTATTTACCCTATTTCTGTTGGAGGTACTAATGCTCTTTTGTTTTTGTTTTTGTTTTTCCTTTCCTTCACTGAGCCGAGGGTCGTTTGGAAACAACCTCTCTAACCTTTCGGGTAGGGGTAAGGCTCGTCTACATATTACCCTCCCCAGACTCCACTTTGTGGGACTATAATGGGTAGTTGTTGTTGTTGCTATATTCCCTTGTTCTACAGGTGGGTGCCTGATTGCAAAAACTAACATTTTGAAAAATATTATCTTGTTCTACAAGTGGGCGCCTGATTGCAAAAACTAAAATTTTGAAATCAATTCCCTTGTTCTGCAGGTGGGCGCGTGATTGCAAAAACTAAAATTTTGAGAAATATTCCCTTGTTCTACATGTGGGAGCCTGGTTGCAAAAACTAAAATTTTGAAAAATATTCCCTTGTTCTACAGGTGGGCGCCGGATTACAAAACTTAAATTTTGAAAAATATTCTCTTGTTCTATAGGTGGGCGCCTGATTACAAAAACTTGAATTTTGAAAAATATTTCGTTGTTCTACAAGTCGGCGCCTGATTACAAAACTTGAATTTCTAAAAATATTCCCTTGTTGTACAGGTGGGCGCCTGATTACAAAAACTAAAATTTCGAAAAATATTCCCTTGTTCTACAGGTGTGCGCCTGATTGCCAAAACTTGAATTTTGAAAACTATTCCCTTTTTCTACAGGTAGGCGCATGATTTCCAAAACTTGAACTTTTGAAAAATATTCCCTTTTTTTACAGGTGGGCGCCTGATTACAAAAACAAAAATTTTGAAAAATATTTCCTTGTTCTACAGGTGGGTACCTCATTATCAAAACTTTTATTTTTAAAACTATTCCCTTGTTCTACAGGTGGGCACCTGATTACAAATACCTTGTTCTACAGGTGGACGCCTGATTGCCAAAACTTAAATTTTGAAGACTATTCCATTTGCTCTACAGGTGGGCGCCTGATTGCCAAAACGTGAAATTTTGAAAAATATTCCCTTGTTCTACAGGTGGGCGCCTGGTTACAAAAACAAAAATTTTGAAAAAAATTCCTATGGTCTACAGGTGGGCGCCTGATTGCAAAAACTTGAATTTGAAAAACATTCCCTTGTTTTAAAGGTGGGCGGCTGATTACAAAATCTAAAATTTTGAAAAATATTCCCTTGTCTACAGGTGGGCGCCTGATTGCAAAAACTAAAATTTTGAAAAATATTCCCTTGTTCTACAGGTGTGCGCCTGATTGCAAAAACTAAAATTTTGAAAAATATTTCCTTGTTCTATAGGTAGGCGCCTCATTTCTAAAACTAATATTTTGAAAAATATTTCCTTGTTCTACAGGTGGGCACCTGATTGCCAAAACTTAAATTTTGTAAGCTATTCCCTTGTTTTACATGTGGGCGCCTGATTACAAAAACTAAATATTTAACAAAAATCCCTTGTTCTACAGGTGGGCGCTGATTATAAAAACAAAAATTTTTAAAAATATTCCCTTGTTCTACAGGTGGGCGCCTAATTACAAAAACTAAAATTTTCAAAAATATACCCTTGTTCTACAAGTAGGCGCCTAATTGCCAAAACTTGAGTTTGGAAAACTATTCCCTTGTTCTACAAGTGGGCGCCTGATTGCCAAAACTTGAAATTTTGAAAAATATTCCCTTGTTCTATAGGTGGCCGCCTGATTACTAAAACTAAAATTTTGAAAAATATTTCCTTGTTCTACAGTTTGGCGCATGATTGCCAAAACTTGAATTTTAAAAATTATTTAATTGTTCTAAGGTGGGCGCCTGATAACAAAAATTAAAATTTGAAAAATACTCCCTTATTCTACAGATGGGCGCCTCATTGCCAAAACTTAAATTTTGATAACTATTCCATTGCTCTACAGGTGGGCACGTGATTGCCAAAACGTGATATTTTGAAAAATATTCTCTTGTTCTACAGGTAGGCGCCTGATTACAAAAACTAAAATTTTGAAATATAATCACATGTTCTACAGGTGGACGCCAGATTGCAAGAACTTGAATTTGAAAAACATTCCCTTGTTTTACAGGTGGGTGCCAGATTACAAAATCTAAAATTTTGAAAAATATTCCCTTGTCTACAGGTGGGCGCTTGATTGGAAAAACTAAAATTTTGAAAAATATTCCCTTGTTCTACAGATGTGCGCCTGATTGCAAAAACTAAAATTTTGAAAAATATTTCCTTGTTCTATAGGTGGGCGCCTCATTACTAAAACTAATATTTTGAAAAATATGTCCTTGTTCTACAGGTGGGCGCCTGATTGCCAAAACTTGAATTTTGTAAGCTATTACCTTGTTTTACATGTGGGCGCCTGATTACAAAAACTAAATATTTAAAAAAATCACTTGTTCTACAGGTGGGCGTTGATTATAAAAACAAAAATTTTAAAAAATATTCCCTTGTTCAACAGGTGGGCGCCTGATTACAAAAACTAAAATTTTGAAAACTATTCCCTTGTTCTACAGGTGGGCGCCTGATTGCCAAAACTTGAGTTTTGAAAACTAATCCCTTGTTCTACAGGTGGCGCCTGATTACCAAAACTTGAAATTTTGAAAAATATTCCCTTGTTCTAGAGGTGGCCTCATGATTACTTAAACAAAAATTTTGAAAAATATTTCCTTGTTCTACAGTTTGGCGCATAGATTGCCAAAACTTGAATTTTGAATACTATTCCATTGTTCTAAGGTGGGCACTTGATTACAAAACTAAAATTTTTGAAAAATACTCCCTTATTCAACAGGTGGCCGCCTGATTGCCAAAACTTGAATTTTGAAAAATTCTTATGTTCTACAGGTGGGCACATGATTGCAAAAACTAAACTTTTGAGAAATATTCCCTTGTTCTACAGCTGGGCGCCTAAATACAAAAACTAATAATTTGAAAAACATTCCTTTGTTCTACAGGTGGGCGCCTGAGTGCAAAAATTAAAATTTTGAAAAATATTCCCTTGTTCTACTGGTGGCGCCTGATTCCAAAAACTAAAATTTTGAAAAATATTCCCTTTTTCTACAGGTGGGCGCCTGATAGCTAAAACTTCAATTTTGAAAACTATTCCCTTGTTCTACAAGTGGACGCCTAATTTCAAAAACGGAAATTTTGAAAAATATTCCTTTGTTCTACAGGTGGGCGCATGATTGCAAAAACTAAAATTTTGAAAAATTTTTCCCTTGTTCTACAGGTGGCCGCCGTATTGCCAAAATTTCAATTTTGAAAATTATTCCCCTGTTCTACATGTGGGCGCTTGATTACAAAAATTTAAAATTTGAAAAATATTTCCTTGTTCTATAGGTGGCCGCCTGATTACTAAAACTAAAATTTTAAAATATATTTCCTTGTTCTAATAGTTTGGCTCCTGATTGCCAAAACTTGAATTTTGAAAACTATTCCATTGTTCTAAGGTGGGCGCCTGATTACAAAAATAAAAATTTTGAAAATACTCCCTTATTCTACAGAGCGCCTCATTGCCAAAACTTGAATTTTGAAAACTATTAACCTCTTATATAGGTGGGCGCCTGATTGCCAAAACTTGAAATTTTGAAAAATATTCCCTTGTTCTACAGGTAGGCGCCTGATTACCAAAACTAAAATTTTGAAAAATATTCCCTTGCTCTACAGGTAAGCGCTGATTGCAAAAACTAATATTTTGAGAAATATTCCCTTGTTCTGCAGGAGGGCGCCTGATTGCCAAAACTTGAGTTTTGAAAACTATTCCCTTGTTCTACAGGTGGGCGCCTGATTGCCAAAACTTGAAATTTTGAAAAATATTCCTTTGTTTTACAGGTGGCCGCCTGATTACTAAAACTAAAATTTTGAAAAATATTTCCTTGTTCTACAGTTTGGCGCATGATTGCCAAAACTTGAATTTTGAAAACTATTCCATTATTCTAAGGTGGACGCCTGATTACAAAAACTTAAATTTTGAAAAATATTGCTTTGTTCAACAGATTGGCGCGTTATTGCAAAAATTTGAATTTGAAAAACATTGCCTTATTTTACAGTTGGGCGCCTGATTGCAAAAACTAAAATTTTTAGAAATATTCCCTTGTCTACAGGTGGGCACCTGATTGAAAAAAATAAAATTTTGAAAAATATTCCCTTGTTCTACAGGTGGGCGCCTGATTGCAAAAATTTAAATTTTGAAAAATATTTCCTTGTTCTACAGGTGGGCGCCTGATGACAAAAACTAATGTTTTGAAAAATATTCCCTTGTTCTACAGGTGGGCGCCTGATTGCCAAAACTTGAATTTTGTAAGCTATTCCCTTGTTCTACAAGTGGGCGCCTAATTACAAAAACTAAATATTTAAAAAAATTCATTTGTTCTACAGGTGGGCTGTGATTACAAAAACTAAAATTTTAAAAATATTCCCTTGTTCTACATGTGGACGCCTGATTCCAAAAACTAAAATTTTGAAAAAATATTCCCTTGTTCTACAGGTGGGCGCCTGATTGCCAAAACGTGAATTTGGAAAACTATTCCCTTGTTCTACAGGTGGACGCCTGATTGCCAAAAATTGAAATTTTGTATAATATTCCCTTGTTCTACAGGTGGGCGCCTGATTTCCAAAACTTGAAATTTTGAAAAATATTCCCTTGTTCTACAGGTGGTCGCCTGATTACAAATACTAAAATTTTGAAAAATATTTCCTTGTTCTACAGTTTGGCGCCTTATAGCCAATACTTGAATTTTGAAAACTATTCCATTGTTCTACAGGTGGGCGCTTGATTACAAAAATTCAAATTTTGAAAAATACTCCCTTATTCTACAGTTGGGCGCCTGATTGCCAAAACTTGAATTTTGAAAACTATTACCTTGTTGTACAGGTCGCCTTTGATTGCTAAAACTTAAAATTTTGAAAAAGTATTCCCATGTTCTACAGGTGCCCGCCGTATTCCAAAAACTAAAATTTCTAAAAATAATCCCTTGTTCTACAGGTGGGCGCCTAATTGCAAAAACGAAAAATTTGAGAAATATTCCTTTATTCTACAGGTGGGTGCCTGATTGCAAAAACTAAAATTTTGAAAAATATTCCTTGTTCTTCAGGTGGGCGCCTGCTTACAAAAACTAAAATTTTGAAAAATACTCCCTTGTTCTACAGGTGGTCACATGATTGCCTAAACTTCAATTTTGAAAACTATTCCCTTGTTCTGCACGTGAACACCTAATTACAAAAATTGAAATTTTGAAAAATATTCCCTTGTTCTATAGGTGGGGGTTGATTACAAAAACTAAAACTTTAAAAAATATTCTCTTTTTCTACAGGTGGGCGCCTAATGACAAAGACGAAAATTTTGAAAAATTTTCTCTTGTTCTACAGGTGGGTGCCTGATTGCAAAAACTAAAATTTTGAAAAATATTCCCTTGTTCTACAGGTGCGCGCCTAATTGCAAATACTTGAATTTTGAAAACTAATCCCTTGCACTACAGGTGTGCGCCTGATTTCCAAAACGTGAAATTTTGAAAAATATTCCCTTGTTCTATAGGTGTGCTCCTGATTACAAAAAACTAAAATTTTGAAAAATATTCCCTTGTTTTACAGGTGAGCGCCTGATTGCAAAAAAATGAATTTGAAAAACATTCCCTTATTTTACAGGTGGGCGCCTGATTATAAAAACTAAAATTTTGAAAAATATTTCCTTGTCGACAGGTCGGCGCCTGATTGCAAAAACTAAAATTTTCAAAAACTATTTCCTTGCTCGATAGGTGGGCGCCTGATTGCAAAAACTAACATTTTGAAAACTATGTCCTTGTTCTATATATGGGCGCCTGATTACAAAAACTAAAATTTTGAAAAATATTCCCTTATTCTACAGGTAGGCGACAGATTGCCAAAACTTGAATTTTGTAAGCTATTCCCTTGTTCTACAGGTGGGCGCCTGATTACAAAAACTAAATATTTAAATAAATTCCCCTTTTCTTCAGGTGGACGCTAATTACATAAACTAAACTATTAAAAAATATTCCCTTGTTCTACTGGTGGGCGCCTGATTGCCAAAACTTAATTTTTGAAAACTATTCCCTTGTTCTACAGGTGGGCGCCTGATTGCCAAAATTTGAAATATTGAAAAATATTCTCTTGTTCTAATGGTGGCCGCCTAATAACCAAAAGTAAAATTTTGAAAAATATTCTCTTGTTCTACAATTAGGCGCCTGATTGCAAAAACTTGAATTTTTAAAACTATTCCCTTGTTCTACAGGTGCACGTATGATTACAAAAATAAAAATTTTGAAAAATACTCCCTTATTCTACAGGTGGGCGCCTAATTACCAAAATTTGAATTTTGAAAACTATTCATATGTTTATAGGTGGGCGCGTGATTGCCAAAACTTGAAATTTTGAAAAATATTCCCTTGTTCTATAAATGGGCGCCTGATTAGAAAACTAAAATTCCAAAAAATATTCCCTTGTTCTACAGGTGGACGCCTGATTGCAAACACTTGAATTTGAAAAATATTCCCTTGTTCTATAGGTGGGCGCCTTATTACAAAAACTAAAATTTTGAAAAATATTCCCTTGTTCTACAGGTGGACACCTGATTGCAAAAACTAATATTTTTAAAAATATTCCCTTGTTCTGCAGGTGGGCGCTTGATTGCAAAAACTAAAATTTTGAGAAATATTCTTTTTTTCTACAGGTGGGCTCCTGACTGCAAAAATTAAAATTTTGAAAAATATTCCCTTGCTACAGGTGGGCGCCTGATTGCCAAAACTTGAATTTTGAAAACTATTCCCTTGTATTACAGGTGGGTGCGTGATTTCAAAAGTTGAAATTTTGAAAAATATTCCCGTATTCTACAGGTTGGCGCTGATTACAAAAACTAAAATTTAAAAAAATATTCTCGTGTTCTACAGGTGGGCGCCTAATTACAAGAACTAAAATTTTGAAAAATATTCTCTTCTTCTACATGTGGGTGCCTGATTGCAAAAACTAAAATTTTGAAAAATATTCCCTTGTTCTGCAGGTGGGCGCCTGATTGCAAAAAATAAAATTTTGAAAAATATTCCTAGTTCTACAGGTGGGCGCCTGATTGCAAAAACTAAAATTTTTAAAAATTATCCCTTGTTTTACTGGTGGGCGCCTGATTTCAAAAACTAAAATTTTGAAAAATATTCCATTGTCCTACAGGTGGGTGCCTTATTTCAAAAACTAATATTTTGAAAAATATTCCATTGTTTTACAGGTGGGCGCCTTAATACAAAAATTAAAATTTTGAAAAATATTTCCTTGTTTTACAGGGGGGCGCCTGATTGCAAAAATTAAAATTTTGAAAAATATTCCCTTGTTCTACAGGTGGGCACCTGATTACGACAAAACAAACAAAACACAAAAATTCTTCATGCCCCAGTGTGATGCTGGGCAGATCCATGAGTGTTAATCAAATCCCTTTATCAAACATCTTTAAACCTAAGCTAAGTCCCATTATCTAGGAGGGTCAGGCCAAATATTTACTGATGACAACTTCTGCACTATGTTATGTTTTTCAAAGGGTATTATTTTCCACTATGTCTTGTGATGAGTTATATCTGCTGGGTATCTGCTGGTGACTGGTGATCAAAACTACTTCTCATTATCTAGGCAGGTCCTAACAACTCTTAATTTGATGACAAAATGCGACTGATGAGGGTTACTATCTAGAGCTGTCCCATTATCCAGGAGGTCCTGACGACTCTTGTTGACTCTTGCTGGGGAAGTATCTAATCTAAGTCCCATTTTTCAAGAAGGACCTGATGACTCTTGTTGACACTTGTTGGGGAAATATCTAGTCTACGTCTCATTTTTCAGGAGGGTCCCGATGACTCTTGTTGACTGTGGTTGGGGAAGTATTTTGGTTTGACCATGCCCCCCGACTCTTTTGTTCTAAGCTAAGTCAATTGTCCTGAGGGTTCCAACTTAAGTGCTAATCCAAACTTCTGGTTGTTCTGCTGGTGATTATTGCCCAGGAGGGTTTCTGCGATTCTTACTGGGAAGGTGTTGGTGCTTGCCCAAAACAGCGTTCCATCTCAACTTCCATGCTTTTTTTAACTCTCAAAAGTTTGTCCTCTTGTGCTCTTTGCTAGGGAGGATGTTTATGACGGACTATGCCCCTTTTGAGTTTTAACTAAGTCCCACTTCCATGTGGGCCCTGAGATTTCGATTATACCAGTCGTGTGCTTGCTTTCTCCTGTGGACGGCCTCCCTTAGGTTCTTCCGGAATTTTCTACCCCCGTGTCAATTAAATAAAACTTTTCAGTTTGAAAAGTGGTGGTTGGCTCGCGGCATTCTTGTTAAAAACAGCCTCCCGTTGTCGTGTTCCATTGTGTTACTTTGCACATATTGAAAATGAGTTGCTCGAACTGATTAGTTGACCCCTCGAGATCTCTAGGCTTTATTTTGCTCGCCCATCATTGTGCTACGTTACTAATCCCTGGCGGGAATTCTTTGTGTCCTTCCCCTAAGATTGATGTGTTGATGTATCATACTTCGGTCAACCCTCCAATCCTTGCAGCTTCATTTTGTTCTTAACCTTTGTGTTACCTTTCCATTCCTTTGTCAAAATCCTGCCCCCTTTTTTGAATGCATTCGATCTGTCTTTGATGTTTGGTAGACCCTTGCCTTTTGTGTCTTTACTTGGCGCTTACGACCCTTTACCGGAACTCTCTTTTGCCTCTTCTCGATGATTGACGAGTTGATATATCACGCCGGATCAACTCTCATGGCCATTTCCGCCTTTGTGCTGCGCTTTTTTCCTATTTCACTAGAAGCCTTATGCATTTATCTGACGATTGCTATCCATTTGGGATGCTCGACTGAATCATGACCTTTATTCCCTTATTTCGCTCCCCACCTATTGTTTCACTCTCGATCCTTCACCGGGATTCTTTATGTTTTTTTTATGACCGATGTATTGTGCTTGGTTGAACTTTGCAACCTTGCGCCCCTTTCCCAACTTTGTGTTGTGCCAAATTTGAGTCCCTTATGAGATAGCCCGACCAGTGTATGATGAGTGGCGGACCCAAAACCTTTACATTTTTACTTTGCCTACCCTTTTATGTGTAGTAGTCCGACTCTTATTTCTTCCATCAATTGCCATTTTTACAAATCTTTCCTTTATTTTTATGCCCTTATCATCTTATATTTGGGCATCGTGCGCTCTGACCCCTTGGGAGTTGATAATCGGCTTTGACATTCCTTTTGTTCGCTTAAACAAAAGATTTTAGACTCGAAAGAAAAATAAAATGCGAAGACTCCAAACGGTATTTAGAGCGAAGAATTCCAGAATTACTGACCGTTGAGAAAAACAAGAAAGAAGACTTATCTGAGGGGGAACCGCTGGTTCTTGTGATCATGACATGCACTTCGGCCTATTCGACCCAATCTGTTTCGATGACCAACCTTCTGTTGCCATGCTTTTGTCATTGTGGCCTTTCTAAACCAATCCTTTTAACCAAACCCTAACTCGTCTTGCCCTGCAGTGTTCATCCATCAATAGCCCTTTCTGAGTTTTGCTTTATCTTACCTTCGCCTCACAGTGCTTGTGAAGGTTTTCACCGATAAGACCCTCATTTTATTTTCTCTCACGTCTACATCGGAGTGCTGTCCCTGACATGAATACCCTCTACCTACTTGACTCCGCATCTTTTGAAGACTGATCAGATGGTCTTTCTTTGGACTGTAACGTGGGCTCTTGGATACAGTTAGAAAGAAAGTGTATCAAAGGCTCAAAACAATTTAAATGGGTTCAGAATTACAACTTCTGGAATCAAATTCTTACAACAACCACAACTTCTGCCCCAGTTTCTTACTTGAGGACTTTGGATTTTTATTTTGATGAGACCGAACCGTGAGGGTGCCACGTATCCTTAAAAGGAATTAGGTCAAACGTAGTTCATACTGATTCCTTGTTTTTGTTGTTGGAGCGAACGTGCCTTTTACCTCGGCCTGGTGAGGGTGGATGCGCTTTAGCACCAGTTGACCTACTACGAACTTCCTGGGGTGCACTTTCTTGTTATTTGCCCTGGCCATTCTTTGTTGACACAACTGGCCGTGACAGACCAGCGCCAATCCTTTCTCATCAATCAAATTCAGTTGTTCCAAACGAGCTTTGACCCATTCTTCTTCGCCGATTCCTGCTTCGGCCACGAGTCTAAGAGAGGTAATTTCAATCTTGGCCGGTATTATAGCCTTCATTCTATATACCAATAAGTATGGAGTGGCCTCCACTGAAGTGAGGACAGTGGTGCTATAGCCTAACAATGCAAAAGACAACTTCTCATGCCACTGCATGGATCCTTCCACCGTTTTACGAAGTATCATAATTATGTTCTTATTGGCTACCTCAACCACTCCGTTTGCCTTGGGGAGATACAGGGTAGAGTTTCGATGTGTGATCTTGAACGGTTGACATACCTCCCTCATTAGGTGACTGTTGAGGTTTACCCCATTATCAGTGATGATTGTCATAGGGATCCCGAACTGACAAATAATGTTTTTGTACACAAAATTGACCACGGCCTTCTTGGTCACTGCGTTGAAGGTTTTGGCTTTAACCTATTTGGTGAAATAGTCAATAGCAACCAGGATAAATCTGTGTCCGTTAGCAGCTGCTGGCATAATGGGCCCAATGACATCCATGCCCCAAGTAACGAAAGGCCATGGTGCCGACATCGTATGCAATTCAGATGGAGGATAGTGAATTAAGTCTCCGTGTACCTGACACTGGTGGCTTTTGCGCACAAAGCTGATACAATCCTGCTCTATGGTAAGCCCATAATATCTTGCTCGGAGAATCTTCTTTGCCAAAACATATCCGTTCATGTGTGGCCCACAGACGCCAGCATGCAGCTCATTCATGATGGTTGTCGTATGCGTAGCATCTACGCATCTTAGCAAACCAAGATCCAGCATTTTTTTGTATAATATTCCTCCATTGAAGAAAAACCCACTTGACAAATGACGAATTGTTCTCTTCTGGTCACTCGTGGCTTGTACCGGATAACACACTTCTCCTGATATATTCCTTCATGTCATGGAACCAAGGCTCGCCGTCAAACTCTTCTTCCACCATGTTGCAATAAGCATGTTGATCATGGACCCGGATATGTATCTGGTCAACATAAACCTTGTCCGGGTGATGTAACATTGACGCCAAGGTAGCTAGGGCATCGGCAACCATGTTGTGAATTCTGGGGTTATGTCTAAACTCTATTGACCGTAATCGTTGACAGAGATCATGCAAGCATTGCCGGTATGGTATGAGTGTTGTCTCTTGTCTCCCAATCCCCTTGAATCTGGTGTACCAGAAGGTTTCTCAAAACCAAGACTTCCTGGATACCCATGTCCGCTGCTGATCTCAAACCCAAAATGCATGCCTCATATTCAGTCATGTTGTTGGTGCAATAGAAGTGGAGTTGAGATGTGACTTTGTAATGATGCCCTTATTCATAAAGGAGTACCGCTGCTATCCCAATGCCCTTCATACTGGCAGCCCCATCAAAAAATAATCTCCATCCTGGCCTCTCATCCCGTTCCATTTCATTGACGCGCATCACTTCCTCATCCGGGAAATATGTATTCAAGGGCTCATATTCTTTATCTATAGGATTCTCCGTTAAATGATCTGCCAATGCTTGTGCCTTCATAGCAGTCCTAGTCACGTAGATAATGTCGAACTCAGTGAGCAAGATTTGCCATTTCGCGAGCCTTCCTGTGGGCATGGGCTTTCGGAAAATGTATTTCAAGGGGTCTAGTCATGAGATTAGATAAGTGGTGTATGACGACAAGTAATGCTTCAACTTTTGGGCTACCCACATCAAGGCGCAACTTGTCCTTTCAAGATGAGTGTACTTAACCTCATAGGCCGTAAATTTCTTGCTGAGGTAGTATATGGCTTGCTCTTTTCTCCCGGTCACATCGTGCTGAGCACCCAAATGAGTTGATCCAAGACTGTCAAATATAAGATCAAGGGCCTTCCTGGATCTGGCGGGACCAATACTAGTGGGTTTGACAGATATTCCTTTACCTTATCAAAAGCTTCCTGGCACTCTCCCATCCATTTTACCGCAACATCCTTCTTCAACAGCTTAAAGACGGGCTCGCAGATGGTTGAGAGTTGCGCGACGAATCGACTGATGTAATTCAATATCCCCAATAGACTCATTACTTCTGTTTTGTTTCTGAGTGGCGGCAACTCTTGTACAACTTTGATTTTTGAAGGGTCTAGTTCGATGCCTCGGTGGCTAACTATGAATCCTAGAAACTTTCCCGAGGGGACCCCAAATGCACATTTCGCCGGGTTGAGTTTGAGGTCATACCTGCAGAGCCTCTGGAAGAATTTTCTCAGGTCTTTGACATAATTAGATTGCTTCTTGGACTTGATTATTATATCATCCACATAGACCTCAATTTCCTTATGTATCATATCATGAAAAATGGTTGTCATATCCCTCATGTATGTTTCCCCGGTGTTTTTCAAACCAAAAGGCATGACTCTATAATAGTATATCCCCCACAGCGTGATGAATGTCGTCTTCTCTGCATCTTCTTCGTCCATTAAAATATGGTGGTACTCGGTGTAACAATCAACGAATGACCCGATATCATGCTTCGCACAATTGTCAATCATTATGTGGATGTTTGGCAAGGGAAAGTTGTCTTTTGGACTCGCTTTTTTGAGGTCACGGTAATCGACACACACCCTGGTTTTGCCGTCCTTTTTCAGCACGGGCACAACATTAGCTAACCAAGTAGGGTATCGTGTGACGCGAATGACTTTTGCCTAAAACTGCTTGGTCACTTCCTCTTTAATTTTCACAGTCACATAAGTTTTGAATTTCCTCAACTTTTTCTTAACAGGCGGACAAGTTGGGTCAGTATGTAACTTATTAACTACCAAATCAGTGCTCAATAGGGGCATGTCATTGTAGGACCATAAAAGACATCTTTGTACTCGAACAACAATTCGATTATTTCCTCCCTAAGTTGCGGCTACAGATAGACACTTATTTTTGTTTCTCTAATATTATCCAGGCTTCCTAAGTTGATTGCCTCTGTATCATTCAGGTTTGGTTTGGGTTTCTCTTCGAACCGGGTCACCTCTTTACCAATCTCGTCCCATGCCCCTTTCTCATCATACCCTAGTTCATCCTCATGTTCTATTTCCTGAATTATTATTTCTGGACTAGACCTGTTTTGAAGATTGGACCGAGGAGTCCTTATACATGTCAGATCACTGGAAGCAGCATAAAAATAACTGTACATAAGAAAAAGAAAGAAAAGTAAAGAGAAATGAAAACTAGTAGTATGGATGAAAGGGAAATTGCATTTCATTGGAATCGAAGATATCAAATTTACACATCCAAATGGACGGATATAATAACTGAATTGACGAATTTGACGCTAATACAAACTAGACTGAAAGGAAAATCAAAGCCGACTACCACGACTCCCTCCGAGTGGGAAGAGGAGTGGCTTCCCAATTATTGAGCTTTGCTCGTGTTCCCACAAACTACACATCCACCCTGCTTGATCTTCTCTTGACTCGACCATATTCACCTCTTCGAACAGTCTTTCCAATCCTTTATCAAGATCTCCGTCCGCGTCGATCAGCGGGCCAAAAATCTTCGGTCTGGGGCTATTGCTAACACTTGATTTGACAAATGATTTAGACAACCTTGGGATAGGTTTTGGGAGAACCCAAGCTTTTTGTCTCAGCTTCCTGGCTCGCCTTATGTCTGCGGCTGTGGGCTTGAACCCTAAGCCAAAAGTGTCTAGATTCTTTGAAAGGGACACTGGTTGCACAATGCCTTGCATAGAGGCTCCTAACCCCTTGCCGGGCATAAAACCATTTTTCAATATTTCTGAAGCCACCATGACAGATGCAGTTGCTATCTTTGGGGTCATGACGACTTCACCTCCTGGGATTTTCTGTACTGACACCGTATCAGACACCTGGTAGACCCATGGCCCTTTGTTGTCCTGAGATTCAATGAAAGGTACGATCGCGTCACCTGAAGTACACTGATTATCTTTGCCATGCACGACAATCTCCTACCCGTCCCATTCAAATTTGACCATATGATGCAGTGTAGATGGCACCCCTTTGGCTGCATGAATCCAGGGCCTACCAACAACAGATTATAAGAGACTGATACATCCAGCACTTGGAATTCCATGGTGAACTCAACGGGCCTTATAGCTACTTCCAACATTATATCCCCTAAGGTATCTTTTCCTCCGCCGTCGAGTCTTACCCAATATACCCAAATTTACCCATTTAAATTTTGATGTGATGTTGAAATTAGGTTAAAAGATGTTAAGAAGTGAAGAAAATGAGTTAGAAACCACTTACCAATCAGTTTGAAGAAGAAGAATTGCTTAGAAAATCGCCTCTTAAATTTTGAGTTTTTGAAAAGTGAGAAATAACTAAAATATCCCGTGTATTTATGCCCTCCGAACCTCCAGCGTGGACCACGCAAAGACGACCGCGGTTGCACGGCTCACACCGCGGGCCGTGCTAAGGCGGACACAGCCGCACTGGTGGAACTGCAGGTTGTTGGTCCTCTGATGTTTGCAGTGCCAACCGCGCGAGGACGACTGCGCGAGGACGATTGCGCGAGGACGACCACGGCCGCGCGCTAGAACCTGCAGCTTGACCCTGACCTGCAATATCTGGTGTTTTAAGTCTAAGACCTCCCGGAACCTACTTGAAACTCACGCGAGCCCTCGAGGCTCCAAACTAAATATGCACACAACCTCAAAAACAACCTATGGACTTAACCGTGCGATCAAATCGCAAAAATAACATCATACACCTCAGATCGAGCCTCAAAACTCACGATTCTTCCAAATTTTTCATAAGATAAAATTCTCATTTTGGATGCGAAACACGTCAAACGACGTCCGTTTTAAACCAAACTTTACAAAAAGTGTTTCAATCATATATAAGACTTGTACCGGGCACCGGAACCAAAATGCAGACCTGATAACCCAGTCTTCTAATTAGATTTTATTTCCATTTCCTTTAAGTAATTCCAGAAAAAAATTTCACATAAAAATTTATTTCTCAGACTTGGGACCTCGGAATTCGATTCCAGGCATACGCTCAAGTCCCATATATTCCTACGGATTCTCTGGGACTATCAAATCACGGGTCCAGGTTCGTTTACTCAAAATGTTGACCGAAGTCAAATTTGTTCAAGTTTAGTATCAAAATTTGGCATTTTTCTCACAAATTCCATATCTAATCTTTCCGGATACACGCTGGGACTGAACACGCAAATCGAGGCAACCCCGAGAGGAGGTTTTACGGCCTCAGAAGTATAGAACGGAAAATAAACAAGCAATGACCTCATTGGGTCGTCACAATAAAATGGGGAAAATAATTATTATTCAAAGTTGAAGGGGGAGTTTGATTTTTAACACAAAGTTAGGGATGGTAAATGATTTTCACCCGTTAGATATACTATAAATTTACCATGCGTATTGCTACAGTTTCTTTATGGAACAATTATTTATTTATTTATTTATTCAATTCAATACAGTTTTATTTTAAATAGATCATGTATTTGTTTGTGTGGAATTTTCTTTTATAATAAATTATTTAGTGTATAGAGTTTAGCTTATACACGGAAGATTAAGGGTGTGTTTAGCATGAAGGAAACTATTTTCCAAAAAATATTTTTCAATTTTTTCATGTTTGGTTGCCTTAAATGTTTTGAAAAATATTTTTCTTACCAACTCATTTTCCTCCAATTGGAGGAAAATATTTTCCTTATCAAGAAAAGGGAAAACATTTTTCAAATCTCCTTCTCAACCATCCCCACCCTCACCAACCCGCCCCAACCTCTCTCTCCAAAGAAGTTTTTTTTTCAAATTTTAATTTTTTCCATTATCACCTGCCCTACTACCCCCACCCCTTACCCTCCCACAAAAAAATTATTTTTTTTACCTTTATTTTTTTTTACAATTTCAAATTTCTGTTTTTTTTTATTTTTCTACACCACCCACCCTGACCCCCAACTACTCCCCTCCCCCGGAAAAAATACTTCTATATATTTTTCAGTTTGATTTTTTTATTTATCGGTTTAAAGGTTCAAAATTTTACAAGTTTCAAAATTATGAGTTTAGTGATTTTTGTGTTTGGATGTTTATGATTATAAATTATAAAGTTTACGGGTTAAAAATTTCACGATTTCGAAAGTTAAGCGATTCGAAAGATTATGAATTTGTGGGTTCGGAAGGTTGTTGGTTTGAAAGTTTATAGCTTCATCTTTATTATCTAAAATATTTATCAATACTCTTGAGAAGTCATTTTCTTTATTTGCATACCAAGCACCGAGAAATGAATAAAATTACTAGTTATTTTCCAAAAAATATTTTTTTGAAAAATATTTTTCATGAAAAGCATTTTCCGTTATACCAAACACTCATCGATTCTTATAAGTCAGAAAGTTTATGTTCACAATGTAATAATGAAAGGACAAACCATCGGAATGGTTGTAGCACAAAATTAAATATAATTTATCTTTAATATGAGAATTGTTTAATTCCAACTTCTTGTGCTAGTACATTTTGTATGTATTGAATGGATCAAGTAGAGATATGTATTTTATACTGACTTAATAAAATAACTTCTCTACTTCATTCAATATACTTATACTCTTAATCTTGATATAATTATTATTAGTTGTAATAGTAAATATTATATTTATTTATTAAAAAGCGAGATTCTTTCGTAGGTCAATAAGCCTTGTAAATTGGACAATAATGATATACATTAGCGAAGTAATAATTAGTTGATAGAATCCATGTCTCTGTATTTGAGATTGATGATACTCCTTTATGAAATCTTATAAGTTTTCATGTATAAATCTTGCCGTTGGATTTTATATCTGTCACATGAAATAAGTTAAGTGAAAGTCGAAAAGAAGTAATCAATAAAATAAATTATCAGTAATTTAGTTTGATTGGTTAGTATCTGAATCTTAACATAAGTTGTTAAATATGGTTTTATAGAAGAATTTCAAAATTGAGCTAAAGAGTACAATTATGAATTTTTAGTGGAATAATTCATAGTTTATTATGGAAGAAATTAATTTTAAATTACGAAATTAATTCCATAATATGAAGCCTTGTTTATTAAATTCTATAGTCTACATAATAGGGAATAAATGAAACTTTTCCTTAGTGGAAGAAGAAACCTAACAGGTTTTAGAAAAGGGTTTTAACCTAAAAAACATAGCTATATATACATGGTATATAGCTGGCCACTTTTTAGACTAAAAAAACCATACATTTTTCTTCCTTGAATTTTGTCCAACCAAAGTTCTCTCTTTCCGGATATTATTTGGTAATACGGTGTGAGCACCTAATTTTTGCCCTACATGAAAATAACTCCTAAATAAATACATCAAGAATAATTTTTATGAATTTTAGAAGTATTTCTTTATTTAGTTGCATTTCACGCATGCTTCATACTTTAAAATTATAAAAAAACCATAAAAAATTATCACTTTTTTCATTTCATGCCATCTTAGGTTTAATTTGTATTTTTAGGAATTAATTACTTATCAAGTTGTAAAATTAATACATTAAAATTACAAAAAAAGAATATTTTAGAAATTTCAAATGCATGTTTTAGTTAATTTAATTTAGTTAAGTATTAGAAAAAGTAAATAGTTTAATTTTGCAAAATTAAGTTTGATTTAGGAAGTTTGAATGACCACGTTTTGAAATAAATTTGAAGGAAAATGGGGCCTTATTTTCTTTTAAAAAAAATCGGATGGGCCAATTTGGCATGACCCAGAATTTTCCTAACCTGGCCAATCCAATGCCCCTCTCTTTAAAACCGGCATTTTGCTAGATCTAAAGGGACTCTCTCCCATCTGAAAAAAAAATGAAGAGCAGACCCTTGGAAAACGGCGCATGGTCCCCCTTCTTGGTTTCTTCTTCGTTTTACCCCCAAAAACCACAACGGAGAAGAGAAGATCTCATTTCCCTTACACCTAGATAGCAACGACAACCCCCATTCCTCAAGCTTCATCCATTTTTTGTTATTGCTCGCCGAAGCTCCGGCGACCATTTATCCTCCCCCTCTCGTTCTATTGTAAAACGCTGCTGCCGGAGGTATGATCAGCCTGGCGGCGACCATCATTGAACCACAGTGGTGTATCGCCTCTGTGACGATCTAAAGGGCCATCACCTGTTTCCTTACTCATTTTGTGCTGTCGAGGCTTTGAAAACCTCATTTGCCTGAATAATCCGAGCACGTAACCGGAAAGCTTAAATATGAATTACATGAGAAAAATGCTAAATTTTGATATTAAATTGAATAAATTTGACTTAGGTCAATATTTTGGGTAATTGGACTTGGACCTGTAATTTGACGGTCCCGGCGGAGGGTCCGCAGGAAAATATGGGACTTGGCGTATGCCCGGAATCGACTTCCGAGGTCCCAAGCCCGAGAAATGAATTTTTGTGTGAAAATATTTTCTAAAAATAATTAAGGAAATTGAAACCTGGTACAAGTCTTATATATGGTTTAAGCACTTTCTGTAAAGTTTGGTTGAAAACGGACGTCGTTTGACGTGTTTAGGATTTAAAATGGAAATTTGATGTTTTATGAAAATTTGGAAGGAGTCGTGAGTTTTGAGGCTTGATGCGATGTATATGATGTTATTTTGGCAATTTGATCTCACAGATAATTATGTATGATGTTTTCGAGGTTGTGTGCATATTTAGTTTGGAGCCCCGAGGGCTCGGGTGCGTTTTGGATAGGCCAAGGATTGCATTTTTTGAACTTTGGAAAAACTCGGTATACTCAGCTTTGTGATCTTCGCATTGAAGATCATCTCGCAATTGCGAACTCGCAAATGCGAGCTCGCTAATGCGAGCTTTGCATTGCAATTGCGAATTTTGGGACTTTGGCCAATGATCGCAAATGCGATCTCAACGTTCGCAAATGCAAAAGTAGGGGGGTCGCAAATGCACCCTTTCCCTTCGCAAATGCGAGAACTGGGAAAATGGGAAGGGTTTGCAAATGCGAACACAGTCTTTGCAAATTCCCAAGCCAACAGAGTCGGGGTTCACAATTGCGAACCCCAGTTCGCATATTTCACATCTGAGACCTAGCAAATTCTATACTTAGTCGAATTAGAACCTTTTTCACCATTCTTTGAAAACACAAACTGCTTGGGCGATTTTTCAAGAGCAAGGTTTCTGCCAAACATTTGTAAGCTAGTTTTTACTCATTTCTTTCAATCTTTAACATCATTTAACCTGTTTTTAACTTAAAATCAAGGATTTCAATGGGTGAAATTGGGGATTTTGGGTAGAACCTAGGTTTTTCTAAAATTGGGGATTTGGACCTCAACTTGAGCTCCGATTTCAAAACAAATCATAGATGTGAGTTCGCGGGTGAATGGGTAACCAAGTTTTGGTCTGAACCTCGGATTTTGACCACGCGGGCCCGGGGGCGTTTTTGGACTTTTTGGACAAAACTTTGGGAAAGTCATTTTTATGCATTCAAATTGATTCATCTAGCAATTATTGATGTATTTAAGTAATTTGTGATTAGATTCAAGTGGATTCATGGATGAATCGAGGGGTAAATCTATAATTGCGGTTTGAGTTGAGTTCAAAGCATCGAGGTAAGTGTTCGGTTTAACTCTAGCTTGAAGAATTAGGAGTTGAGTCGTATTTGCTATGTGTTTATGTTTTGTACTTATGCGTATGGTGACGAGTATCCATATGTTGGTGTCGAGCATGACCGTGGGTCTTAAATTGATAGTTGTGAATTCTTAGCTGATCCTATAAAAGCTTTGATTGATGATCCTTGATACTGAGTATCGGTTTTAATTGTGCCGAGTAGAAACTGAAGAGAATTGGTTATAGCTGACTCTCCTTTGCCGGGACACTTGAATTGTTATTATTGTATTCCATTGCAAGGAAGTTATTACATTGCTTGTTCCCTTGCCGGGATTATTTTATGTATTGTGTTGGAAGTAATGGGATCGGGTGGTATGCCTACCACAAGATATTGTTGAAATGGGATCGGGTGGTATGCTTACCATAAGATTTTGATGAAAGGGGATCGGGTGGTACGCCTACCACAAGATATTGATGAAATGGGATGGGTGGTACACCTACCACAAGATATTGATTGAAATGGGAGCAGGTGGTAGCCCTACTACGAGATATTGATTGAAATAAGAGTTGGTGGTACGCCCACCACAAGTTATGATGAAATGGGATCGGGTGGTATGCCTACCACAAGATATTGATTGAAATGGGAGCGGGTGGTACACCTACCACGAGATATTGATTGAAATGGGAGCGGGTGGCATGTCTACCACAAGTTATAATGAAATGTGATCGAGTAGTACGCCTACCAAAAGTTATATTGAAATAGGATTAGATGGTACGCCTACCACGAGATATTGAGAAATGGGATCGGGTTGCAAGCCTACAACGAGATGAGCATTTAAAGTGAAAGTTGTTTATCTATTATGTTTCGTGTTAGCAGCTTTATAGTTGGTTTCTTTGTCAGTTCTGAGAATGTTGTTCATTTTTGCTATCCCGAGAGCATGTTTTCCTTCCCCAGTTTTACTTGTTTATTTCCTACTGTTCCTTTCGCCATATATTATGCAATTGCACAGGTTTATTTGGAGTTTGGTCCTAGCCTCGTCACTATTTCGCCGGGGTTAGGACAGACACTTAAAAGCACATGGGGTTGGTTTTGCTGATGCTACACTCTGTACTTATGTGCAGATACCGGAGCAACTTTTGAGCAGCAGCAGTAGCCTGGGAGCAAGCATTCAGTCCAGTAAGATACCGAGGTAGCCTTGCAAGCGTCCGCAGGCAACGACATCTCTACTATCTTTATTTCAGTCCGCATCTCATGTATTTCGAGACAAACAATTTGCACTTTCTTTCAGACATTGTATTTAGTGAATCTTAGTAGTTCGTAAGTTATGTGACACTAAATTTTGGGTAGAGAATATGTTGAACTTCCGAATTGTTATTCGTTTTCATTATTATTAAGTCTTCCGCTTGTTTAGTTAAATCAGTTGCTTTTATCTTATTATTGATAAATATTAAAAAGGATTATGTAGTTAAGGAGTTGTAATTAATATTTGACTTGCATATCTCGCATCAGTAGACGCCATCACGATCCCCGAAGGTTTAAAAATTCGGACCGTGACAGCCTCCCTCTTGAACGCTGGCGATCTGACAAGGCAGACCCATTGGGATTCCACATCTGGCCGAAGGAGTCTCAAATTGGACTCAAAAATATTAACTCTGGTTTCGGATTTTTCTTCCTCTGATTCTGGGTTTGTTTGTTGCTGTTGATTGCTGAAATTTTTGCTGAGTTTTGATTGAGTTTATTTCGGTTTTTAGTCAGTTTATTCAAGCTTTCTTGTTCAACCAGGTTAGTTTGGAAACTTCTCTGTATTATGCTTTAATGGGTGATTAAAATGGCTGATTCTTTGTTTCGTGTCTTTAGATCTACTCAATCTTTTAATTTCTATTAATTCCATGTGATATGAATGTGTAGTTTGAGTCAATGAAACAAATTTGGAACATAATAAGAAAGAATGTAATTATGACCCTAAGTTGAAATTTTTGCTGTGAATTAGTTGATCATTTTAGGTTGAAATGCACTTTTTTTAGCTTGAGATTTCCTTTTATTATCATAATATCTAATGTGCTGCGTCTCATAACTATTTGTTATCCTTCAAATAAACTTGTCGCTCAAAGAGATGTTTTTCCGTTGAATCACAAAGGGAAGCAACATATTATGGACATTCGTGGAATTTGAGTTATAAATTATTAATTATATTTTGCAAAAAGACTCTCCCTACAAAAATGTACACATCGTCCTCACTTTGCTGTAACAAAATACATAAACGTGTTCATTTCTTTTGATATTAAGTTATTGAAATCTGTAACTGGATTTTTGGTTGAATTACGTTCTTTTCTTATCGCCCCAGCACACGCATTTTAATGAAGTTCCAGCAAACTAAAGTTGCGGCCAGCTTTGGTTACCAAAATCTCGTCCATGTTTGAACGAATCTGGATCTTGACCCCCATTAGCCTTAATATGTAACACTCAATAATTTCAAATTAATTTAGGAAAATCATTAATACCGTAGTTGCTTTAAGCCCGATTTAAATTTAGTATTGTGATTATATATAGGTTTGTGTAATATGATCGCAAATTTAATTCTAAACAACTCGAGGGATGTGTTAGCTCAACTTCAACCAAATTTTTCTTAATAAAATAAACAAAGCTTTATTATTCGTCGACACGTTTACGTGACATGAATTTTGACGCGCCAAAAGAAAATAGTATACGTACACGTAACTCAAATTTTTAATTACGAATGAATAAAGTGATTTAAAAGCGGTAAAAAAATAATTACACATAGGTCTTAAAAATGAGTAGTTAAACAATTAAGCCAAGTACAAATTGGTAAGCGACCGTGCTAGAACCACAGAATCCGGAAATGTCTAACACCTTCTCCCGGGTTAACAAAATTATTTATTCAGAATTTGTAGTTCGCAGATTTCAAAAGAAAAGTTGAATTTCATCGATTTGGGATTTTAACATAAACCGGTGACTTGGGACACCAATTTAAATATTCCAAGTGGCGACTCTGAAAATTAAATAAATAATGTCACTTAAATTGAAAAAACTCTCTATATACTGCCCTCTCGATGTGTGTGCAAAAAAAGGAGGTGTGACATACAGTAGAAGACTGTGGAAATTCGTTGAGGTCTTGCTGCTCTGGAACTGGAGAAGGATATTAATTTGCTTTTGTCACACTTCAAAAGCTATCTCGAATAATCTTCGTATTTGCTAATTGTTTAATTTACACGTAAATATAATATTATAACTGCTTTCATTGTGATATATAATCCAACATACCCATGACAAAAAGGATTAGCGGGTGTTGTGGTGTTGGAGTTGTATTAAAGGCGTGTGTGACTCGGCGCGGGTTCAATTTTCACTTGATTTGTGATTAGAAGTCTTTTTTCATTATTTTAGGTTGCGTTTGAATAGTTGTACGCTTATACAATGTAATTGGTATAACAATTGGGATTTTTACATATACATTTCATATATCAAACCTTATTACCATTATCGTGCCTTGTTTGGTTATTATCCGCATATTCCATATTTTCGTTACCAAATATGTACCAAACCATATGTGGCTGATTTTATAGCCTAAAATTGCGCCACATTTTAAGGCTCCCAATTAATATTTTATTCTCTCCCAATTAAAGCATCAATCAAAAACGGATATGGCTGATTTTATAGCCTAAAATTGCGCCACATTTTAAGGCTCCCAATTAATATTTGATTCTGTCCCAATTAAAGCATCAATCAAAAACGGTAAAAAAACTTAGCCAGCGTGAATCTCTCCAGATTTCAGTTTCGAAAATCACTCATCCTTCTTCCATTTTGTAGTTCTTCCAGATTTCTGTTTCAAAAATCTTTCATTTTTCTGCATCAAATACTGAAATCAGAATTTACAGCGTGATAGTCAATAAAATTGTAGTTCTTTCAGATTTCAGTTTCGGAAATCACTCATTCTTCTACAATGTCAAAAATTCCGATAATGCTGAAATGTAATGGTTATTGGGATAACTATGGCAGATTCCGAAATTTTGAAGTTGATTCTATTTTGGTTGATGATAATGCAAACTACGAAATTCTCCAGTCTACAATTACAGAACAATTATCGATTGATACATCGGATAAAATTGTAGAAATAAAATACATTGTGAACAATAATTGTCCTCCGTTGCACATCAGATATATTCTTGTTTGGTGCAGAAAAAAAAACAAAAAAAAAAGTAGCTGTTGCAGTGTTTCTAGTGTATTTTTAAAATGTAGTCAAATGTGGGTAAATGTAGTTAAGGTTTATATGCAGTGGTTCTAATGTATTTTTAAAATGTAGTCAAATGTGGGTAAATCTAGTTAACGTTTATATGCAGTGTTTCCAGTGTGTTTTTAAAATGTAGTCAAATGTGGGTAAATGTAGTTAACGTTTATATGCAGTGTTTCCAGTGTGTTTTTAAAATGTTGTCAAATGTGGGTAAATGTAGTTAACATTTATATGCAGTGTTTCCAGTGTGTTTTTAAAATGTAATCAAATGTGGGTAAATGTAGTTAACGTTTATATGCAGTGTTTCCAGTGTGATTATAAAATGTAGCCAAATGTGGGTAAATGTAGTTAACGTTTATATGCAGTTTGTTTGTAGCTGATTTGTAAAAATTACTTTACAAATTACAAATCAACTAGACTGTAACTACATATATATCATGTCTTCTAATCACAGTTCCAAACAACACTATAAAATTGCAGACCACATATCAACTACATTGTGACAGACAACATATGCTACATTTTAACTACAAGCAACTATACTGTAACTAGAGAATTATTGAGCATGTACAATGTAACTACTTTTATATACTGTATTTTTATCACAGTTCCAAATAAAAAGTACAATAAACTACATTAAACTATAAAACCTATAATTAACTACAAATTTGAGTCAACAGTCACAGTTTCAAATAAAATGTACATTAAACTACATTAAACTACAAACACTACAATTAACTACAAATTTGATTCAACAGTACATTTTGCCAATTAACTACAAATTAACTCCAAAAAATTACAATTAACTACAATTTGTATAAACAACCCTAGTATGCAATAATACAGTACATTTAGACAAAAAACACTTAAACACCAAACAAACACTTGCATTCTATTTTTTGGCAAAAAATATTAAACTACAACACATTGAGGAGAAAAAAAAGGGGAGAAATGTGGCGGATGAAATTGAGAAAACTACAACACAGTGACTGAATATGTGTTTTCTTGAGAAAACTTTGAAGAGGGTTCGGAAATGGCGGATGAAATTGAAGCACTGAGAGAGAGAGAATTGTTTTGTAGAGGGTTTGGGACTTTGATGCAACCGTAGGACTGAAAATATGGCGGATGAAACTCTCGATCTGAAACAATGGCAACCTTCGACAATGGAGGATGACAATGGAGGATGAAATTAAACCAGAGAAATCAGAGAATACTGTCTTGGTAAATAAACGTGGGTGGGGGGGGGGGGGTGTAATTAAAAAAGGGGAGAAATGCATCGGTTTTGGTTGGAAGAAAGAGAAGAACGTGTAAAAAAAAAATATGAAAAGATTTTCCACAAATCAAGCCTCTAATTAATAGTTGATCCTTAAACCTTAAAGATAAATTTTGGTACATAAATTGAAAGGTGGTATACTTAAATATAATAAACACTAACCTTAAACATGAGTGATTATACGGTTTGCTATATGGGATGTATATGTAAAAATCCCATAACAATTTTACATTAAAGAAAATAAACACTCACAACCTTAAAATCTTGAATTCATCACTGCCTACCAAAAGTGCCTTACCCAGGGCAGGATAAGTGACTTAGAAAGTTTTAAGATGCTAAATAATTCAATTTGATACAGTTTTTAAGGTAGAAAATGTAAACCACAGGACCCATCACATTCTTGAACACTGTTGGCCCGTTTGTCAACATCTTCTCCATTCAAAAAGAAAAAGGATAAAATGTTGATATTATGTAGTATTCTTTTATGGATCATAGCCACAATTCAAGGTTGACAATTTCGATCTTATACACACTAGTTTTACTAGTTTTTCCTTGAGAACGTATAAAGAGGGGACATGAGGAAGGGGCAGTGAATATGTTCATTAATGCACGTAACTTGTTTTGGGGGTTCCTTGTTTTAGGATGTTTCTTTCTGATCCTGCGAATTCATAGCATGTGATGCATTTTGACTATTATAACTTTTATAAGCCAATAATCTTCTATATATATTTGGTTTGCACATGCATTTTATAACTAGAATATTTTTTCTGAATGTTCAATTACATAAAAGGTAGTGTAGATGTGTAATCATGTCGTGTATATTTTTCTTGTAAAAGAAATCATAACCGTATACACACAGACACACAACAGAAACACATACGTGTATATATATATATAGACACTATATTAGATGTATCTGTTTGTAAATTGATTTATTGACTTATAACTTACTCAAGTATATCATTGAATATTAAAAATAAAATCTCTCACCTATATCTATATATATACACACATATATACATACACACAGAGAGACACTATATCAAATATATTTATTTGTAAATTATCGACTTATAACTTAATATTAAAAACAAAACCTCTCAACTATATCTATACACAAACACACACACACATATATATATATGTAACACATTTCATTGTACTACTTTAATTACATATATAACATTAACATGTTATAGTATATGTTATTGTGTTCATCCATTGATTTACAAAAATATTAACGGATTACATTTATATTATTTAGATAGTAAATATAAAAGTAATTTAAAATTTGACCAATGTAGACCAAATAACCGACCAAAGTTGGTCGGTTTCTTTCTAGATATTAAAAAAACGACCAAAGTTGGTCGGTAAATGCTTCCTCTGTATTAATCGACCAAATTTGGTTGGTAATTTTAAATAAGATTTCTTTATATCTTATAAAATATTTTAAATAATAATATAACTATTAAAATTTTACAACCGGATCCCATATTACTGACCAATGTTGGTCGGTAATGTGAAATTTTGATTGACTACATAATGTTGACCATCTGGGTCAACCTGCTGATCACTTTACCGATCAAATTTGGTCGGTAATTTATATAAAATAACTATAAAATATTTTTCTCCAATTTATCGACCAACTTTGGTCGCTAATCTGGACAGACCAATTGTGGTCGCTAAATTTCAGACTTCTAATAGTGTGTAAGGATGCGTGAAATAAGCCCCTCACTAAGCACATCTCGTGTGCCTGCACTCTCGTGTTATTCCGGAGGGATGGATCTTAGTCTAAGGCTGATCAGATCAAAATCAACGATCAATAACACCCAATCCAATATTGGGCCTTGACACAAGTGTCACCTCAATAACAATATCAACACGGCTCTATGGCCCAAGCATGATCAATCTACTCGAGTCTCAATAGTCAAACATCTCACATTACCAATAATCAGAATACCACATGAAACATACCAACATGCTTCAACTCCAGTGAAACTCGTGTCATACACAGTGACACTAACAATATATGAGATAACATATAAAAAGGTGTACACTCACAGAGATATAATACACATATATCATAACATGACTTACAATATGACTGTAGTTAAGGAAAATAGCTCAAATAGAAAAATATCCCTTCCATATCTTCAATAGGTAAGCACTTAGCTTAGGCATGATTTCTGACATGGATAATTTCTCACATAGTCATACAAATGGGAAAAAAATGATTTATCAAAGAAGCATGAGAGCAAAATAAGGCATAAAATAGACTTAAGTCTAATTGGAACATGAATAATCAAAGTGAATGCATATACGCTCGTAACCTCACACGTGAGTCACCCTTAAAATATAATAAATATCATATCTATCAGAGAAAATACCCTCAAACCAAAACTAGGCAAGATACATACCTCGAATGAATGAGAATTGATGGTAGGCTAGGAGCTCGTGATTTAGCTATATTTTGCACTCTAATTACTACATTTTGGTTGTATTTGATCCCAACTATTAGTACTTTGTACTCATTCCATGTGTTATATTGTGTAGGATGTGACTTTGAGTAAATGAACAAGTTTGGAGCTAAAATGGATGATTAGGAGCTTTGATGAATGAGTAAAAGCCCAAGAAATTAAGCCAGTATCACGCCCGGGGGTCGAGGACCTTGTCTAGATATCAAAAGGTGAGAAAAAAAATTAATCTAAGAATAATTCAGCATTGCACCACGCCATGTGTCCTGGGGCACGGGGCACTAGTGAAAATTTCCTGCATAGTGAAAAAGCGGCCTATGACCTTTCCCTCTAACTAGTGCAAATTTCCTTCATAGTGGATTTTAAATCTAGTTCTTTGCGTAAATTAGTTTATGGAGCTTTGAATTGGTTGCAACTTTACTCACCAATTTATTTAATTGAAAGAGGAATCAACAACAATGAAAATAATAATAACCCAGTAAAAATCTCAAGTGGGGTCTGGGGAGGGTAGTGTGTACAAAGACCTTATCCCTATTCCGAGGGAGTAAAGAAACTATTTTCGGTAGAGTCTAGACTCAAGAAGACGAAGAGAGAGACAATATATCAAGTACTATCAACATAAAATTGTAGAAATAATGACAAAAACATAAGAACCGGATGATAGATTCCAAGCACTAACAATAATTAGCAGATAAGGTCCGACACAAAGAAAAACTATAGAATAGAACAAAACAACATGAGCCACTAACAATCTAAGACAAAACACCTATTAGACTATCCCTACACTTGTACAAAGTATAAACAATGCTCAACTTTCTCATAACCTACAACCCTAATAGCCAACCTACACACCTTGCTATCAAGGGTCATGTCCTTGGAAATTTGAAGCCACGCAATGCCCTCTCTGATCCCTATCTCCAATACTTCTTAGACCGTCCTCTACCTCTTCTCATACCGGTCAAAACCCACCGCTCACACCTTCTTACCGAGGTATCTAGGCTTCACCTCTGTACGTGCCCAAACAATCTGAGCCTCGCTTCCCGCATCTTGTCATTAATATGAGTTATTCCTACCTTCTCTCGAATATCTTCATTCCTAATCTTATCCATCATAATGTTTCCGTACATCTACCTCAACATCCTAATTTCTGCTATTTTCATCTTCTGGATATGTGAGTGCTTCACTTGCCAACACTCAGCCCCACACAACATGGCTGGTTTAACCACCGCTCTGTAAACTTACCTTTGAGTGGAGGCACTTTTCAGTCACCACAGTACTCCATATGATAGTCTTGACTCATCCATCATACCCCTATACGGTGTGTAAATCCTTGTTAATCTCCCAACCCCCTGGATAACTGACTCAAGGTACTTGAAAATGCTCGCTTGGAGATGACCCGTGATTCAAACCACACTTCCGCACCTGCTTCCCTCGACTGCTTGCCAAACATGTGCTCCAGGTATTCCGTCTTAGTCTTGCTCAACTTAAAACTCTTAGACTTAAGGGTCTGTCATCAAACCTCCAACCTCTCATTAATGCCTCCTCACATCTCATTGATCGAAGCTATGTCATTAGTAAATAACATACACCATGGCACCTCCCTTGAATTGGCATGTCAGTGCGTCCTTAACCAAGGAAAATAGGAATGGACTGCGCGCAAATCCTTGGTGTAACCCAACAACAACCGGAAAATGCTTCGATTTGCCTCCCACTGTCCTAACCTGAGTCTTAGCTCCATAATACATGTCCTTAATTGCCCTAATGTAGGCAACCGATACACCTTTAGCCCAAGCATATCCAAAAAACCTCTCTATAGACTTTGTCATACACTTTCTCCAGCTCAATAAACACCATGTGTAAATCTTTTTTCCTATTCCTGTATTACTCCACGAACTGCCTAATATGGTGGATAGCTTTCATAGTCGAATCACCAGGCATGAACCTAAACGGATTGTCAGATATAGACATCATCCTCCCCATTCTCACTTTTCCACCCTTTTCCAAGGATAAGAAGAGGTTGATAGGAAAAGGAATGTTTTGGTGATTATATTTGCATCATATTTTTTGGTTTAATTTAGTTATTGTTTTAAGTAATCGAAAGAGCTTATTTAATTGTTGATTAAATCAAGTTAGGATGATATTCGAGAGACGTTTTCTTGAAGACTAATGCACTAATGCATTTTTTCATATTTTCATGGTGCTTTATATTAGTTCACCTGGTAGAGTTAATATTTAATCGAGAGAGGAGTCTTAGCTACACGTTTGAACTAATCATCGAGTGAATTCGTAAGAATTATTATAATATTATAATGAATTGAACTATAGTTAGATCATGTATATCTATCTTGCACCTATCCTGCCACGACCCTTATTTGTCTCACTGGTATTTTTATGTTGCTCATTTCTTGTTCTCCGTGATCAATATTTAATTGCTTTAGTTTTAGTAGTTAATTTTAGTCCATAATCATTCAAATCAAAGTGTTAATCATCATGAATAACGTTAAACCATAAACTACTAGAACATTATTTAAATCCAATTCATGTGGAGACGATAATTAAACTAGACTATCTTTGGCTAGCGAGCATCAATTTCATTGATATTACGCTCATCAGATTTTGGTGCCCTTGTCGGGGATTAGTAATCAATGGTGTTCAAAATAGTTTTTGATGCTAATTGAGGAATCAATTTTATTTTATTTTTCACGATTTTACTCTTCCCTATGCAGAAAAAAGGTTAAGTTTGTTGGTGTATAACTCGATCTTCTTCAAAAGACGTAATACCCTACAAACTGGGGTTGCAAAAACACTTGCAACAATTGATAAAAGAGAAAGAATTCACTGGGAAATTCTTGGGAAAATATTCAACACAAGAGAACATGGCTAAAAATGGTGAGGATGTTGTTGATTTGGTTGCACGGGAAGTATCCCAATGGGAAGCGACTGGACGGGCAGCCGCTGAATCAGCTCTCAGAGATGATGAAATGGTTGACCGGAACCGAGGATGGAGATTCAACCTGATCCAACCTCTGCTTGAAGACAAATTTGAAAATAATATGCCCAGGCCTGGACAATCACAGGGAGACTACGTCGGGCTAGTCTACAACTAAGGAGTATCTAGTATGCGACCTACTCCAATCACAACCTATAATTTTGAGATCAAGCAAGAGCTACTTCAGACCATTCAGAACAATTGTATCTTCCGAGGCAAACCCAATGAAGATCTAAATACTGATGGATTTTGATAAGATTATGAATAACTTTTAGCACAACCGGGTATCAAAAGATGATATCTACTTGAGAAAACTCCCCTTTTCACTGGGGGAAGATGCGAATCACTTGTTGCAGAGTTTGCCGACTGGGCCAATTCAAATTTGGAAGACATGACAAAGAATTTCCTTGAAAAATATTTTTTAGATGCAGAAACATGGAAAGTTTGAAGAGAGATCCAGAACTTCGAGTAGAAAGATACAGAAATGGTGTTCGAAGAATGGAAAAAATTTAAGGATATTGTGAGAAGATGTGAGCATCATGAAGTATACTTTTGGATGAAACTCAAATATTTCTCGGAAGGGCTGACACCCTCGAGTAATAAGACGCTAAACAACGCATTTGGGTTCTTATGAAGAAAACTCCCAAGAGGATTGTTGTAATTCTAAACAAATTATTTGAAGATGTAAATAAATGGCCTTATGATACTAAGAGAAGGAAAAAGGTTGAGGTGCATCAAGTTGTCTGTAATACATCAGGCAAGCCTAGCTAGACACCATGGCCAAAGAGATAGGAAAGTTTACTTTCGCCATGGTCTAGAGGTAGTAATTCTCGATTTGTGATTTTTATGAAATTGGTCATCCAACGCATGAGTCTCACACCTCGATTACAGATAGAGTGGTAAAAGATGTGGGGATATTGGACAAAGGAAAATACCAAAGTGGCAATAATTTTAACTCCATGGGGCAGAGTCACCTAGGTTTTTCTTGGGGTTCACAAGGTTGTAGTGCAAACGCATTGCAGCACAATAACTCTAGACCCCAGAGACACGGAGCTCCAAGTTTCCAAAATCAACAAAGGTAGAAATATCATACTAAACAGTCTAATCAGTCTAGCATGGAAAATCTGATGAAGGTCTTTATTATTAAGACAGATGAGAGGTTGGAAACCTATGGCTCGGGTATATGAGAACATGGCATGGCTATCTAAGAACATGGCATGGATAATCGAAACTTAGAAAGACAGGTGGGGTAACTAGCTAATCTATAATTTGAGGGGGTTCCACGAACGCTCCCTACTAATACTAAAAGAAATCCAAAAGAGACAATAAATGCAGTGTCTTCTAAAAGTGGGCACGTATTGGATGATCTCAGGTAAAAAAAAAAAGGATGAATTTATTGAATGACATGTAGAGATTGTGGAGGAGTAGAAAAATAGCAACTTTCAAAAAGGTGAAGTGATAGTAGATGATGGTCTAAACAAGAAAGCTAAGACTAGAGCGAAGAAGAAGAAGAAATATAGAAATTCAATGAGTGAGGAGACTGAGGAAGGCAAATACATGCCTGCTCTACCTTTTCCTCAAAAGCAGAGAAGAGACAAGAAGGACAAACAATATGGGAGTTTCCTAGATGTGCTTAAACATGTGTATTTTAATCTATCATACATGGAGGTTCTTTCACAAATGTCATCCTCTGCTAAGTTTCTAAAGGAGATATCATCAAAAAAGAGAAAGGTGAAAGAGATGTCGGTTGTGAAGCTCACAAAGTATTATAGAGTTATTATGCAAAACAGGCTCTCTCGTTAGTGTGGAGATCCAGAAAGTTTTACTATACCTTGCTCTTTGGGAAGTACTAAGTGTAAAAAGTCTTTGTGTGATTTAGGTGCTTCTATTAATCTTATGCCTTTGTTTATTTTTAGGAAATTAGAGAGAGAGAAAGAGAGATTAGAGAAATCAGATTGATACCCATGTCCTTGTAGTTGGCGGATCATACCACAATTATACTTGGAGGAATAGTAGAAGATGTGCTAGTTCGGGTGGATAAATTTATGTTCCCCGTGGACTTTATTATGGTGAAGATGGAAAAGAATATGGAGTTCCCTCTTATTTTGGGGATACCCTTCTTGGCTACAGGCAGAGAATTCTAGACATTCATGAAAGGCAACTCATGCTCAAAGTGGGAGAAGAAGGGTGATATTCAAAATGGAAGGAGCAGCAGGAGCCCTAAAAGAGTGAACTCGATAGAGTAAGCATGATAATTGTGGGGTATACCCAAAGAAGGAAGAAATAAATCTCTTATCATGGATGTGTGCACTAGGTTGGGCGTGCAAAAGAGATCCCGATTTTGATTCAGACCTCAACCGATGATTCGGGGGAGTTTCCTTTACTCTTCCTTTTTATTTGTATGTCATGGGAAAATGCCACAATTTTGAAGTGTGGGGTGGGGATGTAAATATATACATATGTGTTTGTTTTATTTTATTTTATTTGAAATTATTTTGACTTTTCTTGATGATGGATTTCCTCAACTGTATTCTTGATTGATCAAAGTCAAAGAAAACAAAAATTTCTTTCATATTTATTTTTATTTTCTTAGGTAATGTAACAATTTCCCCTTGGGTTTTCTTTGTAACGGTTATTTTCAAGGGTTTTACTTGCACCCGGAGTACTTAGTTTTTCTTTTGTCAGGAATAGGGAAGTCTTGTGCTGTTGTGATAAATGGAGATAACTGTAATTAATTATGTTGTGCCTTGAGAGTGGTGAGTTCTTAAGTCATGACTTGTAGGCTCAGTTCTTGACTTTTGGATAAGTGCCTGAATTTGTTTGATTTTGATGTTCCTTAACTGCGTTGACTAGAGAGTAAGGATGGATCCGGTCCTAAGTAAGCTCTATGCCAATATGTGTGTGAGGATTTTATTGATATTCTATGCATGTCAGTTGATTTCTAGAACTTCCCTTGTGTGTTTGCAAAGTGAAATAACAGTCTTGTTCATTCTAGGAAGTGATATAAGCATTTCTTTATTGAGCCAGATATATGTTTTACTCACTTAATTCTGATGTATTTTAGTTAGCCCTGTTGAGCCTGTAATACTATTTCTTTGAAAACCACACTACAAGCTCGACAAGCTGAGTAACAAGCAAGTATCTAGGTTATTTTCCCCTTGGGTTTTCTTTGTAACGGTTATTTTCAAGGGTTTTACTTGCACCCGGAGTACTTAGTTTTTCTTTTGTCAGGAATAGGGAAGTCTTGTGCTGTTGTGATAAATGGAGATAACTGTAATTAATTATGTTGTGCCTTGAGAGTGGTGAGTCCTTAAGTCATGACTTGTAGGCTCAGTTCTTGACTTTTGGATAAGTGCCTGAATTTGTTTGATTTTGATGTTCCTTAACTGCTTTGACTAGAGAGTAAGGATGGATCCGGTCCTAAGTAAGCTATATGCCAATATGTGTGTGAGGATTTTATTGATATTCTATGCATGTCAGTTGATTTTTAGAACTTCCCTTGTGTGTTTGCAAAGTGAAATAACAGTTTTGTTCATTCTAGGAAGTGATATAAGCATTTCTTTATTGAGCCAGATATATGTTTTACTCACTTAATTATGATGTATTTTAGTTAGCCCTGTTGAACCTGTAATACTATTTCTTTGAAAACCACACTACAAGCTCGACAAGCTGAGTAACAAGCAAGTATCTAGGTTACCTCAAAGGAACTAATATATCAAGGGCTCAACTAGCCATTCTTACCAAATCTCATCATGCCTTTTATAAGAGAAACTAAGGGTGTAAATGGCGGTTCCGAACCGGAACCGGAGCGGAACCGCGGCCCTGACGGTTCTGCCGGTTCCGGCGGTTCCGGTTCCGGCGGTTCCGGTTCCGCCGGTTCCCGGGAACCGTGGCGGGGCGGTTCTGCCCGTTGAAACCGCCAGAACCGGAACCGCCAGAACCGGAACAGAAACCGGAACCGGACCGGTTCTGGCGGTTCCAAACGGTTCTGTAACGGTAATTTTTCAAAAAATAATTTTTTTTAAAAAAATAATAATTTCCAAACGGCTCTTTTTCAAAAGTAGCCGTTTGGAAGTTTAAAAAATAGCCATTTGGCCCCCAAACTTTAATTTAACCCCAAACTTTATATAATTACACTATTTCCCATTTCTCAACTATAAATACCCCCTCATTCTTTCATTTTTATTCACCAATTCATCAATATCTCTCAATCTCTCTCAAGCTCTCTTTCAATCTTTCTAGTGCAAGTGCTTAATTTATTGTTGCAAATTCGTGAAACATTGTGAAGTTGTTGAATTAAAGTTTTCAAGTGTTCAATTTCAACGATTTTCAATTTTGAAGAAGTTGTTCGTCAATCCGGTAAACTCGTTTCAACTCTTACGTGCTAAGAATATTTTTGTGTGTTGTTAGTTTGCTTAATTATAATTATTATGGCATTTTCGTTGAAAAAAATGTTCGGTAAAGGAAAAGCTAAAACCGGTGAAAGTAGTGGCCAAAATACTACCCCTCCCCGGCTCCCCGACCTAGAAAAGATAAGCAAGTTCAAAGTAGTAGCCAACCTAGAAATCCTAATGAACCCTTCGGAATCCTTGATAGTGATCACCCGTGTTTTAAATTTAGCGATATTGATTTTCTACATGATGTAGCAGTTGGTGATGGAATAGACGATGATATTATGAATGCTCTTTATCCTAATGCACCTATCTTAGAGGGAAATGAGGATGATGATGATGATGAAACCCAAGCTCCAGTAGATTTAGATGATACACCTACTAGTCTTGCTCATAACTTAGGTGATGAACCGGCACACCCACCCGTAAAAACTCCCACTTTTAGTAGACAACCTCCTAAACGTACAGAAACATCATTAGTTTGACAAATATTTTATTCAAATAAGCGAACAAGATAAGGCAAAGTGTAAATCTTGTGGGAAATTACTTTTTCATAGGTATACTGGAGATCGTAGCGGCACGGGTAGTTTAGTTAAGCATATAAGATTACACCCTAGCGATAAGGCTAGATATTTGCAATTGAAAGCGCAAGAAGAGGGGAGGACAAGTGCTGATTCTACAGTTAACCCAAGTACTGGTTCAAATCTAGTTCAACCAGGAATAAACACAGTCACCGGAGGTATATTATATTACGATCCAATTAAGGATCGTGAAGAATTAGCTAAAATGATTAGTGTTATGTGTTTGCCTTATTCTTTTGCTTCTAATCCTGCATGGATTCATTATATTAGAAGAGTATTTAATCCTACGTATAAAGGTTGGCCTCGTGCTACAGTTAAGGCCGATATTTATAAATACAAGCATGAATATGAACAATACTTGCGCTATTTATTTACCCATATAACTAATCATATGTCTATTACAACTGATATTGGTAGAAGTAATAATGATTGTGATTATCTAACCGTAACCAGTCATTGGATAGACGAAGACTGGACAATGAAAAAACGCATTATTGCATATAGGGTAATTAATTCATGGCACACGGGTAGGTTTATTGCTAACACTATTTCAGATGTATGCATATATTTTTGTTTTAGTGATAAAATAATGTCAATTTCTATGGATAACGCTTCTAGCAACACTAGTGCAATAGGTATGCTAACTAGAACACTTAATCCTGCTTTTACTAATTTTTCCATGTTAGATGTATATGTCATATTTATCATTTAATTATTGGTGATGGTATGAAAATATTCAACTTAGAAATCGAAAAGGTTAAAATGGCTCTTAATTGGCTATTTTATTCAAACCGTAGAAGTAGACTTAGAAAATATTTTAAAAAGTGTGACGAATATAGCCTTAGAGAAAGAAAGTTTCCTAAACCTTGCCCGACTAGGTGGAATTACATCTACGAAAGTTTAGTAGTAGCGTACGAATATAGAAACCCAATAAACGCTACGTATAATTCTCGGGATTGTGGTGAGGACGATAATGTCATGCTAACTACACAAGATTGGACTAACGTTAAATTTTTTTTAGATTTATTAGAACATTTTCATGTGGCTACAAATGCTTTATCTGGCCAATATTATCCAACTATTTCTAACTGTTTAGTTTATATTGCCGCACTTGCTAATTCGTTTGTTGATTTTAGCGAGGGAGGGGACATTTATGAAATTGCAATAACTGAAATGAAAAAGAAGTTTAAAATATAATATATACTACTTAAATACAATATATACTACTTATATACAAAATATACACTACTTATACACAATATATACTAATTACCAAACACAATATATACTATACTAATAATATAGTACACCATATAAAATATATTCTACAATATACTAATGACTACTATACAAGATATTGAGTTTAAAAAAAAAATAAAAATTTCAGAACCGCCGGGAACCGCCAGAACCGCTGGAACCGGAACCGCCAGAACCGGAACCGGATGGCAGCGGTTCCGGGTCCAGAACCGCCAGAACCGGAACCGCAGACCCAAATAGACCCAGAACCGGAACCGGATACAACCTTAAGAGAAACTCGAAGAAGAACCTTCTCACCCACCATGAAAGTAATACCACGAACTTTCCTATCAGCATAACTCTTTTGCTTGGACTGCATTATATAAAGCCGCTCCTGAATCAATTTCACCTTTTCCAAAGTATCATGAACAAAATTTATGCCCAACAATAAAGCATCTCTAGTCTCAGACCAACCAACTGGAGAACGATAGCGCATCCCGTATAAGGCCTCATATGGATCCAACTGGAGGCTCGAGTGATAGTTGTTGTTGTATGCAAACTCCACTAATGGAAGTATCAGATCCCACTTCCCTCATAATTTTCACATTAGGAACGCAAAATTTGACCCTGAAGTTGTAATACATAATCATTACCAATATTCACCTTCTTACCACCATCTCGCTGCATTGTGTCCTCAAGGACAAGGAAATGGGGATCATCATACTAACAAGCTTTGATGCGCTCAAAAACTCATTGGCCAAAGCAAGAACATCCATATCCAAGGGCCTCTGCAAAGCTGGAATAAATGCTAAGCTCCATATACTCTCCGCCTTTATGCTCAAGGAATCCACTACTACATTAGCCTTGCCTAAATGATATAACATAGTGATATTATAATCCTTCAACAACTCCAACCACCTTCATTGCCTCAAGTTCAA
Source organism: Nicotiana benthamiana (assembly GCA_034376525.1). Taxonomy (NCBI): domain Eukaryota; kingdom Viridiplantae; phylum Streptophyta; class Magnoliopsida; order Solanales; family Solanaceae; genus Nicotiana; species Nicotiana benthamiana. The sequence continues at coordinate 113,405,235 of CM067331.1, forward strand.
ATCCTTCAGCTTAAACAAATGCTGAATACTCTAATAATCTGTGTAAAAGTCATAAGACCTCACAATACAGACTGTATAAGTAATACCTCCAAATCTTAAACATGTTCACAATAGTTGCCAACTCTAAATCATGTACCATATAATTCTTCTCATGGAGCTTCAACTAGCTCGATGCATAAGAAATCACCCTAGTATCATGCATCAGCACACACACAGACACATACACAAAAGGCCAATGCGTTAAGCATCACAAAGATAGTGTACAACATCGATCCTGAGGGCAATGCTAAAACTAGAGCTATAGTCAAAGTAGTCTTGAGATTCTGAAAGTTTTCCTCACACTCGTTTGACCATTTGAATAGAGTGCCCTTCTAAGTAAACTTGGTCAATAGAGCTGTAATAGATTAAAATCTCTCTACAAAGCGATGGTAGTAGCCTGCGAAATACTGATCTTTATAGCGATAAAAGGGTTTGGGCCAACTTTGAAGTATCTCAATCTTCTTCAAATTCACCTTGATCCTATCACTAGACACCATGTGGCCCAAGAATGCCACTAAATCCATCAAAACTCACACTTGAAGAACTTAGCATACAACTTCTTCTGCTTTAAAGACTGAAGTACAATCCTCAAACATTGTTCGTGCTCCTTTCTACTACAGGAGTATACCAAGATATCATCAATGAACAATAACAAAAGATTTCAAATAAGGCTAAAAGACACTATTCAACAAATGCATGAAAGCTAATAGAGCATTGGTCAAGCCAAAAGACATCACTAATAACTCATAATACATATAACGAGTCCTAAAACCCATTTTAGGGATGTACAATGACATAATCTTCAACATGTGATACCCTAATCATAAGTTAATCTTTGAGAACATCGTAGCACCCTACAGCTGATCAAATAAATCATTAATACATAGAAGTGGATATTTTTTCTTGATAGTAACCTTGTTTAACTATTTGTAGTCAATACACATCCTCTAGACCCATTTTTCTTCTTTATAAATATCGTCGCCGCACCCCAAAACATTAGGCTGGATGAACCCCTTATTAAGTAACACTTAAAATTGTTCTTTAATTCCTTAAACTCGGCTAAAGCCATACAATATAGAGGAATCGGGATAGGCTAAGTGATTGGTGCAAAATCAATGGCAAAATCAATATTCCAATCAGTGGGTATACCTCTAGATCTATAAGAAATACATCTAGAAACTCTCTCACTATTAGAATTGACTCAACTGACGGAGTACCAGAACTAACATATCAAACAAAGGCTAGATACGCCAAAAACCTTTTCTCAACCATACGATGAGCCTTCAAAAATGAGATCGCTCTACTAGGAGTATGACCAAGAGAACCCCTACATTCCAACTACGGCAAAGCCAACATAGCCATCGTCATAGTCTTAGCATGACTACCAAGAATAACATGGTTTGGAGATAAACAATCCATACCATTAATCACATCAAAGTCTACCATATCTAATAATAGCAAGTCCATTCTCATTTCAAAATCACATATAGTAACCACACATGATCAATAAACCTGATCCACCATAATAGTATCCCAATTGGTGTATGCATATGAACAAGGGTAGAAAGAGAATCACGTGGCATGTCTAGACAAGAAGCAAAGTATGATGACACATATGAATAACTAGATCCAAGAACAAACAATACCGAAGTATCTCCATGATAGACATAAACAATACTTGTAATAACAGAAGTGATAATATTAGTGTTTCATGGGAATTCATAGCATCTAGCCTATCCTCTATTACAACAAGCTCCACCTCTCAGACGACCACGTCCTAGATGACCTTTACCTCAAGCTGGCTAAGATGGTGGTGTAGTAATCAGTGCAAGAATTATAGCTTGACCGCCCTGCTTTCCTAAACTACTACAAAAAAAGGGAAATGCAGGGCTTGATTAGGACCCCATAAGAACCTTGTAACGATGAACCCTGAATAGACGAAGAACGCTGATACCTCTTACGTTAGAAGTGCACTAATGAAGGCTACATAGAAGCTCCTCGACTGGGTGGTGGTGTATGATAAGTTAGCCAGCAATAATGGCCTTTCCCAAATTGATCTTGGCCTCTAAATGAGCCAATACCAAACTACTTGAATGTCGAGACATCTTGTCGCTACCCTAATTCATATCTCTAGTCTCACTATGGATGCGCTTAACATAGTGCTATCTCTATATCTTGGTGGAATAAAGTCCAGGTCTCTCCCTCTCTAGCTATCACAAGGCGATAGTAAAGGCCATCAATAAATCTTATCACTCTCTCTTCCTCTAAGGGAACAAAAATAGTAGCATGACATGATTGCTCAGTAAACCTTATTTGTACTCGATAACATATATCTGACCCTGCTGAAGGTGGTCAAACTGGATCCTCAGCTCCTCTCTCACGATGCATTGTACAAACTTCTCCAAAACAAACCTGGAGATCTGGCCCCAAGTAAGAGGAGGTGATCATGTTCCTTCCTAGCTCATAAACTTGCAAACATCTCTTGGATAGACCTTGCATCTCAAAGACAGTGAAGTCAACGACATTGGGCTCAATTAGTCCCAAATTAAACAGAATCTCGTGACAACAATCCAACAATTCCTGGGGATCCTCTGAAGGTGTACCGCTGAAGTGAGAAGGATACAACTCTGTGAACGTATCTAGACACTTCAGCTCATCATCTAATATCGCAGGCATACCCTCAGGCTATGGGCCTATAGTAGGCTGAACTCCCACAACTGGTAAAACTCCACTGGTTTTATAACCATGGGCCATCTGCTCTTAGGTATAAATAGCTGGAGTTTGTGCTTTGCCCCCTGTTAGGATTTATGCCCGTCACTAGGGGGGGAGGGGTGAATAGTGCGGCACGAGAATATTGATAAATATTGCGGAATTAAAATTGCAGGAATAAAATAAATTCGGTAACTAAAATAGGAAGGAAAGAACACACCGAATTTATCCCGGTTCACCACAACTTGTGGTTAATCCAGTCCCCAAGAGACTCTCTCGAGATTCCACTAACTCCGTTAAGCTTACGGGTGCCTAACAAACCGTTACACTTGCTCGTAGATGTACACTCTACAAGACATCAACTTGCTCGAGGATACCTCACCTCAAGACTTCAACTTGATCGTGGATACTGCACCACAAGACTTCACACACTAAGATTGAGGGTACTTAGCAAACCCGACAATCAATGAGAAGATATGGTCTTCTCAAACACCTTTCTCTTTTACAACAAGAACTCTCTCAAAACAGTAGATAAAGAGATACAATATTAGCTCTATGAACAACTCAAAGTTGTCTCTCAAATGGCTCAACAAAAGCTCTATAATGATGCACAAATGATATCAATATGTATATGAATAATGAGAGGTGTTGTGTATTTCAATTTAGCTCAAAAGACCTCTATTTATAGGTGGTAGAAGTAGTACGTCCGTTGCTTAATTGGCAATCAATTATGCTGATTTTATGCCAAGATAATCGATTATCAGATTCAGATAATCGATTATCAGCTTACCGTTACAAAATCGGAAGCTGATTTTATGCAGGATAATCGATTATTGTGATATGCATAATCGATTATGTTGTTACAGTGTTCAAAAACTGGCAACGGACACAAGATAATCGATTATGCAATTCTGATAATCGATTATCCTACTCTGCGGAGAATTCCAATAAATGGAATTTCCCAGAATAATCGATTATCACTTTGCATAATCGATTATTCTATTATGCTGTCCATAATTGACAACTTACTTCAAAAAAACCATTTTGGTCAAAATGAAAACGTTAAAATCATTCTGTTTGAAGTATTTGAAATATGTTTATGATAAATATGATTTGATAAAATGATTTTATGCATATTTATGATGACCTATGTTGAGCCAAAAGACGAGATAACTTAAGCGTTGCTCTTACATTGGTTCTACCTAACGACCTACGCCTTGGGTCTTCGGTCTTGAACTTTTGAGCTCGTCTTTGGCTTTTCCATGCAATCTGTTCATCAATATGCTTCTCGGCATTCAATCTTGATTGTTTGTCATATAATAACTTTGTTTGACACTTGACTTTATTGTTTGTCATTCATCGACTTCGTTGTTTGTCATTCATCAAAACCTGTACCTGAAAATCATGCTAATACAACCAAAGCACACATATCATGGATAGAATGATTTTCTACAATTTCCCCTTTTTGATAATGACAAACAACAGGAGATATGCATATCGGATTCCCCCTAAATTCATGCTATATCTCAACATACAATTCATGCAAACAATTTCCCTTAATGATAATTCCCCCTCAAATAAGGCATACTATAACGTAGATACATTCCCCCTTATTTGATGCATATCGCTTAAACTCTACCCCTTTTGGCATTAGCAAAAAGAGAGTATACAAAGGCTATTGTCTCCTTTCGACACTTCCCCCTTTTGGGTATATCAATTGTTAGTGTCAAATATAAGATAGGAAATACAATGAGGAATATTCATTGACAATATTTAAAAAAAAATCATACCAACATGAAATAATACCAAATGTTAGTAAAAATATAACAACCATATCAAAGGTTATTTTTAGCGAATATACCAACTGTTATTCAAACTAGAGAGATATTCATCAAAACATCAATCAGTATTTTTAACAAAAATAATTGATACCAATTGTTATTCAAGATAAAATTTATCAAAACATGAATCAACAAAAATAATTAATATCAATTGTTAACAAAGATATATTAATTGTTAACACATATCAACTATTACGTGTTTATCAAAAATATGATAACTAACCGACATTCCCCCTCGATGCAATAAGGTTTTGTGCTTGGTGCATCTACTACGATATTGTAGTCTTCAAGCACGCCTGCAAACATACCTAAAAATAGGTTTTAGGTACCCAAGCGCTTTTGGGTCCTTGGGGGTTAGGCAAATAATAATCATAGCCAAATGATAAATCTCTATGTTTTGCAAAACATACGGGTGCTATGTGTCCTACCCGGTTGCAATAATGACATATTACGTTTGGGTTGTGCATATGCCTTGGTTGTGCCAAATACGTTCTAGGTGATCTAAAGTCATCATTCCTAGACGCGTTGAAATTCCTAGAGTCATTTCTAGGTGGTCTAGAATAATTATTTCTAAACACATTAACACAATTCCTAGAATCGTTTCTAGGTGGTCTAAAATGATTAATTCTAGACTCATTAACAAAAATCCTAGAATCATTTCTAGGTGGCCCAAAATGATTAATTCTAGGCTCGTTTACAAAAATCCTAGAATTATTTCTAGGTTGCGCAACACCATTTCTATCATGATTCTTCTTCTTTTTACGCCTTTTATTTTTCCTAGGCTTTTTCTTCTTAGTTTCTTCAACAGCTTTAGGAACTTCTCCACTACGTTTTTCTAGTGTGCTCCTAAGTTCTATGTTCTCTAATTTCAAAGAATTACAAGATGAACAATTAGAACTTTGATCAATTGAAGAAGTTTCATTCATCGCCTTAATTTTATTTTTAAGATCAATATTATCATTTTTCAAAAAATTATTTTCTTCTTCTAAAACTTTAATTTTAGCCGTGGCCTCTTTGGCTATTTTTGAAGTCTTTTTCAATTCACCAAATAGTTCTTTAAAAGCTTCTTGTAATTCTTCGAAAGAGTAAGAATTAGAAGTGCTTACCTCTTCTTCTTCACCGGCCATGAAGCATAGGGCAGTCGTTTCATCACACGAGCTGTCCGAGTCCCATGTCACGCGCTTTGGGACTTGAGGCGTACCTTCATAGATGGCTTCAAGTTTATCCCACATTTCTTTGGCGGTTGTGCAATAGGAAATCTTCCGATAGTCATCCGGATTCACCGCACAATATAACATATTTATGGCCTTGGCGTTGTATTCATTCTCCTCCTTCGGAACCATGGCTTCCCCAAGTTTCTTTGTCGGCATACCGTTTTTAATGATTTTCCACAAGCGAAAGTTGTTTGATTTGATGAAGATTCTCATCCGCTCTTTCCAGTATGTATAATTTGTTCCATCAAATAGTGGATGCTCAATGGTAGAGTGTCCTTCGCTCATCATTCCTGCGTACAACATTCTAAACAAATATATAGATCGTTCTCTCAACCGGTTAAGGCTTTCAGAGAGTTAAGCTCTGATACCAATTGTTAGAATTTATGCCCGTCACTAGAAGGGGGGGTGAATAGTGCGGCACGAGAATATTGATAAATATTGCGGAATTAAAATTGCAGGAATAAAATAAATTCGGTAATTAAAATAGTAAGGAAAGAACACACCGAATTTATCCTGGTTCACCACAACTTGTGGTTAGTCCAGTCCCCGAGAGACTCTCTCGAGATTCTACTAACTCCGTTAAGCTTACGGGTGCCTAACAAACCGTTACACTTGCTCGTAGATGTACACTCTACAAGACTTCAACTTGCTCGAGGATACCTCACCTCAAGACGTCAACTTGCTCGTGGATACCGCACCACAAGACTTCACACACTAAGATTGAGGGTACTTAGCAAACCCGACAATCAATGAGAAGATATGGTCTTCTCAACACCTTTCTCTTTTACAACAAGAACTCTCTCAAAAGAGTAGATAAAGAGATACAATATTAGCTCTATGAACAACTCAAAGTTGTCTCTCAAATGGCTCAACAAAAGCTCTATAATGATGCACAAATGATATCAATATGTATATGAATAATGAGAGGTGTTGTGTATTTCAATTTAGCTCAAAAGACCTCTATTTATAGGTGGTAGAAGTAGTATGTCCGTTGCTTAATTGGTAATCAATTATGCTGATTTTATGCCAAGATAATCGATTATCAGATTTGGATAATCGATTATCAGCTTACCGTTACAAAATCGGAAGCTGATTTTTTGCAGGATAATCGATTATTGTGATATGCATAATCGATTATGTTGTTACAGTGTTCAAAAACTGGCAACGGACACAAGATAATCGATTATGCAATTCTGATAATCGATTATCCTACTCTGTGGAGAATTCCAATAAATGGAATTTCCTAGAATAATCGATTATCACTTTGCATAATCGATTATTCTGTTATGCTGTCCATAATTGACAACTTACTTCAAAAAAACCATTTTGGTTAAAATGAAAACGTTAAAATCATTTTGTTTGAAGTATTTGAAATATGTTTATGATAAATATGATTTGATAAAATAATTTTATGCATATTTATGATAACCTATGTTGAGCCAAAAGACGAGATAACTTAAGCCTTGCTCTTACATTGGTTCTACCTAACGACCTACGCCTTGGGTCTACGGTCTTGAACTTTTGAGCTCGTCTTTGGCTTTTCCATGCAATCCGTTCATCAATATGCTTCTCGGCATTCAATCTTGATTGTTTGTCATATAATAACTTTGTTCGACACTTGACTTTATTGTTTGTCATTCATCGACTTCGTTGTTTGTCATTCATCAAAACCTATTCCTGAAAATCATGCTAATACAACCAAAGCACACATATCATGGATAGAATAATTTTCTACACCCCCTACATGGGAAGTAGTTGGTGTAGTAGGAAATCCTATGGCCTAAGTCACATAGACAAGAGTATCCTAAAAAACTGGAATCGCATATAAATAATAGGTGAGTTGAGCTGGTCCTGCCGGCTCAACATGGTCTGGAATCTGATCCTAAACAGGAGCAACTGGTGGCTCCACATTGGCTGCCACATTAGGGCCTCTAACTGTGTTGCGCGGACCCATGCATTTACCTCAGTCCTGGCCTCCCGGGGCCATAACCTGGGGTATTGACGCTTGATCAACAGTACAAGAAGATCGAGTCCTCAGCATCTGTGAGAGAACAAAAGAGCAAAGATTCGAACATAGGAACAACAAACTCGTACAATAAGGAATGAAAGAAAGAGAAGTTATCCTAACAACCATGTTGTCTCTCGAAGATAAGTACAAATATCTCCATACCGTTCCTCAAGACTCTTTAGAGTTGCTCATAACTTGTAAGACCTACACAACCTAGTACTCTGATACCAACTTATCACAATCTAAATCTCACCAGATCTATGATGGAGCCTAACACTGATTTCTACGCAATATTAGAATAAATATGCATAAATAAACTTCAACAACAGTAAGAAATAATCTCAGATAGCCAAATAGAATAAATAATTGAAGTCAAATGATGATACACCTAAAATCGCCCATAATTCCAGTGTCACCGAGTACATGAGCTCTATGGAGTATTAAATACAAAGTACGAACAAAATATAATACTATCTGGAAGACTAAATAATAATAACATGATATAAATTAGGGGACTCCAAGGACATGTAAATAGAATAGCAGGGCTACCTCAAAATCTCCAACAAATACGGATGCGGCTAACTTGCAACCACTATGATCAGTAAAATCAAGAACTACATATGAAGTGCAATATATTATGAGTATAATCGACCCGATGTACTCAATAAGTAGCGAGCCTAACCTCGGCCTGAAAGTAGTGACGAGCTTGGCAAGGTGCAGTACTCACTTTTAATAGCCAACAACAATATTAATAGTATAATAATGGCAAAAGGAAAGACATCTCAAATAATATCAGGTTCAACTCTATCACAATAAGAGGAAAAATAAACATGATTTCCAAGTATATCAGTTAGGGAATCAACTTTCCACGAAAATCACCCAAACAAAGATTTGTCAAAGTAAACTGCGATTTCAAGCATAAAAGCTCAAATAAAGATATCACATACCAATTAGAATGAGAAAAATATATCTTTATGCCTACATGATAATTATATGTGTGAAGTCAACAACATGAAATTTAATCATCACATATACAAAATCTCTGCATATTCAGAGTGCTTGGCACAAGTACCTATCAATCATATTTCATCACTCTCATGGTGCCTGGCTCAATGCCCTTGGATCATCACACACACATACACTCAGCACTGTATGGGTTATTGACATAAGTCACTCACTAAGTACATTTCAAGTGCCTATATTCAATGGTTATTACCTGACTCCGGAGGGCCAGATGCCAACCTAGTTGATGATCGGATCAAAGTCAACGATCAATATCACTCAGCCCAATATGGGTTTTGACGCAAACATCACTTTAATACCAATATCAACATGGTGCTATGACCTAAGATCAATTATCATCTCGTCGAGTCTCAATATACCAATATCTCACGGTACCACTAATCAGAATACCACACATAATGTACTAACGTGCTACAATGAGCTCAACTCGAAATATACACAAGGGATAACATGGATCATTTCAAACCCGACTTTTCATGAATATGGAACCTCATTCACTATATTTTAGTGCGCTGTATAATTGTCTTTCCCTACTAAAAATATGTGAGATAACATATAAAAGGTACACAGAGATAGAGTATTTAACACGTAGATACCATATCATGACTTAAATTATGCCGACAGTTAGGAAAATAGTTCAATATAGCAAATTGTTGCAATGGCAAAAAAAAACGTTGTAATAGCTCCTAACTACTATTGTAATAGCTCCTAACGACTGTTGCACTAGCATTACAAACTGTCCCAATAGTAGTTCATAATCATTGATAAAATGGTATCGCAACGCTCTGAAATCGTCCTATATGAATAAATAATCGTTGCAATAAGCCTATGACAACGCCCTAAAAATCGTTGCGATAGATTGGCCTATGGTAACGATGTAACAATGGTTGCAATAAATCTATTAGCATGTGATATGATGGAATGCCTCTAAAACTGTTTCAAAAGGTCTTTGCAACGGTAATACTATCTACTGCAACATATACAAACTATTTCCATATGCCTTTTTCTACTAGTGAATATTTCTATCATATCTTAAACAGGTAAACATATAGTCTAGACATTATTTCTCACATGAATAATCTCTCACATTGTCATATAAATAGAGGAAATATGGTATCAAAGAAGTATGATAGCAAAATAAGGCATAAAATAGCCTAAAGTCTACATGGATTATGAATAACAATGGTACATGCATACACCATTGTCACCATTGTCACCCCTAGCGTATAACAAATATCATAGCTATCGGGAAAAATATCCTCAAACCAAGCCTATATGGAATATAGTTATGTCGAATGAACGAAAATAAATACTCCAAGAATTTCTTGCCTCGCAAATCGGCCTTCGAATGAGTCAAATGTAGTCAAATAATACATCATTTCTTTAAATAATACTAAAGGAAATAATTATGATGAACAAAGGCCTAATCCTTAGCCAATTACACAAAGTCAACCAAAATGTCAATCTGTGCCCGCTTTCCGGAACCCGAAAAACTCAAATCTCGACTATCCATTCGAATACGAGTCCAACGATACAAGTTTCATCCAAACTCGACTCCGAATCGAGATTCACATTTTATTTATTCACTTTCCAAAAATCTTAATACCAATCAAATGCCAAAATTGAAGATAGAATCAAGAATAATAATCAAATTCGAGTTAGAAACTTTATTTAATCTATGTGGGTGATATTGCCTCAAAAATCGCTATAATCCGAGCTTCTAATCTTAAAATATGATAAAATGAAGATAACCTCAAATGTAATATCCCACCAGTAAATTCTGCTATTGCGGACATTCTGGTGGCTTCTACAACAAAACAATGCTTATGTGAATTCCACTCTTTCGCACTCGCGCACATCTACACACACTTCTATGCTCATACTTACACATTTGTGATCTCCCTAAGCCATCTCCCCAAGCCAAGCCAACCTCGATTTTGTCCTGCCTTCCTCGCTTCTACGACATCTCAAATGCACAACATGGGTCACTTCTGCGACCTGGCACCTATGAACGTTCCGCAGGTGCGAAACACAAAAAGCCCCAACTATCAGCCACTCAAATCTTCTTTTGGATGGTCCAAAATCCATTCGAGCCCCTTGGGACCCCGACCCAGCATAACAATAAGTCTCAAAATATGACACGGACTTACTCGAGGTCTCAAATTACACAAAGTAACATCAAAACTATAAATCACACCTCAATTCAAACTTAATAAACTATCCAAACTGCTAATTTTCAAACTTACGTCGAACCACATCTAAATAATTCAAAATTACTTCGAATTTTGCACAAAAGTCATAAATTACTATACTCACCTATCCTAAGGTTTGAAATACCAAACGGACCTCGATACCCACCAAGTCAATTAAAAGTCAAACTTATCAATTTCCAAACCTTCGAATTAAACTATCGGCAATTAGCATCAAATTTATCTAGACACCACAGAAATCAATTCAGGGCATACACCCATGTTAATCACCATCCGGATCTATCGGAGCTATCAAAACTCTGATTCGAGGTCATTTACAAAAAAGTCAAACATTGTTCAAATCATACAACTTAAGCTTCCAACAAGGGAACTAAGTGTTCCGATTCACTTTCAAACCTCCCCAAATCAAACCAACCATCCATACAAGTCACGAACAATAATTAAGCATACGGAAAACATCAAATAGAAAAATGGAGCTCAAATACATAAACGACCGATCATAGATATTATTGAATAATTCTGTCCAAAAAGCATATAAAGATATGTTAACACTTGGCAACTACCATTTTTTTCTTATTAATTTTATTTTTGAGGGCTGGGGGAGGGAAGGGGAATGGAAACTAAGATATACTCTACTTTTGATTAACCTCAAAAAGTCCGCTTCTTTTTTCCTTCAAAAGTACTTACAATTAGCACTAATGTATCAACTCTCTGCTACCACTTTGAATGATCCATAAATCATATAGAAATTAAACAGAAGTTCGTTGATTGATTAGTAAGGTCCAAATGACGTAAAGTAGCAGTCTATCGAGTAAGAGAGTCAAGTTAATTTAGTTCAAACGGTTAGGAAATCTTTTTAGTAACCAAATCAAACTTTCAATAGTATAAGCTTTTACATTTCTCATGATATTGTCATTATTCCCTGCGTAATGGAAGGCTTAAATTAGGCACAACGCTTGTTTTTGTTTATAAAAAAAAATATATATTCTGCAACAGTAAGAGAACAGACATATGAGTGCCTGTTGTGGCATGAAGCCAAATTTTCACACATTTGTATAAAATATTCTAGTTCCTACATAAAACGTTGAGTTTGAGTCTTGGCTTAATTCATATGGATATAACGTGTTACGTACTTCTAAGTACTTCAAATAATATAGGTTTTATATAAAAGTTTTTTATATAGGTTCTTATGTAGGCTAGAATATTATAGGAACAAGTTGTTAGTATGCTATGATATTGGCTTCCCTAGAGTAAATTGATGGTCCAGCTCTAAATGCAAATTAAAAGATGAGGGAAACAGTCTTTTCTAATTAAAAAATTCCATCCTCTTGCAAAAGAATTTGAACAAATAACAGAAACTCAAAACTTATAAATCAAGAAAGCTTCAAGCAAATGCATCAGAAAAAGGTTCGACAAGGAGCATGTTTGCTTGGACATATCAAGTGTTGTCATCTGATTGGCTGTTGACCAAATACAAATGAAATTATTTGGACACTCTCAAAACCTCAAGAAAACCAAACTTATTAATTATTTTTACTTATGTAATCTTTTTAATTCTCCTTTCCTTTTTAACATTAGATCCAGTGGATGTTATCCACAAGAAGTAATATGAGCAGTTAAAAGTGAAAATATATGTAACCATCAATCAAGGTCGTGGTGAATCGGATAGAATCTCCTAACATTTTATCAACTATTTCGAGAAAAAGAAAATATTCAAAATTCGAGTCCTATAAATAAAATACCAATTTTAATAATGAGCAATTTGTTGATTTGTCCCACGAGGGATTTGAGGTCCTTGGTCTCCTTATATGTGAAGCCAAGCTTTGCCCCTTTAGCTGGGGCGGCACTATGAATAATTTTCTGTGTTTAATTCGATTTGATCTCTTAAAGACTTACGTCACGAAGTTAGTTTTCGAATTATTTTCAATCTCTCCGTAATTTAATTTACGATAGCTTCTTTTATTTTTTCTAGATTATCTTTAAATGCTTATACAAGGGTAATTAGGATACGGATCCCAAAATTAATGGCCATGTATTTGAGAACCTTTTTCTGTCGCATTTCCCCTTAAAATATGGAGTCAGCTAGCAATCGGCAAAATCTTTCCCATGTGATTGGCGGATTGCATACATTTCTGATGCTACTTCTAAACGTTCCTCATTCTACAATAACTAAATAAAGATAATTTTATTCCAAAAAAAAGAAAGAAGAAAAGATTTTGTAACAAAAAAGTACCTTACTATATACCATTGACATAATATTTTCAATTATGAAAAAGGGAAAGATTAGAAGTAAGTAGGAAAAAGATACGCTACCAAAGTTAATAGCTTTTGTTTGCTAGTTGTTAAAGAAAAAAAACGTCCAAATGGAAAAACAGTAATATGGCACAGTTTCGGCTTAATTAACTCTTCTTTCCCCCCTATAAATATCATTTCCAAACTCTACATTTCCTCACCACGTACCAAACTCAAGCCTATCACTATTTGTCTCAATTTCAACATGATGAGAAAAATGAGCGCCATAATTCTCATCGTCTTCTTCTTCAACTTGTCAATAGCAGATTCCGTGTATAATGTCCTAAACTATGGAGCGAAATCTGATGGAAAATCGGATTCGTCCAAGGCTTTTCTTAGTGCATGGACTGCAGCATGTAGTTCTTCTAGGCCTGCCACCATTTTCGTGCCAAAGGGAAGTTACTTGCTTGGTAATGCATATTTCTATGGTCAAACATGCAAGAGTAATGCCATTACTATACGTATTGATGGCACACTTATAGCTCCATCTGACTATAATGTTATTGGGAAATCTGGAAGCTGGATTAAATTCGAACGAGTCAATGGAGTTTCGATCGTTGGTGGAACCCTAAATGGACAAGGTGCCAGTCTTTGGGCATGCAAAAACTCCGGCAAAGGTTGTCCTAAAGGAGTTACGGTATGTTTACCTCTTGTTTCCAAGCACAGCAAAATATACACATACACAACAAAAAAAAAACAAGAAAAAAAAAAGTTCTGCTTGTATGAAACAATTAGTGGCATATCTAAAGCAGATTATGTGTTGAAATGAATAATTTTTTCAATTAGAATTACGTATACACATATAAGAAAAAATTAAAATATTTATTTATAAAAAACCACTCACTTTGAACGAACGTTGACTCTAGATTCTGAATTCGTCTCTAGTAATTAAACAAAACATGCATTTTATGGAAATGTATTGCTTTTTATTATCCAGTAGCAAGTAAACCTGTACCGGAATCTTTGTTATAGTGGAAAGTGCTGGGATGAATCTTTCTTATAATGGAAAATGTGTTTAGCACTTAAAATTATTTTGTGTGGTTTAAGTTAGAGTCTAAAATATTCTCGAATAAATCTTTTTCTTGATCACAAAATATTTGTTTTTTCGCAGTAACTCCTTTATTAAAATGCAAGAATGAATCATAGATATCCTGTTTCTTGATTAACATATTTTCGTACTATAAAAAAATATTCTGTGCAGACTTTAGCTTTCTACAACTCAAACAACGTTGCAATAAGTAGATTAACTTCACAAGACAGCCAAATGTTCCACATTTTGTTGGATGGGTGCAATAACGCCAAGTTACAAGAAGTGAAGATTTCAGCTCCCGGAAATAGCCCCAACACTGATGGAATTCATATACAGTCATCGACTGATGTTACCATCTTGAATTCTCATATTGGAACTGGTGATGATTGTATCTCAATTGGTCCTGGCAATTCAAACTTGTGGATCGAAAACATTGCCTGCGGCCCCGGCCACGGAATAAGGTCTAAAAAAAATTATTTTTAGTAAAAATCACTAGCTAGCTAGAAATTAAATATATTTTGGGTGTCTTTTGGTACGTATGACGGGAATTATTTTCTGGTAAATACTTAGAGGTTAATATCTATTTTCAATACTCACTAGTTTCATCAAACCACCATTTAGTTTGCTAATATTATTATGTGTCTTTGATTGAAGTTTTTCTCATCAAATATTTCTCACTAGATCTCCAACCACACATCCGAAACCTTATTTTTTCCAAAAATACTTTTTAATATGGCTTTTTTCATACCAAACATATTTATATTTGATAATTATAGTATATTATGCACTTAAATAGTACATAAATTGATCGACTTATTATAATAAATTGCGGGTACCAAATATTGAAATGATTTTGGATTGTTGCAGCATTGGGAGCTTAGGTTGGGATATGCAAGAGGCAGGAGTTCAAAACGTGACAGTTAAAACAGCAACATTTACTGGAACCCAGAATGGAGTGAGGGTCAAAACATGGGCTAGGCCTAGCCATGGCTTCGTAAGGGGTGTTCTTTTTCAACACGCCGTCATGAATAATGTCGAAAATCCCATCATCATAGATCAAAATTACTGCCCAGATCATGGAAATTGTCCTAATCAGGTAACTTAGTTAAAAAAAAAAAGCAGCACAATTTTGTATTATCATTGTAGTTTAAATCCGCAATAGCTGGTTAGATGTTATTTTTATCATGTTATTAGTTATTGTCTATCGTAAATATATATTTGGAATTATCTTATAAGTGATCTAATTGTGTAAATTTTCTTACAGGGTTAATGCATACTTCCTTCGTTTCAGTTTATGTGAACTTATTTTCTTTTTGGTTTGTTCTAAAAAGAATAACCCCTTTCTAAATTTGAAAATATTTTTAGCACAAACTTATAATTCTACCCTTAATGAGAAGCTTTTATAACCACACAAATATTCTCGCTTCCATTTTTAACTTGTTTAGGACCACAATTTCCAAAAAATTTCATTTTCTTAAATTCGATAGGGACTAGTATTTTACCTCATTTATTGATGTTATATAAACGAGTTTAAGCTTTATACTTTGACGGTGTAAAAAACATGTATACAAACAGGTCACTTAGCTGATTAGGTAATTACATTAAAATTTCTTGGTAAGTACTAATTGACAATCTTATAAAAACAGTAACTAAATGTGCTATTACATGCTAAAAAAAAATATTAATCCCAGCAGTATATTTAACTTAAAATATTAATTTCTTTTCATTTAATTTATTGTGAAATATTTTCAGGGCTCTGGTATTCAGGTGAGCGATATAAAGTATGAGGACATACATGGGACATCGGCCACAGAAGTTGCAGTAAAATTCGATTGTAGCAAAACAAATCCATGTAATGAGATAATGCTACAAGACGTGAATCTTAATTTTAAAGATCATCCAGCTGAAGCTTTATGTGTTAATGCTGGAGGAAGGGCTTCGGGTCTACAACAACCAAATAGCTGCTTACGAACTTGAACAAAAGAAGAGGAATTATATTTATTCTTACACAGGAGATTAAAATTTTAATTTTAAAACCTCATTAATTTGACTTGCTTGAGCCTGGTTGCAAGATTTTTAGCCTTCTTGACGTCGTGCCTGGCCTTGCAAGATCTTTACTCCTCCACAATGTAATGGATGTATTGATCTATTAAATTTCATTAATCTCATGCATTTTGGAGTTTTGTCATATAATTATTATTTTGCTACTAGTCAGAAACAATTGCTCTTATTACTTTCTTGCGTCTTTTATACATGTTATCTTTCGTTACTACCATCATATTGTTGAAAATGACTATTGAAAAGGATTAATATGTTTAAGATTACTGTACAAATAAGGTGCATGAGCAATATAGTTCCATCATTTCGAAAATAAAAATATTAATTTAATTGCATGATCTCACTTCCTTTGCTGTTTACATAGAAGATATTCTTATTATAAAAGCATATTCAAGAAATGATTGGGGATTATATATACGATAGTAGATAGTTCATGGATGGAACGTTGACATTTTTCCCTTCCATATTCACATTATAATTAAGCTATTCAATTATTGTTTTTTTTGTGGGTCACACTTATTCCTTCAAATGCATTTATGATTGCCATGTGAAGAATAATATTTTCAGGGACTACATATATCGTTAGTGTTAATCCCCATGTGATTACCCATCTATTAAGACGGAGATGGAAGAGTAGTTTTCACACTGGTTAAAGGAATGTTTGTTTAAGAAAAGTTTTATTTGAGGCGAAATGACATCTTGACCACATCTATTTATAAAGTTGATATATAAATTTATAGTTTTTTCATTTTGATATTACAACTTGACAAATGAGTAGTAATAAATATATTTAGTGGAGCATGTATATTACTTGCGCTAATATGTACAACACATCACATATTAGATTATTTATTACTTGACAAGTGTCATTTTTGGATCCTATTTTCATATACTAAATTAACAAAAAACAAGTAGAAAAAAAGGAGTAAAAAGACCTGACACTTCATTCTTCTCCATTCACCAACCTCCCTTTCTTACCTTATTCTTATTCTTTCTTCTCCTCTCTTTTTTTTTTACTGTTCCTTTCTCTCGTTTTCTGGATCAATTTCACAACTTTATTGTGGTCATGATTAGACTAGGAAAAACTTAAATGGCTGCCACCTCCACTTCCAACCCATCTTCTCTAAAACTCTAAAATCGTGAGATAAAAGTAAAAATACATAATCTTCATATCGAAGTTTGGCTAGAATTAAAGTTTCTGATGTTCTCTCTCCTCGCTTAAGTCGAAGAGAAGAAAGAGAGCAAAAATGAGTACTGACATGCTAGGGGTCATTTTTTTCCTTTTCTTTTTTATTTTATTTTTACTGATTATTGTATTTTCTTTAATTGGATTATTGCATTCATGTGCATTTTATGCGTGATTGATACGCATTTTGTCCATATCACCTATGTCATTGCCACATACGCATTTTATCTATAAGTTTATGTATCGGCTTTACAAACGGGTACAAGTTTAAATGGTCAGGATGCCATTTTGCCTTTATTTAATAAATGAGAACTGATGATGTAATTATTTTTAGAAATGACAAATAGTGATTGTTTACTCGTAAAATAATACAGTTAATTTGTAACGTGATTTATAGATACATAAGTTAATTTGATCCAAGAATGTAAAATAATTAAGAACATAAATAAATTAATTAAGGTAACTTGAAAGAAATACAAGCTTGGTTGTGAAATGAGCTTTTTCGAAAGCAAGAGCAAGAATAGAGTATAGAGTAGAAAGAATGTTACTAATAAAACATGAGTAAGTTTAGCCTTTTTTGCATACAAGTATTTCGTGCTTACGATGAGTACAATTCCTATATTTGTAGCTAAATCAAAGGAGACAAGATTCCCAAATCAAGCTCCTCTTTAATATGAGTAAAGACCCTCTTGATAAGTGCATAAAGGTTGAGTACAAATGCAAAGATTATTTGCAACGGTTGCTCTTTGGATGTTATCTTCTTCAATCGATATCTCCCTTTAAAACTTCTGTTCACGATTCTAGTGTCTTCAGAACTCATAAAATACCAATCACATGCTTGTAACCTATGCCAGCTATTTGTCGACTTATATCCTACATGTCTTTACTTTCATGTGTCAACTGGATGAGCATTCACCTGTCATTCATCACGTTTACTCAATATAGATAGTCCTCCTACTTTCTGGTAACTAAATTTTATGTTACTGGAAAATAGATAAGACTCTTTTTCTTGGCGAGAAAGTTCCTGAAGGATTTTTGACACTTGAAAGGATGCCGTCTCATTGTATTTAATGAGATGAACATGTGTTATCACTGATTCGACAAGTACTTTCGCATTTACCTAGGTAATAATGGTCTTGCATTCTGATGCCTATAAACTTCTTCCTGTCTTACCACTTCTACTCAACTAAAACTATGAGATGAATCTCCAAATTCAGGAGGAATCCCCTAACCTTAATAATGACATAAATAGAGATGTTAGTCGGTATCCTTCTTTTGTTCCCCATGCTAGAATTCCTGTTGTAAAAGAAAATTGTGGCAGGAACAACATTAAGGTTTTAGCCTTTAATGAAGTGGGACAGATTTTCTGTGGAGGCACGATCTAACTCAGCAAACACTGTTACCATGCCATCGTCATCAGCATGATCTAACACAACAAATTGGTGTCAGAACTCCTATCCCCGAATCTTGGAACTACACTCGTAAGTTTTTCGAATATCCATATTTTACTGTGTTGAAGAAATTTCTCTTTTTTGCTAATTTTTCCTTCTCTTATTTTAGCTACTGTCACGACCCCCATGAACATGTCATGATGGCACCTAGTCCCTATAATTAGATAAGCCTAACAATGCGTAAAACAACATAACTTGCGGAATAATTAATAAAAATGAACAGCTAAAAGAGAAACTGTATATAAATGCCGCTCGGCATATACAACTCAATAATGCGGAAGTATTCAATTTCACCCCAAAATTGGGAAACTCACGGGAACACAAGCTAACGAAAATTAATACATGGCTCTAACTCCAGAATATCTAAAGCAAAAGTATGGAAGAAGTCTAAATACTATAGATAGAGTAAAGAAGGAGATTCCTTGGTCTGCGGACGCTGCAAAAGTACCTCAAAATCTCTATAGCTCTACCGGCCTCAAGGATAGTGCGCCTGAGATGATACCCGGGTCTGCACATGGAAAACATGCGGAGAAGAGGCATGAGTACACCACAACGATACTCAATAAGTGCCAAGCTTAATCTCGATTGGGTAGTGACGAGGAAAGGTCAGGGCCTTACTGAGATATAACATAGTAAATAATAAGATGAGGGAAATACAAAATAAATAATGTGTACAACGAGAATCTAAACAAGATAAATACAAAAATCGTAATTGAAAGCAGAAAAATAGGACAATGCTAGTAAATACTACTCACAACATGAACCACAACCGGGTATCTCTTAGTATCCCGAGGATCTCTTGGTATCCTCACAACATACACATGGGATCTCTTGGTATTCCGAGGATCTATTGGAATCCTTAAATCTTACAATTTCATGTGCCAGGGATCTTTTGGTATCCGGAGGATCTCTTGGTATCGTCAAGTCTTACAATTTCATGTGCCAAGGATCTCTTGGTATTCTTAAATCTTACAATTTCATATGCCAGGGATCTCTTGGTATCCCGAAGATTTATTGGTATCCTCAAGTCTTACAATTTCATGTTCCAGGGATCTCTTGGTATACTCAAATCTTACAGTTTCATTTGCCAAGGATCTCTTGGTATCCCATACCCTCGGTCCAGAACATATCAAGTGCAACCCAAACATTAGGATAGATACTAAACCCAAGACAAGAATAGAAAATCCTAGCCAAACATACAACACGGAGTACAAACAAGACATTTTAAGCATTTAGGCAAGTAAGTCAATGAACATGCTTCTCTAAACTAGCATAGGATAAACTTACAATCTAAAATGAACAGGTAAGCAAGGAAACTCAATTTAAATACTTCAAGTAAAGATTTCCAACAATTTGCTCAAGTATGAGCTCGTCCCCTTATGTACGAGACATTCAAATACCAAACATCATGTCCTAAGGGGAAGAAGTCCCCCACACAAGGTAAGACAAGCGACTTACCTCAAATTGGCTCCAAATTCAACTTGAAACCACACTTTTGCCACGAGTATCCGACTCCAAATGACCCAAATCTATTTATTTTAATTACATCTCGTAAATAACATCTCCAAAACCTAATTACACTATTTAATTTAAAGCTAAGACGCAAATTTAGGTAAAATAACTAAAATGCCCCTCAAGTCAACATGGTCAAAACCCGAGGTTCGAACCACAATCCAGTTACCCATTCCCCATGAACCCAAATATATGATTTGTTTTTGAAATCGGACCTCAAATTGAGGTCCAAATCCCCAATTTTAGAAAAACCTAGGTTTTACCCAAAACACCCTATTTCACCAATGAAAGCCCTTGATTTTAGGTTGAAAACATATTAAATGATGTTAATGATTGAAAGAAATTAGTAAACACCAACTTACAAATGATTCGGAAGAGGTCTTATTCTTGGAAAATCGCCCAAAGGAGTTGTATTTTTAAAATGTGGTAAACAAATGTCCAAAGTTTGACTAGGTATAAAAATTGCAGGTTGCAGATATCACAATTGCGAACTAGGGTTTGCAATTCCTGACCCTGCTAACTTGGGAATTGCGAGATTTTTGTTTGCATTTAAGAACACTGGCCAAAAATGAGGGCTTCAAATTTGCAACCAAAAGTGTAGCATTTGCGAAAAGCCAAGTTCCGCATTTGCGAACCACTTGGTCGCATTTGCGAACTCAGCACAATCTCACCTTCCTCACATTTGCGATGCCACACTCACATTTGTGCGCTCGCATTTGCGAGGCTTGCTACGCAAATGCAAAAATTGCAGAACTGAAATGCCAGGTTAATACACTGCGACACCTATCCAAAATTGACCCGAGCCCTCGGGGCTCCAAACCAAATATGCACACAACCTCAAAAACATCTCACAGACTTATTAGTGCGATAAAATCACCAAATAACATCACATACATCGAATTAACCTCAAAATTCATAATTTCTTCTAAGTTTTCATAAAATATCAAATTTCCATTTTAAGTCTGAAACACGGGAAACGACATCCGTTTTCAACCAAACTTTACAGAAAGTGCTTAAACCACATATAAGACGTGTACCAGGCACCGAAACCAAAATACGAGCCTGATACCAATACATTCTAATCGAATTTCCTTTCCAATATCATTAGTTATTTCCAGAAAATAATTTCACACAAAAATTCATTTCTCGGACTTAGAACCTCAGAATTCGATTTCGGGAATACACCCAAGTTCCATATTTTCCTACGGACCCTCCGGAACTGTCAAATCACGGGTTCGGGTTTGGGTCCATTTACCCAAACTATTGACCGAAATCAAATTTATTCAATTTAATATCAAAATTTAGCATTTTTCTCACAGAATTCATATGTAAGCTTTCCGGCTATGCACCTGCAATGCATACGCAAATCGAGGCAACCCCAAATGAGGTTTTCACGGCCTCGAAAGTACAGAATATGTAAGAAAACAAGTAATGACCCCTTTGGGTCGTCACAACTACCCATTGGGTTCCTCCAGTAGTTGCAAACATAACCTAATGGGTGGTTTTAAAATGCGAAGCTGTTCTTGGATGCACATTGTCACAAATGTGACACTAAGATTGCAAACACAATCGTAGCTCTGTTCATAAAATAAAACTCTACTTCACAAATGCAAAGTCCCAGGACCTAGCCCATGTTTTCATTTGCGAGCCTGCATTTGAAATGCGAGGCTTGCAATTGCGATAAGTTCTTCACATATGTGATACCTGCAAATTTACAGTAGAAACAACTATGCATCAGCTGCGCCAAATCAGTCTGCAATGCATTCGGAACTCACGTGAGGCCCTCGAGCTCCAAACCAAACTTACATAAAAGTGTTGTAAAATCCTATTAACCTACTCGCTATCTTAAATTATCAAAACAACATTAAATAACAAGAATTAATCATGAAACTCAAGATTTCAACTTAAAAACTCATTTTTTCAAATTTTCACATACATTACCGAAAGGTAATCGAGTACGGGACCCCAACCAAATATGCATACAAGTCCAGGAACATGATACGCACCTAATGGAATTGTAAAAGCTCCGATCCGAAGTTGTTTACCTAAAATCTTGATTGAGGTCAACTCTAGCCTTATTTAAGTTAAAAATCACCTTTACTTAAAATTTTCACATAAAAGCTTTCCAAAAAGTTACAAGAATCATGCACGCTATCATATAATACTAAATGGATCTATGAGAGGTCTCATTACACAAAAATTAGGACTAGTTCTCAAATTTACTTATAAGCTTGTCACACATATCATTTTAAAAAAGAAATAAGATAAAAAAAATGACTTTAATTTGTGTCTTCCTTTTTCAAAATTATATTTACATGAGCTATAATTCACTTAAATAAATAAAGCTACCAATAAATGTGCTTAAGTTGTATTGTTTATTTCTACGGGGGTGATCATTCAGCCAACCCCTGGTCCTGACTCAAGGGTCTTTCAAAATAATGGAACTTTTAACAATATAAGTTCTTCAAGATACAACTTCTGTAACTGAAAGTCCCAAATTTCATTGACATTTTAGTGCCATGATATACAATAGTTCCCCCCCAGTTTTCGGATGCAAGTAAGCGAATTCGAACACTGGAGTTTTTGTTGTCGTCAATGATTCTTCTTCGTAGTATGCTTTATGCTGCTATCTCATTAAAACCTTTCAAAAATATTATTAAATTGAGACAAAAACTGGACAAAGGAAAAAATCCTTCAAACTATTTCTAAATTTTCAAGCACTACCTTCCACTCCTATTCTTAGAATGTTTAGGATCTTGGCCCTACAGTGTGAGCACTATTTAGGAGCCCGTGAGACTCCTCTGAACTTTGATGCACTGGGGCTAGCCCTTCCACTATAAAAAGACTATTTCTCTTTGAAGAGAGTTTGGGTGTTAGCATTGCCCGGGGTCCCTGAGGCCCTTGGAAACTTTGACGCACCAGAATACTTTCTTGGATACTATGAGTTGTTGGGGGTATTGCATATATGGTTGAAGAACCGGCCTTCCAGGTTTATCGTTTGGTCTTGTTCAGACTCCCTATTGTTTTAGCAATTTTAATTAGGTAATTCAATATTTATGTTTGGTTTATAAAAATAAATTCTTTGTAACAGATATTGCGGATATTAGTAAAATTGGGAAGGGTTCTTATAAATATCTTATTGGGAAGGGGTAGATACTGATCGGGTCCAACCTTACACCATTACCATGAGAACGCATGGAAGAAAATATATTATTGATTAATTATGGCAATAATAAAATGAGCCCTTGATAATAGGCTATATCGTTGTTATTTATGCCATAATTGCCCATGCTTTGTTGTTGTTTAATAATGTGAGTTTCCAATAAAATACTTTAATTGATGCGATTTAGTGTCGCAGGGAATGCAAGAAGTGAGGAAGAAAAATGAAGTATTCAGAGGTAATGCGGAGAAAAAAAACCTTCAGTGGTTCCCGCGGTCAAGCCGCAGTCAACACCGGTGTTTGGGATAGAAGCTCCCGCGGTCGAGCCGCGGTCGGCGTTGCGGCCACGGTGGCACGCGCACAGTTCAGAAAATCAAGGGGTCGAAGTGTCAATTTAGGAAAGCTTTTGTGAAACCCTTATAATATGTAGGAAACTCACCAAGGCAAAGAGGAAGAAGAAAAACTTGTTTTTGGGATTACTTTGGAATAGAAACAAGCGTGAGAGATCATCGAAAATTCATTGTTCTTATTCTATTTTAGTTCTTGCAATTTACAATTATGAATATTTTCGTAGTTTATTTCTCCATTGTTATGAGTAGCTAAATACCTTTATCTAAGGTTTTGGTGGAACCCATTGGGATGACTTGGTTGTTTTATTAAAATAGGGGATTTTGTTGATAATCTCTATTTGTTCATCCATGTTTTGATTGTGGAGAGTTGAAAGGGCGCTCAACTATTCGTTTCTATTTCTTATGTATCTACTTGAGAGAGAGTGTATATTTAGGTTATTGTATGAATGACATCACTCCAGAGTATAGAGGAGAGTCATAACCGTGAGTTTAGAGGTTGGATTAGAGATAAAGATACCTCGGGCAATCTAAGTGAACTGTATTATGAATCTAGCTAGCGTAACTTGAGAGAGTGCGTCTAGAAAACATAATTACCTGAGAAGGATTTATGATAGCTGGAGCGTTCATGATTGATAGAGACAACTAAATCATAGTTATATGATATACATAACCAAGGAAATTACCAACGGGGGAAACCAGTACCTTAGACTTTATTCCAACTGTTTACACATCAAGGTTAGTTAATTTTTTGAAGTTAATTATTTTCAGTCTTTAGTTGTTAGAAAAATTATTACTCGTGAATCGAAAAGTTTGGGAAAACACATTGTGTGAATTTAGTAAATATGAAAATAGTAATTGATAGGTTAGTTCTTGGCGGTTCGACTCTAGGCATAAATACTCAGATTATTTTTGTAACGCCCGTGTAGTCTTTTGTGAGATTCAGTTGAGCGTGTTAAAATTTTGGCACCGTTGCTGAGGAACTAACGATGTTATCAATTACAACTGAAAGAAGTACAAAAAATTCTAAGAGTAGTCAGTTTTCTCTATACCCAATCTTTTCATTTAAATTCTAACGTTTGAAATATTGTGAAAGCAGGTGTATGCCTAGAAATTTTTCAAGGACCGGAGAACTGCTTGAAGGATTCTCAGACCCTGCGATAACATTCAGGGCATTGAACCATTCCAACAAAAGACTTCAACAACCTCAATAAACACACCAACTTGAATTTAACATGGGTGACGTAGACAACGCCAACGGAAGAATCAGGAATGAGCCAGCTGACTTAAATGTCAGAGGAGTGGCACCTCTTGTGCTTAAAGCTGCACTTTATGACTGAGCACAACCTATAACAGACAATCTGGAAACTGCCACAGCTGTGCCCGCAATTCAAGCGGAGACATTCCAGATGACCAACAACATGCTGCATCTGCTGCAGAGTAAGGGACTGTTCTCCGGGTCACATATTGAAGACCCGCAACAACACTTGAAGAACTTTCTGTCAATTTTTATGACCCAAAGGCAGCCAAATGCAACTCCGGAAGCAATCAAACTGTTATTATTCCCATTCTCAATAACTAGGGCACCTCAGACTTGGCTAAATTCACTCCCTATCAACATTATTACCACTTGGGAAGAATTAGTCAAGAAATTCCTGAACATTTCTATCTGCCTAACAAGACTGCACAACAGATTGATGGCATATTGCAGTATAGGCAGCATTACACAGAATCCTTGCAAGAAACTTGGGAAATATTCAAAGGGATGCTAGTAAAGTATCCTCATCATGGCATTCCAGACCAGATGCTCGGCCAGAGATTCTACATGGGTTTAGCTTACAACTTGAAAGCAAATGTGGATGCTTCAGTTGGAGGTGCTTTCTTAAGCAAAACATTCACCGAGTGTAAAATTCTTCTTGATAAGATGTCACAAAATGCAGGGTGGATGACTAGAAGTACAACTGGAACCCATAGTGCACTCAGTTCCGCTTGATCCCAAAAATTCTCAGCAAGAGAACATGGCCACACTCATGACCCAAATGAGCTTACCGACAAAGAAGATTGATGAGATGGGTACAAAACAGGGGCATATCGTTGATACAACGAATGGAAGATTATGTACACCGTGTATTAATTAGTCCTACATGTGTTCATGGAGTTGAGAAGGTGAACATCAAGGGGCACAAGAAGTTATAAATTATGTCAAAAACTATGGGGGTTAGAGACATAGAGCATAACATCGGAGACCGCAGCAAAATTAGCAGTACATGCGTAATATGCAGCAGCCTGGGGGTATGCACCCTCAAAAGCAATTAGTGCCAGTATCTTATCAGAAACCACAGGGTTATCAACAGCAAAATCAGCAGCAAGTAGCTTATCAACCACCCTATCAGCAGCACGATACCAACATGGTGGAAATCAGGGGTATGCTTCAACAACTCATTGGGTCAAATAATAAACATCAGGAAAAATTGGCAGTTCATGATTCATCCATAAAGAATATTGAAGCGCAGCTGGGTCCGCTGTCTATGGCTTTGAACAATCGTCCTTTGGGAACTTTACCTACAAACACAAACATAAACCCCAAGGAGCAAAATTCGAATCAGCTAGTGGCCGTTAGTCTCCGGAATGGTAGAGATTTAGATAGAGAGCAGGAAATTGCACAAGCCAGCAAGAATACTACACCAGCCACTCCAGTTCAATTAGTGGTAGAAGAACCAGCAGAACTTACTAAAGTGGTGGTTGAGCAGAGCCAGGAGGAAAAAGGCAAGAAAAAAGAGAACGAGCAAGTTGCAGAACATGTGGCCCCTCTATGCTAGAAAATCCTTACAGAGAGAAGCCAACAAGCAATGCATAGAGGGTGATTCCTGCACACTTCCCTCAGAGACTGGTCGAACAACGGAAGGCAGACCAATACAAAAAGTTCATGGCAATGCTTCATCAAATTTAGTTGAATATTCCTCTGATGGATGCCTTGAGGGAGATGCCCGGTTATGCCAAGATAATGAAATATGTAATGTCACAGAAGTTTGATTTTCAGGATCTATCCACCGTAACTCTGACACAAACCTGCAGTGCATCGGTGGCAAAATCGATGGCTCAAAAGATGTCTGATCCAGGCAGCTTCACTATTCCATGCACAATTGGAAGTTATGCCTTTGCAAAGGTGTTATGCGACTTAGGACCCATCATAAATCTGATGCCGATGGCAGTGTACATTAAATTAGGCATCGGTAGAGCTAGGCCGACTACTATGCTGCTACAGCTGGCTGATTGCATTGTGAAAAGACCAACTAGTATTCTTGATGATGTGCTGGTGCAAATGGGGAAGTTTGTGTTCCTTGCAGACTTTGTGATTCTGGATGGTCAGATGGATGAGGACATACCCCTTATTTTAGGGAGACCGTTTTTAGCCACTGGGAGAGCATTGATAGACTGTAAGACTAGGGAACTAAAAATGAGATTGAACGATGAGGAAGTCACATATTCAATGTTCATCAATCAATGATGTGACCCAGTGAATATGCTAATTACTCTCTAGTGGAGGCAGTGGAACCACCCAAGTCATCCATTAGATCACCCAAGTAATCCTACAAAAAGATAATAGGCCCCTAATTGTGAAAGATCCATTGGATGCATGCCTAACGAATGTAGAAGAAATGGATGGTGAAGGGTTAGCTAAATGGGTTATGGCACTGGAAGGCCGAGGGTGTTGGTCAAGGGAACCTCAGTTAGAGTCCCTTGAGCTGGAAAAAGTGCCATTCCTCCAGCAAAGCCATCAATAGAGGAACCACCTAAGCAGGAGCTAAAGCCACTCCTAGGCACCTAAGGTATGTATTCTTAGGCCCTGATTCGACCTTGCCTGTTATTATAATATCATGTTTGCTAGATGTGCAGGTAGAACGACTTTTACAGGTACTGCGGGATAACAAGACTTCCATTGGTTGGACCATGGACGACATAAAGGGTATCAGCCCAGCCTTCTGTGTGCATAAGATTAGAGGAGGGGAACAGACCTTCCAGGGAACATCAACGAAGGCTGAACCCTAATATGAAAGAGGTTGTAAAGAAAAAGGTGATCAAATGGTTAGATGCAGGAACCATATTCCCCATCTTTAGTAACTAGGTCAATCCTGTCCAAAGTGTTCCCAAAAAAAAAGGGTAATGACTATTGTGAAAAATGACAACAATGAGCTGATCTCAACTCGTACAGTCACAGGGTGGCGAATCTGCATGGATTAACGGAAATTGAACACCGCCAACCGAAAGGACCACTTTCCCTTGCCTTTCATTGACAAAATGTTGGACAGTTTGGCGGAAGATCACACTTCTGTTTCTTGGATGGATATTCGGGGTACAACCAGATATCAATAACCACCGAAGATAGAGAGAAGACATCCTTCACTAGTCTGCATGGCTTCTTTTCCTTTCGGAGAATGCCCTTTGGGCTTTGTAACGCACCAACGACTTTTCAACGGTGCATGCTAGCCATTTTCACAGATATGGTGGAGGACAATATGGAAGTCTTTGTGGATGATTTCTCAGTGGTGGGAGATTCATTCGAAGACTGTCTTCACAACTTAATCAAAGTGCTCAAAAGATGTGTGGAGAAAAATTTAGTGCTAAATTGGGAGAAGTGCCATTTTATGGTACAAGAAGGGATAGTCCTAGGACATCGAGTGTCCCAAAAAGGAATTGAGGTCGACCATGCTAAGGTTGACTTGATTGAGAAATTTCCACCGTCCACTTCAATCAACGCGGTGAGAAGTTTCCTTGGACACGCTGGATTCTACCAGTGTTTCATCAAAGATTTTTCCAAAATTGCTAACCCATGATGCAAACTCCTTGAAAAGGATCAACCCTTTGTATTTTCTAATGATTGCAGGTTAGCATATGAGGAACTGAAGAAGAAGTTAATAGCTGCCCCCATCATTGTTGCTCCCAACTGGGAGAACCCATTTGAGCTCATGTGTGATGCCAGCGACTATGCTATAGGAGCACCCTTGGGGTAGTGAAAAGATAAGCTGATGCACCCTTTTTGCTATGCAAGCAGGATGCTAAGCGGTGCACATCTCAACTACACAGTGACAGAGAAGTAGATGTTGGAAGTTTTTTTTTCTTTTGACAAGTTCCGATCATATCTGATTGGTTCCAAGGTAATTGTGTATACTGGCCATGCATCTCTCAGGTACATAATTAAGAAAAAGGAGTCTAAGTCGCGCCTGATTTGTTGGGTGCAGCTATTGCAAGAATTTGACCTCGAAATTCGTGACCGTAAGGGCACAGAAAATCAAGTAGCTGATCATCTATCACGACTTGAAGGAGCTGAAAAATCAGTCGAGGTCGAATAGATTCTGGAAACCTTTCCAGACGAGCAGCTACTCGCGGCTAGTCTTGAGGATGCTCCATGCTATGCAGATTTTACAAACTACCTAGCTTGCGCTATTTTTCCCTATGACCTTTCATCTTTCCAAAAAATATTCGTTTGTGATTGCCGCATGTATTATTGGGATGAAACTCATATGTTTCGAATATGTGTTGATAATATTATCCGGAGGTATGTCCATAAGATAGAACAATATTTGATTTTGTAGGCTTGTCATGTATCAGCTTGTGTAGGACATTTTGGAGGGGTCAGAACGGTTGTGAGAGTGCTAGAGGCCGGATTCTTTTGGCCAACTGTGTTTAGAGACGTCCACTTTTGGGTAAAATGTTGCAATGAATGCCAGAGGACGGAAAGCATTTCCCATCGCCAGGAGATTCCAATGAAACCAATCAAGAAGTGTAGGTGTTTCATGTGTGGGGGATTGACTTCATGGGTCCCTTTGTCAGCTCATTTGGCAATAAGTACATCCTTGTTGTAGTGGACTATGTGTCTAAATGGGTAGAGGCTGCAGTGTTTCCTACGAATGATGCAAGAGTGGTGGTTAGATTTATGAAAAAGAACATATTCACCCGGTTTGGGACACCAAGAGCGATCATCAGTGATGGAGGCACCCCCTTCTACAATAGAGCCTTTGAGAGATTACTGACTAGGTACGATGTATTCCAGAAGGTGGCTACTCCATACCACCCACAGACCAGTGGGCAGGTTGAAGTGTCCAACATGGAGATAAAAAGTGTACTAACAAAGACGGTGAATGCCACATGAACTGATTGGGAAAAGAAGCTTGATGACGGAATCTCGGCTTATAGAACTGCGTTCAAAACACCAATAGGTATGTCACCATACAAGTTGGTATTTGGGAGGTCCTGTCACTTGCTGGTGGAGCTGGAACATCAAGCTTGGTGGGCACTGAAGCAACTGAACATGGATCTTGAAACAGCCGGACAAAGTCAACTGACAGAGTTGCATGAGCTAGAGGAATTCAGACACCAAGCCTTTGTAAGCACGAGTATTTACAAAGAAAGAATGAAGAAGATGCATGACAAGCATTTCGCGGACAGAGACTTCAAACCCGGTAACAAGGTATTATTGCATAATTCACTATTGAGATTATTTTCGGGTAAGTTAAAGTCTCAGGGCCATTTAAAGTAGTGCAAATGCTCACAAGTGGAGCTGTTGAAATTGAGTCGGAAGACGGGACAAACAAATTCTCAGTCAATGGGAAAAGGTTGAAACATTACCTTGGAATAGCTGAAGAAAAAGGGGACACAGTGGTGACCAATTTCAAAGAACCCCAGTACGCGAATGAGGAGTAAGGGCCCAACTACTTGCGTCATGTCGCGACGTTAAATCAAGCACTGTATGGGAGGCAACCCACAAATTTGTTGTAAGTATAGTATGTACTTCATGTTTAGAAAAAAAAAATCATCGCCTTCCGTGACCATGGCTTGACCGCGGGAGCTTCTGCCCCAAACAGTGGAGCGCACTGTGGACACGACTGCGGTCGAGCACTAGGTTGGAAATTTTTTTTCTTCTTTTTTTTCTTTCTTCATATTTTTGCAATTTCTTTTAATTTTAACAAAACGTACCAAAAACACAAAACACCTTCCCTTCTAAAACATAACACACGAACTCTTTCCCCCCAAATCGTCAAATCTCTCTCTAAACCATAACTTCCCATTCTCCATACTCATCTTCTCCATCTTTCTTCCTCACAAGACCCATTATATTCTCCCCCCAAGGTTTGATTCCAACTCCCCTTCTCTTATCTTTCTATTTTGTTATGTTGAATGCAAATAGTTGTTTAATGTAGTGTAGTGGTAGACTTTTGTTCTTGTTTAGTTTTTCTTCTTAGTTTAGAGGGTAATTTTGTTTTGAGTATATATTTGGTGAAGGGGTTGTGGTTGCAATGTTTGGACTGGTGTTGTTGGGGGATGATGGCTTTCAGCAAGTTTGGGGTACGTGGGGTGTGTGAATAATTAAAATGAGGAAGTTGTTCTTGATTCCCTTGAGCAATGCATATAAAAGTATAATGCCTTGCACACAATATGTTTGACAAATTTCTTCAATGGAGATATATGGAGAGGTTGTGACATGGGTATGGTGAAGTACGAGTAGCCACCCATAGTCACCATTCTAGGTTCATACTAATACGTAATTCATTGTTTTGACAGGTCATATGAGTTCTTCACATAAGTGATGGAACACCGGGTCCTATGCTAGTGTCCCAGGAGACTCCTCAAGAGCCAGGGGCCGCACCACTGCATCAGAATTTGATAGCACTCGGTTCGTCTCTAAAGAAGCTGAGACGAGGTACAATAAAAAACTTACCAAAAAGTTAGTCCATGAGGTTCATATTGATAAGCAGGCTTTGATAAGAGAATTTCCCTTATGTTTGAGGAGCTAAGGAGGTGTCAACTGGACATCTTTATTGAGACTCCCGAGGAAGCTAATATTCAGTTAGTGTGGGAGTTCTATGCAAACCTTCCAGCACATGAGGACAGGGTGGTAACAGTGCACAACACCCAGGTTAGTGCTTCTTCAGAGGTAATCCGCTGGGTGTATCATCTCCCCACTTTCTCGGGTACTAATCACTACCTCTAAGCCAGTCGCCCACCGGTTGATTGGGACACACTTCTTGAAGTCAATTGTATACCTAGAAAACAACCCAAATTGGTGGCACAACCGACGACTTTGCATTCTAACTCTCTTTCTTGGGAGTCCAAATGTTGACTCACTGTCATCAAAACTAGAATGTTACCTTCTAGCAATACCACCAATGTAAGTGGCCAAGGGCTGCTATGATATATTTCTTCTTGACTTACCAAGGGTTTGATGTCACCCGAGTCCTCTATGAAGAATATTCATCCGATATCCCGAACTAATCAAAGGCCATTACTTCCCTTCGCTTGTCACCCGTCTATGCTGCCTGGCTATGTTCCCGAGAACTCTCAATTTGATGGGACCTATAAAAACCCTTTTCCGGACAAGAAAAATTGGGCAAGAGGGACATGCACCAGAACGTCACAATGATGACTCGTTTGATGAGTCTGAGTCTGAGGATGATGGTGATGCTACAGATGCTATTGAGATCGTCGCCCTTCCTAGAGGGGATGAGGCAGGATCATCACAGCCTCACCGAAGCACTTTCCTGAATGCTTTGGAGCAGCGGATGATGGGACTGCAGACCTCCGTCACTAACTTGGGGACACGCATTGATGCTGTGGCTGAACGATAAGTAAAGTCAAAAAGAAGTTCATGGGCTTGTTGAGATCTCTGGGTCGCGCCTGCAGCATAAACCCAGACACAGTTTCAGATCGCGAGTTACCCTCCAGGGAAGTTCCTTTACCTCACTGATTTTTTATTTTGTTAAGCCATGGGGACATGTCTTATTTTTAAGTGTGGGGTTGGGGAATTTCGTTGTATGTTGTACTTGTGAATATAATTTGTTTGTTTATTCTTGGTTATTGTTTTGTATTTTATGTTAGTTGTTTAGGAATGGAGTAGCAGTTATTGTGATTTAGGAAATAAAAAAAATAGACATGACTTGTCTCGACGATGTATCTGTGTCGTCAGGGTTCTTGAGGTACTAAGTCGAAAGAAAAAAAATGGAAATATAAAGACTTTTCATAATGATGGACTCTTTTGTAAATTTTCTTGAGGGAAACTAGTTTACAGAAAACACCAAAAGATTTTTTAAATTTTCTAGGCAGTGTAGTAACTCCCCCTTTGTTTTTGTTTGGGTCACGGTTCTTTTCCAAGGGTTTAGCTTGAACCGGGTATAGCAAGATTTTTTTAGGTCAGGATTAATAGGCGAAGAGCCAAGAAATCTGAAGAAGGAAAACTTGTAGCATTTTACACTCGAACACGATAAACGCTAGA
This sequence comes from Nicotiana benthamiana, assembly GCA_034376525.1. Classification (NCBI taxonomy): domain Eukaryota; kingdom Viridiplantae; phylum Streptophyta; class Magnoliopsida; order Solanales; family Solanaceae; genus Nicotiana; species Nicotiana benthamiana. The sequence goes on from CM067331.1 coordinate 113,438,583, forward strand.
GTGTAGCGCTTAGCTTCAAGGGTTGAATCTTGTCTGAGTACCTTAAAAATTGTATGTTTGTACCTAACTTAAAGACTCGAAAGAGCATGTCTTGATAAACTAATCCAGAGCGAATCATGTGCCAAGTGAGTGTGAGTATTATTTGTATTCCATGTTACACATTTGATGCCTAGAACTTTACCTGGGTGTTTGCAAAATGAAATAGTAGCTTCATTCAGTTTTAGAAGTGATATAGGCATTTCTTTATTGAGCCAAATATAAAAAGTGAACCCAGCTGAGTGCATTACATCTTAGTTAACCTCGTTGAACCTATAAGCCTGTTTTTTTGACAACCACAATATGAACCTTACCCAATTATTTGAATAGCCTGCTGTTTGAACAAGTTTGCCTCCCTCTCACTAAGCACTAGAATGGTATTGAGATTATGCAAAGGCAATAGTATGGGGTGGTGGTTTGCTTTTCGAAGTGGAACTATGGAAATAGATAAAATGTGCGGAATGTGAAGTGTAAAAGAGAAGCACCCTGAGAGAATATATATATATATATATATATATATATATATATATATAGTCATATATTCTATTGTGATTAATAAGTGGTAGTTGTTGTAAATTGCACGTAAGGTATGGGGATTTTTAAATGTGGTGGAGTGTTGGCTTACAAAATGACGATCTTAAAGTTCAATGTCACTATACCCAAATGTATCCTACCCGTCTCTTAGCCTACATGACAACCAAATAATTTCCTATTGATCTTAGACTGAGTGGAACTCGATTATTCACGTACTACACTAGGGGAAAGCCTATGGTGCATCTTTTTTGCATGCGAATGTTTCTTTTCGATTGTGAGTGAATTCTGTCTATTTGAGTTCCACGTTTTTATCACTATCATTATAAATATGGAATGAATCTCTTGTGTGATGTGAGGGCATGTGATTCACGAAGGAAAAGTACGTCTTGACTATTGTGTAGAGTGGGTTTAGTAAGTACAGATGTTGTAGGGTACGAAAAACTTGATTCTTGAGGTAAAAACTGCTCACTACTAGGTATAACTCTTGTAAAATGTTCATAGTGTGAGATGTTGAGGGAAAATCTTTGGGAATAAATTTTAATGGAGTGTGGTGAATTGCTCGAGGACTAAAATAATTTAAGTGTGGGGTGTTGATAATAGGCTATGTCGTTGTTATTTACGCCATAACTGCCCATGATTTGTTGTTGTTTTGTAATGTGAGTTGCCAATAAAATACTTTAATTGATGTGATTTGGTGTCGCAGGGAATACAAGAAGTGAGGAAGAAAAATGAAGTACTCAGAGGCAATAACGTGAAGAACTCACCCACTCAAGAAGCACCCGAAGGCAGAGCAATTGAGAGAAGTAACGCGGAGAAAAAAAAACCTTCTGTGGTTCCCGCGGTCGAGCCGCGGTCGGCGTTGCTCCTTGGGACAGAAGCTCCCTTAGTCGAGCCGCGGCGGCGGTGGCATGCGCACAGTCAAGAAAATTGTGGGGTCGAAGTGTCAATTCGGGAAAGCTATTGTAAAACCCTTATAATATGTAGGAAACTCGTCCATGGCAAAGAGGAAGAAGAAAAACTTGTTTTTGGGATTGCTTTGGAAGCGAAACAAGTGTGAGAGATCATCGAAAACATCATTCTTCTTATTCTCTTTTAGTTCTTGGAATTTAAAATTATGAATCTTTTCATAGTTTATTTCTGCATTGTTATGAGTAGCTAAATACCTTAATATAAGGTTTTGGTAAAACCCGTTGGGATGCCTTGGTTGTTTTATTAATATAGTGGATTTTGTTGATAATCTCTATTTTTTCATCTATATTTTGATTGTGGAGAGTTGAAAGGTCCCTCAACTATCTGTTCCTATTTCTTATGTATCTACTTGAGAGAGAGTGCATATTTAGATGATTGTAGGAACCACATCACTCCCGGAGTATAGGCGAGAGTCATAACTGAGGGTTTAGAGGTTGGATTAGAGATAACAATACCTCGGGTGCAATCTAAGTGAAATATATTATGAATCTAGCTAGAGTAAGTTGAGAGAGTGCGTCTAGTAAATTGTTATAATTACTGAGAAGGATTTATGGTAGCTGGAGCGTTCATGATTGATAGAGACAACTAAATCATAGTTATATGACATATACAACCAAGGAAATTACCAACGGGGGACACCAGTACCATAGACTTTATTCCAACTGTTTACACATCAAGTTTAGTTAATTTTTTGAAGTTAATTATTTTAAGTTTTTAGTTGTTAGAAAAATCATTACTCGTGAATCAAAAAGTTAGGGAAAACAGATTGTGTGAATTTAGTAAATATGACAATAGTAATTGATAGGTTAAGTCCCTGTCATTCCACTCTGGGCATAAATACTCAGATTATATTTGCAACGCCCGCGTAGTCTTTTGTGAGACTCAGTTGAGCGTGATCAGCCCTATATATAAAATACATGTCCCACTCCTAATACATATAGGATACAGGTTAGTTACTACTATTTATACAATAAAACTAACACTACCCCTCAAGCTGGTGCATATAAATTATATGTACCGAGCTTGTTACATATATAACTAATACGAGGACCAGTGAGGGACTTGGTGAAAATATCAGCAAGTTGATCATTCGAATTCAAAAATTTTGTAGCAATATCTCCCGAGAGTATCTTTTCTCTAACAAAGTGACAGTCAATCTCGTATGTTTAGTTCTCTCATGGAACACAAGATTTGATGCAATATGATGAGCATCTTAATTATCACACATAAGTCCCACCTGACTAATCTCACCAAATTTCAACTCGTTGAGCAACTGTTTGATCCAAATTAGCTCACATGTGGCCATAGCCATTGCTCGATATTCTCCTTCTACACTAGACTGAGTAACCACATTCTTGTCATTTTTGTCTTCTCAAGAATATTTAAGGCATACTTCCGTTGTGAGATCACAATACCTGAGTTAGATTGAGTGACCTCAATACACAAAAAATAATTTAATCAGCCCAAATCCTTAGTTTGAAAATGTTGAAAGAGATGTTTCTTCAATTTACTAATACCATCCTGGTCATTGCCGGTAATAAAAATATCGTCAACCTAAACGGCCAAATAAATACAGAGATTTGAAGCAGAATGTGGATAAAATACAAAGTTATCAACTTCACTACGAGTCATGTCAAAATCCTGAATAAATGTGCTAAACTTACAAAACCAGGCTTGAGGAGACTGCTTTAGACCATAGAGGGACCAGCTCAACTAACATATAAGGCCACTAGACTCCCCCTGAGCACCAAAATTAGGTGGTTGCTCCATATAAACCTCATCCTCAAGGTCACCGTGAAGAAAAGCATTCTTAATGTCTAACTAATAGAGAGGCCAATGGCAAATAGTAGCCATGGATTGAAAAAGGTGGACTGATACAATTTTAGCCACGGGAGAGAAAGTATCACTATAAACGAATCCAAAAAGCTGAGTATATCCTTTGGCAACAAGATGAGCCTTAAGTCGATCAACTAGGCCACCTGGACCAAATTTGACTGTATACACCCAATGACAACCAACAGTCGATTACCTGAAGGAAGAGGAACAAGCTCCAACAATTCGTATGTAAAGCAAATATCTCGTCAATCATATCATGTCACCATCTGAGATGAGACAATGCTTCACCCGTTGAATTAGGGATAGAACAGAGGACAAAACTGACACAAATGCACAATAGGATGATGAGAGATGATGGTAACTTAAACCGATATAATTAGGATTTGGATTAAGTGTCGACAATATACCTTTTCGTAGTGCAATCGGTTGATTAAGAGGAGAGAAGTCCGCAGTATTAGCAGGGTCAGATTCAGGACGTGAATCAGCTGGGCATGATATTGGGGGTGGACGACGATGATACATCAGGAGTGGTGAAGCTATAGAAGGTTGAACTAGACTAGGTGTTGGCACTGGAGCTATAGTTGGTGCAACTGGACTAGGTAGTGGCACTGGACTCGATGGTGACATTGGAGCTATAGGTGGTTGAGCTATAACTGGAACTGTAGGCGGTGGAGATGTGAAGGAAGATGAATGGGAGATAGGGACTGAATCTCCAAAAGAAGGACTAGGTAGCACTTCAGAAACATCTAAGTGATTAACTGGACCTGTGAAGTATGATTGGGTTTCAAAGAAAGTAACATCAGTAGATATAAGAAATTGCTTAAGGTCAGGAGAATAACATCGATATCCTTTTTGCGTTCTTGAGTAACCTAGAAATATGAACTTAAGAGCACGAGGAACTAACTTATCTTATCCTAGAGTAAGGTCATGAACAAAGAACGTAGTCCCAAAGACACAGGGTGGAAGAGAGAACAAAGTTAAGTGGGGAAACAGTACAGAGAATGGAACTTGATTTTGGATAGTTGAAGATGGCATAAGATTAATAAGATAACAAAATGTAAGAACTGTGTCCCCCCAAGAATGCAGTGGAACATGAGATTGTGTGAGTAGGGTACGAGTAGTTTCAATAAGATGTCTATTCTTTCTTTCAGCTGCCCCATTTTGTTGGGATATGTACCGACAAGATGTTTGATGAATAATCCCATGGGAGTTTATAAACTGCTGAAATGGGGAAGAAAAATACTCTAGGGCATTATCATTACAAACTGTGCTGGTAAGAAATCCCAAATTGATTTTGAATTTCAGCATGGAAGGTTTGGAAAATAGTAAAAACAACTCAGATCGATTTTTCATAAAAATATATCCAAGTACGCATGGAATAATCATCAATGAAATTGACGATGTAGTGGAATCCTAAGGTAGATCTAATCCGACTAGGACCCCAAACATCTGAATAGACTAATGTAAATTGTGACTATGCGCGATTTTCAAGACGTCGCGTGAAATGGGAACGGGTATGCTTACCGAGCTACCATGACTCACACTCTTGGACAAGTGAGATAAGCCATGTACCATTTTTTGAAGCTTTGACAAACTGAGATGTTTTAACCGTTCATGTAATAAATTTGGTGAATCAGTAACGGGAGAAGTTATTGGAGAAGGAAGACAAGATGCGAGTCCATGTGATTTTGCAATGATAAGATAATAAAGTCCATCTGATTCATGTCTGGTACCAATGATCCACCCTGTACTGCATTTGTATATAAAAAAAGGTCATCAAGAAATAAAATAGCAGATTTAAGTGATTTGGCTAAGTGACTAACGACTGTGAGATTAAAAGGACTACCAGGAATATAAAGAACTAAGTCTAAAGTAAAGGAAGGAAGTGGACTTGCTTGACCTATTGCAGTTGCCATGGCTTGAGATCGATTGACAATTGTGACTGTTAGAAGAGATTGCCAGTACGAAATACTAGTGAAAAAAGAGATTTGTTACCAGAAATATGATCAGATGTACCTGAATCAATGACCTAAGATTTAGAAGGTGAAGATTGAGAGACACCCGTCATGCTACTATTTGTTGGAACAACGGAGGTTAATCCTGAAAATGTCTGTGTACGTGCTTTATACTAAATGAACTCTACATAATCCAGTAAAGAAACCATCTAGATTGGATTTATTGCATTTAATCCTCCGGATTGTGATTTAAAAGCTTCAGGTACGAATTCTATTATAATATCGCACCGGAAAAAGAAAAAATTGTTGGGGATCACTGTTCACGCCAGAAAAATTACTGTAGCTCGCTGAAAGATTCCACAGTTGTCGGAATCTGTGGAAATAGTACCAATGGACTGAGAATTGCAAGGAGATGAACCTGTCCTGAAAAGAATTTTTAAAAATCTAACCTGAAAGGGTTTACATACGTCGCACTTCTGATAGATGCGCCGGTAGAAATAGTTCTCTGATAGTCACGTGACGGCGTTTGGCTGACTATTTTCTTGTGATTTTTTCTAGGGTTTGATCGGATCTCTCTTGGGAACCTTGTGGTGGTGTTGTATTTTGCAGAACATTGATAATTGGTGCCTTTGACGCAATTAGTCATTTAGGTCACGAAAAATTTACACAGTGACTGAGTTCTTTAATCCCGGATATCACTGGAATGACGCACAATGATCTTTTCTCACCGAGGCTCTGATACCATGTGAGAAAGCACGAGAAAAAATATATTATTGATTAAATTATGACAATGATACAATGAGCCTTATATATGCAATACATGTCCTACTCCTAATACATATGGGACTCTGGTTATCTACTTCTATTTATATAATGAAACTAACAATTACAAAGTGGCAAGAGCGGTTGATGCAGCTTTTACTCGAGATGGTCGGGATCGAATCCACATGGAGCTAGATTGTTTGGGATTTGGATTCCTATATAAACTAGCACTGTGTAGTTCTCCTAATTACAGTTCCAATCATAATTGTTAGTTAGTTACTTCTAATTTTATGCTAATGAGATGCTAAATTAAACTAAGAATAAATGATTGTTAGGTTTTATAATTAGATAACAAGCACTAGGGAAGTGACTTTCTCCTGGGTGAATACTTGACAGGTTCTAAACCCTAAAGTAAAGTTGTTATGCTGGGGATTACGATATAGCCAATGCAGGAAACTACTCAATCTATACCTCACGGTAGCTTGGGTGACTTTTCCATAATTAACTTTCCCAAGATCAACTAGGTGTCAAAATTTGTACAAGCAATATAGGCTCAAGTCGGATATTACTATCTCTAAGATTAACCCTTTAATTGGGGCTATCAATCTCTTGAATATACTCCAATTCCTTGTTGGACTAATTTTCTTAGACTCAGGCTCTCTTTCTCAAGAATAGCCCAATTCAAAATGGCACAAATTAGTGTTTGCAACCACTAGTTCAACATAGAAAATACAAACCAGTGCAAATATCAAGCACCCACAAGCATCTAAGCCTTAAAACAAAAGACCCAATAAATACCCATACTACGGTTGAGCCACGACCCTAGCTAATGGAAGAAATAAGATATTTAGATGAAGAATAACCATATAATTCGATTACAAGCTAAGAATTAAAGATTCAATGTTGAACTAGCTACAAATGTACTCCCAATAACCTAAAATCGCCGTTCACGAGCTCTGCTAATATAAAGATAACCTAAAAATCTAAAAAAGAAGTATTTATACAATGCCATATTTTATGGACAAAAATACCCCTGACGTAGGTACAGCGGACCGTGAAAAATTCATCGTCACTGCAGTGAGGCTTTATAGCTTCATTTCTCAGTCTCTAAATATGGTCACCGCAACTGCGGTGGCTCCATTGCGGACCATACAAAATGCCTGCGAACTGTAGTGGCTTCCAACTTCAAAATTTCTAGTTCTCTAAATCATCTCTTCACAGACTGCATAAAATGGATTGCCATTCGCGATAAGGCTACTACATCCACAAAGTATCTACTGCTGACCACAGTGCTTGAGATTCCAAAATTGTATCTCTCCTATCATTTCCACTGCGGACCGTACTAAATGGACTGCGCCCGTGGTGGGTGTATTATGGCTTCATTGTATTTTATGCTACAACAATGTCTTGAATTGTTCTTGGTACTTGTGTATGTTTTAATCCTTTTTGAGGTAGTTTTGACTACTTGTCACTTTTTTTATCAAACCCTGCAAACAAGCACAACATGTAAGCTTTCTGGATTACTTGTATACATTTTAAGTCCAAAACTCAAGAAAAAAGGAGTATAAAATAGACTATAATCCCTAGACATCAACTCCCCCAAACTTACGTTTTTGCTTGTCCTCAAGCAAACAAAGTAATTCCTACCTCTTGAAGAATAAACCAAGAAAATTCTGCTGACCTAAAGTGACCTCATCTAGCATCAATTGGGACTCACAATTTCCCTCAAATCAAATGAATTATTAACAACATTCAAACTTTTAAGCACCATGGTTTTAGTGCGACACAAGAGCATTAAGGGTTGACTCAACTCATTAAGGAAAAGCTTTCTACTACTTTGGTCATTGTGGAACTCAAACTCATAGTCCTCAACCCTTCGTAAGCAAACCTCACTTTTAGGTTGTAGCACTGAGAACGAGGATTGTGAAAAATACACTCATCTCTATCAAAGAAAGGTAACAAATCTGGCTCTAAGTACCATAAGCTTGCCCCTTACGTGGGTCACCACTAATATAAGCTTCATTCAACTCAAGATCATATAGGGATTTTGTGGAGATATAGTGATGGCTTTTGGTTCAGTGTAGGAAATATTTGGTCTTAGTAGATTCCATCTTCCCTTAAGCACTTCATTTTCTTCATTTTGACACACATTCTCTTGACATTTTGAGTCATTTACTTCTTTCTTAGGGGTTATAGAGACACACTATCACTCTTTGTTGTTCATTTCAAATCCTTTTCTCATTTCTATAATTTCCACACCTTTCATCATTTTACTTTTATTGAATCCCTTCATTTCTTCTGTATTGTCCCTTCTTTTTGACTTTTTTATTTTCTTTTTGCCTTTCCTTTTCTTTGTTTTTGTATCTTTTACCACTTTGTTGCATACCTCATATCTTCCCCTAACCTTATACTTTTGTCTTATGCTAATCAAAGATCGAGTGCCAATAGAGGATCTTTTTAAAACAGGTAATGTCTTGTATCGTGGTCTTTAAAGGAAAAAGGGCTATGGCTCAAAGGTGTTGACTAGGGATGTTATCATTGGTAGGCCATGAATGTTTTCAAGCTATCATTCGGATCAAGGAGAGTCTATAATTACTTTTCAAGTCAACTGTACTTAGGATTTTTCCTAGACAAACATTTAGGGAAAGTTCTAGACTAAATGGCACGGGATTTGGACTTGCAATTCAAATTCTCACCACACAAACTATAGGATTGCTAAAGAGATAGAGTCAGTGGCCCACAATGTCCTTAGCTAAGATTTGAGCAACACAAATTGTTCCAAAAAACCACTTGATGATTGTCGGCCAACACAAGAATCTGAATCACAATTGTCACCATCCTATACACACCAATTTGTTTTTGACCATAAGATCAAAGGAAAACATGTTAAGCCCAAGCGAAGCTTTGCTTGAGGCAATATTACTCACTAGCTACTATTTACACAAAAACAAAAAGAAAATAGACTCAAACCCTTAAGAAGGTTTTCATGCAATCCATCATTGGGAAGAGCCACCCGGTTCACACAGATTCCACCTTTGAAAAAAACCCATGGCATAAAGAAAATCAAAGGCTTATTAAACGCAAAACTCAAAATCAAAATAAGAAGCTACAAATATAAAGTAAGAAGCTATGAAAGAAAATATGGAAAGTAAAATGAATATGTACAATAGGGGATTTAGGCGAATATACATAAGAGGGAATGAATATATACATCAGAAGTTAACTTTATATATAGAACAATGTTGCAAGGTACGAAAAGTGAAATAAACCGGTAAAGTTAGGTACATACCAAAAGTGAAAAAGCATAATAAAACAAAAATAGTATCATATTTACTACCCAATATCATCAAAATAGGGTTATCCCCTCAAATGAAAGCTAACAATGTTCTTAGTGCTAACTAAACAAAAATATCAAGGAAAGATAGAGAGTAAAGAGAAACTACCTATTGGTCATGGGTCTGCATGGGATCATAAGCATGGGTCCCTTGTTCCTGTGACTGCTCGGGAACCTCTGACTGGATCCCGGTGTCCTGTGCCTGCACTGGGACCTAAGGCTGCTCTAGGGCCTAAGGCTGGCTAGAGGAACCTCCCTGCGGGTCCTCCAACTCAATCACTGCATCATTTGCTCGGGGGATCACCTTCCTCCTCTTTAGTGCCCTCTCCAACTCCTGCTCCGGCTTAGTCTGGGCTACTAGAATCAGATCATACAATAGTAGCTCCAATGACAAGTGATCAGTAGCCTTCATCTTCTCCACTTCTACCCACAACTCCTTTACAGACTCCTTTCATGCTCAAGTCTTTCTCAGCTTCTTTGTTTCCTTTGTCGGCTCCTTCAATGCTTTCCTATGAGTACCTACAACCTCATATCTCAACTGTTGGTTCTCCAGGAGCTTCTTATAGTTGTCCAGAAGCTCCTTTAAATTCTGCTCCATTGACTCTAGAACATGTGGCTATGGAGGTGCGGACTGGACTGCCACTGAGCTAGAAAGCACAGGCAACTTAGAAGTAGCTGCCTGAATCCAGTTGTTGATACCACAAAGGTTTTGCTCAAATACTATGCAGTTAATGGGTAGGCAGTGGATGAGGGAATATCTGGAGTGGAGGAAATAGAGGGTCCTGGGGTAATATCTGGTGTAGCTGAGGAGGCTGAGTAGAAGGAAGGCTATTCCTAGGGCAATATTAAGAAGCTACGAAAATAAAGTAAGAAACTATGACAGAAAATGCGAATAGTAAAATAAATATTTACAATAGGGGATTTAGACGAATATACATAAGGGGGAATGAATATTTACATCAGAAAATAACTTTATATACAGACCAAGGTTGCAAGGTACGAAAAATGAAATAAACTAGTAAAATTATTGTACATACCAAAAGTGAAAAGGCATAATAAAATGAAAATAGTATCATATTTACAACCCAATATCATCAAAATAGGGCTACCCCCTCAAATCAAATCTAGCATTGTTCTCAATGATGACTAACCAAAAATAGCTCAAGAAAAAATAGAGAGTAAAGAGAAACTCCCTATTGGTCCTAGGTCTGCATGGGATCATGAGCCTGGATCCCTTGGTCTTGTGACTGCAAAGGAACCCTGTCACTGGATCCTGGTATCCAATGACTCCACTAGGACCTGAGGCTTCTCTGGGCCTGAGGTTGGCTAGAGGAACCTCCCTGCGGGTCCTCCAACTCAATCAATGCATCATCAGCTCAGGGGATCACCCTTCTCCTCTTTGGTGCCCTCTCCAACTCCTGCTCCGACTCATTCTGGGCTGCTAGAATCAGATCATTCAATAGTAGCTCCAATGGCAAGTGATCATAAGCCTTCATCTTCTCCACTTCTACCCTCCACTCATTTACAGACTTTTTTCATGCTCGAGTCTTTCTCAGCTTCTTTGTCTCCTTTGTCAGTTCCTTTAATGCTTTCCTATGAGTACCTACAACATCCAATATCAACTTCTGATTCTCCAAGAGATTCTTGTGGTTGTCCATAAGCTCCTTGAGAGTCTCCTCCACTGACTCTGGAACCTATGCCTATAGAGATACGGACAGGGCTGTCACCGAGCTAGAAAGCACAGATGACTTAGAAGTACCTGCATGCAACCAGTTGTTGATACTGGCAAGGTTTTGCTCGAATAGTGTGCAGTCAATGGAAAGGCGTGGATGAGGGAATATTTAGAGTGGTGGAAGTAGAGGGTCCTGGGGAAATATCTGGTGTAGTCGAGGAAGGCTGCGTAGAAGGGAAAACTACTTTTCTGGCTCTTCGGACTAGTAAGTAGAAGTAATTGCTTTTCCTTTTGGATCTTTGGCTTTGGGGTTGTCATCACTCTTTAGGCTATACCAGAAAAAAGGAAGCTTTGGTTTCACCTTCACATCAAACTTCCTTTTATTTGTCCTAAAAGTACAATGTCAGGAAATTTGGGAAGGGATATGATCTATCACCTTCATTGACCAGCATGTGATCACCCTAGACATAACATTCTCGATGTTGATAGGGTACACTGCAATGATAGAAGACACCAAGATTTCCCAAGAGATAGGCAGAGAGTTCTCACGGATAGTGAGGTCTAGCCTCTTGCATATGAAAGTCTCCAACCCTTTTGCTTTAGAGTTTAAAGTTTTCCTCGAAACCTGAACCCCTACCGTCAACCATGCTGGAGTGGTTCGCAAAAGTGCTGAGTACTCTGCTAACCACGGACGGAGTGCGTCATTCAATGCTACTTTCTTTAAATATAACAATTCATCTTCCTCCAGAAAGCCCAGGTAGTCATGGATTGTCTTCCCATCAAACTTCACTGTCAAATACTGCACCTTAGTTACTTTAATGACCTTTTTGATGTGGGAAGCATTAGTGTGGAACTCCTTGACTAAGTGCTCATTTGCCTGCAAAACTTTGCTTGTAAAATAATCCCAGCGCACTCGCTCTCTAAATTGCCTTTTCATATTAGGGTTGTGAGGCAAAAGGTTCCTCTCAATGAATTGTCACTCAAGAATCAACTTCCTCTGAGGCCACCGCTCTCGGAACTTGTTGTAGGATATCTCACTAATAGATTATCCTGCCAAGCATACGAGTTTCTAGTTCTCTCCACCCCCTTCTCGTAGTTTGGGTTCTCCAAATTTTTTTCCAGTAATTGGATCCTCCATGGCTGTTCAAGTTGTGGGTGAAGTAGATGCTGCAATATCATTACTCTCTGCTGAGCCGTCAGACAAATCTAAAGAAATTTAAACTGAAGCTTGAGCAGTAGAAGAGCCTGGAGGTGTGGGAACATCTCTCAATCGAAACCTCTCCGGCCAGTCAGGAATATACTCTGGCACTGAATTGGAGTCAGATGCCACCTGGGAGGTTTAATACTCACTTCCCTCTAAATGAGAAGCAACTCTATTTGCAGCCTTTATTGACTTTCTCGTATCCCCAATTGCCTTCAATACTTAGGGGTCAATTTGATCATACCCCTACCCTGAGAGGACTCTCCTTTGCCTTTCTACTTTTCATATCCGCCTCGTGATTTAACCATTGTCTATAAGGAGAATTCATTTAGTGTTTGTTAGTATCATAGTACCAGGAAAAATAGTGAAGAATATGATTAAAAAAAATTGACTATGAACCGCATAAAAAGCAGCGCATCGGCAAAGGAACCACTGGGGGCCGCACAAAATAGCAATGCGGTCCGCATTGAAGTGGGGTTCAGAATACCCACTCTCTGATTCAGGGCACCACAGTCCGCAAGAAATGTTGTGTGGCCGTAATAAGACATCCTTGACGGCAAAAATTAACCATGGCCACGGTCCTCAAAATCAATCCCTCTGAAGTTTTCTGCTGCACATTGCGGAAAAACGATCGCGGCCGAAGAGAGGCACCGCAGACCGCAGAAAGTCCACCACATTCATGGTAAGCATAACTCATCAACACGAACCTAGGTTTCAATATTTTTCTCATTTTTAGCGTAAGTTCACATATTATCCTTCCCCTAGGTGGTTAATCATTGTTTTTAACTAATTAACCCTAATCTAAACAACATTGTGTAGCCTTACGCTACAAATTGAAAGAAAAGGGAAGAAAAGGAGTACAAACTAACGAATTAAAAAAGAATAAAACAAAATTAAAAACTAGGTTAAGATTTTAGGTACCAGAGATGAAATACAACACCGATGATTTAGAAATAGTGTTTGAGCTTGTGCACTTAAGGCTAGGGATAACAATACTTTTTTTATTTAAAAAGCAAATGAGAAAAAAGTGTAAATGAGGGCTTGAGGTCCTATTTATAGAGAAAAGACCTGGGTCCCACGTTACCTACCACCGTGGTCGCATAAAATGAAACGCAAACCGCAGTGCTTAACCAGAAGAAGCACTAGCAAGGATGCCATCGCAGACCGTAGAAAATGTTCCGCGCCCGCGGTAAGGCATCACGAACCATATAAAATGCATTGTGGCCACATTGAAAACTTTAGAGCACCCCCAGTTATAGCTTTTCAACACTGCGGACCGCAATGAAATTTTGCCCCTGCAATAAGGCCATTGTGGCCGTGAACAATGTAATGCGACATCGGTCCAAACTTCAGAGAGTGCATCAGTATTTCAATTTGGTCCTGCACTGCATCAAAACATCCCTACACACATATCACAACTAGTTAGTCCAAAAGCAGATCCTACACTAAAAAAGAAAAAAAAAATAAAAAGAAAGACACATGGGTTGCCTCCCAACAAGCACCTGATTTAACGTCGTGGCACAACACATGTTACCATTAAATCACTTTAGATGGATCAGTGCCACCACATGTCTATCATCAATCTTGCTATGGTAGTGCTTGACTCTATGCCCATTAACTCTGAAGATCTCTCCATTTTTATTATTCAAGTCAAGTGCACCACACAGAGTCACAAGCAACACTTTAACATGTCCACTCCATTTTGACTTAAGCTTTCCCGAAAACAGACGTAATTGAGAATTGAACAAGAGAACCAAATCATCCACTTTAAACTCCTTGCTACGAGCATACTTGTTATAAAGGTACTTCATTTTTTCCTTGTACAAGGACCAATTGGAGTAGGCATGGAATCGCAATTCGTCAAGTTCATTAAGCTGCTCCACAAGAAGATTTGTTGCCATATCCCATTCAAGATTCAGCTTCCTCAAAGCCCATATGGCCTTGTGCTCTAACTCAACTAGTAGATGGCAAGCTTTGCGAACAACAACCGATATAGAGACATACAAATCAGAGTCTTGTAAGTAGTCTTATAAGCCCATAGAGAATCACCCAAGTACTTTGACCAATCGGTCCTATTTGCATTGAACGACTTTGATAATATACTCTTGATTCCCTATTTAAGACTTCAACTTGGACACTTGCCTGAGGATGATAAGGGGTAGAAACTTTGTGATTGAAACCATACTTTGCAAGCAACGTATCAAATGCTCGATTACAAAAATAAGACCCCCATCACTTATGATTGCCCGGGGAATGCCAAACCTAGTAAAAATACTCTTCTTGAGAAACACAAAAACACTCCAGGCCTCATTATTGGGTAAAGCCACGGCTTCAACCCACTTTGAAAAATAATCAACTGCCATTACAATGTATGTGTTGCCACATGAACTAACAAACGATCCCATGAAATCAATGCCCCACACATAAAAAATATCAACTTCGAGAATAGTGTTGACATGCATCTCATCCTTCTTCGAAATTTCACCCGCTCTTTGACAGTCGTCACATCTCTTCACAAATTCACTTGCATCTTTGTACGAAGTTGGCAAGTAAAACCCACAATAAGAACATTTGAAGCTATCATCGCCCTGCCATGATGACCACCATAGAGAGGGGAATGACAAGCCTCTAAGATACTCAATTGATCCTTCTCCGGGACAAACCTCCGAATCACACCGTCAGTGCAGATCTGAAACAAGTATGACTTATCCCAATAGAAGTCCAAAATATCCCGTTTAAGCTTCTTCCTTTGGTTAGAAGAGGGCTCACACGAAATTATACCAGTCACAAGGAAATTAGCAACGTCCACAAATCATGGTATACCATTTACTAACACAGAAAGGAGCTGCTCATCAGAAAATGAATCATTGATCTCTAGGCCATCACGAGGACTCCCCTCCTCCTCCAAGCAGGACAAGTGGTCCGCCACTTGGTTTTCGCCACCTTTTTGTTCACAATCTCCAAATCAACTCTTGAAGTAACACGACCCATCACATCAACCTAACTTTTGAATCCTTCTTCGTCATCAAGTACCGGAGTGCCACATGATTGGTATGAACTATGACCTTTGCGCCCATGAGATACAACAAAAATTTCTCCATTACGAACACAATATCTTAAAGCTCTTTTTCACTCACTGTGTAGTACACTTGAGCATCATTCATTGTTTTGCTGCGTAGTACAGCAGGTGAAATATTTTATTCACTCTTTGGCAAAAAAATGCCCCTTCTGCAACATCACTCGCATCACACATGAGCTCAAAAGGTAAGCTCCAATAGGGTGTGGTAATAATAGGGGTAATCGTCAACTTGTGCTTGAGAATTTCAAAAGCTTGCATGCATCACTCATTGAACACAAACGTGGCATCCTTTTCCAAAAGCTTGCACAAATTATTCATTTCCTTAGAAAAATCATTGATAAATCTCCGATGAAACCCCAGATGCCAAGAAAACTTCTAACCCCCTTGACAGAAGTAGGGGGAGTGAGACTTGAAATCCCTTCAATTTTGGCTTTGTCCACCTCTATACCATGCTTTGAAAATTTTATGGCCAGGGACTATGCCCTCCTCAGCCATGAAGTGGCATTATTCTCAGTTGAGAACAAGATTAGTTTCTTCACACCGGGCCAATACCCTATCAAGATTCTTCAAGCATTCATTGAACGAGTCTTACACAACACTGAAGTCGTACATGAATACCTCCAAAATATCTTCCACCATGTCGGTGAATTTGCCCATCATGCACCGCTAGAATGTAGCCGGTGTATTACATAATTCAAATGGCATCCTAGAAAATGAAAAGGTACCATATGGCAAGTGAAGGTGGTATTCTCCTGATTTTCTAGGGCAATCAAAATTTGATTGTACCCAGAATATCCATCCAAGAAACAATAGAAGGCACACCCAGCAAGTAAGTATAACATCTGGTCAAGAAAAGGCAATGGAAAGTGATCTTTGCTGGTCACCTTGTTCAACATGCAGTAATCCATGCGCACCCTCCATCCGGTGACTGTCCTAGTAGGGATTAGCTGATATTATGCATTTGTAACAACGATCATACCACCCTTCTATGGTACATATTGCACCGATAAAGTCCAAGAACTATCAAAGATAGGGTACACAACTACGACATCTAACCACTTGATCCACCTCATTTTTCACAACCTTTTGCATTACCTCGTTCAACCTCCCTTGATGTTCCAAGGAGGGATTTGCATCATCTTCAAGAATAATCTTGTGCATATAAAAGGCGGGGCTTATCCCTCGAATATCAGCTGAAGGCTATCCAATTTCCTTCATTCATTTTTGGAGCACCGTGAATGTGGCATCAACCTGCATGTTAGTAAGACAAGAGGAAAGAATAACTGGCAAAGTTAAACTAGGGTGTAAGAATTCATACTTGAGGTGTGAAGGCAATGACTTCAACTCAAACACGGGAGGTTCCTCAATTGAGGGCTTTGTTGGTGGAGTCTTCCTCTTCTCAAGATACAAAGAGAGCTTCCGAGGCTCATAAGAGTAAGAGCTCGTTCCATGTAATCCATTAAAAACACTCCACCCGTCCTTCATCCTCATTTACATAAAGATTCAACAAAAATGCCTCTAGAGGGTCCTCCACATTTATCATTGCACTAGTATCATCAATTATTAAAATCGTGACAAGATCCACAAATGAGGCTGCTTCATTGACTTACACATATGAAAGACCACTTTTTCATCACCCACCCGAAATGTGAGTTCCCATGCTTCCACATCAACTAAAGCCTTCCCAAGATTAGAGGCATCTCAAAATCAACCTCGCAGTGAAGGATCACAAAATTAGCAGGCAAGATAAAAAATTTCCACCCGGATAAGAACATCATCAATTATACCCAATGGTCTCTTCATTGTTCTATCTTCCATTTACAATATCATGGAAGTCGGCCTTGATTTCCAAATATCTAAAGTCTTGAAAATTGTTGATACTTGCCCCTAATCATATAGAGCTTTTGCAAAGTCTGCAGTCCCAATAGTGCAAGGGATGGTGAAAGAACTAGGATCTTCTAGCTTCAGAGCCATTGAGTGCACTATTGCACTAACTTGGTGGGTCATCCTGATTGTTTCACAATCCACGGATCTTTTCTTTGTCACAAAGTCTTTCATGAATTTAGCGTAACCCGGCATTTGCTCTAGAGCCTCCACTAAAGGCACATTAATGGATAAGGTCTTCATCATGTCAATAAATTTCTTATGCTTATTCTCATTTTTCTGCTTCGCGATCCTTTAAGGATAAGGTGGAGGTGGCCTTAGCAAAGGAGCCCTGGCTTTAGGCACAACCGTTTTTGGCATGTCTATTATGTGTTCCCTAAACGAGTTCATGTCATTCTAAGTTTCTATCTCGTTATCTTGGATATCAATCCTCACATCTTCATTAAAGTTCTAATCAACAACATTCTCAACCACCAAAGGGATCTCAAACTCTTGCAACAAAACTTTATCACTCACACTTTCTTTTTGTTATGAGAAATTGCCATGACAACGTCATCCAGTTCTTGTAGTTACCGCCATTGTACGCCCGATATTGTTCGTATCCTTCTGGTTGACTACCGTATCACTAGGTATAGCCCCCTTAGGATGAGTATTCAAGGATTGCGAGATTTGGCTTAATTGAACCTACAAGTTTCGGATTGAAGTATTGTGGGAGCCAACTGGGCATCCGAATCAACATTCTTTTTCATCATCTATTCAAAAATAATTACAATTCTCCATATTTCATAGTTCGATCAACTAGGACCTTGGGATGGAAATGGGGGTGGATTTTTGGGTTGTTGATACATGGGGGGGCCTTTCAAAGCTTTGCCCCCAATTTCCCTGACTGCTATTGTTTCAACCACCATGATTGTATTTTCCACCCCAGTTGTTGTTGCCACCCCAATTACCCTTATTGTTCTGATTATTGTTCTAGTTTCCACAATTTGAATTTCGGTTGTTGTTCCCCTAATTAATGTTCCCTTGTTGTTTTTGATTTCCCCAATTGCCTTGGGATCTCCGTTGTTGTTGTTTGTTAGAAGAATTGGCCCTTTGGCCTTGATAATTGTCCACATGTTGCACTTCTTCATTTTGCTCATCATAACCATCATCTTGGAACCCACCACTATTTTGGTCATATTGACGCAAACTCCTTTGGCTCTGTTGACTTTTTTTCTCCTTTTGTTCACTGGCATGTTGACACCGTCCATAGTATTTACTTGGCGAAGAGTTTGAACCTGCTGCAATTGTGCCTTTGCTAGTTGGTTCATTGTTGTTGTACGTTCTGTTATTTCCTGCCATGATCATGAAGCTCTTTGTGCACGTAAATGACAGTGGGGTCACCCTGCGGCACATTTTCTCTACTTTGCCAAGCGGAGGACGTGTCCGCCATCTCACCCAATATTGTATTAGCCTCGTCAAATGGTATGTTCATGAAATTCCCCCCAGCCAGTTAGTTCACTATGTACTGATTTGTTGTGTTAATGCCTCGGTAGATTGTCTGTTGTATCGTTGCCTCAGTCATATCATTAATGGGATATTCCTTTACCATGGTCCGGTATCTCTCCTATATATCATGCAATGGTTCGTAGGGACCCTGTTTCAAAGCTAAGATTTCATCCATCAAAGTTTCCGTATGCCTCCACGAGAAAAACTTTGCAATGAATTTATCTGCCAACTCATCCCAAGTTGTGATGGAATGGTTGGGAATCCGTTCAAGCCAGTCCAAAGCCTTCTTTCAAAGTGAAAAGAGAATAATCTCAACCAAAGTGCATCCTCTGGCATATGTTTTTGCTTGACCCCCCAACAGGTATCCACGAAGTCCTTAAGATGTTTATTCTGATGGGGAGCACCTGCGAAGTATCCTCTTTACTCCTACAAAGTCAACATCACATTTGTAATTTGAAAATTGCCTGCATGGATCTGGGGTTGGGCAATTATACTAGCATATCCTTGGTTGGGAAGCACCTAAGGAGTCACTCTTGGAGGTGGCAGGGGAAGGTCTGGAACATTTTCATTGGCCTGGCGACCTTTCCTTTGAGCTTGAGGCACAATAGGGACCTCATCATCAATATTGTCATCTACTTCCTCCCCCGACGAAATATCTCCAAAAGGTGCATTGTTGTTGTTGTTTGCTGCCATTTTTGTACATGAATCAGCGTCACACACAAATTAGTATCACAGAAGGAAAGAAAAAAAATTCACACAACTATTTAGATAGATAGCCAAAATTGATAGCTCCCCGAAAACGGTACCAAAAAGTGATCGGGTCCAACCCTACACCACTACAAAGATGCAAGAGCGGTCGATGCAGATTCTACCCAAGATGGTCGGGATCGAATCCACATGGAGCTTGTTGTTTGCGATTTGGATTCCTATCTAAACTAGCAGTGTGTAGTGCTGTTAATTACACTTCCAATCATAATTATTAATTTGTTACTTCTAATTTTATACTAATGAGATGATAAATTAAACAAAGAATAAATGCTTGTAAGGTTTTCTAAATTGATAACGAGGCACTAGGGAAGTGACTTTTTCCTAGGTAAATACTTGATGGGTTCTAAAGCCTAAGACAAAGTTTTAATGTTGTGGATTATGATATAGACAATGCACGAAACTACTCACTCTATACCTCGCAGTAACTTGAGTGACTTTCCCCTAATTGAGTTTCTCGAGACCAATTGGGTGTCAAAATTTTTGGAAGCAGTATAGGCTAAGTCAGGTATTATTATACTAGGTTTAACTCTTTCATTGGGGATATCAATCTCTTAAATACACTCCAATTCCTTGTTGGACTAACTTTATTAGACTCAAGTTCTTTTTCTCAAGAAGAGCCCAAGTAAAAAAGGAATAAATGAGTATTTGCAACCACTAATTCAACATAGAAAATACAAATCAGTCCAAATATCAAGAATCCATAAACATCTAAGCCTTGAAACAAAAGACCCAACAAATACCCACACTAAGGTTAAGTCACAACCCTAGATAATAAGTCTAGCTACTCATAATAATGAAAGAAATCAGATATTTAGCTGAAGAATAACCCATATAATATATTTACGACATAAGAATTAAAGATTCAATGTTGAACTAGCTACAAAATTACTCAAAATAAGCTAAAACCTCCATTCACGTGCTCTGCTAAGATAAAGATAACCTAAAAATCTGAAAAAGAAGTATTTATACAAGGCCAAATTTTCTAAACAAAAATATCCCTGATGGAAGTATCGTGGATCGCAAAAAATGCACCACGGCCATGGTGAGGTTTAGCTTCATTTCTCAGTCTCTGAATCTGGCCACCGCAGCTGCGGTGTCTTTACTGTGGACCACACAAAATGGACCGCGGACCGTAATGGCTTCCAACTTCCAAACTCCCAGTTCTCTGAATCCCCTCTCCGCGGGCTGTATAAAATGAATAGCATCCATGATGAAGCTACTGCGGCTGTGAAGAATCTACCGCAGACCGCGATGCTTGAGCTTCCAAAATTGCATATCTCTAATCTTTTCTACCGCTAACCGCACCAAATAGACTATGACGGCGGTGGGTCTGTTGTGGCTGCAGTGGATTTTATGCTACAATAGTGCCTTGACTTGTTCTTGGTACTTGTGTAGGTCTCACTTCTTTTTGAGCTATTTTGACTACTTGTCCCTTTTTTGACCAAAACCTGCAAACAAGCACAACGTGTAAGCTTTGGGGATTACTTCTATACATTTTTAGTCCAAACTCAAGCAAACAGTAGTACTCTCTCTTTCATATTGTTTGAGCTAGTTTGACTCGATATGGAGTTTAAGAAAAAAGAAGAAGACTTTTGAAACTTGTGGTCTTAAAAGTTTAAGGGGTAAAATATTTGCGGGTCCATACAATTTGTATGGTATAAAAGCTTCTCATTTAGGGCAAAAAGGATAAAATGAAGAGTTTAAAGTTGAATTATTTCCCTATTTTGAAACGTGTCATTTCTTAAGGAATAGACTAAAAAGGAAAGTAGCTTATTTAATATGAAACAGAGAGGGTATAAAATAAACTAGAGTCCCTAGTATCAGATATCATGTCTATAGATTATTGCAATATTTGTTTATTTAGATATCATGTCTATAGAGTTTAAAATTAATATTGCATTCTAGATATCATGCCTATAGGTTATTGCGTGTTCATTTATTTAGACACCATGAATATAAGCTCAAAATCAATCTCTGCATGCTAATAAGGTGTAAATGAGTTTCTGCTTGCAAACAAGGTTTTAAAATAAATCCTGCATTCTAGATACCATGCCTGTAGGTTGTTCCACCTTGCTTGTAAGCTTGAAATCAATCTGTGTATGCCAATACGGTGTAAATTAGTTTCTGCATGCAAACAAGGTCTTGAAACCAATTTATGCATTTATATATCATGTCTATAAGGTATTAAAATCATTTTTTCATTCAGATACCATGTTTATAAGATTGTTTTATGTATTTAGATACCACGTCTATAAGTTTTAATCAACTTGTAAACCTAGATAGCATGCCTATAGAACCTAATGAAGCAAATTGCCTGCTTAAAATTATTTACTGGTTTATTACACTTTTGATTAATGACTAGATTCCATATTCATAGAACATCACTGATACACGCCTAGGTAAGCCTGTAGGGCAAGTAAAATCCTGCAAATTATAAAACTGTGCTTTTGAATTGTCCAGATTCAGTAAGCCCTAAAATTAGTAGGCGAACTGACTAGGTCTTTATTGCTCCGCTTTAATACAATGTTGCATATATTCTATTTGTCCTGCTCACCCAGATATCCTACTCTAGGATCCTTTGAAATATCTGAAATCTTTTGTTTGAGACGTGCTATTGTCTGCTTGTGAGAGGAGGTAAAAGTGAGCCTTTAATTGCCTCTTTATGTGAATGTCATATTCGTTTTTGCTTGTCGCTTAGATTTTCTCCTTTTAAGTATTTTAGGAGAGTCTAGAATTACCTTAATTAGAGGTCCTAAACATCTCCAGGGCCATAAGGGAGGAACGGGTAATTCACTCATATAGTACATTTAATTAGAATCTCTTATATAACCACTAAGGGGAGGGTAATTGGGTAGTAAAGTATATGATGACATGTGCGCTAATGCTATGTGTAGCACCCCGACTTAGGGACGATTATCAAGCATTGTACAGAAGTGATCATGTATGCTTAAAACCTAGGACCCCCCCCCCCTTACTCATTGTTTTAAATATAATATCCATTTGTCTAAATTTCTTATAAGACTAATTCAACTAATTTGAGTTTGGCCGGGACCCACCGTTGTGGACCTCGAGGAGTGCCTAACACCTTCCCCTCAAGGTTATTTCGAGCCCTTACCGGCCAATATCTGGTAAAGCAAACCGATTTTATGAGTTACTTGCTTTAGGTGCCCCAACGCACCTTAAATCCGTTAGGTGGCGACTCTTCAAATTCTATACTCAATTCCCAAAAGGAAATGAGTTGTTCCCAATGAATGTTGAAACCCGGACTCCACAAAGAACAAAGGAGCGCGATACTCAGTAACACTAGTCTTAGGGAATTGTGTAGAGTGTTGTGATGGTTTTATACTTATTATGTTGATTAAGGAGCTTTTATTCTTTATTTGTGTTATTAAGCTGCTAAATATTTAATTGTACTTCTTTTATTATTGTTAGTTGTTGGCTTGCTTAGGACGTGGGATTAGGTATCATCATGACCTCTTGATTGATATTTTGGATTGTGACAATTTCTATTGGTATCATGATATGTTTCAATCGCGTTGTCTTCAAGGTAATGAATGCACTTCTCTTATCTAGCCATAAAAGGAAAAATAGTCTAGCCAAAATGAATATATACCATATCTAGTTAAGCTACAAACAGCTTGCTGGTTTATTTACACCATAGAAAGTTCCAGCAGCATTGGAGCATAACGCTTGTGGTTGTTGATTTTTAAAGGTAAGATTTACATCCTCCAGTATAATCCCTTTGCAGGGATTTGTCTTACTACAAGCAAGTTTTACTGCGACTTGTGATGTTGATGTTCCGTGAACGTCTTGATATGTTACATCGCTTATCTTAACTCCTGATTCCTGTGAATTGAAAAAAGAAAATAACCATAAGCGTTACTGCCCAATGTACATATATATGCATCCTGTGAATTTTAAAGATGCTTATATTGTTAATTATAATTCATAATTGGGGCAAGAGTACCTGGCCAGGGCAATTCTCATGATCAGGGCAATATTCTTGGTCAATTAAGATGGGGTATCTGGCATTCACCATCACAGAATGCTGAAAGAGAACACCTTTTACAAATCCATTGCTAGGCCTTGCCCATGTCTTTATTCTCAGACCATTTTGAGTACCTCTAAATGTAGTGGTCTTCACTGTGACATTTTGAACTCCTGCTTCTTGCATACCCCAGCCTAGACTTCCAATGCTGCAAAAGATCATTGAAGTTTTAGAGAGAACTGCCTCTATGAGTAGAGTTTATTAGAAACATGTTACAAGTTTTATGCATAGACGGTTCAAAATAATATTTACTCAATGTAATTGTTTATAAGAAAATACTTCTTGTTTCAGCTTATATGATTCTATTTTCTTTTTAGTCTATAGTAAAAAAAACAGAATTCCTTTCTAACTTTCAAATAATTTAGCCTAAACTTTTTAGTTTATTCTTAATGACAATCTTTTATAGCTGCACAAATATTATGATTTATTCAAGACATCATGTTTCAAAAATTGTATAGCCACAGATACTATTCGAATGAGATGTAAGGCAAAGCATGTTTGAATTTGTTTACTTTCGGATACTCTATACGAGATAGGGCATATGGTACTATCAATTTAGTTTCAATCGTGAATACATATGTATCCTTAAGATACTGAAACGACTACTATTATTGGTAAATATATATGTCGATATGTGTAAGATCACAAGTTTTAAAGGAGTTTATTTTTTTATTGTACTATGTATTCAGTCAAATTGTCATATAAAGTGAAACAAATTGAGTAATAATAGGAAAATCTCTGTTACAAAAATTAATTGGTAGGCTAGTAAAAACTGTTACTAACCAACTATATATTACTTAAATCTATTAAAGAAAAAACTTATATGGGGTTTTGTCTACTTTACCTTATGCCGTGGCCAGGGCCACAGGAGACATTTTCAATCCACAAGTTGGAGGTGCCAGGGCCTATTGAAACACAGTCATCTCCGGTGCCAATTACAGTTTTCAGAATGGTGACACGAGAGGAAGCTTCTATGTGAATCCCATCAGTGTTTGGGCTGCTAGCCGAGGCTGAGATTTTCATCTTCTGCACCTTTGCATTTTGGCACCCATCAAGTACCACATGGAACATCTGGCTGTTTAATGAATTCAATCCACTTATCACAATGTTGTTTGAATTGTAAAAGGCAAGTGTCTGCACCAATTTTTCATTAAATCAGTACTTCAATATATGGTTGAAGAAGACATGGACAATGAGAATATTGGAGTTTGTATATATAATGTACTATATATGTACACGTCTTTTAAAACAGTTAAGCATGTTCTATGCTTAACTTTAGAGAAGATTGTAGCTAGCTAACCCAGCATGCTAACCTCTCACTATGGAACTCTTTTGATCCTCGAAATTCGAACTCCATTACATAAATTGGGACGAAAAGAGTACTTCGTTTCACCTAGCTCATTTTACTATTCCATTTTAATTTATGTGTTAATTTGACGGGACGTAGAATTTAAGAAAGTAAAGAAGATAATTTTAAACATAAGTTAAAACAAATGGTTCAATTAGAAGTATGCAAAGTAAATAAGATGGAACATACCGTTGCTCCGGCAGGACAACTCTTGCCTGAGGCTTTACAAGCCCAAAGAGAAGCACCTTGACCATCAAAAGTCCCACCGGAAATGGTGACTCCGTTGACTCTCTCAAACTTTAGCCAATTTCCAGTATGACCTATAACATTATAATCAGAGGGTGCCACTAAGGTGCCATCAATCTTGATTGTTGTAGCTTTATTCTTGCAATATTGTCCCCAAAACGCAACACTTCCTATTAAGTACCTTCCTTGTGGCACATATATCACCACAGACTTCGTGGAAGCACAAGCTGCAGCCCATGCACTCAGAAATGCTTGTGTTGAATCAGTCTTGCCATCAGGTTTGGCTCCATAACTTTCCACATTGTAACTAGTCTTGCTTCCTGATGATGAATGAAAGAAGATGGTTACAAGAAGAAGGATAAATTTTCTGGTATTCATCTGTTTCTTTTTTCTGCAGGTTGGAGAAAAGAAGATGATGAATAAGAATTATGTTCGAGTAATGGAGAATTATTTTGCATGTTTTTGCAGATGTTTTATAAGGGTATTTATAGGGCTCTCGGGTGCATGCACCACTCTGTCTCGTGGATTAAGAGAAATGTGCGCCGCTATTTGGTCTGCTATCCAAAAACTTTCCCTTTGTAAGTAAACTAGGTTCTGTTAACATAAAAAAGGGAAAAGGTCCAAATATGCCTTGTACAATTGAGCATATTTACTTTTGGTTAATATTGTAGTCCATTTATGTTCTTACTATTACATAGTTGGTACATATATGCCTTTATTATTACATAGTTAGTCCAAATATGTTCTTCTCGACACGAAAATTTACCCAAATTAATTAGCATTTTTGTTAATTGCACTAAAACATATTGCATGTTATAAATACACTTCTATTTAAGGTGAATGTCTTTAATTAGAGAGATTCTAGAGTTCTATTCTTGGTAGATAAATCATCCTCCTCCCTATAAATAGAGGTACCCTCTACCATTGTAAATCAATCCTAACATTCTCTAAGTATCAATAAGAAGAACTCTCTCTACTCTTCTCTCTATTTGCTCTTGTTCTTGAGTTATTGTTCTTGTCTTTTATATTATTTCATAACATTGCAAACACTATTTTCTTTTTTATTAGTACTTTTTTCTTTATTTTTCTCTTTTCTTTCTTCTTTTTCTCTCTTTTTTTCCCCTTTTTCTTTCTTGATTTCCTCCATTGTTGATGTCTTCTCCATTTTTATTACCAAATTCACGTGATTTTATTCCTAAAAATCAAACCTACATCAGTACAAGCTTTCAAGCAAGAAGACTCTAATTATTCTGAAAAGAGGAGATGAAAATTGTCGAAGAATTATTTTAGTGGTGTTAATTTGGTGAAGGTAAGATATGGTTATTCGGATTTGAAGGTGTCGTTCACGGTGGAGCTTCAAATCTGAAGGGAATAAGACTTTCAAAATCTGAATAACCATATCCTACCTTCACCCAATTAACACCACCAAAAAATTTCTCCGATAATTTTCATCTCCTTCAGGTCAGACGAAACTGTGGGGTTTGTGATAATAAAATTATCAGAAATTCATGAGTATTGTCAAGTTAAATAGGTGATGAAAATGGAGAAGGCATCACCAATGAAGGAACTCAAATATAGGAGAAAGAAAAAGGAATAAAAAAGAGAAGAAAAGCAAAAATAAGAAAGAAAAGAGGAAAATAAAGAAAAAAAGTACTAATAAAAGGAAATAGTATTTGTAATACAGTTTAGTATAATTAACAAAAGAGCTAATTAAATTGGGTGAATTTTTGTTTCTAAAAGGGCATATTTGGACCAACTATATAACAATAAGGGCATATATGGACCAGCTATGTGACAGTAAAGCCATGTATGGGCTAAAGTATTAACAAATAACAAATATGTTCGATTTCGTACAGTACAAAAGTATATTTGAACCTTTTCCGAATAAAAAATTTACCAATGTCAATGCATTGTTAAGTTATCTGAATACATTTGAGCAAGCGATTTTTTCTTTTCCGAATATGGCTTATTATTTTTCTTTTGTATAGCTATATTTTACTCCGCCCATTTTAATTTAGGTAAATATATTTGACTGATTACGGAAATTAAGAAAAATAATAAAGACTTTTGAAATTTATAACCCTAAACAAGCGATCAAAAAGTTAAATTATTACTCCACTCCATTCTGATTTGTGTGAACTTATTTGACTGCGGACGAGATTTAAGAAAAAAATAAAGACTTTTAAAATTTGTAGTCCAAAACAAGTAAAAAAGAGGTCCGGCGTATTTGTGTCATCATAAAAGCTTCTCATTAAGGGTAGAAGTTTAAGTTTAAGCTAAATTATTAGTAAATTAAAAAAGGAGTTATTTTTTTTTTTGAAGGGACCAAAAAGTAAATAGGTTCATATAAATTGAAATAGAGAAAATACCAAATTTAGAAAGGACTTATCCCTTTTTAAATAAATCAAAAAAAATAGAAGAAAAGAATAGGTTTTATTCGGTAAATTAGGTGCCCTATATTTTTTTCTTTAAAGAAATCTAGCCTGTAAATTTTTGAGATTCATTTTACGAAAACATTGACTCTTGACTTCTCTGATGAATATGATTAGAAAATTGCTCTTCTTTTTCCAGATCAGTTTTCCCACAGTACTCAAGGACAAAATACATACTTCCTCCGTTCGAATATATGT
This sequence comes from Nicotiana benthamiana, assembly GCA_034376525.1. Taxonomy (NCBI): domain Eukaryota; kingdom Viridiplantae; phylum Streptophyta; class Magnoliopsida; order Solanales; family Solanaceae; genus Nicotiana; species Nicotiana benthamiana. Next base: position 113,466,373 of record CM067331.1, read on the forward strand.
AGGTCTGTTTTACTGATCATGAAATTTATAAAAAAAAAAAAAATCTAAATTATAGTCATAAACAAGTCAAAAGGAACTCAGAATATTTGTATGATTATAAAAATTTATCGTTAAAGATAGAATTATTGTTTTAGTGATTAGTCTTCCGTATGATTGGGTACAAATATTAGTACAATCATGTTCGTTCATGTTCACTGATAATTGGCTTAATCATGAAAGCATATGGAATTTTGACTTCAAATGGAAATTAAAATTAGTGGAATAAGAGGGATTAACATAAAAAGGAACTTATATTCTAAGCTACAACATTGACGTGCAACATTATTAAAAATAAAAACATTCCAATTTATATATGTTTAGAACCAATCGTTGGTCAGAATCTCCACATGGTGCTCTTATTGATACGTAATACTCGCACTTAAAAGTCGACGCTAAATGATTATCTACATATAACATGATTAGGAGTCTTCTCTGTAGACCAAATATAAGTAGAGCACATGGGTAGAACATCCTTTGTTTTAGTCGCAAGGAAAAATGACTTTCTGTTGTATTGAAGCGGAGATTTCAATTTAGGGTTGGTGATAAATTGTAAAAATACATATACTTAAGACAAGTAGGATAAAGAAAAATGTGATTTTTACTTTGTAATATAATAAAATGACTTTTTTACGGTCAAAATAAAATAAGTAGTACATATTATTGTAATTAGTTGAGAATGTGTGATAGGTTTTCTAAACTATTATCTAAATGTTAGAGAAAAGTAGTCGCGATTTAATTAGTTGAAATACAATTTGATATAGTAAGTAGCTTACATTAATTAACTACCAGAATTTGGGAGCAATAGATGGGATGACATTGTTTTATTCCGGTGTGATTCTTATACCTAATTAAGTAATTCAATATTAGCGGTCACAAACTAAAGTCATAATATATATATATATATATATATATATATATATATATATATATATATATATATATATATATATATATATATATATATATATATATATATATATATATATATATTTTGGTCCACTAGGCAATCGCCTAGGGTTAGTTTTCATAAATAATTGAAAAAAAAATTACAACAAATAGGAGCAATAAAATAAGGCGGATTACACCGGTAATGTCACCCATATAACACAGCCGGCATAGACCTTACTTTAGTTATCCTATTGAGGCAAATAAAAGCCTCATGTACTAGCAAGCATGTAAAAAGAAAGAACTCGCAAGAATTTAAAAATGAATGATCATCACAGAGTTTATAACATGCTCTGTGATGACATTACATAGAATAATACTAATGTGATGGTAAAATAAACAAATCAAGAAGCCATAGAGATGCCCCCTTTTCTCTTTTTTTTTGTGAAAAATTCGATTTGTAGAATGTTGTCTTCTTCCACATAATTTTTCAAAAAGTCTTCAAAGTTCATGCTTTATTCTTCAGTCGATTGGATTTTGGATGTGTTGTTTGAGCGACCTGTTTTTGTTTTGCAGTTCTCATTGGGGGCCTCCTTATGTTTACGTCTTCAAACTCCCTGCCGTCCCAACTTCTTTCCCTATGATGAGACTTCTTATTTCTTGCACTATGCAGTGGTGACAAATCTCCTTTTGTTGAAGCGTCTGCTCGGCATTGGTTTAGGAAGTCCTCTTCTTCCCCTTCTTCATATATATGTCTTCCTGCCAAAATTGGATTTGGCAACTCTTGAAAAACGCCTTGAGTTATTAATTGTGCATTATTCATAACTACATTTTTTTTTTGTTTTTGCGCTTTGTTCCTGCTCATGACAGAGCTACTAGTAATAGGATTAGTATATGTATTTACCATCGCTTCCAAGAGTTGTCTTTCCTCTGACGAAATTACTAAAGTAGTTGTGACGAGCTGCCCAGCCTGTGACCATGCTACCTTATTGCTATCAGCATAAAGAGAGTTAGATGGAGTATTTGCATTCCTTTGCTGCTTCTGAATTGAGAGCAGAGTTTGCGTCATGACATCCGAAAATTTTCTGTCCTCTAGATTAGAGAGTGGTTCTGATGTTGTAGCATGATTCTGGCTAGTTGATGGCAGCGCACTAGCAATTGGATTACCAACTGATGATTCGACTGAGTTTTGTTGACAATTATGTGTTGTTTCATTCTTGTTGAACCTTGATGTCGCTACAATTGAACTAACTGTTTTAGCATTATTTCTTGGAACAAACACTGGAGCATTATGGTTTAATCTGTTGTTTGGAATTGTTGTTTGCATCAAAATTGCACGACAGTTCTTAATTGCATTTTTCCATTGACATTTTTGTTTGACTGAATCATCACTGTCCTCTTCAGACTATCCTGCTCACACTCTTGGTCATCTTCTTCCCACGAAAAACCAGCGAGTCCTTCACCCCAGATCTCCTCATCATCATAATCTCGTTGGTCTTTCCAGAGTTTCGATTTAATGACCAAGTCCCTCCTCTTTGTCACAGTAGGAGTAGCTATGGTTGGAGAACGTTGAAGTTTGGACTGTATTTGCATACTTGTACCAGTAACATGAGTTGTAGCCTCTGTATTCTGAGATGAACTCTGACTGTCACAAAGTTGCAAAATTTCTCACAAAGATTTTCCTTCATCATCACTGATATTGGCCAGTACGGCAAATGAGTTTGAAATTGAAGGTAAAGCTGGATTGTTTTCTGCGATCTGGATTATATTTTTGGATTTAGGAGATACTGCCTTGTTGGCCATCGATGACCATTACCCCTCTTCCCTTGTGTGTTAACGATTGTCAGAAGATTCTAAAGCAGAATTTTCTTGAGCTAATGCAGCATTGGAGACAGCATCAACAGTTAAACTGTGATGCAGGTAGATGTTCATTTTGTAATGTCCAGTTGGCTAAGGCTGAGGTTTTATTTACCCCATTACATCCTGCAGTGATATTTGAAGCATCAAGCATTTTTTGCACTGTCGAGTTCTCCCCTAGTTGAACATGGGAAACAGTAGGGTTTGTAATAGCTTTGACAGGATGCAAAGCCTCCAAATTTGTATCATTTCCTTGACAAAATAGTGTAGGTTTGTTATTGTTACTATTGTGTAACAAATGTTTCTTCTCACAAACCAGATGAACAAACATGTTTGAATTATGATTTGCAGCCTCAGCTTATGCATCAGTCACATTTGACACCACCTGTTCACTTGGAACATTCACATTGGATGGAACAGTAGGTGTATTTTGACACAGCTGATCTATATCAACATTCGGCATTGAATGAACTTCTGCCGCTAATATTTTGTCCTGCATCACTAGTCACATTATGAAGAACCCCAGCCAAATTTGAAACCAGCTGTTCACTGTGATTATTAAGATTGGTTAGAGCAGTGACTGGTTTTTTACATAACTGTGCAGTATCAGCTGTGGGCATTGGATGAAATTATGCAGCTGGAACAATTGCGACAGATTCAATATAAGCATCAATAGGTTTTGGCACTGTCGAGTTCTACCCTAGTTGCACATAGGAAACATCAGGATTTGTAACAACTTTGGCAGGATCGAACCTCCAAATTAGTATCATTTCCTTGGCATAACAGAGTAGGATTCATATTGTTACTCATGTGTAACACATGATGTTGTTCACATACCAATTGTTCATTTTTGCTTGCATTATGATGTGCAGCCTCAGCAGATGCAACTGTCAATTTTGACACCACCTGTTCACTGGGAACATCCAAATTGAATGGAATAGTTAATGGATTTTTACATAGCTGTGGTATATTAGTATTCGGCATTGAAAGAGCTTCTGTAGCTGGAATAGTTGGAACATAATCCATAGTCTGTCCTGCATCAGTAGTCTCATTATGAAGAACCCCAGCCAAATTTGACAGCACCTGTTCACTTTGAACTTTCAAAACAGAAGATGGTTTTTTACACAGCTGTTCAGTATCAACATTCGACATTTAATGAATTTCTACAGGTGGATCAATTGGAACCGAAACAGTATTTTGTCCTGCAACAGCAAATACAGTAGGCAGAATCCTTTCACTGCTTCGTGCTACAAGATTAGCATTTAGGAATTCTCTGGAATCACCTCTTATTTTTGTCAAACTTCCGAGGCCTTCATATTCTCGATTATGAAATGCTTGTTCATTAAATTTATCTGAACTCCAACAACACAATTTTACATCATGACCTTGATGATTACAATACGTGCAGTATTTAGGAAGGTTATCAAAGATAATCCGCTGGTCGTATTCGACAATTTTCCCAGATTTGATATCAACTATCTTGATCTTTACTTTCTTTGGATGGTTGTCTAATAAATTAATCAAGACTTTTACTCGTTCCGTACTAAGTCTCGTTCGATCTTTAGTAGCCTTATCTACTGCTAGAGGCTTTCCCACTGCAGCAGCGATTGACATCGCTTCCGATTCTGACAGTCTTTGGCAAGATGGGCTCCTCCGCACGTCCAGCACTCCACAGCTTTCCTGTTTGTGCCGCCTCTGTTTGGAATAGCCCCGTCAATAGCTTTTCCCTTTTCAATGACTTCTTCTCGGACTTCCTTCCTCCATTCCCCCTTCTTCTCTGCCCATTTCTTTGGTTTCGAAGAAGAAGGAACTTCAGAAAGAGAACGGGTGCTGCGATAATCCACCAAAGAATCTGCTGCAGCCATCGCACTTGGGAGGTCCTTCACAGCCTGCCTCCTAAGCTCATTCTGCGCCCATGCTTGCATTCCCGAAATAAAATTATGCAATTTATCATCCTCCGACATGTTTTGAACGTCCAACATTAAGGAAGAGAATTCCTTAATATAATCCCGCATAGATCCCGTTTGTCTCAAGCGTTTCAGATGGTCTCTAGCAAGCCAAGATGCATTGCTAGGCAAGAATTGGTCCTTCATTTCTTTCCTAAGCTTCTCCCATGTATCAACTTTTGGTCTGCCCGCAGTTTCATCATCCAACATACGAGTTCTCCACCACAATTTAGCATCTCCCGTGAGGTACATGCTTGTAATTGTGACCTTCTCCGCATCTGGAACTTTGGCAGCAACAAAATATTGTTCCATGTCCCACAGAAAATTCTCCAATTCTTTTGCACTCCGCGCTCCACCAAACGCCGTTGGATCAGGAATCTTCACTTTCAAACGTTCTTCACTGCTTTGGCTTGGAGCAGCCAACGCCAGTTTAAGGATTTTATTGCAAAGAAATTTGCTGGCAGTTCAGGAAAAGAGATCCAAACGACAGCTTTTGACGTTTCTTCACGTGGATTAAATCCCATTGTCCATGGGAATGTCCTAAAGAAGAAGCCGTCTCCTTTTGCCTTAACATAACCAGTTGTTCTTGAAACGACCTTAGCAAAATCTTCAAAAAGATCAAATCTTACCAGAATATGTCGATATTCTAACTGTCCTATATTGCAATTACCTTTGACATCGAGTTGCTTCGGTAAAATCTGTCTGAGCTACTGAAGCTCGAGTTTTCCATATGAGAATTTAATCACAACTGCTTGTTGAAGACCTTCCTCCTTGGTGAATGTATTCACTTCATCTACTGTGAATTCAACAGTAGGTATTCCATTGTCAAATGTAACAGGACAGAGTTCAAGATTTGAGTTTGTTGCGACATAATGCTGTCGAACAAGTTGCGATGCATAAGTTTGTTTTGTATCTTGAGTTGATTAATTTTCTGTATGGTTTTGATTATCCTCTCCCACAGCACAAAGCTGGGGAGAGGGTGAAGCTTCCATAGATGCGATGAACGTCAACCAGGATCCATCTCGAACACTCTATCTGAAAGTATTAGTGCTGAAATTCTGAATTGCTACAGTAATTCGAACAACAATGTTAAAGATTTAAGGAGATTGGCTATGGATTTGAGGAAAAAATCTATTGGAGATTGTTCGCAAAGAGGAGGGGATGTCTTGACACCAAAATTGTGACAATCCACCACCGGATTTCGGCGATACACCCGATGAATAGGGACGGAAATACTATTCACTGAATCAGATATAGATATATATACTTCATTTATTTCAATTTATTTGAATAGTTTTGCTTTTTAAAAGTCAAATTGACTAACTTTTTAAACTAAATTTTATTAGATTAACTCGGTGTTGTAATGTTAAAATTTAGCTATTCAAATACTATACGAAAAGTGTTAAAAGTCGCAATGATTCAAATGTCTATTAAAAAATATACATTCCAAAATATTAATTAAAATTACATTATTTAAAAATTGAAAAACAAAAAGGTTCACATAAATAGAAAGGAAATATACTTAATTTTCAATAATCAAATGATGAATATTTATTTGAAATATACACGTCTTGCATCATTGAATCGATAAAAACGAAATTTACTAGAAAGAAAATGATTCAGTTTACCAAGAAAGGTAATACTAGAGAGAGACTCTCTGACCACCCTATACAATTCTCACTAACACACACATACAACATTTACGCTAAAGTTATGGCTTCATTACCACCCCCTCAACTGGGATACCATTACTAAGCCTAAAGACAGGGTGATCTTGGAATTTAGAAAGCTGAGCTGAAGAATAAAGCATGCCAGTCAGGCCTTACATGGAGGTTATTCCATACACCTGATGCATTATGGGCTAAAACCTTATTTGCTAAACAAATTTCAGAAGGAAACTTTTATCTAGTACATGAAAGTGCATACTTAATGGCTGTAGAGTTTGCATCAAGCCTCTAGATGGATTACCAATAAAGAAAATAAAGTCCATTTCTTTACTGATATGTGGTTGCCAATTCTAGCACCCATTGATAGCCTAATATGTGGACCAATAATGCATGGAGAGGACAGTATCAAGATCTCCTCATTATTCAATAATAGAAAATGGGATCTTTGCAATCCCTATTTCAACATTCATGACTCACTCATCCACACTATCAACAACACTTTCATCCCTGAGGTTAGTGAGAAAAAGAACAGCCTTATCTATGGACTGACCAGTAGTGGGATATTCCATTATAAATCAGTCTATTCTCTCCTTGAATCTCAAATGAGCACCTCCTCAACACAAGAGACCTCTTACAACTGGAGTTCGAAGTTGTATGTTCCAAACAAGATCAAGTTCTTCACCTAGCTCCTAGTTCACTCCAGGCTGCCTACAAAGAATAACTCTAAAACATGACTTAGGGCTCCATATAAACCCTTCATGTACATTCTCCGGTGACCCAGAGGAATCCTTACACCGCATATTCATTCAATGCATTAATGCCAAAGCTTTCTGGAATAACTTACATCTAAGTTCCTCTAATCAAGCTCTAGCTCAATCCCTCCACTTTTCCCGCACCTCTTGGATTGAGACTTGGTCTAAGTTAAGAATAATGCTTTTAGTGACAATAGTTCAATGGATGTTTTTCAGAAGGAATGTTTGGCTAATAAGGAATAATAATAATAACCTGTTAATGAACAAAAATGACTCCATACCAGTCCACAATGTGATTTCCAAGGAAATGGAATATCACTACTTGGCAAATAACAATTCACAAAGGCTACTGATAATAAGCTATATAAACACTATTTACACTCTAAATGTACAATACTATATTGTTGTTTTAAAGGCTAAATGATAACAAAATACTTTAATTGGTGTTCTTTTGCTTCGCATGGGCTAATCCATGTTAGGAAGAGACTATGGAGTATTTTGGAGTCAACAATATGGGTAAAAATCCAATCAAAAAGAACTCAAATGAAATTGAGCAAAGAAGAGGCAAAGACGGACTGGGTATGAATCCACCGCGATCGCGGTAGGCCAAGAAAGTAATGTAGAATGGTTATGTTTCACCATATTCGATCTGCATTCTGCCGCGGCTGCGGTCGACTGTGTAACTCCCCAAAATTTTTGCGGACTAAAGTGTAAATAGGGGGAAACTTATCCCAATCTTTTATAAACGTAACAAACTTGCCCAAGCTAAGGCTAAGCTTGATTTAGACAGACTTGGAGCCCAGAACAAGTGTGAGAAGAGGAATCAACCATTAGAATTTTTCAATCTTCTCTTTGTTATTTCAATTGCATATTATGAATACTTTTGTAGTTTTATCTTGCTCTACTATAAGTAGCCAATTTCGTAGTCTAGGTTTTCGATGAAACCTATTGATGGAATCCCGTCCTGTTATATCTCACATAGATTTTCCTAAGCGTCTCTATCAAAACCCTAGACTAATGAAATAGATACTCATAACAAAGCCAGATAAAACTACAAAAGTATTCATAATATGCAACTGAAATAATAAAGAGAATATTGAAATACTCTAATGGTTGATTTCTCTTCTCACACTTGTTCTTGCCTCCAAGTCTGTCTAAAAAACAAGCTTAACCTTTGCTTGGGCGAGTTTGTTGAATTTACAAAGGGTTGGGATAAATTTCCCCCAGATTTATACTTTATTCCCCAAAATGTTTTGGCAGTTACATAGTAGACCGCGACCACGGCAGAACGCGGCGCGACCGTGGTGAAATACAACCATTCTACGTCACTTTCTTGGCCTACCGCGATCGAGCCGCGATTGAACGCGGTCGCGATTGCTTCATGCCTAGTCTTCCTTTGCCTCTTCCTTGCTCAATTTCGTTTGGTTTCTTCTTGATTGGCCATTTATCCACATTATTAACTCCAAAACACTCCATAGTCTCTTCCTAACTTGGATTAGTCACTGCGAAGCAAAAGAACACCAATTAGAGTGTTTTGTTATCATTTAGCCTTAAAAATAACAATAAAGTATAGTACAGTTAGAGTGTAAATAGCGTCTATATAGCCTATTGTCAAAACTCCACACTTGCTAGTCCTCTACCAACAAACCACACTCTATAGGCCTCATCATTGTTAGCCACTTTCCTACTCCCTATACCAAGAATAGTTTATATGGATAGACTACTTCAGTGGAACTTCCTCTCCTCAAGAGTGGACTCCTTCCTAGCCACGCAATGCCCCTAAACAACTTTCCTACTCTCAGTCAGAGGTCCAGACTTACATTCCCTTCATGAATCATGTGCCTTCTCACTACAAAAGAGACTTATAGCGTTTATAAACCACACATTGAGGAATTCGAATACAACATTTCACTCACCCTCAGAAAAAGATCTCATGCCACAAACAACACACCATAGGCTTGCTCGTAGTATAATACTCGACTAATCGAGCTCATTCGATCTAAAATCAAATAGGACTTTATTTGATTGTAATATTAGTTGCGGGACAGGTAGGATATATCTAGATATAATGACTATACCTCCCTAAGCACTCCATAAAATTGTGTACTTTTAAGCTCTTCACTTTATCACACCTTTCTTCCACGATTACATTATTACGTTAACCCTTTTTTTTTATTAAGCACACATTTTCTTTAATAGATATCACCACTTTGAGGCTTCTCTCTTTTTTTCTTCTTCTTTTTTTGGTGGCCTCTAATATTGTTTATCTGCTAGTGTACTTTTCTTTTTCTTTTTTTTGTACCCTTAATTCTACTTAACAGCCCAACCAACCACCCCACACTTATATTTTTCCATATGCGTTACACTTTGAGTGCTTTAAGAGGTGATAGGGCTCAACAATATAGGCTATTTAAACTCGAGTTAGGCTTGTAGTACGATTGCCAAGGACAACAGGCTTACAGGCTCAACGAGGTTGACTTGGGTATACATAGTTAGGTGGAAACAAGCATACATTTTTTTTCTTTTTTTGTACCCTTAATTCTACTTAACAGCCCAACCAACCACCCCACACTTATATATTTCCATATGCGTTACACTTTGAATGCTTCTAAGAGGTGATAGGGTTCAACAATATAGGATATTTAATCTCGAGTTAGGCTTGTAGTATGATTGCCAAGGACAACAGGCTTACAGGCTCAACGAGGTTGACTTGGGTATACATAGTTAGGTGGAAACAAGCATACATAGAAGGTTTAAGCAAATAAACGTCTATATCACTTTTAAGACCAAACATGGCTACCATTCACTTTGCACACAGGGCAATTTCTAGGAATTGAATATTAACACATAACACCGAAAACCTCACTCACACGCCGCTCATGACTCAATTCAGTTACGATCATCACACACTCTGTTCTAAGTACTTGAGCCATTGGAACACATAATTTAAGGCCTTCATGAGTCAACTAAAGAGCCTAAATGTCGCACTAAATCAATCTTTATTCAAGTACCATAGAGTTAGGGGTCCCTATTTCCATATTTGTTTCTCGCCCAAGACTTCCCAAAACTAAAAATAAAACTAACTACACTTGATTCAAATAGAAACCCTTGGAAAAGAATCATGGTTTAAAGAAAAACCAAAGGGGAGTTGATACACTACCTAATCAAACGAAAATCTTTTCATTTCTTTTTTTTGTTTGACTTATGTCCCTCATGAGACCTTTAGAGAGGTGTCCGTCTTCGGGCCAAGTCAAAGTTAACTAATATAAACCTACAATACTAAACAAACAGAAAAACTAACACCATAAAAGGTTATATAATTTTACAACAACAACCATCCCCCACCCCACACTTCAAAATTTGGCATGTCCCCATGTCAACAAATATAAAGCATAGTAATATAAGTGGACTTCCCTGATGCTCAATCCTGATCAGATACGGTTCTAAGATCGAGGTGACACACATGTCCTAGTGCACGAAGCTAGTCCATGATCGTTTTCTCTGGCTTGGCATGTTGAGTAGTCAAATTGTCAACTCTGGTGCCTAGGTCGGTGACCAAAGTGCAAAGAGTAACCGTTTTTTTGCTCTAGGGCTGTTATGCGGGTACTCCGGTGGACCTATAATGGGCCTCACTCATCAGATCTCTGTTGTGGTGGGGCAATAGCATCCTCATCAGTCTCATCATCATCCTTAACCATCACTACCGGCTGTCTCTGAACAGTGATTTTACTAGTCCGGAATGGGGCTTTCAATGGCAATTTCCCATCGACTCTGGGGTTTTTAGAAAATTATGCAGCATGGCACAACTTGGTAACCAGAGGGGAACTAAACTCAAGTCAACTATTCGTTCATCACCATTCAAATAAAATCTACTATAAATACTACACAATTGAGGCATTGAACTTGCAAAATACTAAAACAAAAATACAAGAGAACTGAGAAGGAAGCTTGACATACCTAGTTATATGAGAGGGTGAGAAGGATGGGGGTTAGGGAAGAGAGATCGGAAAGTGTGTGGGGGTGTACGTGGAAGTGTGAGAGAGGTGAAGAAGAAAAAGAAAAGAGGAAAAGGGCATTGATTTAGGTTTTAGAGAGAGAGAGGAGATTGGGGAAATTAAGAAGGGGGAGGAATTAGAAAAGAAATGAAAATAAAAAAAATAGTTGTCACTTACCTAGGCGACAGTTAGGTCGTGACTCACCGCGGTCGATCGTGGTGAATGAAGGGTCGAGAGACAAAATCTTTGTGTTTTACCACAGTCGTACCGCGATCGCGGCAGATTCACCATTCCAAAAATAGAATACTCCCCTTTCACTGTGGTTGTGCCACGGTCACAATTATGAGGATATTTTTCATAAAGAAGTTACAAAAGAATATACAAACAATGACATTCATGGGTTACCTCCCATGCAGTGCTTGGTTTAACGTCACGACATGATGCAATAAGCGCATTTAAGGTTTGTTCGACCTCTGAGGTTCAGTCAGGTGGATCGCTGTCAATTTCTTTGGTTCATTCATGCCCGCATAGAGTTTCAATCTCTTCCCATTGACTCTAAATATATGAGAGTCTTTCTCTACGGCAATCTATACAGCCCCTAAAGGGAATACTTCGACCACTCAAAATGGACCAGACAATCGTGACTTTAGCTTACCCGAAATTAGCCTTAATCTTATGTTATAGAGCAATACATATCCCCGAGGTTGAAATTTTGCTCCACAATGTTCTTGTTGTACAAACTTTTCATTCTTTCCTTGTACATCCTTGTGCTCTCAAAATCAAGATATCTGAACTCAAAGAGCTCATGCAATTCTGTGATTCTCGCTGTGATCGCAGCCACAATGTCTAGATTCAGCTATTTTAGTTCCCACCAAGCTCTATGTTCAAGTTCCACAAGCAAGTGACAGGCCTTCCCGAACACCAACTTATATGGTGACATACCAATCGGTGTTTTAAAAGCAGTTCTGTAGTCCCTGAGTGCATCATCTAGCTTTTTCACCCAATCAGTTCTTGTGGCATTCATAGTCTTGGTTATCACACTCTTTATATCTCTGTTTGAAACTTCAACCTGTCCACTGGTCTGAGGATGATATAGGGTTGCCACATTGTGGCGCATATCATACTTCGCTAGCAACTTCTGAAAGGCTCGATTGCAGAAGGGAGTGCCTTTTTCACTGATAATAGCTCTCGGAGTCCCAAAACGGGTGAATACAGTCTTCTTCAAAAATCCCACCACCACTCTTGCATCATTGGTGGGAAATGTTGCAGCTTCTACCCATTTGTACACGTAATCTATAACAACAAGTATGTGCTTCTTTCCAAAGTAGCTGACAAAGGGGCCCATGAAGTCAATCCCCTAGACGTCGAACACTTCAATCTCTTGAATTAGGTTCATTGGCATCTTATGCCGGCGGGAAATATTCCCAGTTCGCTCACATTCATTATAAGTCTTCACCTATTGATGTAAATCCTTAAATAATGTTGGCCAAAAGAACTCGACCGCTAGCACTTTCGGCGCCATCCTGACTCCTCCAAAATTCCCTCCATACGCCGATACGTGACATGCCTGCAATACAGATGATTATTCTATCTCGGGGACACACCTCCGGATCATATTATTAACACATATGCGAAATAGATAAGGTTCATCCCAATAATACATGCGTCAGTCATGATAAAATTCTTTTTTTTTGTACAGAGGAGAGGTCATAGGAAAATATACCGCTTGCCAGGTAATTTGCAAAGTCTGCATACCATGGCACTTCCTCAAGGCTTGTAGCGAGCAACTGCTCATCTGGAAAGGTTTCCACAATATCCTCAATTTCAATTAAGTTTTCAGCTCCCTCAAGTCGTGATAGATGATCAGTGACTTGGTTTTCTGTGCCCTTATGTTCATGAATTTTGAGGTCAAACTCTTGCAGTAATAGCACCCAACAAATCAGGCGCGGTTTAGATTCCTTCTTCTCAATTAAGTACCTAAGAGTTGCAGGATCAGTATACACAATTACCTTAGAGCCAATCAGGTATGATTTGAACTTGTTGAATGCAAACACCACAGCCAGCATCTCTTTTTCAGTCACTCTATAGATTAGCTGGGCTCCACTCGTCATTCTACTAGCATAGTAGATTGGGTGAATTAGCTTGTCTTTTCGCTGTCCCAGCACTACCCCCACTGCATAGTCACTGGAATCACACATGAGTTCGAATGGTTGCTCCCAGTAGAGGGATACACTGATGTGTATTGTGACGAGCCTCTTTTTCAACTACTCGAATGCTACCATGCAATCATCAGAAAACAAGAAGGGGTGATATTTTTCTAAGAACTTAAAGAGAGGGTTGGCAATTTTTGAGAATTCTCTTATGAATCTCCGGTAGAAACCGGTATGCCTGAGAAAGCTCCTTATTTCCCAAGTGGGAGGTGGCAGCTTTGGTATCACGTCACCTTTAGCATGGTCCACTACGATTCTCTTACTTGATACCCGGTGTCCCAAGACTATGCCCTCTTGTACCATGAAATGTCACTTCTCCCAACTAAGTACCAGGTTAGTATCAATTCATCTTTTCAGCATACGGGTCAGATTTACATGGCACTCATTGAATGAGTTTCCCACCACTAGGAAATCATTGATGAAACCCTCCATTATGTCTTCGACCATGTTAGTGAATATGGCCGACATGCACCTTTGAAATGTGGTCGGTGCATTGCATAGGCCAAAAGGAATCCTCCAAAAAGCATAAATGCCATATGGTCAAGTGAAGGAGGTCTTCTCTCTATTCTCTAGTTCAATGGATATTTGATTGTATCATGATTACCCATCCAGAAAACAAAAGTGAAACCTTCCAACCAATCTGTTAGCATCTAATCAATGAAGGGAAGTTGGAAGTTGTTTTTGCGGGTGGCCAGATTTAATTTTATATAGTCCATGCAAATTCTCTATCTTGTGACGGTTCTTTTAGAGATCATCTCATTTTTATCATTTTTGACCACCGTCATACCACCCTTCTTATGAACACATTCCACCGAGCTAACCGAGTTGCTGTCAGAGATTAGGAAAATGATTTCCCCATCTAACCACTTAATCACTTCTTTCTTCATCACTTCCTTCATGTTGGGATTCAACCTTCTTTGGTGATCCCTAGAAGATTTTTGTCCCTCTTCTAGTAGAATTTTATACATACAATATGCCGGGCTGATCCCCTTTATGTCTGCCATGGTCCACCCAATGGCGGTTTTTCACTCCTTGAGTACTTGCAAAAGTTGTTGCGCCTGCACATCTAACAAGCTAGATGATTTAATAATAGGTAATGTGGAGTTATGTCTTAGAAACTCATACCTTAGATTGGCGGGCAGTGGCTCCAATTCTAGCTTTGGTTGTTATGGATGGCTTGGCTAGAGAAGTTTCTCTATTTTTAAGTGCAGAGGCTCGAATTCAAGAGTTCTATCTCAAAACCCTCTGCCCTCTAAAGCAAATACCCATTCTTTCAGTTATTCCCCATTCACCTGATCTAAATTTACCAGACATCTAGCATGAGGGTCCTTAATAGTTAGCGCTCATCATCTGCTTCTACGATTACGTCCACGACATCAATAAGCAAATAATTGTCGAATTTACTTGGTCGCCTCATAGATTTATGCACATTGAATGATATCTCCTCATCTTTCAACCGCATCTTGAGCTCCCCAGTCTCACAATCAATGGGAGCTCTCCCAGTGGTCAAGAATGGCCTTCCCAAAATTATGAGAAATTTCTTCATCCAACTTGCAATCTAGAATCACAAAATCTGCAGGGAACACAAATTCCCCTACATGAATCAACACATCATCCAAGACACCAAAGAGTCTTTTCATTGTCCTGTCAGCTAGTTGCAACAACATAGAATTGGGTCTAGCTCTTTCAATCCCCAACCTCTTATAGATTTCCAGGGGCATAAGATTTATGCTAGCCCCCAAATCACAAAGTGCTTTGGCGAAAACAAAGTTACTAATGGTGCAGGGAATTGTAAAACTCCCTGGGTCAGACAACTTCTCAGCATTGGTCTACTCATCACTGCACTGCAGGTCTGAGTAAGAGTCACAGTGGCCAAGTCTAGGAAATCGAATTTTTGGGACCTCAAGTCCTTCATAATTTTGCATAACCAGGAATCTCCTTCAAAGCATCAAACAATGGAATATTTACCTGGATTTGTTTCAGCATCTCCAAGAATTTCTTGCATTGTTCCTTTTTTTGGTACTTGGCCAGCCACTGCGGGAATGGTGCGAGGGGTCTCTTCTTCTCAATGATTTAGGTATTTTCTTTGTCAGCTACCACCTAAACTACCGATTTCTGGGCTGTCTCAGCTTCTCTCTCAGTCTCAATCTGTGTGTTATGTTCTTCATGGGCAGGTTGTACTGTCAGCTCTGTTAGTTTCGCTGACTCATCTAGCTCAATGGACACTGGTACAAGTGTCTTAGATTGTCTTTTTTCTCGAGCCCTGTCTTGATCCAAGTCTATATCTCTGCCATTACATAGACTCACGGTTATCTGCTACTTCAGGCCTTGATCTTTTGGATTTACCTGCGTGTTTGTAGGCAATGTCCCAGGAGGACGATTATTCAAAGACATCGAAATCTGGCCCATCTGCACTTTAATATTCTTAATAGCTGACTCATGTTCATCTACTCCATAACTCATTTTTGCATTTGACCCAATAACATGCTGTATCATTGGCTCAAGTCTAGCAAACCCATCTTCTTGTCTTCCACCATACTGCTGCTGTAGAGGATGATAACCCTGCTACCAAAGTTGATTATTATATCCCTGTGGCCTTTGGTAAGGCGCCATATTATTGTGAGGTCTCATATATCCCTTTTTTCCATAGCTGAGTTGTGGTTGGACTAGCCTGTACGGCTGATTTTATTAGCCCCAATTTTGACCACCCTGTCTCTGGCCTCCATAATTAGAAACATAATCGATGTCCTTAGGGTAGTGATGATGATCACTTTCTGTATTCCACTGGTTACCAATTGGCTGACAAATACAATATGTGCATAAGCCCCGATTGGTAGTATCTACAATGTGTACCTGCTGCTTCGGCCCTGACTCTTCCACCTCTTTGGAGAGTATGCTCATCTGTGTCATAAATGTGGCCATGTTTTTAGGAAAAATGTTGGATTTGGATCTATGGGCATTAAGTGAACCACTAGAGTGATAGGTGCATTCCCGGTTGTCCACCCCATGTTGATACCCAATTTGTTTGTGTATATTTTAATATACAAAATACTTTCAAAATAACATATGTATGCATATATGAATATTTCCAAATATTTCCCTATTTTTTCCTTAATTTTTAAATATTTCTAGATCAAATTTTTACCTTATTTTACCCATAAAACCCCAACAACTATTCTCAAAATTATTTTTTTAGTGATTCATTTATTGGATTATCATGTTCATGATGAAATATAATTAAAATAAGTTTTTATATTTTTTTAATAATTTATTTGGCATTTATAAGCTAAATTCCATATAATTGCGATATTAGCCTTTTTTAAGATCTAATTGTACTTGTATTTTAAAAAATTAAGCCCGATATTTTTAAATAAAAAATTATAGATTATAAATCATTTTATGCTTGCAGTTTGTTTCAAAAATCAATTTTCTATTTTTATTAAATTAAAAAGGAAAAATTGGCTATTTAATGATAGCCCCATTGGTATTTCAATTACAACCAAATCAAACCCCAATCCCACCCCTAAAAATTCCTTTCCTTTTTTAATCCTAGGACCCCCAAACCCCTACCCATTCTTTCATTTCAACAGCCCTTGAATTCCATTCTCCCTCAATTCTCTCTCGTACTCTCTACAACCCTAGCCGCCGACATCAACTACAACCTCAACAAAACTCCCAAATCCATGGGTTCCAAGGTCATTGGAGGCCTGCATCCACCTCCCATGGCTTCTACGCGTTCAATTATTATGGTTTCAGGGCTAGGTCTTTCAAGAGCTTGGTCCAGACCTTGGTCAATTTCAGTTTACAGTTGTTCTCTGGTGGCCTCTGACCTTTTTCTGGCTAGCCATGGCTATTCGAGTCTGACTCTTGACTTTCCTGCTTAGATCGATGGTTTTCAAATCCTTTCTCACCATTTTGGGTTCCTCTAAAACCCTAACCTTCAAGGTTCTCTCGATTTCTCTTAGATTTGTTTCAGACCTATGTCTACTCTGAAATTTTAAGCGTTTTTCTCAAAGTTCCTTTTAAAATTCCTTATCCTTCTGATTATGGTTTTGTTAAGTTATTTCGAAACCTTTCTTTGATTTTTGATATATTTTGATGTGTTTTCTCGTATTATCCTTCTGCCTGAGTTTGCATGTTAAAACACTTAATTTCTTTTAACTGTTTATTAATTGAATGTTTATTTGCCTGACTTTTGTCCAATCTGCCTATTTATCCTATTTTTAAAACCCATATATTATGGAAAATCTTATGGTTTTGGGTTTGAGATTGTTCGTTCAAGTGCGGAAGTTCTTTTTCGAAATCTCTTGTGTCCTTTATGTGATTCTCCTGATTCTGGGGTTCTATCATCTCTTTAACTCGCCTATGTTTAAAGCCCTAATTTTTCTAGGATTCTTTGTTTGATTTTCTGAAGGGCCTATTCTTATTTAAGTTTCTGTGACTATCTCGCTTCAAATGTGCTTCTACTGAGTTACTTATGCCTAATTTACATTAGCCTTTACTTATGCCTAACTTATGCTTATGGGCTTGTGTTCGTCTTGACTGGTCAAGACTGCCTCATTGCTTGTTGTGTTTGGCTACTCATGTCTCACTCTATATGATACAATATGACTTATGACTCTCTCTTTGATTGACTCTGATCTCCCTGTTACTTGTCTTGATTTGAAAACTTCTCTTTGGGATTAGTACTCCTAAGTGCATCCGGGACTAATAGGAACGGGACGGGTAATAGCATGCAATAAGTAATCGAGACCAATCCGCGCTTTAATACCATAACGGTGTAGGAAGGGTAGATATGGATATGATGACCATGCAATAATGTCACATGTTGCCCCTAATTCAGAAGCAATTACAAGATATTGTGTGGGATGATCCATATATTTAATAAACCTATGACCCATTTTCTTTATTCTTTATTCTCTTTTAGCACTGTAAATCCTTATCAAAATTAGCTCTTTTAATGGTTCTTTCAAACATTGTCTACTTTCAAACCATTATGTATTAAAATTCCCTCTTATTTGAGCCTTATCTGCTTATTCACAATAACTGTCTGGCCGGGAACCACACTATTAGATCCTGAGGGGTGGCTAACCCTCCCCCTTAGGATAATTTCAAGCCTTTACCCAATCTCTGCTTATTCAAACAAACTTAGAATAAAATCTCTATTTTTTTCCTAATGCACCTTAATCATTAGGTGGGGACTCTTCAAATGCAAACCCAGTTATCAAAAGGAACGAGTTGTCCCTAATAATGTCAGCAACCCAATTTTGCGAGAAAAAGGGGGCGCGACAGCATGACAACTCTGCTGGGGACTATCTAGGCTTTTACCATTTCGGACTGCTATAGTGAATTTATACCTCTTTATGTGCAATTACTTGTTTAATTCCTTTACGCATTCAAATTCCCTTTTCAATTGCACAACTGACTTGTCTTTTATTTCTCTCCTTTTCTACTTCCTTTACTACTGCTTTAAATTATGAAACTGTTGTATTTACTGATTTCCTAACATGCAAATACATGGCAACATGCTTTTAATTATTGCATCATCATGCTCAACATCATATTCCACTCGTACCAAACAAATTTTATAGCAACGCTTATAATGAGTGGTTGTACTCTTCCGATATTATTAGCCCCTAAATCCGAAAAAGTCTTATTTACTGTAAAACCAATCGATCAATGGTGTAGTCGACGGTTCCATGCCTTTCCCCCTTGAGTTTTCTGCTCAAAGGTATCAGTCTAAAACCCTACAGAAACCTTACTCTATTTAACTGTGCATACATCATGGTCAAACCTAGCCGAGTCAGTTATGTTGTCTGCATAATGACTCTTTAAGATAGCCTTGTCCAAAGTCCATTGGGTTTCCCTAAAACCCAAATGGGCATCGTCACGTTCTGTGCATTTATTTGGAGAAATAAATACTTTTATGCTAATTGTTGGTATTAAATAGTCGAGACCGGTGGGGATAAGGGCCAAACATTATTTGTCCTACAAAAATATGAGGCATGAAGTCCTCAGATTCGGCATGGTCACCAACATCTATCCAAAACTACTATGCTGGTGGAAAAATCTTCACTCTGGTGATTAGACCCTTGGCCAGAAATATTTGGGAAACCTACCTTCTGTCCTAGAAATCCAACCCAACAACAAGATCATAGAAGCTACTACTTTGTTCTGGGATTGTGAGAGGTTTGCATTCCGCTTCGGGGACATTGAAATGACACCCTTACTAGAAGAAATAGGAGGATTGGCCGGTATACCATGGGAAACTCCGGGTTTGTTAATTCTTGAGAACCATAAGGGTAGGGGTTTCTCAAAATGATGGGTTTGAAGAAGAATCCAGAACTGACATGTTTGAAAGAATCCTACATCCCTTTTGATTATTTGTATGAGAGGTACGGTCACAGCAAATCCTATCGTACCTATCCTAACGAGTTTGCCATCAGGTTATTAGGGCATATTCACTGAAGGGTCTTTATATTCATGTTTTATTTCCTAGGAATGATCGTGTTTCCAATAAAGAAAGCAAGATTCCACACTAGACTAGCTGTGGTAACTAAGACATTAATGGAAGGGATTGGCGGGCAACCATTCACCATTGTATCCATGATCATTGCAGAAAGATACCGAGCCCTAGAGAGGTGTCAACAGGGAGACAAGCACTTCGAAGGCTAGAATCTGCTACTTCAACTTTGGCTCGCAGAGCATCTCCATAAGGATGAACACCGAAAAGAAATTCAACGAATGGACTGGGATGACCATTTCACTTTTCATCATCCAAAGAGAATGAATTACATGTCCAAAATGTTCGCTCAACCAGAGAATGCTACGAAATGGGTCGAGATCTTTGAAAATCTGATTGAGGACCAGGTACAATTGATTTTCGAGTGGTTTCCGACCGAGGAGTTCATCGCCCGATTTAGAGATGCACCTTTCCTGATATTGCTCGGCCTGAGATGAACTACCCTTACGTCCCTCTCCGGGTTATGAGGCAAGCAGGTAGGAAGAAGGTTGCACTCAGGGTGGACAAGATGATTCATTTCAAGGCTAACTTTCGGGATGATGATAGAATTTACAAGTTCCAAGATCAGCACATGTGGCACTGCAAGATTGTCATGGGGAGGGATACCATCGAGCCAGATAGATACCACGCTAGTTATGCTCCCTACTATTCAGGCTGATTGGAGGATAAGCATGATGGCCTAGGCTAGCCTGGGTTTGTTCAAGGTCACAGGATCATAGATAAAAAATCCAAGGCACAACTCAAATATACACAACTGCGTAAGAGGATCCGGGAGTGCAAAAATGAGTACTGTGAGATACAAGCCAATCAAAAGTTAATTGAGGAATGGAAGGACATGGCTGTCAGTGCCAACATACGACTGGGATAATTGGAGCGAGGCATAGTACAGTTGGAGAAGAAATTTCTCAAGAGGGTCAAAGACTACCAAAATACTGAAGGAAACGAATACAGACATCTAGCCAGAGCCTACTTGCTACTGGGACTTCGCGAGTTGGGAAAGCTGTTCGATGGAGCCAGGGATGCCGACTCCGAGGAAGGTCCTTCTAGGATCAAATAGATAGGAGTTTCCTTCCTTTTATCAAATGTAATACGGCCAATGGCCATTAGTGACTTTTATTTCCTGCTTGTTTAGTGTTGATTTGGGATTTGTCTTATTTTCTATCAATAAAATGAGGCATTTAGCATTTTGAGTTCTCCAAATTAATTTGTCGCAATGACTACCTCGGGCACAACGAGGCTCTCAAATTAGGACATGCATTATATTCCTGCACTATGTGTATAAATCTTGCAACATCTCTTCATGATCCTCACTAACTTGTTACCTTTTTTATTTTTACTTTTTGTTAATTTATTCCCATCCCCAAAGGTTAGTTCGTGCACTTTGGAAACATCATCCTATTCCACATGATCTAGGGGCCCTCCACCCACTCATCCTCTAAGTCCTGCCAAAAACAAGAACAAAGGGAAGATGGAAGATGAAAACGACTGAAAGAAGAACTCAACTGAAGGGGTATAGGTCACTCATGGTCATGTTACTCAGGTTTCCAAAGAAAATGCATCCCATCTCAAACAAAAGCCACTAAAATTCCAAGAAGATCTTGATCACGTTCGGAATCTGGCAAATCTATCATTTTCCCTCACTACTCCGGACATCAATTTCCCAAAGGTTCAAGACCCTACACCTCCACAGCAACAGAACCATCCCACTCCTTACTACCACTGCAACACCTGCCATACCTCAAATAACACCCCCTGCTCATCCCATAACTCCATAACTCTAAAAATGACCACAGACACACCCAATATAACACCCTCATCTACGTGGAGACTATGCCACACTCCACCCAACCCATCATAAGCACACCTGAGTCCAATGATAAAGACTGGCTCATCATAAACCTGGCCGAAGTACATAAGAAATTGACTATCTAAATTCGAGGCATTGAAGAAAGTAACGAAATTGAAGGGCTGAACTACGAAGATCTTTGCGTACATCCCGACGTCGAACTTCCCGAGGGGTAAAAACCTCCTAAGTTTGAGATGTTTGATGGTACAGGCGATCCGACGGTCCATTAGAGAACGTATTGTGACAAGCTGGTTGGAGTAGGAAAATACGAAAACATCCACATGAAGCTTTTCATGAGGAGCTTGAAAGGAGATGTTTTGTCTTGGTATATTATCCAAGATCCAAAAAAGTCGTCGAATTGGGTAAGCATGGCGTCCGACATTGTGGACAGGTTTAGGTTTAATACGAAGAATGCGTGATGTGTTCTACATTCAGAATCTATAAAAGAAGCCTATAGAAACATTTCGTGAGTATGCTACTCGCTTGAGGTTCAAAGCTACTAAGGCTAGACCTGCCTTAGAGGAAGAACAAATGAACAAATTCTTTGTCTGGGCTTAAGACACATGATATTATGAAAGGTTGATAATGATCAAGGGCTGCAAATTTTCTGACATCATCAACATAGGAGAAAGGATCAAAGATACATCAAACGCGGTATGTTTACGAACTTTGAGGCCTTGCAAGCTACAAATAAGGCCTTACAATCAGGTGGTATGTCCAAAAAAAGGGACGTAGGAGCCATCATGGTGGCACAGTGAATCAAATCTCCTATCAAATACCAAACCTACCTAATGCCTCCACTCACATGTCAACCTACTCCAAAGTACCAAGAACCCTTACCCTTTTACAATACTCCATCACTCACTTATTAATCACCTCTACTTTCTACGTATCAGCCTACTTCACCCAAATACTCCCAACTCGCACATGTTTACCAAGCCTACAATCTCAACCATCCCACTATCAATCCCCCCCCATATACCAAAACATCCCCAGACTTCGATAAAACTTTGATCGAAGGCCTCCGAAATAATATACATTTACTGCTGAACCTATTGACCAGTTGTACGAAAGACTTAAAGCTACTGGTTATGTCACCCCTATCCCTGTTTTAACTCCTAAGAACCCTTCTCAGCTATTTAATCCAAACAAATCCTGTGCATACCATTCTGGCATAAAAAGGCATACCATTGGCAAATATCGTTCTCTAAAAGACAAGATCTAGACTTTAATTGATAACAAGATTATCGTGGCAAAGGAACCTGCTCCAATGTCCGCAATAATCCTCTACCAGACCACAAGGGTGGAGGTGTTCACATGATTGAAATAGAGGATGATTGGGATCCCGAGGGATCGATCGGTTTGATCACAGAGGTAATGACCCAAAGAAACCAATAGTTACTCTTAATCTTATCGTGGTCCAGATTCAGCCCTCTGGGAATGCCGAGGTAAATATGTCCATGCCACTGGAGTTTTAAGAAACATCCTCTGAAGAGATATCAGCACCAATTGAGGCCGAATTTATGTCTCCGGTAATACACATACACCATTCGAAGTTGTAGTTTTACCGCCCAAGTTACATGCTTCGTTCAGAGTAAAGATAGCCACGTTGATCCCAGTAGAGATGTCGACCATGAGACCTTTCCATGCAATGCTATCTCATGGGACTATACAACCGAAGCAAGAAGGAAAGGTAAGGTCAGGATTGAAGAGGCTATTGCGGCACAGGGTATGACGAGAACTGGTAGAGTTTATAACCTAGAACATCTAGCTGAGTCGAGCAAGAAGGCCTTTAACCGGACACCCATCATCGAGACCGGTCCAAATGATCTCTGGAGAAAAATACAAGCCAAGGAATACTCGATCATCGGCCAATTGAACAAAACATCGGCGCAAATTTCAATCCTTCTTTTGCTACAAAATTTTGAAGTACACAAGAATGCACTATTGAGGGTACTGAGTGAAGCATATATGCTAAGAAACATCATCAGCGTTGAAATGTCTCACATGGTAGGACAGGTATTGGTAAGTCACAAGATCACTTTTCATGAAGACGAGTTGCCACCTGAAGGGTTGGGTCACAACAAGGCATTGCATATCACCGTCCAATGCGAAGACTATTATATCACTAGAATCCTGATCGATAGAGGGTTTAGGCTCAATATTAGTCCACTGTTAACACTCAAGACGCTAGGTAAAGGACTGCACGAGATAAAGGATGGAGCCATCAATGTAAAAGCTTTTGATGGCTCCCAAAGGTCTACTATTGAGGAGATTAATCTGTGTTTGCAAATGGGTCCAACTTGGTTCGATGTTGATTTTCCAAGTGATAGACGTACTGACATCTTACAATCTACTGTTGGGATGAACATGGATTCATACTGCTGGGACATAGCATCAACACTACATCAGGCGGTAAAGTTTGAATGGAATTACCAGGAGGTGATCATTCATGATGACGGTAGCAATCCTGTATATAGTCGTTCCACCATGTTAGAAATAGGGGGAAGAAGAAAGTTAGGGGGGAGACCTATCACCA
The DNA here is from genome assembly GCA_034376525.1 of Nicotiana benthamiana. NCBI lineage: Eukaryota > Viridiplantae > Streptophyta > Magnoliopsida > Solanales > Solanaceae > Nicotiana > Nicotiana benthamiana. The sequence continues at coordinate 113,490,632 of CM067331.1, forward strand.
CATCGAGCGAGTCAATATTGTTGACAAAGATAAATGGTGGGACAACAAGATCGAGAGTATATTGAACTGGAGTAGGTACGAACCTGGCAAGGGGCTTGGCAAAAACCTCTAAGGAATCACAAAGCCTATAAATCTCAAGAAATATAGTACCACTTTTGGTCTAGGATATGAGTATACCTGGAAGGAATTCAACAATTGATCCCCCCCCCCCCCCGGTGCGGTCCTTACTACCCATTGGAACAGCCAATACCGCCTTTGGAACAGATTATCCAACATGCCAACATTGTTTATGGGATAGACGAGGAGGAGGCACTTGCTGCAGTGAAGAACTTGTTCTTGGAAGATGATGACATAGATTGATGTGTTGTGTTCAAGGAGGAGGGGGAGAAAGGTCCTTCTATACAAGCCGCAAGTAGAAGAACATACCTCAACAAATGGACCATCAAAACCAGTAGAGCCCGTCGAGCTTTGGGGTAGCAAGGCTGAACAAGCATTATGCACTATCCTTTATCTTACTTGTTAATTCTTCCTTTCACATTTTTGATTTCCGCAATAAGATCTGCAATGTTCAAAACAATTATGGAATTTATCAAAACATTTTAATTTTTCTTATAAATCAACACTCTTATTATTTTCTATCATTACTTTACTTATACAACATTACTATTACTTATCCTGATGAACCAAAGACTGTGACATGCAATGAGACAACACAACAAACGGATATAGATTCAGAATAAGATGACATACCGGAAGAAATTGTTGAAGAATTTGAGAATTTTGAAAATAGGCCTATATCCAACCTGGGCAAAACTGAGATTGCTAACTTGGGAGACACAGAGAACTTCAAAGAAACACGAATCAACATCCACTTATCGCCATCAGAAAAGAAGGAATACACAGATTTTCTAAGAGAATTTGAGGACATATTTGCCTGGTCATATGACGACATAACGGTCCTGAGTACATCTATTATGGATTACAAACTACCAACTAATCCGACATGTCCGTCGGTAAAGCAAAAGCTCAAGAAGTTCAAGCCTGGCATGAGTTTGAAAATCAAGGAAAAAGTCACCAAGCAGGTCAAAGCCAAGGTTCTCGGGGTAGTAGAATACACGACATGGTTAGCCAACATTGTGCCAGTACCAACGAAGGATGGGAAGGTCAGAGTCTGTGTCAACTATCACGATCTCAATCGAGCCAGTCCGAAAGACGACTTCCTTTTACCAAACATACACATCTCGATCGATAATTACACCAAGCATGAGTTGCAATCATTTGTGAATTATTTTTCTGGTTTTCATCAGATATGGATGGATAAACGATGATGAGAAAACGGCTTTCATTATGCCGTAGGGGATACACTATTATAAGATGATTTTGTTTGGGTTAAAGAATGCAGGGGCCACCTATATGAGGGCCATGACTACTATTTTTCATGATGTGATACACAAGGAGATTGAGGTATACGTAGGTAACGTCATCATCAAGTCCAAGAAGGACACTAATCACATGGAAGATTTGAGGAAGTTTTTAAATAGCTACGAAGGTACAACCTGAACTGAATCCTGCAAAGTGTGTATTTGGGGTTCCCGCTAGAAAGCTTCTTAGGTTTATTATGAGTCATCGAGGAATAGAACTGAATCCATCAAAGATTAAAGCTATGCAAGAATTTCCACTACCAAAGAACAAGAAGTATGTGATAATTTTCTTGGGAAGGCTTAGCTACATCAGCTGGTTCATAGCACAGTCTACATTTATCTATGAGCCAATCATTAAGATGTTAAAGAAGGATGCCGCCACCAAAATGGACCAATGATTACCAGAAAGCTTTTGACAGAATCAAAGAATACCTGTCAACACCACCAGTCTTGGTCCAGCCCGAGCTAGGTAGACCTTATTACTCTACTTTGCAGAATTGGATGGAGCGTTCGGCTATGTTCTTGGGCAGCATGACAAAATGGGGAGGAAAAAGCAGGCCATCTATTATCTCAGCAAGAAGTTCACTCCATATGAGGCATGGTATTCTCTTTTGAAACGCACCAGTTGTCCTTTGAGTTGGGTCACTTAGAAACTGAGGCATTACTTCTGTGCCTATACTACATATCTCATATCAAGGATAGATCCTTTGAAGTACATCTTTCAGAAGCCCAAGCCCACTAGTAAGATAGCCAAGTGGCAAATCCTATTGAGCGAGTTCGATATTGTTTATGTAACTTAGAAGGCAATCAAGACACATGCACTAGTAGATCACCTTGCTGAAAATCTCGTGGATGAAGAATATGAACCCCTGAAAACGTATTTTCCTAACGAAGATGTATCATTCATAGGAGAACACATTGCAGAATCCTATGACAGTTGGAGAATGTTTTTCGATGGAAAAGCAAATTTAAAATGAGTTGGCATAGGAGCCATCCTAGTATTAGAAGCTGGTCAGCATTATCTGGTGTCTACCAAACTCAGGTTCCCCTACACTAACAATATGGCTAAATACGAAGCCAGCATCCTAGGGCTCAAGATGGATATTGACATGAACATTCAAAAGTTGCTAGTGATCAGAGATTCGGACCTACTTATACATCAGGTCCGAGAAGACTAGCAACCAAGAACTCCAAGATACTCCCATATCTGCATCATGTACAAGAATTTAGAAAGAGGTTCATGAAGATGGAAACCCAACATGTTACTAGAGTCCGGTATGAATTCGCTGATGCATTGGCTACCCTATCATCTATGATACAACATCTAGACAAGAACTTCACTGATTCCATTCCAAGAAAAAATCCATGATCAGCCAGCTTATTCTGCTCATGTTGAAGAAGAGGCATACGACAAGCTTGGTTTCATGATATCAAGGAATATTCAGGAAAGGGAGAATACCCCGAGCTTGCAAATCCTAATCAAAAGCGAACGCTTCAGAGGTTATCTAATAATTGCTTCCATAGTGGAGGAATCCTATATAAAAGGACTCCTGATTTGGGGTTATTGAAGTGTGTCGATGCAAAGGAAGCATCCAAGCTACTAGAAGAAATCCATGCTAGGACCTGCGGTCCACATATGAGCAATTTTGTCTTAGCAAAGAAGATACTCCGAGCTGGTTACTTTTGGATGACGATGAAGACGGACTGCATCTAGTATGTCCAAAAATGCCACAGTTATCAAATACATACAGACATAATAAAGTTACCTCCAAATGAGCTTAATGCAACGAGCTCACCATGGCCTTTCACCACTTAAGGGATGGATATTATTGGACCTATCGAGCCTGCCGCTTCCAACGAACACAGATTTATCCTGGTAGCAATCGACTATTTCACCAAATGGGTCAAAGCAACATCTTACAAGGCAGTGACTAAGAAAGCCATGGCAGACTCTGTCCGCAACCGCAATGTTTGCCAATTTGGGATTCAAGAATCAATCATTACTGTTTATGGCTCCAATCTCAATAGAGAATTCATGAAAGCTATATGTGAAACCTTCAAGATCAGACACAAGAATTCTACAGCCAATAGGCATCAAATGAGCGAAGTCATGGAAGCTGCCAATAAGAATATCAATTAAATATTGTGGAAGATGATAGAGAAGCATAAACAGTAGCACGAGAAGTTATCATTTTCTCTGTCAGGGTATCACACCACAGTCAACACATCAACTGGGGTAACTCCCTATATGCTGGTATGTAGTACAAAAGTCGTCATTCCCACCGAAGTAGAAATTCCTTCCTTAAGGATCATACAGGAAGCTGAACTCGACGATGCAGAATGGGTGAAGAGTTGTTATGACAACTGGCTCTCATAGATGGGAAAATAATAAACGTAGTTTGTCATGGTCAACTTTATCAGAACAAATTTCTAGAGCCTTCAAAAAAAGAGTCAAGCGAGACAGTTCACACATAGGCAGCTGGTGTTAAAGAAAATTTTTCTTCATCAAGATGAAGCCAAAAAGAAGTTCTCCCCCACTGGCAGGGTCCATTCATGGTTCACCGGATTCTAACAGGAGGAGCCCTCACACTTACATAACTGGATGGAGAAGTCTGGCCAAAGCCAATCAACTTAGAAGCAGTCAACCGTTACTATGTGTAATCTATATTCTTTTCTATAAGATATAATTGAACTACGCCTGACCTAATTTCCATTTAAGAGGGAATACGTAGGCAGCCCTATGGAGTTGGTCACAATTCAATAAAATTTTCATTTCCCCCTGCAATAGAAAACTGGGGCAAAATTTTGAGGAGGACCCTAAAAATTTCGAAGTAATTTCATCTGATCATCACAAACAACAATCAGAAGCATCAACCCATTAAACTAGGGCAGAATTTTGAAGAGGACCCCCAAAATTCCAAAGCAAGAAAGGTTGCAATATCCTGAATCACGCCACAATCGTCGGTTCATCTACAAAAAAAACTATTTTTTATGCCATATTTTTTACAAATTCATACATGTTGTTATCGTAATCTCCTTGTTTAGCAACTCTACCCTCAATAATACATACACTATCACCAGATCAAAGTCGAGCAGGTCAAGTAAAGCTAGCAGGGATATGAACTAAAATTTCCCCTTAACAAAACTCACGATTTTTCTTTGGATAGGAACTTGGATTGCTAAATCATCCAAACAAACACTCAAGAGATGAACATTGTTCAGAAATACAACTCTCAGAACCGTTGCACTTATTCACATTTTTATTCAGACACTACAATGTCACAACAAGCACAACATCCCCAGTAGTCACAATATCGCAACATGCCATTAGCTAAGAAAGCTCTATTACCATTTGCCATTTTCTTTTCTTGCATAAGGCTACCATTCTGCCTTCCGAGAGTAAACGTTGTCTCCATCTATATTTTTCTGCATCGTATAAGGCTATTATTCTGCCTTTTATGACTAAATACTATCTCCAACTATATCTGCATGGCTGAAATATCGCCACCACCTCTACATTTGCTTGGTTGAATTATCCCCACCTCTATATTTGCATGGCTGAAGATCGCCACCTATACATTTGCATGGCTGAAAGATCGCCACCTCTACATTGTATGGTTGAAAGATCGCCACCACCTCTACATTTGCATGGCTGAAGGATTTTCATCTCTACATTTGCATGGCTGAAAGATCGCCACCTCTACCTTTACGTGGCAAAAAGATTGCCACATTTACATTAGCATGGCTGAAAGATCGCCACCTCTACATTTGCATGGCTGAAAAATCACCACCTCCACATTTTCATGGCTTAAAGATCGCCACCTTTACATTTGTGTGGCTGAAAGATCGCCACCTCTACATTTGCATAGTTGAAAGATCGCCACCTACCGCATTGCATGGGCTGAAAGATTGCCAAATACTGCAATGCATAGGCTGAAAGATCGCCAAATACTGCATCTCATGGGCTGAAAGACCACAAAATTATCCAAAGGCATCATTGTCCGGAGGCACCATATTCATAGCCCGAGAACACCATGACATGGCTTGAGGATCCCCCTTTTAATCTTTTGCGTATCATTACTCAAATGCATTAAGGTTCAGAGGCATCATACTTATAGACCGAGAGCATCATTTCATGGTCTGTGAATCCTTTATTATACGCTTCATGTCTAGGACATCATGGTCTAAGGACATCATTCTAACCGTCCGGAGACAATACTCATGGTCCGACGGGAAATTGCATCATGTTTAAATTTACGCACAATCTATGCTTGTATTGCTTATTTGCAGGTAAACTAGAGAGAAATGGCCGCCTCGGCAAGATCTATACCATTCTGGTTCCCGCGGTCATGTCAAATCGTAATCGTTTCCGTATCCTAAATATTGTGTTTGCTCTTGAAAAATCTCCACCGGCATACTCCGCTGGCGGATTTTGAACTACATCGAGTCTGATTCCTGTAAACCAGGGATATGTAGGTAGATCAGAAGCAAGGGCATGAACTAAAACATCTTTGAACCATCACGCTTGGTCAAAATTAGTCATCTTATCTTTACCCGGAAACTCTTCCATCCTTCTAGGGTAAAGAGGGGTAGATATTGATACCCAATTTATCTCTATATATTTTAATATGCAAACTACTTTAAAAATAACATATGTATGCATATATGAATATGTCCAAATGTTTCACTATTTATTCCTTAATTTTTAAAGATTTTTAGATCAATTTATTGCCCTATTTTATCCATAAAAACCTAATAATTATTCTTAAAATTATCATTTTGGTGATTCATTTATTGTATTCTCATATGCATGCTGAAATATAACTAAAATAATTTTTGTATATTTTTTACAAAATATATTTGGCATTATAAGCTAAATTGCATATAATTGCGATGTTAGCCTCTTTTAAGATTTAATTGCGTTTATATTTAAAAAAATTAAGCCCCGTATTTCTAAATTAAAAATTATTGATTATAAATTGTATTATGCATGTAATTTGTTTCAGAAATCAATTTGCTATTTTTATAAAATTAAAAAGAGAAAACTGGATATTTAAATGATAGCCCCATTTGTATTTCAATTATAACCAATCAAACCCCAATCCCAGCCCAATTTCGAATTAAACACCCAACCCAAATCCCAGATCTGCCTACCTTACCTAAAGACCTACTAAATCCTGGTTGTTGATCTAAAAGATCAACGACTCTCATAATTCATTTCCTTTATTAATCTAACAACCCCCAAAACCCTACCCATTCTTTCATTTCAACCACCCTTGAATTCCCTTCTCCCTAAGTTCTCTCTGGGACTCTCTCCAACCCTAGCAGCCGACATCATCTACAACCCTAAAAAACTCCCATATCCATGGCTTCCAAGGTCATTGGAGGCATGTATCCACCTCTCATGGCTTCTACGCATTCGATTATTATGGTTTCATGGCTAGGTCTTGAAAGAGCTTGGTCCAGACCTTGGTTGATTTTACTTACAGCTGTTCTCCAGTCGTCTCTGGCCTTTCTCCGTCCAGCCATGGCTTTTCGAGTCTGACTCTTGACTCTCCTTCTTAGATCGATGATTTTCAAAGCCTTTCTCGCCACTTGGGGTTCCTCCGAAACCCTAACCTTCAAGGTTCCCTTGATTTCTCTTAGATTTGATTCAGACCTATGTCTACTCCGAACTTTTAAGCGTTTTTGTTGAAGTTTCTTTTAAAACTCCGCTTTTAAAATTCCTTATTCTTCTAATTAAGGTTCTGTTAAGTTATTTCGAAACCTTTCTTTGATTTTTTATATGTTTTGTTGTGTTTGCTTGTATTATCCTTCTTCTAGAGTTTGCATGTTAAAACCCTTAATTTCTTTTAACTGTTTATTAGTTGAATATTTGTTTGCCCGTGTTTTTGTCCAATCTGTCTATTTATCCTATTTTTAAAACCCTTCTATTATGGAAAATCTTATGGTTTAGGGTCTGAGACACTTCGTTTAAGTGTGGAAGTTCTTTTTCGAAATCTTTTGTTCCCTTTGTGTGATTCTCCTTATTCTGGGGTTCTATCTTCTCTTTAACTCGCCTATGTTGAAAGCCCTAATTTTTCTAGCTTTCTTCGTTTAATTTTGTGACTGGCCTGTCCTTGTTTGAGTTTCTGTGACTATCTCGCTTCGAATGTGCTTCTACTAAGTTCGTTATGCCTAAATTACTTTAGCTCAATGGGCTTGTGTTCGTCTTGACTGGTCAAGACTTGCCTCTTTACTTGCTATGTTTGGCTACTCATGTCTCACTCAATAAGCTACAACTTGACTCATGACTCTCTTTGATTGACTCTGAGGTCCCTATTTTTTGGCTTGATTAGAAAACTTCTCTTTAGACTTTTGACTCTCCTATTTTAACTTGGTTTATTGGCTTATCCATGGGAACCCATGTTATCCTCCTTAAATCAAGTATTTTTGAATCCTTGATTCCCTGATTTACCATGTGCTGATTTTTTATTGTGTTTTCTTACCTTATTTGGTCAACCGAGTATTTTACTGATTCTTGTTTCCTTAACTGAATCCCTATGTACTTACCCCTAATTGTCTATTCTGTACATAATGCTCTACTTGATTTCTATCCTGAAAACATTTTCTGCCCATTACCGTTGGTGGATTGCCCCTCAATTAAAGGGAGTACTCGCATTGATTGGATTCTTATTAGTACTTGGTTTTATAATTACTATACAATTGTAATTCTTGCCTTATTTTACATGGTTTCAAACTACTATATATACATACTCTCTCATTAACACAAAGACAAAACACTTTAGTTCTAAACTCACATTTACACTCAAATACACTCTCTCCTGCTTTACTACTTCTCTGGCAGGCCTGTTACTGGCTGGAACCTGAAGCTGTATTTCAAAAGTCCTACTACCTTCCTTTACTACATTTTGCTCCTTTGAACTGGTATATTCTAGTTAAGATTTCAGCATCAACAACAACATTGTCACTTAATGTTCTTGCATTCTTGTCTGCCTATTGCTTGTATTTAATTCAGTATTTTTATTTAGCATGCTATAATTTCTTTTCTCTTGTTCTGAATCAATATATTATGAATCCTAAATCCCTACCCCAATGTGTTTGATAATTATGCTTTGTTTGGGGCATGACAACATCGAATATTGTTGTAACATGACTCAAACTTGGTCCTCCTACGATCATAACCTTTATGCCCCTTATATGTTGTGTGCTCCAGTTGATTTACATGTATGACAACACCCCTATTGTTGTTCATGCCCTAAATTGACTCATGCCTAAGTGTATAGGTCCTTGCAATAGATTCCCAATCCCCTGCCCCTTTAGTGTGAAATTATCAAACTCTTTAAAGTATTAATGGTTGTCTCCCATCACCCCTTTCGCTTTTCTTTGTTCTCTCAGCTTTTAAAACTCAACTTCTGCACTTCCACTCTTTCTTATACTTAAGTTCCCCCCCCCCCCCCATGTGAGTCTTGCCTTGGGACTCATGAGCTCCCTCTGAACTTGGACACATGAGGGCTGGCATTTTCACACTACACTTGTCTCCATTCTGGTGATGTAATTTGGGTGTGAGCACTGACCGGAGTCCTATTGAGGTTCTTAGGGAACTCTTACATACTCAAGTTTGAGAAAGGCTTTGAAGCAATGGAAAGGCAATATTCCATAGCTCAGGGAGGAACAAGGAATCGGACCACTTCTAGTTGTATTTTTATGTATTTTGATGTAATTTAATATTCCTGGTTTGAAATAATTTGTAATAAACGTTTGGGGGCTGGCTAGTGAAAATTGTTTGGATATTTATGTATGTCAAGGGTATAAACCATGTCTATAGGACTATGTTTAATTTCTGCATATTCAAACTACATTTAGAAACCATGTATAGGGTATTTTAATGGTCAAACTTCATTTAAAAACCATGTCTATAAGATTTCTTATTCAACTTCATATCTAGATAACCGGCCTATAGGGGTCATCTAAAATACTGCACATTTGCCACCGTAGATATCATGTTTAGGGCCCAATTGATTATATCCTAGTAGCATGCCGAAATCAGTAAAATATAGAGATCATGCCTATAAGGGTCCATAAGTATAATCCTATTTGTTTCTATTAACATGCAATGTTAGGATCTAAAATCGGTAACGCATAGAAATCATGCCTATAGGGACTCTTAAATGAACTTGATTCTCTTCATTCACAATCAATGTTAGATTTTATGCTCCTAGGGATTAATATCGTTAACAATAGACACTATCACCTGCAAAATCTGTAACCAGCCTAATTTAATTTTATCCGTTATAAATCTCTTTTCCAATAATCTAATTTCGTGGCTTAACAAGGTTTAGCAAGCCTACCTACAGGATTTCAAAAAATTCATTTTGAGTCCTATTTCTGAACTAAGTAGATATCATACCAATTGGACCCGTCTAAACACTTAGGCAATATAAATAAAATTGGACTCGCCTCTATTATTTGTTTAATTGTTACAATTAGCAGGTAGGTTTGATTCTGTTTCCTAACTGAGTCATGTAATATGCCAGGCCTGCTTCCATACAACGATCTCCTCTTCCCTCAAGTATATCTTTTTGAATCAGACCTTACTCGTTTGTTTAAGTCGTGCTATTGCATTATTTTATTTGAAGAAGGTGTACTTGAGCCTTATGTGTCTATGTGTTTCCCCTTCAATGTGCAGTCTTTATATGTTTTGTATGTCGCCTTAGATTTTTTACCTTTGAAACTTCAAATAAGCCTGATATCCCCCCCCCCCCTTTAGGATTAGTAGTCCTAAGTGCCTTCGGTACTGATAGGAATAGGACGGGTAATAGCATGCAATAAGTAATCGAGACTAATCCGTGCTTTAATACCTTAACAGGGAGGGAAAGGTAGATATGGATATGATGACCACGCGACAATGTCACGTGTTGCTCCTCATTGAAGAGTGATTACCGGACAATGCTTGGGGTGATCTATATTTTTAATAAACGTAAGACCCCATTTCTTTATTCGTTATTCTCTTTGGCATTGTAATTCCTAATCAAAATCAGCTCTTTTAATTGTTCTTTCAAACTTTGTCTATTTTCAAACCATTATGTATTGAAATCCTCTCTTATTTGAGCCTTGTTCGTTTATATGTTAATTGTATCCCAATTCACAATAAATATCTGGCGGCAAACCACACTAGTAGATCCTGAGGGGTGCCTATCACCTTCCCTTTAGGATAATTTCAAGCCTTTAACCAATCTCTAGTTGTTCAAAAAAACTTAGAATTGAATCTCTATTGGTATCCTAATGTACCTTAATCGTTAGGTGGCGACTCTTGAAAAGCAAACCCAGGTCCCAAAAGGAACGAGTTGTCCCTCCAAATGTCATAAACCTGATTTTGCGAGAAAAAGGGAGCGGGACACCATGAATTTTATGCTATCTTGTCAAGCAGACTCTGGTGTTCTCTCTATATTTTGCAAAAGAATGCTCCACCGGCTGAAGCATCAATATTACCCTTTACGCCATCTGCCAAACCCATGTAAAACTGTTGCCCCAAAATCTGATCTGGAATACCATGACTCGGACATATAACCAACATCCCATTGAATCGTTCCCATGTTTCTTGTCGTGTCTCCATTGGTTTCTGTTTAAAACTCAAAATTTCATTAATTTGTTGAGCAATCTTGTTGGGTGGATGAAACTTGTTCGCAAATTGCTTGACTAACTCCTCCAAGGTCGTTATAGAATTAATGGGAGTGAGTTTAGCCACGTCTAGGCAGCTCCTGTCACTGAGAATGGAAACAACAACAACTTCATTGCTTCCTGAGTTAAATTGGGTTGCCTTTAAGTTTGCAGATTGACAGGAAATTCTTCAAGTGCTGTTGAGGATCTTCGATTTGTGACCCCGATAATAGTCCCTTATTTTGCAACAAGTGCAACATGTTGTTTGTGAATTGAAATGATTCACCAACTATCTATGTGACTAAAATCGATGTGGTCAATTTCTCTGCTTTGGGTTGTGCCAAGTCATATAAAGCAGCCTCTGGCACAAGAGGTGCCACTGGAGCTAATGACGCAACTGGGTCTACCACGTTATTCTCCATGTATGGTTCGAATTGTTTAGTTGTTTGTTGTTGTTTTGTTTTTCCGGTTTGCTCGATTCAAGGCCTTGAAAAATTTCTCGGGATCTCATAATGCTTCAAATACTTCACCAGTTCTTGATGAGTTTCTAGGAATGCCCCTGTACAACCAAATCAGCAACCGTTGAAATTTTAATGTATAAATTTGATATAGAGAAAACTGACTACACTAAGAATTTTTGTATTTCTTTCAATTGTAATAGATAACACCGTTAATTCCCCGGCAACAGCGCCAAAATTTGATCATGCCCAACTATGTCTTATAAAAAGGAATAAACGCGTTGCAAATATAATCTGAATATTTAGCCTAGAGTCGAACCCACAAGGAATTAACCAATCAATTACTCTTGTTAGACTCACTAAATTCTACACAATCAACTTCTCAAATATTATTAATAACAATTGAGGATATTTCTACTAACTATAACTGACTGCAATTAAGTAACTAATGACTAACTATGATTAGGTTGTAAACAGTTAAGAGAAGGATCTAAGGTTATGATTTCATAGCCTAAGTAACTAAAGACTAACTACGATTAAGTTGTCAACAATTCAGAGAAGGATCTAAGGTTATAATTTCATAACCTTAGATCCTTCTCTTAATTGTTTGCAACTTAATCATTGTTAGTCTTTATTTACTTAATTGCAGTCAGTTATAGTTAGTAGAAGTATCCTCAATTATTATTCAAAATATTTGGGAAGTTGATTCCGGAGAATTTAGTGAGTCTAACAAAAGTAACTGATAGATTAATTTATTATGGGTTCGATTCTGGGCTAAATACTAATATTACATTTGCAACGTCGATTTAATCCTTTTTATAAAACATAGCTGAGCGTGATCAGCTTCCATTCAGATAAACCGGGAACCTCTTGATAGAGGTGTATACAACCTCAACACTGATGGCTCTTCCTTTGGGAACCCAAGGAACAAGGGGTATAGGGGAAGTAAACCGGAACCACAAGGGCGACTGAGTTGTTGGCTTCACGAAAGGCTTTTCTAATATCTCTAATAACTTGGCTGAACTAAATACTTTATTTCAACGCCTTAGAATAATTGTGAAACACCAACTGACTCCTCTATTCATTAATGCTAATTCAATGAAAGTAATTAAGATATTACATTTATCTTCCCCAGACCCCACCTTATGGGACTATACTGGATAATTGTTATTGTTGTTGTTAATTAAGATATTATATGCTGGTCATTTGCCTATAATCCTATTATATGTGAATGCTTGTCGTTGATGGCTCGACTAAAAGGAATCCAGTCATTAGTCATAGGTTCAAGGAACAGAATTAAGTGGTAGAAGCTTTTTGACTAGACATGGATTCCTCCGGTGTTTGCTAAGAGATGCAATATCAATAGACATCTTAGAAACTACATTTAGTAGAAAAACTATTATTTGTAATATTAATATGCTACTTTAACCAACAGTGCTAGCCGGGAAGCCCTATAAACATGGTTGGTTGTAACTATTTTAGTATTAAGTATACATTTTTACCAAAACAAAATTTGATAAAAACACTGGATGCAACTATTGTTTTTTTCTTCAAAATGAGAGTGAACCTCATTAGCCATGTGAACACAACAAATTTGTCGTGTTTGTATTGTGGCAGAGATAATACGTGTCAAATTTAACAACTTTGACACTACTAAAAAAGAATTTGATACAGTTATTAATTTCTGTTTAATTGTAGATTCACGTGTTAATTTCTTTATTTTTATCATTAATTCGTTACTGTCCACTAGTGATTTGAACTACGGTATATATTAATTACTTCTAAAGCTACCTTTCTTATATTTCTTTAAGAAAATAATATGAAGAGACAAAACCAATTATGAGACAGAAATTCATAACATTTTCCAGTTTGATTTAAGTATACATAAAACATCATATCAGTTGTAAATGACAAGGTCATAAGCTATTGATATTTTACTATTTCATTTCCCTGCTACTTTAGTTTTGCAATGTTTGCTTTGTCACCTTTCTTCCGATATATATATATATATATATATATATATATATATATATATATATATATATATATATATATATATATATATATATAAATGACCTGTACAAGCCATCTGGATAAGCAAGTAATCTGAACCTTAGATATGAAATTAGATGAAATGAAAAGCAGTAGGGAGATCATGGATGGATGGTCAATGACCCTGCACAAGCCATCTGTTTAATTCGATGATTGTTTTTTTGTTTAAATATATTTAATTTTCTATTTTTCTCGATAAGTTTCTCCGCTATGATCTGCACGTGCATTTTTGCATTGATGCAGTAATTAGTTATTAGGTATTTTTTGCGTTTCAATTTATGTGAATCTATTTCTTTTTTGGTATGTTCTAAAAAGCATGTCTCCTTTCTAAATTTGAAAACAATCTAGCTTAAATTTATAATTGTATCGTTAATGAAAAATTTTTATAACCACCCAATTACTCTGGGCTCCTTTTTGACTTGCTTAGGACCACCAATTTCAAAAGTTTTCATTTTTTATAAACTTTACCGCCAATCAAATAGATTTATATAAATTAAAATAGAGAGAGTAATATATGTGGCATCTGATTACAACAAATGATGTTATTCAATCCATTCATTGGCGTTGGTCTAATGGAATTTAGCTTTAGAACATCCATGTTGGTAGATAGAAAGATATACACCCTTTCTTTCACGAGAAGAGGAAGATATTAAACATTTACATGGGGAACGCAGAGATATTCTTTATGTTAACAAAAACATATAGAGCACGATTGAGATAATTGAACATACAATCAATGGTGCATTAGATGAAAAATAACGTATATTACACCATGTCTTTGTTTTAGTATGTAAACATTTCTATCTAATTGGACAAGTGCAACTTCATGTGTTTTGGGAGAACTTGAAATGTCAGATGTGCTCGCTTTTAAAACTTTTGGAAAATATTATTGGGTCAGGTCAACCCATAACAGGTACTTGGTGACCCACAAGTAAGGGTGTTAAGTGGGTGGGCTAGGTCGGGTTGGGTTGTGATTTTTGGACCCGTACGGATTATGGTTCGGACTGGTTACGAGTTAGGGCTTACCGGGTTTAATATGTTCGGGTTTATCCGGATAAAAATTGGACCGTACGGGTTACAGGTTGAGGGGACCGAGCCAAATTTAATGTATTTTTTAATTTTTTTGGGATTTTGTAAAACTATTATAAGTTATATTAAATTATTAATACAAAGCATTTGCACTACTGCTGCACCGGCTGCCCTTTATTCGTGTTTATTTGATATAATAAAAATTATTTTTATAACAAAAATTATTTGATTGGTGAATGGGAAGTATGAGAAAAATATATATACTAAAAATAAATAATAATATTGATGAAACAGGAGAGTATTTTAATGAATTTTATTTTTAGTACTATAGATGAATAGTTATATCGGAGTGATAATCTTAATGATTTATACATATAAAGTTAAAAAAAATTAGGAGAGCCGTAAGGAAAATTATTTCCATTCATAAGTGAGCAAAGCATTTTTGTTCTTGAAATTTTTTATGGTAACTGGTAACCAAATACAAGAAAAAGAATAGCGTATGTAAGTCTTTTGTTTCCTAAATCCATTAACTATCAAGTTACCATCAAATTTTGAGCAGAAAGGCATTAAAGGGCATCCAGTTAGTTACTTGAACATAAATATTTTTGTTGTTTGCTTCAATCTCATATATATGTCAAGCCGTCAGATCTGGCCCTAACCCCTTTAACCGGTCCGAGCCAGTTCTGGTTTTAGCCAGTCTGAGCTAGTCTGGAACCGGACTTACCCGACCCGTTTAACACCCTTACCCACAAGTACTAACTAGTCCTCTTCCTAAACTCTACTTATATAATGACCTATAAATACATAATTATGATGAGAAAAAATGATTTTCCAAATATTTCTTATAGATAACAAACGACATCTAGGGTTAGACTCTCTTCATCCTAAAAAGGGATATTTATGAAACAAGGAAGTTCATCCTTCACGTGAGGATTCCCAACGACTGGTAATTTAAGTCGTGATTGTTACACACGATTTGCTTCCGTGAAGAAAAACCTATGTCTCCTAAAGCAGAATTTACTTAAAAAACAGTCATTACTCTTTTCTATATGAAGTTACCCAATCGTCAAAGTTATACACATAACCGCTTTCGCATACTAAAAGATGCATATCATCAGTTAAAGTGTTCTAAATATAGATGAGAGGTACGAGAGTCGATCTAATTAATGGAGGAAAAGCTGTAACAAGTTTTGCCAACTTTTGGGAAGTTTAGGAAAAGCTGTAACATCTTTTGCCAACTTTTGGCAGGTTTTAAGCGACATTTCGACTTAAATAGTTGAAATAACAACGAACTGAATATTACACAATAATTTGGATAGGACCATAGCTTATTCAACTTGCTGTCAATTAGGCTATAATGATCCGGTTGGTTGTTTATGTATTTGAGACCCGTTTCCTTATTTGATCTTCCCCGTGTGCTTGATTATTTTCTTGTGACTTGCAGGGACGGTTGGTTTGGTTCCGAGAAGGTTTTGAAGTGAATTGAAATACGTAGTTCTATTTTTGGAAGCTTAAGTTTTAAGAGTTGACCAATGTTTTATTATTGTATAAACGACTTCGAATTCGTGATTTGATGGTTCCAAAGGTTCGTATATATTTAAGCGTTTTGTCGGATTTGAATTTGGAGGCTCCTATTGTATTTTGGCTCTCCTTTTCAAAAAGTTAACAATTTTAAGGTTTAGAAAGTTCAATAGTTTGACCTGGAGTTGACTTTGATGCTATCGGTGTATTGGGAAGACATGTAAATCACTAGAAAAATAACAGTTGGAGTAGAGTATTAAAAAAGACGTGAGACTTAATAGGTACGAGCAAAACGTCTAAGAGACGAGAAGAAAAGGAATCTCGAGTCTCTTTAGCGATTTGAAGAGGCACCGGTGGAATGAACCAAGACAGTAAAAAAGGCATATTCATTGGTCTTCAGTTAATGAGCATGAATGATTGCAAACGTTGCAGAATCTTCACGAAACAGTTAGAATTACCAATTATAACATTTCATTAATGTCACTAATGCTCATAATGAATCAATCATGAAAGAAAAAGAGGTTGTAGTTAGAAATGACTATATAAGGAAAAGAAACGGCATTTGTATGTACGCGTTTTGATTATTATTGAAATACAATTATTTACTTTTTCTTTCTACTGATTACTTAGTTATTATGATTTCCTTTCTTATTGCAAGAATGTCGAACTCCTTGATTATCAATAACCTAAGTATTTCTAAAAATAGGCTTTGACCGAAACTTCTATTCTTTGGTTAAACAAAGTGGTTCCGTCACCAAAAATCTGATAATCTTCTCGAATTCCAAATTTATTTTTTTAGTCAAAAAATCATGTCAAACGCTAACGATAACAACCAACAAAATCTACAAATTTAACAAAACCGGCAAGACCAGCTGAACCAACAGAAACAACAAGAGAATGCCACCCCAGTCCCTTCACCTCGAATTCTCCTCGACACTCGCGAGACAACTCACTTGACATATCAACATCACATGTGAATTATCAACAAAAGTGGCAATCAAAATATTGATGATGCATTGAAACAATTAATTGTAGTATGCTCTTCAAGCTTTCATTAGTAGATTAACAACGGTACCACTAACTTCGCCTCCAGACAACACAACCATAGAGAATTCATGTTCAGGATTCGCTTATTCAGGCAGCGGAGGAACTCATAGCGAATCTCATGATGGAGGGCCATGCATCCCAGTTAATTCTAATTTACAAAGTTTTGTACTAACTTTGCAGAAACAGTTCAAGGAGTAGAACAATCGCATAAAGCAGATACCTTGTGTTCCACCTATAATAAAAGGAGTAGATATGGATAAATATTTTAAACAACCCTGGAAGCTAATTGTCACTCCTTTGCCTGTTCCAAAAAAGTTTCAGATGCTCGATATCCCAATAGTAATACAGGACAACCGATCCACGAGATCATGTAACTGCATTTACGACAGGCGTGAAGGGGAACGATTTGACCAAGAAAGAGATTGAATCAGTGCTGGTCAAAAAGATTGGTGAAACACTCACAAAGTGGGATCTAACATGATATTCTCTTTTACCTGAAAATTCTATTGATTATTTTGCTGAGCGTGCAGATTCATTTATAAAAGCACACTCGGGAGCTCAAAAAGTTGAAAAGAGGTTGGAAGACATCGTCAAACTAAAACAAGGAGATACGGAGCTACTTAGGAAATTTGTGGATAGATTCTAACTTGAAAGAATGATGTTACCACGCGTACCTGAAAATTGGGCGGCTATGAAATTTTCAAGTAATTTAAATGAAAAAGGCTCAAAGCCATAAGGAGACTCAAAGAAAGCTTACGAGAATTCCTTGTAATAACTTGGAATGATGTTTATAACAGGTATAACACGAAGCTGCGGATAGAAGAAGATACTATCATTCAGTCACAAAGAGATGAAAGAGTAAGCTCGATGAAACCCGAAACTGAAGAAAAGGTCCTGTAAGAATAGGTATGAACCTTATATGGGACTAGTAGGAAGGGATTCACATTCTAAACAACTAAACCCGAGGTATGATTCCAGATCAATAGATAGAGATTCGGATTCATCATCCATGTTTGGAAAGGAGCTAGACACACGAGATACGGGGACAATGACAGAATTTCAAAAGCGAATATTGGTGGCTACAGTTTCAATGTTAGCACATCTAAGTTGGTTGCTGTTTTAAGAAGCATAAGAGATAAACTGCGGTCGCCAAAGGAAATGAGATCGAACCCTAACAGAAGAAACCTACATTTCTAGTGCAAGTTTCATAATGATCGCGGTCATAAAACAACGGATTGCAGATTTTACAAGGTGAAGTAAAGCACCTGTTAGAATAAGATTAACTAATTTGTTAAATGATGGCTCTTCGAATGCTAAAGGAACGAGTTTAGGCATTTTTCTAATCCCACCTTCAAGAGAAACAATAAGGAAAGCGATAAAACGCCATCCTATTATAAATAATGAAGTAGAATATGAAGAAGTGATTGTAGGTTCAGAATTGGAACGAAGCTCGAAATAGGGTAGGTTATAATTAAAAGTGACTCGTAGCTCGTAGTTAATCAAATTTAGGGGACTTATATAGCTAGAGAGGCGAGGATACGACAATATTTGGAAAAGGTATCAGATTTGATCAGGAAATTCCAAACTTGCAAAATCGTGTAGATACCCAAGGAAGAAAACGTTGAACTAAATGTGCTGGCTAATCTTGCATCCTCTCAGATACTTCGATGAAAGGTTGACCGTTATTGATTGGATCTAGGCAATCTATATCGAGAAATATTTGGTGGTCCTTTGGCAAGGTGTCTCGGACCTTCTGAAACAGAGTATGTGATAAGAGAAGTACATGAAGGACATTGTGAAAATCATGTATGAGGAAGATCCTTGTAAAAACTCTAATTAGAGCAAGGTATTACTGGCCAAAATGGAAGAAGAGGCATAAAGCTTTGTGGACAAATGTGATAAATGCCAAAGATATGGTAACAACATGCATCAACCAGCAGAACTATTACATCCAGTTATTGCACCGTGGTCATTTATAAAGTGGAGGATGGATATCATAGTTCCACTACCACAAGCCAAAGGAAAGGTATGATTTTTATAAGTACTCACTGATTATTTTACTAAGTTGGTAGAAGCATGTGCCTTCAAACAAGTACGAGAAAAAGAAGCCAGGGACTTTATTTGACTAAACATCATATGTCGGTTTGGGGTTGCAAAAAAAATCGTGTGTGATAAAGCCACACAGTTCATAGGTGCAAAAATCACAAAAAAATTTCGGAGTTAACTAATTAAAAGGATTACTTCAACACCTTATCATCCAGTGGTATGGACAAGCTGAATCATCAAACAAAGTTATTATCAATAACTTGAAGAAAATGCTAGAGGAGTCAAAAGGTCAGTGGCCAGAAATGTCACCTGGAGTCTAGTAGGCTTACCGGACAACAACAAAAACAAGTATGGGAGCGACACCCTTTTCACTTGTGTACGGTGTTGAAGCCTTAATTTCAGTTGAAATCGGTGTACCAAGTGTGAGATACAATCAAGCAACCGAAGAGTCAAATGAGGAAGAGATGCGAATAAATCTAAATTTTCCTGAAGAAAGGAGACAAACTGCCCTGATAAGAATGGCTGCAGATAAGCAAATTATTTAGCGATATTACAATCGGAAAGCTCATCTAAGGTAATTCAAGAATGGTACTTCATACTCAAGAAAGTTTTTCAATCAACAAAAGCATCCAATCCGGAAAATTGAGTCCAAATTAGGAAGGACCTTACAAGAGTCGAGGTATTGCTGGAAAAGGTGCTTATGAGTTAGAAACCATGGATGGAAAGGTTTTACCCTCGAGTTAGAAAATTTTTCATCTGAAGAAGTACTATTTCGAAGCAAAACAAATATCCACCTTCAGGTATCGCTCAATTATGATTTTTAGTACTGTTAAAACTATACTAACAATTTTAGATGATAGGAAAAAAGCTAGCCCATACCAAATGATGATATTAGACCTGAAAGACACGCGGAAGTAACATAATTCCTGTTCTAGGTTTATAACCTTTGTGATGGGAATTTTAAGGGTTAAGTAGTCATCATCTAAATTATATATACCTTCGAGTCCCGTACATTTTTCTTTTTTAGGAAACAGACCACACTGAAGGAATAATCAACTGCTCGAGATTTCATACTTCAAACCTCAAATACTTGGGGGACTACATATATTTAAGGAAAATAAATAAGACCGGAAAATTAGGATTCAAGTCAAGATTAAAGTCTACCCAACAAATCAAAAGTTCAGAACAAAGTCACGAGGCATCCAAAAACACAACTAATCCAGAAACCTTCGAAGAATACACTTGTGGATGTACATTTCAAATTCTTACAAATGTTTATGTTAAATTCAATATTTAGTCATGGGTATCAAGATATACCCTTATATTTTTCACAAATCTGTTGTAGAGAAAATAGTTACAAAAGAGTTATACATGATACTTCAATACATGTAAAGTATTATATAATTTGAAAGTTCGAATGATACAAACTTTCCTCAAAGTAATTCAAAGAAACATATGCGTTCCTATTTCTTCTTTCGTATGTTTGCACTATTATGAAGTTGTGACGTCTTCTTCATTAAGTCTTGTATATAAATGGGCCCTCTTTTATAATTCATACTTGTTCAAAGAGTCACAAAGCAATGAAGCATTTTTAAATGCAAAAGTAAAAATAACAAAGGGTAAAACAAAAAACCAAATGCTAAAATTAAGTGGAAAATAAAACCAGAACGTATAAGAATAAGTCAAGGGCAAACCACCAAGAGAGTAGAATAGAAACTATAAGTAAAGTATTGCAAGATTTAGACAAAACCTTTATAATATTATAATAATTTGGTTAAAACTAAGTATGACCTTAGTCCCAACCTGATTGTCTTATACAAACATTGACCTCAAATGGGACTAGGGGTAAAACTCTAAATGTTCCACCAATAAAAAAAAAACAACAGAGAAAAAATTTCTAGCTTTTTCACTTTCATTGTGGGGCAGAATCTGAATAGGAAGGATGGAGAATGGCATCATCACCATAACAAAGAACAGCTTGAGCAGAAAAAGGTTGAGCAATAGCTTCATCATGAGCAATTTAATCACCTTCGGGAATACCAACCTCAGGTGAAGAAAAGACGTGACACTACTAGGTATTTTCAATTGTCTTTTTAGTCTTTGCAATCTTAGCATCTAAGTCAAGCCTTCATGTCCTACTTCCATTAATATTTTGAGGTGAGTGTTCAAAAAAGCCCAACTAACACAAACACCGGCTTTATCTTCAAGGGCCTCGTAATCTTTTTCCCATTGTTCAATCTCGGCACTTAATTCATTCTTCTCATTCAAGGCAGCATCATAAGAAGCTTGTATGGGGGCAAATGAGCTCTCCAAAAACTTAACCTTGTCTGAAGATACACGAAGATCTTCTTGTGTTTTTTTGTGCATTTGAACAAGTTCCCAAGAGTACGCTTCTTTTTGTTTAGTAAGTCCTTTCTTCATACGCCTCGGAAAACTGTTCAGCAAATGAAGACTCAAGAAGATTCTTATCTTTTCCAGCCATAACTATTTCTTGTTTCTCTAAGCTACACTTTTCTTCTTCTAAAACCTCCATTTCAAGTTGAAGACTCTCAAACTACTCTTTCCAATTGTGTCCCTCAATGTGGTAATCATCTACCAACTGCTCCATATGGACAATCCTTTTAATTATCTCTATGCCGGTGAGATAGATCTACACAAAGAAGAGAGAAATGTAATAATAGTAAAAGAAAAATTATGTAAAATAAAAAAAACAAGGTTTATATCTTTAAAGATGAATGTACAATATTGTTCATCTATGTTAGAGAGCTATGATTTTCCACTTTAGACTTCCCAACTGGGCCAATCAGTGGTTTCAGCCATACGTCGGCTTGGCCTGATTTTTTCAAAAGATTACCATCTACAAGAATCTCGATGATAACTTGTTTCATCGCTATATTGCTTCTAGTTTAACCAGTTTTGGCATGGGAAGTTATGGCAGTAGAAATAGTCGAGAAATTCAAAATAGCCATAAGAGGCGTAGTGGAAGCAACAGTTGCTATGGGAAACTGAGGTTCAATTGGAGCAGACATACGAAAAGAGGCAAAAGGTGATTCCTCATCAATAAAGCCAAATCTTTCCTCATCAAATCATCTAGAAAAGAGCTATTTAGTAGAGTCACGGGTGCTGCAGGCGTCTCTTCATTAGAACACACTAAAGTAGCACTCTCAAGCTCGAACATGGGAACATAACTAGGAGGAGGAGTAGTTGCGTCATCTGAAATGACATGTCTTCTAGCTGGTGGCTTACGAACTAACGAGCCTTAATCTTGCTCCTCTTCGTGTTCAGATTTTTGTGGTCTATCAACTTTTTTTAATGAGGAACTCAAGATTATATCTTGAGCCTTTGATAGGGAAAGCCTCGAAGCAATGACTGATGCAGCACTTACACCCTGAATGAGAAACCCTATAAAGAAAAGGGTTAATAAGTCCAAAGATAAACATGAAAATGAAGAAGATAGTGAAAGATAAAGTTACCATGAGTCTTAACTTTTCATCTAAACCTATTTGAGAGTTATTTCTAGGACCTTACTTCTATTGGAGCAACTGTTAATAGTTTTTCTACCAAACTACGTAAATCAAAAATTTCCTCAACAACTCCAATGATCGCTGAAAAAGATAAGTAAAACAGTTACGAGAATACAAGTTCTCACCTGCAAAGTTCAACTTCTCAAAGAAGGGCATGTTTTCTTCACCGACTAACATACTTGTAGGAGCAGCAACAAATTGCGTACCATCCACAATCTTTGTCGTCTTCAGGGCTAACTAAAACTCCCTTACTTCTCGCCACGAGTGTAAAAATACGATGAAAAAATAATTTGGGAGAGTTGATATGAATTAGATGGTGAAAGGTGAAGGGTAATCGAGCCAGATTTGACAAATATCTAAGGCATGCCAAAGCCCTCCATTCAATAGGGTCAATCTGTCCTAAACACACATCAAAGAAATAACAAAATTCAATGATAACTGGGTGAATATGTGGCCTAAAACCTAATGTGAATGGACATGTAGCTACAAAAGAAAAAACAGATTTAAAGGAAGCGATCCTTTGATGTTCAATAGGGACAAGAATCAGGAAGTCAAATTTCCAATGGAAATCTCTACATACAATAGAAATTAAACCCTCAATGATCGGAGAAGGATAAACATCAGCTTGATTGTGGGAAGTCATGGAAGTAACCTAGTTTTAGTTAATTCTATATCTATGATAAGGAAAGGTTAAGCAGGAATAATCTCGTCGGTAGTGGGTTCACAAAGAGGTACACTATAATCTCTATTTCTAGCAGAAGATCAATATGAAAAAAAACCCTAGTTTTAGAGAAGATAGAGGAGTAAGAATGGGTTTAAGAAGAACTATGTACAGAAACAGAGCCTAAACTACGTAACCTACCACCTCTCCTACTTCTGGTAGGAGTAAAAGTAAGAGGAAGTTCGTCTACGATGAGAACTTTTCGAGGATCAAGATTTAAAGAAGATATAGTTGTATGAAGAATTGGAACGTATTGAAGAACAAGAACAAGTTATGAATAAAGAACACTACGGAAAGTTTTTCGCGAAAGCAAAGGCAAAGAACGTATTTATATGCAGAAGCAATCGTCATGCAAGAAAGGTATTGGGGGAAACGTCATTGTGAAAATTGTCACTTTGTGGCTGATGCACCCACAAAACAGCCCTAATACCCACTGAAGAGTTGCAAAGACAATCGACGTCTGCCACGTGTCACATGCATTAAACGGAAGTGATATATAACGGATCAATTTAGAGGAAGGTACAATGGT
Organism: Nicotiana benthamiana; assembly: GCA_034376525.1. NCBI lineage: Eukaryota > Viridiplantae > Streptophyta > Magnoliopsida > Solanales > Solanaceae > Nicotiana > Nicotiana benthamiana. The sequence continues at coordinate 113,514,640 of CM067331.1, forward strand.
ACGTGAGAAACAACGGCAACAATTACCGCCTTAAATGAGATCGACTTTCCAAATATTCATTTACTCAATAATTGGTAAGTAGGGAGACTATCTGTATTGGGAAAAATAAATGTTACACGTGAAATTAATTATGTGGCTAACATGGCAAGACTTGTGGATCATTAGAAAAGCAACAGCTAGATAAGAGTATTAAAAAATAATTTGAGACTTAATATATAGGTACGAGCATAACGTCTATTGGATAAGAAGAAACGGTATCTCGAGTCTCTTTGAAAATTTAAAAAGGCACCGGAGGAATGAACCAAGACAAGAAAAAGGACAGGTTCATTGGTCTTCAATTAATGAGCATGAATGATTGCAAAAGTTAAAAACCATTCACAAAACAATCATGGTTACCTATTATAATATTACATTAATGTCATTAGTTCTCATAATGAATTGATCATGACAGGAAAAAGACGTTGTACTTAGAGATGGTTATATAAGGAAAAGAGACGTCATTTGTATGGACACGCTCTGATTATTATTGTAATATAATTATTTACTTTTGATTTCTACTGATTTCTTTATTATTCTAATTTCTTTCTTATTGCAAGAATATTGATTTCCTTGATTATTAGTAACCTCAGTACTTCGAAAAATAGGCTTTGACATAAATTCCTATTTGTTGGTTAAACCAAAAAAAAGCAGCAAGATCATCTGAACAAACACAATCAACAAGAGAATGCCACCCCAGTCCTTTCACCTCGAAATTCTCCCCGACACTCTAGCCCATGGTGAAATTGCGTGGCAGCGGGGGCATTAGTGCGGCCGCGATCATTTTATCACTCTCTGCAGAAGCCAGATTTAGATAACCAAAAGTGAAGCTAAAATATGAAGACCGCGGTCCGTACTTAATTTTGCGTCGCTGCGATAAACATATCGTTGCAGTAGACCATCTTCCACTGTCAGCAGTACCTCCATAGGGACATTTTTGTCTGAAAAAATTTGTTGTGTATAAATACTTATTTCTTATATTTTTAGGTCATCTGTTGTTTAGATAGCACGTGAACCGCCTCCTTTAACCTTTTTAGTACTTTTAGAGTTTGTTTAACAATTAATCTTAGATTCATATCTTGTATTTACTTTTTATGGGTTATATTTCATATCAATCTATAATTTCTTCTTTAATTATGACTAGTTCAACTCATTTCCTAAGATTGTGGCTCAACCCTAGTGTTGGTATTGAATGTGTTACTTATTTTAGGGCTTAAATATTTATGGGTGAATGATATTTGGCCTGATTTGTGCTCTGAATGTTGAATTGTTGGTTGCAAATATTAATTTGGGCCTTTTTGACTTAGGCTCTTCTTGTGCCCTTTTACCAATTAAGAAAACCACATACAAAAATATAATACTTAGTTTAATTTCTTCATCATTAGTATTAAATTAGAATAGTGAACAAACAAAGAATGATTAGATGTGTAATTAAGAACATTGCACATTGCTAGACTAGATAAGAACCGACCTTTCCGGTAAAAGTTGGATCGACCGCTCTTGCCATTCTATAGTGGTATAGGGTTGGTGCCGATCACTTTTTAGTGTCGTTGCCGTGGAGCTAAATGATTTTGGCTATCTATCTAACTAGTTTGTGTCTTGTTATTCTTTTCTTCTATTTCACTAACTTGTGAGTCATCAATTCAGGTACGAAATGGCAAACAATGATACTCTTGGAAGTGTTCTACCGGGGAAGGAGGTCGATGATAATGGTGAATATGAGGTGCCTTTAGTACCTCAAGGTCAAAGAAGAGGCCGCCAGGCCAATGAAAAAATTCCAGAACCTCCCTCAGTATCTCCAAGAGTTGTTCCTCGGGTGCTTCCAAATCAGGGCTACACTAGTGCAATTCCAACCCAGGATCCGAGCAGGCAATTTTCAAATTACAAATGTGATGTTGACTTTATTAGAGTAGCGAGGGTATTTCATAGGTGCTCCCCATCAGAATACATATGAATATCTTAATGTCTTTGTGGATACCTTTTTAGGAAGCAAGCATATGAATGTGTCAGAGGATGCATTGAGGTTGAGATTGTTCATTTTCTCACTTAGAGGGAAAGATTTGGACTAGCTCGGAAGGCTTCCCAACCATTCTATCACTACGTGGTATGAGTTAGCGGACAAGTTTATAGGTATGTTTTTCTCGCCGAGGCATATGGTGACTTTGAGAAATGAGATCTTGGCCTTCAAATAGGAACCTAATAAACCACTTCATGAGATCTGGGAAAGGTATGAGACTATGGTGAAAGAATGTCCAAACAATGACATGACTGAAGAAATGATCCAACTGACTTTTTACCGTGGCATTAACATGACCAATCACTGTGTGGTGAACCGGCTAGCAGGGAAATTTTATGAACACCCCTTATGCTTACGAGTGAGATATTGGATGAGATGGCAGATACTTACTCAGCTTGGCAAAGTCGAGCTAATGTACCATAGGATGATCCCACTATCATTCACCTACACAAAGAGCTCCATGATAATAGCCAAGCAATAACAGAGTTAAATACAACAATGAACCAGTTGGCAAAAGCTCAATTATAGCAAGTTTAGGCACAGAGATAAGTAAATGATATGGAAGGTGTCTACATATTAGTCAACAAGAGGCGACAAAGAGGTCAACAAGGTCAAGGTAATCTGGGCTCATTTGCATTTGCGACATAGCCTTCACATTTGCGAACCAGGCTTCGCATTGCAGGCCTGCAATCTACCACTAAAAAAACATGCAACATCCTAGGTCTAAATTTCACCCCGCGACCTATCCAAAACTCACCCGAGCCCTTAGAGATCCAAATCAAACATGCACACCAACCTAAAAACATCATACGGACTTGCTCGTGCATTCAAATCACCAACATAACATCAATAATTATGAATTTCACATCAAAATCATGAAATCACTACGAACATCAAATTTTCTAATTTTTCTCAAATAAGGGTCGATTCACGTCATTTCAAGTTCGTTTCTAACCAAACTTCACAGACTCAACTTAAATCAAATATAAAACTTGTATCAGGCTCCGGAACCAAGATAGGGGCCCTATACTATCAAATTTCTAACGCATTTCATTTTCAAAAATTCATATATTTTCCAGAAAATAATTTTCTTTAAAAATTTATTTATCGGGCTTGGGACCTCAAAATCTGATTTCGGGCTACGCCCAAGTCTTATATTTTCTAATGGATCTCCCCAGATCATCGAAACACAGATCCGGGTCTGGTTCCTCAAAATATAGACCGAAGTCAACTTAAATTTATTTTAAAGGAAAAATTCAATATTTTCTATAATTTTTCATATAATGGCTTTTCGGCTATGCGTCTGGGGTGCGCATGCAAATCGAGATGAGGTAAAAAGGAGGGTTTTTAGGCCTCGGAACAGTTAATTTCTTTCTAAAATAAGTAATAACTTTTTGTGGCATCACAATGGAGGAGGCGTAGGAATTACAACCACTATGATAAAAATAGTGGGAAGTTAATGAAAAAAAAAAATAGTGACAGTAACTACTTTAAAAGTTATAAACATCTACTATATAATATAATATTTCATAAGAGTTATATTGTTTTAACAACACGTATATTTGTATTTTATCTTCCGATCATTTTCTTGTTCAACACAATAACACGTATAAAGATAAAAGGAGATTCTTTCGCTTCCCCAAAACTAATTTTCTATAAGCCCCAAGGATACTGTAGATAAAATAATAACTTGACTAAATCCTTTGAAGACAATACATATACTTTTAATTAATAAAAGGTGTTTATTTTAACAATTACGAATCATTTTCTGCTATTTTCTTCATTCTTTCAGAAGCAACCCTTGGGAATGACTGTGCCGCTATGTCTTCCCCTTGCATTTCTACAGTACGATATTGCTGGTCTTCTTAGGCGATCATTATGACTAAGCTTTATGTCTTGCAGTTTGATTCCGGTGCATGGATTTGTGTAACTGCAATCTAATTTCATGGCTACTTGGGTGGACGATGTTCCTTTCACATTCTTGTATGTTACTTGGCTCACCTTTACTCCTGAATTCTATATTCATGTCACAGCAAACAGCAAATGTAAGATCAATATTTAGGTTTATTTTTATATATAAATGACAGTTGTAATGTTAATTATTCTTGCTCCATATTTCAGGATAATATAGCTGTAAAAATAATTTAAATACATAAATTTTAAGGGATCAAAGCACAATCTTAATCAGATCAAGGTTAAATATGCTTAGTGAAGCATCACAAGGACTAAAATCAAAATTTACCAATAACTGAGGAATGAAAGGTGCAATTATCCTTATTATGTTAGCGTTATTACACTTAGTCTATGTCAAAAGAAAAGTAGAGGATAAATTTGTGATATACCTGACGAGGGCAACTATTATCAGGGCAATAGTTTTGGTCAATGATTATGGGGTACCCAACATTCCTCATTATAAGATTTCTGAACATGAGATTTTTAGCATATGTACCACTTGGTCTTGCCCATGACTTTACCCTAACACCATTCTGTGTCTTTGTGAAAACAGAATTCGTTACTGTTATATTCTCAACCCCAGCTTCATTATTACTGCTTCCCAAACTTCCGATGCTGCAACAGTAAAACAAACTATCAATGATGATATAATTGGACTATCACAAAGACGTCATATTTGAGCCCCGGATCGTAATTTGCTTATCTCTAATAGTTTAACTTTTAGATGAAGTGTCCGCATAATTCAACATGCATGGTACAAGGCCAAGTACAAATTCTAGTCTAATCAAGTCTCACAAACATATGTTCTTGTCCAATAAAAAGAGTCAGATCCGAGCGCGAGAAAACGTATCGTAGACTTTACCTGATGCCATGTCCAGGGCCACATCCAATTTCTTGAATCCACAAGTTCATTGAACCAGGGCCAATGGAAATACAGTCATCTCCAGTCTTGATGGTGCTACCTGTAATCGTAACTCCTCTTGAATTCTCTATATGAATTCCATCAGTGTTTGGGCTTCCACTTGGAGCTCTTATATTCAAATTCTCAACTCTAACACGGCTGCTATAATCAATGCCCACATGCTTTGTTTGACTATTCAGTGATGTTAATCCATTTACCAGTACATCATCGCACCAAAAGAATGAGATTGACTGCATTCATTCATTCATTCAAAAGTTTAGAACGTAATGTGAAAGAAGTTATCATATTGCATTTTTTAATACATGATAGAAGAAATTTTATCCGTTACAGTCTCGACTTTGCATGCATTGATGATAATTTCAATTTCGGATGCATAAATTAAACTATACTTCCTGGAGTAAAGAGTCCCAACCATACTCCGAGTTACACGTGTTCACAAGAAAAGGTTTCTTTTAAACTCTCTTGTTACTCATAAACCGATAACTTGTCATCAGGATACTCATATTTATGTTACAAAATGCGCATTCAACATTAATCCATGCAATGATCATATGAGGTTAAAAGCAGAGATTTACGTTTTTTATTTCATTTTAAGGCTATATTAAAATTAGACAAGAGCCATTAAATAATAAGTTAATACGAATTTCAAGGAACATAAAACGTACCTTTGCTCCCTGGGGGCAGGAACGGCCAGCTTTACGACACGACCAAAAAGCACTTCCTTGGGCATTAATGGTTCCACCATAAACAGAAAGCCTACTAACTTTATAAAACAAAATCCAGAACCCAGAATGGCCAATGGCGTTATAATCTGCCGGAGCAACAAGAGTTCCATCTACTCGAAACTCAATTCTCCTCCGGCATGGGCCGGTGAAAGTCACCGCTCTTATCAAAAACGTTCCACGAGGAACATAAACATTAGCTGGGCTAGTGGAGCTGCAGGCGGCCGACCAGGCACGAAGAAACGCTGTGGTCGAGTCCGTCCTCCCATCGCCCCTAGCTCCATAACTCACCACATTGTAGGCTAAGCAAGAAGGCAGAAAAAAGGATATGTAAGAAAAGAAGACTAGGGCCAAAAGAAATGTTCTAAAGTTGGCCATATTGTTTTGAGCAACGTGATGAGCTTAAGGTTGTATGAACGTGCAAATTAATGAGCATATTTATACTTGGGTAATTTGCTTGATTTGAATCTAATGCAGACATATAAAGTGACTTAAATGTCAAACCCACGTCGCGTAGTCAGATATGTAGAGTAGTGTGATGGAGATGAATTCTTGGGAGATGTGTAAGCAATTAATGTGAGAATTTTTTTATCTGAATTTAGAGAGTTGGAGAAGGAAAGTCACGGATTAAGAATAGTTATATTAAGACACATGAAGAGGGCAAGAATTGCACTGGTCGAGTACAACATCAACATGTGAGTCGCTAGATTCTAATTAAAACGGTGCAGAAACCAGATCTGTTAACGAGATAGTTACTTCTTGGCCAAAATATCCTCTTTCCACTGCATTGTTGAGAATTGGCTTTTTAATGATTAAAAAAGTATGTCCAGTAAGAACTAAGTCCTCGAGGTAGTTGATGAATATGTACTAAAACCTAGCTTCTCAAAATAGTTGTTGAAGGTTCTTTGGTCACGCTCAACTCTAGGTCTTATAAAAAGGATTAAGTAGTCGTTATAAATATAATATGGTTTACAAGTTTGAAGTCGAATCCCACAGAAAACAATTGCTTAGTTACAATTGTTCAATATCACTAAGAAACACAAATTCAAGCAATTTCCTATTTATAAAGACTATAATGTTTATTTTTATATCTTTCTTTTTTTTGTCAAGTTGTCATATTTTGATCATATATCATCCAAACTCATTCCTACACATAAGAAATACATAATAAGCATATTTCACTTCACAAACCATGTAATCTTCCACGACTCACACAAGAATTAATATGCAAATATACTAAAAATATGCACTTTTCATCATTTATCACCACCCCACACTTAAACTCTTGCTCGTCCTCGAGCAGCTTAAAATTAAGTGCATAGGCAAGAAATGCCTTTCAAAACATACTCAAGCATCACACCAATGAAAATGGTTTATATCAACGCTTAAAACCCAACATATGCACTCTTAATTCATTTCCTTGTGTTCTAAACTAATGCCAAGATTATTTAAACTATTCATGTGATGTCACGATCGGGATTTTTCTGCCATCAGGATCGTGAAGGCGCCTAACTTTTAGAATGCTAGGCACGCCAACGGATAAAGATCTAACATGCTAATCACTATTCGAACAGCAAATAACAATAATCTAAACCAAAACAAAATAAGAAGTGTGGAAATTTATAATAGAACAAACATTATTATACGACTACCTAAAACCCGGTGTCAAAATTCACGAACTTCTAAGAGTTACTACAAGTACAGTTTTAAAGAAAATACATATGTTCCCGAAATGAAAGAAAATAGGGAAACTAAGATAAATGGAAGAGGACTCCAGGGTCTACGAATCCTGGCAGATCTACCTTGGGCCTCATGATGGACTGAAGGCAGCTACTCAACTCTGATCAACGAGGTCCGGTACCGAAATCAGCACAGAAAGTGCAGAGTGCGGTATCATTACAACTGACTACATGTACTGCTAAGTACCGAGCCTAACATAGGCAAAGTAGCAACGAGGCTAGAACCTCTCAATAAAATGAACCTGTGCAGTTAAATCATATACGAGAAATTAACAACAAAAATTTAACAGATAATAATGGGAAGGGGAAAAACATACTAAGGGGAAATATCAAGTCCTGAATATAGTACAGTAAAAAACGCAGTAAATACCATGCTTTGCACAAAAGGAAGTAATAATATGGCAGACATGTGCATGGCATAACCCTTCGTGCTTTTTCTATCATTCATACAATAAGAAAATAATAGAAAAGGCACGTCATCACCCTTCGTGCATTAACTCTCTCATAGTACAACACAACGTCACCCTTCGTGCATTAATACTCTCAAAATATTGCACGGCATCACCCTTCGTGCATTAATACTCACAGAATATGGCATGGCATCACCCTTCGTACATTAACGCTTACTCACAAAATATTGCACGACATCATCTTTCGTGCTTTAAACTCTTCATCACCCAAACAACAGAAAAATAACAACTCGGCAAGGGAGTTATCAATAACCAACCTCGTTTAAATATTTAACTAACACGGCAAGGGAGATATGAATAACAACCTCGTTTAAATATTTACCTTCACCAGATAAATTTAAACTTGGGTAAATACTGAACCAATATTAAATTCCAGGAAAATATGATAAAATTTGTTTAACATGAAGAACAACCAGTTTAAGCATGAATAGTACGAATAAAGAATTCAACAGTCACCTCACCTATATGTCGCGCTCAACAACCAAATACATATAAAAAAAAAGGGGAAACAACACATGATCCCTCATACTAAGGTTAGACACAACGCTTACCTTAATTCCACGGCCGAACTAAAGCCTCAAACACCGTGTTTCCCATAGTATCCACCTCCGAACCACTCGTATCTAGCCATAATTAACTTAATAATATAAATTATTGCTAAATAAATCAATTCCAATACACAATTATAGGTTTCCTAATATTTTCCCCAAAAAGTCAATAATCGACCCCGGGCCTGCTTGGTCAAAACTTGAGGTTCGGACCAAAACACATTCACCCATTCACCCTCGAGCTCAAATATGTAATTAGTTTTGGAATCTGACCCCAAATCGAAGTCTAATTTCCAATTATACAAAAATCCCTAATTCTCCAAAAAAATCCTCAATTCCACCATGAAAATCCTAGATTCTAGGTTGAAATCTTGTAAAAAGAAGTAAAAGATTGAAAGAAATGAGTTAGGAATCATTTACCTATGATTTGGGGAAGAAATAGCCTTTTGAAAATCTCCTCTTAAAGTTTAGGTTTTGAAAAATGGAAGAATGAATGAAAATCCCGTTCAAAATCGTTTTTGAATAGTTGCAGGTATCGTATTTGCGATTAGGGGTTCGCAAATGCAAACTCGCAAATGCACACATTAATTCACAAATGCAAAAAATAGCATGGCCTCATATCATCCCAAAAGCAAACAGATGTTCGCAAATGCGGCATGTTCTTATTGCAATTGCGATCCTGAGCTTCGCAATTGCGAAGGTATCCTCCCAGCCCTTCTGATCGCAGATGCGAAACATCTTCAGAAATGCAATGCTCGCATTTGCTAACCTGAAGCATGCCAGCAAAATTCCAAATCACTTTGTAGCCTATCCAAAACTCATCTGAGCCTTCAGGGCTCCTAACCAAACATGCACACAGGTCTTAAAATATCATACGGACTTGCTCGCGTGATCAAATCGCCAAAATAACACCTAGAACTTTGAATTTAGCATCAAATTGCATGAAAATTTTAGAAAGTACAAAAGTTCTATTTTCTCATCCAAAAGTCCGAATCACGTCAAATCAGTCCCGTTTTTACCAAATTTCATAGATAGGGTATAAATATCATAATGGACCTGTACCGGGCTCTGGAACCAAAATACGGACCTGATACCAACGAGATCAACTATTAACCATTTTCTTAAAACCATTATAATTTCAGTTTAACAATTTTTGTCAAAAAAATTTATTTCTCAAGCTAGGGACCTCCGAATTTTATCCCAGGCATATACCAAAGCCCTATATTTTACTACAGACCCTCCGGGACCGTCAAAACACGGGTCGAAAGAATTTCACTCAAAATGTTGATCCAAGTCAACTAAGAATCACTTATAAAGGCAAAAATCATTATTTCCTCAAATTTTCACGTAAGGGCTTTCCGAAAATGCATCCAGACTATGCACCCAAATCGAGAAAAAGTAAAATGAGGTTTTGAGGGCCTCGGAACCCTGAATTGTGTTCTAAAACACAACATGACCCTTTGGATCATCATCTTCTCCACCTCTAAGACAACCGTTCGTCCTCAAACGGACATAAAAAAGCACTTGAGTTAGAGAAAAGATGGGGATATCTGCTCCGCATATTGGACTCGGACTATCAGGTAGATGCCTCAACAGGCTTAACTCTCCACTGCACATAAACCGAAGGATAAATCTTCGATTTCAACTGACGAACATGTCGGTCTAGATAGCTACCAGCTCCTCCTCATAGGTCAAATCCTTTTCCAACTGGACTCTGCAGAAATCTAACACGCGGGACGGATCGCTATGATATTTTTGAAGTATGGACACATGAAACATTTGACGCACTACTGATAAACCTAGTGGAAATGCAAGCTCACAAGCCACCTCACCCACTCTCCGAAGAATCTCAAAAGTCCCAATAAACCAATGGCTTAACTTGACCTTTTTCCGAAATCGCATCACACCTTTCATGGGTGACACCCGAAGCAACACTCTCTCTCCGACCATGAATGCCACATCGTGAACCTTAAGGTCGGCATAACTCTTCTACCTGAACTGAGCTATATGAAGTCTACCCTAAATGATCTTAACCTTACCCAAGGCATCCTGCACTAAGTATATACCCAATAATCGAGCCTCCCCCATCTCAAACCATCCAACCGGCGATCGACACCGTCTACCACATAAAGCCTCATAGGGAGCCATCTGGATGCTTGACCGATAACTATTGTTATAGCCAAACTCCCTTAAAGGCAAGAACTGATCCCAAGATCCTCCAAAGTCAATAACACATGCGCAGAGAATATCCTCCAAAATCTGAATAGTACACTCGGCCTGTTTGTCAGTCTGAGGATGAAATGATGTGCTCAACTCGACCCGTATACCTAACTCGCGTTGTAATACCCTCCAAAAATGAAAGTTAAACTATGTACCTCGGTCAGAAATGATAGACATGGGCACACCATGAAGACAAACGATCTCACAGATATAAATCTATGCAAATCGCTTCGAAAAGTAGGAAACTTCCACAAGAATGAAATGTGTTGACTGCCTATTCACAATAACCCATAATTCATCAAACTTCCTCTGAGTTCCTGGGAGTCTAACAGCGAAGTCTATGGTGATACGCTCCCACTTCTACTCAGGTATTTCAATCTTCTGAAGAAAACAAACAGATCTCTCAACATTACATGCTGACAATTCAAACACCGAGCTGTATATGTAACCATATCCTTCTTCATCCTCCTCTACCAATAATACTTTGCAAGTTCTTATACATCTTAGAGGTTCTCGGATATATCGAAAACTGTGAGCCTCCTCTAGAATCAACTCACAAAGTCTATCCACTTTAGACACACAAACATGACCCTGCATTTCCGAAACTCCATCATCTCCAACTGTGACCTGCTTGGCATCTCCGTTCCACACTATGTCCCTAAGGACAAGCAAATGAGGATCATTTTATACTACTGCCCCCTGATACGCTCAAACAAGGAAGTTTGCATGATTGTACATGCTAGAACACGGGTGGGCTCAGAAATATCCAACCTCATGAATTGATTTCCCAAAGCCTAAAAATATAATGCAAGTGGTCTCTTACCAACTGAAATATACGTGAGACAGCCCATGCTAGATGACTTTCTACTCAAATCAACGGCCATCACATTTTCCTTCCTCGTATGATATAAGATGGTGATATTATAGTTTTTAATAGCTCCAACCACCTCTTCTACCTAAAATTGAGTTCCTTCCGCTTGAAAAACTATTTCAAACTCTTGTGATCCATGAACACCTCACACGACATGCCATATAAATACTTCCTCCAAATCTTCAGCGCGTGAACAATGGCTACTAGCTCCAAGTCGTGAACTGGATAATTCTTCTCGTGAATCTTTAACTGTTGTGAAGAATAAGAAATAACCTTGCCACCCTGAAACAATATTACACCAAGTCCAATATAAGATGGGTCACAATATACTGTATATGGCCCTAAACCTATGGGCAACATCAACAACGGTGTTGTAGTCAAAGTTGTCTTGAGCTTTTGAAAGCTTGACTCACACTCGTTCAACCACCTAAACTGGGCACCTTTTTGGGTCAACCTGGTTATCGGGCTGCTATAGATGAAAACCCCTTCACAAATCGGTGGTAGTAACCCGTTAATCCTAGGACACTGTGGATCTTTCTAGATGATATGGGCCTAGGCCAGTCCTTGACTGCCTTAATCTTCTTAGAATCAACCTGAATACCCTCCACTGATATAATGTGACCCAAGAAAGCAACTGAACTTCCCATTTCAAAAACTTGCATATAATTGGTTGTCTCTTAGAGTCTGAAGAATGATCCAAAGATGTTTCTCATGATCCTCTCGGCTGCGGGAGTAGATCAAGATATCATCAATGAAAACAATCACAAAGGAATCTAGATAGGCCTTGAACACCCGGTTCATCAAATCCATAAATGATGTTGGGGTATTTGTCAATCCAAATGACATCACTAGGAACTCATGATGCTCATATCGAGTCCGAAAAGAAGTCTTAGGTACAACAGATGTCCTAATCCTCAACTGATGGTAGCCAGACCTCTTCAATCTTTAAAAAACCCTTGGCACCTTGAAGTTAATCATATAAGTCATCAATCCTCAACAATGGATATTAGTTCTTGATCGTGACTTTGTTCAACTGCTAATAGTTTATGCACATCCTCATTGATCCTTCCTTTTTCTTTACAAACAACACCGGTGCACCCCAAGGCGAGACACTAGGCCTAATAAAGCCCTTATCAAGCAACTATTACAATTGCTCCTTCAGTTCTTTCAACTCTGAAGGGAACATTTGGTATGTCAGAATAGAAATGGGTTGAATGCTCGGGGTCAAATCAATGCAAAAGTCAATATCCATATTGGGTGGCATCCCCGACAGGTCTGCAGGAAATACCTCTAAAAACTCACGAACAACTGGTATGGAATCCATGGAAGGAACCACCATACTGGAATTATGAACATAAGCCAAATACGCCAAATACCCCTTCACGACCATACGTCAAGCATTTATATAAGAAATAACCAGATGATAGAATGACTAGGAGTCTCTCCCCATACAAATCGAGGCAACCCCGGAAAGGCTAAGGTCACAGTCTTGGCGTGACAGTCCAATATAGCATGATAAGTTTACAGGCAATCCATCCTTGAAATAACATCAAAATTAACCATATCAAGAAGTAGGAGATCTACGTTGGCCTTAAGACCTCCAATAATAACCACACACGAGCGATGGACACGATCTGCAATAGTAGAATCACTCACCAATATGGACACATATATAGGAGCACTCAAAGAATTACGAGGCACAATGAAATAGTAGCATAATAAGATGACATATAGGAGTATGTAGACCCTGGATCAAATAGAACTGAAGCATCTCTACTGCAAACTGAAACAGTACCTGTGACAATAGCATCGGATGACTCAACCTCAGGCCTGACTGGGAAAGCCTAAAATCAGGGCTGTGCCCCATCACTCTTAACTATATCCCTGGGTCGGCCTCCTGCTGGCTGGCCTCCATCTCTAGCAGCCTGACCTCCACCTCTAATACCTCGACCTCCCCCTCTAGCTGTTTGGACCCTACCTGGCAATGTGCCTTGGATCACCACAAGTATAACAAGACCTCGGCTACTGAGACTGCTGACCTTGAAACTGACTTTAACGGCCTAGGTAATCACTGTAAAAACTCTAGATCAGGGCACACTGATATGAGTTGGTGGTGTACTATAGGGTAGCTGATCAGAATACTGTATATGAGAGCCACAACCACCTACAGTACCGTGAGAAGTCTGAAGTGCTGAATGAAACGGCTTGGGAGGATGGCCTCTACCAAAAGAATACCTAACTCTGGATGAGGCACCACTAAACCTGCCATAATGATGAGGCCTCTTGTTAGACCCACGATCACTCCCCTGAGCTAGAACTGCCTCAAATCACCTAGCCACACTGCCCGCATCCTAGAATGAAATATCGCTCCCTGTCTCCTTAGCCATCTGCAATCTGATAGGCTGAGCGAGTCCCTCAATAAACCTCCTCACCGTCTCTCTTTCTAGGTAGGAATTATAAGAAGAGCATGACTGGCCAAATTAACAAATCTAGTCTCGTACTGAGTTACAGTCATAAAACCCTACTGAAGATGCTTGAACCGCGTGGGATAGTCCTCTCTCTGAGTAACAGGAAGGAACATCTTAAGAAATAACTAAGAGAATTGGTCCCAAGTCTAGGCAAGCAACCCACCTCGTCTAGTCAACATAAAATTATTCCACCATCTCTTGGCGGACCTTATCATCTGGAATGCAACAAAGTCGACCCCATTAGTCTCCACTACCCCATATTTTGCGATACCTCATGGTAGCGGTCAAGATAATCCTGGGGGTCCTCAGAAGCTTCCCCACTATAATGAACTGGGAAAAGTTAGGTGAACTTGTTCAACTTCAATAAAGCCTCAGAAGACATGACTGATCCACCAGCGGCCTGTGCCGCAATATCTGGCTGAACTACTCCAACTGGTTCAGCTTCCAGAGTCTGAAACTAAGGATCCATCTGCTCCGGATTGGGCGCAATGAGAGTCTCTGCTCTTCCCCAGCCTTAGAGAGAGTTGGTACTATAGGGAATATGTCGGCCTGAGAAACACTCTCCATAAGGCCCATTAGATGGATCAAAGCATCCTGAAGCATTAGGGTGGCTAGGAATGGCTCCGGGACCTGGGTTGGTCCTGTTGAAATAGTCTGGGCTAGAACCTCATCATCCAACTCCACTTAAGGCTCCACTACTGGTGTTGCAGCTCGAGCTCTAGGCTGAGCTCTGCCCCTACATCGACCTCTGCCATGGCCTCGGTCTCGGCCTCATCCTCTTCCCCTCATAAGAGCTGATGCTGGGAGCTTGGGCTGCTGGCCAGCTGATGAACCGGTACATGTTCTCGCTATGTGCAAAAGAACAAGAGTAGAAAGTCTATTAGAATTGAGAAATCAAATCACACGATAGAGAAGAATAGAAATGAAATTGTTCCTAAACTCTGTAGCCTCTAGGGGATAAGCACGGACGTCTCCGTACCAATCCCTCAGACTCTATCTAGCTTGTTCGTGAATTGTGAGACCTAGGCAACCTAGTGCTCTGATACAACTTTTAACGATCCGGATTTGCCCTCCATCAGCTTTGTGAAGGTGCCTAACTTTTAGAATGCTAGGCCAACAAATAAAGATATAACACACTAATCACTATTTAACGGTAAATAGCAATAATCTAAACCAAAACAAAATAAGAAGTGCGAAAATTTATAATAGACCAAACACTATTATATGACTAGCCAAAAACTTGTGTCACAATCAACGAAGTTCTAAGAGTTACTACAAAAATTGGTTTAAAGAAAATACATTTGTTCTCGAAATGAAAGAAATCAGGGAAACTAAGATAAATGGAAGCGGACTCTAGGGTCTGCGAATGCCGGCAGATCTACCTTGGGTCTCATGATGGATTGAAGACAGAAACCCGACTCTAATCAACGAGGTCCGATACCAAAATCTACATAGAAAGTGCAAAGTGCAGTATCAGTATAAACGACCCTATGAACTGGTAAGTGTCGAGCCTAACTTCAGTGAAATAGTGATGAGGCTAGGACCAAACAATAACATGAACCTATGAAGTTAAATCATATTCGAGAAAATAACAACAGTTAGAAATTTAACAAATAATAACGAGAAGGAGGAAACGTGTAGAGCAAAATATCAAGTCCGAAAAATAGTACAGTAAAGAAGCGCAGTAAATATCATGCCTTGCACCAATGGAAGTAATAACATGGAAGACATGTGCACGGAATCACCCTTCATGCTTTTACTCACGTCCTTACCATAATAAAATAATAGAAACAGAACGGTATCACCCTTCGTGCATTAACTCTCTCATAATACGGCACGGCATCACCCTTCGTGCATTAACACTCTCATAAACGACATCACCCTTCATGAATTAACACTCACAGAATATGGCACGGCATCACCCTTCATGCAATAACACTCACTCACAAAATATTGTACGGCATAACACTTTGTGCTTTTTACTCCTCCTCACCCAAATAAGAAAACAATAACAATCCGGCAAGGGAATTATCTATAAACAACCTCGTTTAAATACTTAACTTCACCATAAAAATCTCAACTTGGGTCAATACTCAACAAATATTAAATTCTAGGAAAACATGATAAGATTTGTTTAACATGAAGAATATCCAGTTTAAGCATGAACAACACGAATAAAGAATACAATTTTCACAAGGATAAGACTTTCTCGCATGCTATGACCAGACAACAACGTATAGGTACTCGCCACCTCACCTATACATCGCGCTCCTTAACCAAACACATAGAAAATATTGCAACAATACCTGATCCCTCATACTAAGGTTAGCCACGACACTTACCTTAATTCCACGGCCGAACTCAAGCCTCAAACACCTCGTTTCCCATAGTTTCCACTTCCCATAATTAACATAACAATATCAATTATTGCTAAGTAAATCAATTCCAATACACAATTATAGGTTCACTAACATTTTCCCCAAAAAGTCAATAATCGACCCCGGGCTTGATTGGTCAAAACTTGAGATTCAGACCAAAACCATTCACCCTCGAGCTCAAATATGTAATTAGTTTTGAAATCTGACCCCAAATCGAGGTCTAATTTCCAATTATACAAAAATCCCTAATTCTACTCAAAAATCCCCAATTCTACCATGAAAATCCTAGATTCTATGTTGAAATCTTGTAAAAAGAAGTAAAAGATTCAAAGAAAAGACTTAAGAATCATTTACCTATGATTTGGTGAAGAACTAGCCTTTGAAAAATTACCTCTTGAAGTTTATGTTTTGAAAAATGGGAGAATGAATGAAAATTACCGTCCAAAATCATTTTTGAACAATCGCAGGTATCGCATTTGCGATCAAGGGTCTGCAAATGCGAACTCGCAAATGCGGACATTACTTCACAAATGTGAAGAATGGCCTATTGCTATCATCACAAATGCGAACAAATGTTCGCAATTGCAGCCTGATCCTATCGCAATTGCGATCCTGAGCTTTGCAATTGCGAAGGTCGCCTCCCAGCCCTTCTAATCGCATTTGTGAAACATCTTCTCAAATGCAAAGTCTACATACCTGAAGCATGCTAGAAAAATTCCTCAAGTCCAAATCACTCTGTAGCCTATCCAAAACTTACCCGAGCCCTCGGGGCTCCATACCAAATATGCACACAAGTCTTAAAACATCATACAGATTTGCTCGCACGAGCAAATCGCCAAAATATCACCTAGAACTACGAATTTAGCATCAAATAGCATGAAATTTTTAAAAAATCTCAAAAGTTCTATTTTCTTAACCGAAGGTCTGAATCATGTCAAATCCATCTCGTATCTCACCAAATTTCAAAGATAGGGTATAAATATTATTACGGACATGTACTGTGCTCCGAAACCAGAATGCGGACCTGATACCAAGATCAACTATTAACCATTTTCTTTAAACCATTATAATTTTAGTTTTATAATTTTCATCAAAAATTTATTTCTCGGGCTAGGGACCTCGGAATTCATTTTCGGGCATATGCCCAAGTCCCATACATTACTATGACCCTCTAGGACTATCAAAACACGAGTCCGGGTTCGTTTACTCAAAATGTTAGATGAAGTCAACTAAAATCACTTTTAAAGAAAAAACCCTATTTCTCAAATTTTAACATAAAGGCTTTTCGGAAACGTGCCCGGATTGCACACGTACATCAAGGAGAAGTAAGATGAGGTTTTGAATGCCTTGGAACCCCCAATTGGGTTCTAAAATATGAGATGACCTTTTAGGTTATCACATGTGACTCCTTCTAACATCCTAGCCTCAACAACTGACTCCACTACATTCCTCTTTGTGACTTGCATCTTGTGCAAACTAAAGATACGAGTTTCTTACCAATTTATTGAAAAGCATGTTCCTTCACCAAAAAGAGATTAATCGGTCTACACACTCAAATTTGAATTCAAGTATAATTTAAGGACTCACATACTAAAAGTATCCACTCACTCTCACAAAGAAATTCATGTGCTCCCAAAGCTCGTACCACAGGCTTGCCCGTAATGTATGTCTCTACTAATTAAGCTCATAAAGTCTAGGATCAATTAGGTCTTCATGGGTTGTAATGTAGGCTAAGGGATGGGTAGGATATATATAGATAACACTGAATAACCCTCCTAAGAACTTTAATAAAATGCACTTTAATGATTAAGCATATCCTCTTCATGATCACTCAACATATTGATATGATACCGTAAATAACATTACCCATTGACTTTAAGCACAGCTACATAAGCACTAGAACATATCAAAGTAAGTTGGAGGGATTTTTTTTGGGTTAAAAATCTTTTCAACACCCCCCATAAATAGGTATTTCTAGCTAGTGGCTCTCTCTATTCACATATGCACCTTTTGGCCTTTTTATGGTTCCACTCAAAAACTACTCAATCTCTTTCCTTTCTCTTCAGGCGACTTAAGTGCTTTTGGAGGTAAAGATTCAACAAGATTGAATTAAGAACAAAAGGAATCCGTCTTGTAATGTGGATACCAATGAAAAGATTATTGGCTCAAATGGGCTAACAAAGGATAATTTTTATCACTAGTAGGAAAATAGACTAAAGGATCAACCAAAGAAACCCCTATATCATTTCCTAAACTCACAATATCAAATCACTTCGCTTCGAATCACACACGAGGAAAGTTCTAGACTAACAAGGGTTGTCATAAAGTACAACCAAAACCTCACCTCCCACAATGCACTTGACTTACTCAGGAGACTTAGACCCGACTCTCAAGTTAAAGCAACTAGCACAGTTGTATATAGTTAAAACAGGGCCTACCCAATTTTACTATTTTATCGAGACCAGGGAATTGCATCAAAGGTTAGCCTCGTAGTGGATCGCACCAGAGAACGAGGACAAGGTATCGAGTTAGAGAAGCGAGGTGCCTGTCGAGATCGAGGCTAGTAATGATCAGGACCAAATATGACAAACTTCGAACAAAGTGCAATAAATAAAAAGGCGGGATACCATAATCAGTCAAAATTCATGGTGGAAATCCTGGAACGGATCAAATCAAGGGTGATTGTTTAGGCTAATCATGGGATTTACTTTTGTAATTAGAATTCTACCATAGATAGGATTTCTCTAATATATAAAAAGGGTTCGAATCATTTGTAGACACCTTACACTTTGAGATATCAAAGCAATATAACGCATTTTCATTAGTTCACATTCTTATTCATCAGCTTCTTATATTTTAAATATTCTTGCACAAATCAGTTTGAGGTTATTCAAGCTCGAGGACTGAATTTCGTTCAAACACTAGATTGCTTTATCCTATTGTTACTTTCAATTACAAATATTTATATTTATCAATTGCTATTAGGTGAAAGCATGTGTCCTTATAATCACATTATAAGTTTAATTGTTATTCATTTTTTAGGGTAAACAGTTGCCCCCCCCCCCCCCGTGGGGTTAAGGATAATTGTGATTTCCCGGTATTATTTCCTATTACACATACTGCTTTACGCTTGTTCTTGTAAGTGTTCGATTTTAGGAATCAACATGTCAAACTCTGAAGTAGCACCCACTCACATAGACAATGGCCTTGGCTTTCATGGCAAAACCGAAAACATAGTCGCCCCGGGAAATGGAGTACCTCCAATCAACCCCTATGGACACCGGCCATAGACCCAATCGATGTCAGCTCTTATATCGCCATTAATAGGAATTTAGGTGTCGACCATGAAAATAGAGCGACTTATCAAAATGCATAGAGCGGTCAAGAAGGCAAAACTAGCCTTCGAATGATATTCAAAATGCTGTAAACTCAACAAGTTGTGATAGTAAAACTCCAAAACCAGAATCGAGCACCAAGCATAATAGAGCTCGAAACATCACAAGAAGTTGTTCATAGAACTAAAATTGTACTGGAGAAATCAAACACCAATGAATCAAGGACCAACCCCACCATTATGAAGATGATCGAGGAGCTCAGTAAGCGGATCAAATAAGATGAAATGTAAATATAGGCTAATGATAAAAAGGTAGAAATGTACAACTCACGAGTTGACCAAATACCAGGGGCACCCCCAATTCTAAAGGACATGGATTCGAAGAAGTTCGTGCAGAAGACTTCCCCTCCAACTGCCACTCCGAAGCCCATTCCCAAGAAATTCTGTATGCCAAAAATCCCCAAATACAAAGGGACCACAGAACCTAATGAGCTCGACACTTCTTACACATATGCAATAAAGGGGAATGACTAAGAAGATGATGAGATTGAATCTCTTCTATTGAAGAAATTTGGAGAAAATTTATCGAAGGGTGCCATGATTTGGTATCATAACTTACCACCCAACTCTATTGATTCGTTTGCTATGCTCACAGATTCTTTTGTGAAAATCCATGCTGGAACCATTAAAGTTGCAACAAGGAAATCGGACCTGTTCAAGGTAAGACAGAATGACAACAACATATTCAGGGAATTCGTATCTCGATTCCAAACGGAGAGGATGGATTTTCCTCTAGCCACCGACGATTGGGCTACTCAAGATTTTACACAAGGCCTCAACACTCGGAGCTCCATAGCTTCACAACAGTTGAAGCAAAATTCGATCGAATATCCAACTGTCACTTAGGCCGATGTACAGAATCAGTATCAGTCGAAGATTAGGGTCAAAGATGATCAACTAGGAACTCCAATTGGTTCTATTTTTCCCAATAGGATCGTGGACAGAATTAAAAGGGACGTCAAATGGGAACCACGTTCGAATAGATATAGATACCAACATTACAATGAAGATCAGAGAAATAACAGGCCTGGACGCAACCATTTACGGGTGATAGAAGGAATGATCGAGGACATATTTCCCGAGGGATTATGAGTAAGATTTGTTTTGATAATGATGTCCGGTCCAAAGAGGAACCTCTACTGTCAGAATACAATTTCAGCACGATACATTGGGTATTGTAACAGCCATTTTTCGGATTAAGGAAACTACATGGCCCAAACCCTTACAAACGGATCCAGCTCGATGGAACCCTAATCAAATATGGAAATACCACGGTACCCATGGTCATAGAACTAAAGAGTGTAGACATTTGATGGAGGAGGTATCACATCTATTCAACGAGGGTCACCTTCGATAATTCTTAAGTGATCGAGCTAAGAACCACTTCAAAAATAGAGATTCGAATAGATAGAACGAGTAGGAAGAACCACAACATGTGATTCACATGATAGTTAGAGGATTAGATGCTCCTCAAGGACAGGTATTTAAACACACCAAGGTGACAATCACAAGGGAAAAGCAAACTAGGAATAACTCACCAGAAGAAACCTTATCTTTCAACGACGATGATGTAGAAGGAATCGAGCAACCTCACAAACGATGCAGTGGTAATATATATCCTTTTGAATAAAATTCAAGTTAAATGTTTTTTAATTGATCAAGGTAGCTCGGCCAATATTATTCAATCAAGGGCCATATAACAACTCGGCCTACAAGATTGAATTGTGCCTGCAGCTCGAGTACTTAACAGCTTCAACATGGCAAGTGAAACCACCAAAGGAGAAATTATTTTACCACTGAACATCGTTGGGACCATCCAAGAAACGAAGTTCCACATGATCAAATACAACATGAGGTACAACACACTACTCAGAAGGACTTGGATTCATAATATGATAGCAGTACCCTCGACACTTCATCAAGTCTTGAAATTCCCAACATCCGAAGGGATCAAAAGAGTGAATGGGGAACAACCCGCCACCAAAGAAATTTTTGCAATCGATGAGGTAGTACCAATATTAACGGTGTCATCAACAAAGGGATTAGAGTTGAAGGAAAAGAAAGAAGTCAAATAGCAACCACAATCACTGGCCTCGGCCCGATCGAATGAGCTGGAAACTTTCAAGGATGATGATTATATGATACCTCAAACCTTCAAAATCCTTGATGATTCCTATGCAAGAAAGTCAACGGTCGAAGAGCTGGAATAAATCATATTGATCAAGCATCGAAAGGTATACCTTCTACGGGGTTAACTCCCGAGCTCAGAAAAATAAATCGTTCAATTACTTTTAAAAAACATGGATTTTTTTGCTTGGTGCTACCTATATATGATAGGGATTCCGCCAAAAATCACTACGCATCGACTGAGCTTAGACCTAAAGATTTGCGTGGTGAAACAAAAGAGAAGACCTCAGTCCGAGGTAAAACATGCATTTATTAAGGACGAGGTAACAATTGATTAGCAAACGTAGTTATAGTCTCTCCCAAAAAAGGGAAATAAACTTAGAATGTACATAGATTATAAGGATTTAAACAAGGCATGCCCTAGCGATTCTTTTTCTTTGCTGAATATCGATCTCAAGATTGATGCCACGGCTGAACACAAGATCCTTAGTTTTCTCGACGCCTATTCCGAAAATAATCAAATACAAATGAACCCGGAGGATCAGGAAAAGACTTCATTTATCACTAAATACGGCAGTTGTTGCTATAATGTAATGCTCTTCAGACTAAAAATGCTAGCGCTACTTATCAACGCCTAGCAAATCAAATTTTCAGAGAACAAATAGGAAAAAATATGGAGGTTTATATTGACGATATGTTGGTTAAGTCCCTGCGAGCAGAGGACCATTTGACACATTTGCAAAAGACCTTTGACATACTGAGAAAATACAACATGGAGCTCAACCCGAAGAAATGCGTATTTGGGGTCGATTTGGGAAAGTTCCTCAGCTTTATGGTATCAAATCGGGAAATCGGAATTAATCCCAATAAAATCAATCGAAGACATCACAGTTGTTGACAATGTCAAGGTTGTACAAAAGGTTAACACGATGCATAGCCGTTCTAGGTTGATTTATTTTGAGGTCCTCAGATAGGAGCCACCGGTTCTTCTCACTTCTTAAGAAATATAGCAGTTTTGCATGGACCCCAGAATCTCAACATGCCTTGGAGGAACTCAAGCAATACCATCAGAGCCCGCCATTTCTTCACACCCCAAAGGCAGACGAGCAACCTTACATATACTTAGTAGTCTGAGAGATAGCAGTAAGTGGGGTCTTAGTTTGAAATGAGCAAGGTACACAATTTCCTTTTTACTATGTTACTCATACTGTAGATGAAGCCAAGACTTGATACCCACACTTAGAAAAATTAGTGCTTACTTTAATAAGCGTCTATAGGAAATTAAAACTATATTATCTATGTCACCCAATTTGTGTTATAACCACCTATCCCCTTCACAACATTTTGCCCAAGCCCAAAATCGCGGGTCTATTTGCCAAATGGGCCACCGATATCAGTGGGTATGATATCGAGTATCAACTCCGAACGATCATAAATTCTCAAATCTTGGCAGACTTCATTGCCAACTTCACGCCATCCCTCGTAGCCGAGGTCGAAAAAGAATTATTATTAAAATTAGGTATATCATTGAGGGTCTGGACCCTCTTCACAGACAGCGCTTCGAATTTGAATGCTCTGGACTAGGCATCATTTTGAAACCACCAACAGGTAATACAATTAGGCAGTCTATCAAAACCTCAAAATTGACTAACAATGAGGCCGAGTATGAGGATTGTAGATCTCGAGCTAGCTAAGAGTTTAGGAGCGGAGGTTATCGAAACCAAGTGTGAATCCCAACTTGTGGTAAATCAAGTCAATAGAATTTCGAGGTTTGAGAGGATCGAATTTAGAGATACTTATACAAACTACAAGTTTCTCTACATCGATTCAAAGAATGAACACTACATCACGTGCCTCGAGAACAAACGGAAAGGTAGATACCCTAGCAAATTTGGGGTCATCGATCGAAGATGATGAACTTAGCTCGGAGACTGACGTACAACTTTGGAAGTCACTAATCAAATAAGGACGCACTGAAATAAACTCCACAAGCCTAACTTGGGATTGGAGGAATAAATACATTTAATAAATAAAGAACGGGAAGCTGCCATCGGATCTAAAAGAATTGAGGACTCTACGCACGAAGGTCGCACCGTTCACATTAGCCTAAAATGGAACTCTGTATAAGAGAACATTCGATAGACTATTAGCAAAATGTTTGGGACCAGGAGACACCGACTACATTCTATGGGAAATTTATGAGGGCACTTGCAGAAATCATTTCGGTACCAAGTCATTGGTTCACAAAGTCATCGGAGCATGATACTATTGAGTCGATATGGAAAAGGACACAAAAGAGTTTGTTCGAAGATGTGACAAGTGCCAAAGGTACGCAACGATGATTCACCAACCTGGAGAACAACCCCATTCAATCCTATCCCTGTGGTCGTTCATGAAATAGAGAATGGATATCGTAGTCCCTCTACCATCGACACCAAGTAAATCTAAATTCATTTTGTTATTGACTGACTACTTTTCTAAGTGGGTTAAAGTACAGGCCTTCGAGAAAGTCAGAGAAAAAGAAGTCATGACTTTATATGGGACCATATTATATGCCGATTTCGGATGCCTGCAGAAATTGTATGCGACAATGGAATGCAATTCGTCGGCAGCAAAGTCACAAAAATTTTCGAAGACCACAAAATAAAAAGGACTCTATCAACGCCATATCATCCTAGTAAGAACGGACATGCCGAATTGACAAACAAACCATTGTACAAAACCTAAAAAAAGATTGAATGACGCTAAAGGAAAATAGAGAGAAGTATTGCTCGAGGTCCTTTAGCTGTATCGAACAACATCGAAATCTAGTACGTGGGCAACACTGTTCTCTTTTGTCTATGGTGCCAAAGCTCTGATTTCTATCAAAGTCAGGGAACCTAGCTTCAGATTTTGGTATGCTATAGAAATAATCAAATCATGAGTCTATGAGTACAAACCTTGAGTTACTTGATGAAGCACATGAAGCTGCCCTCGTTTGAATGGACGAACAAAAATAGCGGGTTGAAAGGTATTACAATCAAAGAACCAATCTTTAACATTTTAAATTGGGGACTTAATCTTGAGAAAGATCACCCTCAATAGTCGAGACCTACACGAAAGAAAACTTCGTCTGAACTAGGAGGGGTCGTATCAGGTCCTTGTTATCATAGGAAAATGATCCTACAAACTTGGCACGATGGACGATGAGAAATTACCAAACAATTGGAACATATCACTCCTCAAACAATATTACTGCTAAGGCACGTCCTTCTCTATTTTCATTTATATTTTATAGTAACCAATTGTGGTTGTTTGATTAAAAATATCGATGAATAATTCATCACAAAGTCCTTAGGTCTGAAAGCACGCATTGCACTCTTTTTCCCTTAGACTAGTGTTTGTCCCAAATGGGTTTTTCTGCTAAGGTTTTTAATGAGGCAACCATTGTTCGTGCTAACTAAGAGAATCTCAATAGTATTCAAGGATTCTTTACAATCAACCTCAAATACTTGGGGGGGGCATCATCCTCAGATGTTAACTTTGTTACAAGGAAAGTGCTTCTCGTCAACAGGGTATAGATAGGTATAACTTTGTAAAGGCCAAACTGTTAAACAAACCGTGACCATGTAGATTACTCGTGCCCAAAAGACAAAACATGTGCACATGTATAATCTATTGAGAGAAATATTTTTCTTTGCCAAATATTTCATGCCTTAGAGAAAATTTAACTTCACAATTTCTTACTTTTGGTATGTTGCGGAAACAGGCTTAAGGGTCGATCACAACAGAAGTTTAAACAAATTACCCCGTACTTGGAGACCCCCGTCCCAAAAATCGATGCAATCGAATTACTAAAATCTCAAGATCATAAGACCTTAAAAAGGCAACTTATGTATTTATAGGCTATGGCCACCTCATTCGGGGATTGACACTTCGAACAAGTTTGAAGTATAACTGGAAAACAAGCCCAAGTGGTAAATCCCAAGTTAAAGGCTTCGACTAAACCAACACAGCTCGTAGATAACAGAATCTATAGTAAAATAGGCCTTTAAATATTTTCATAAAATTGGTTTAAAAGGCTACCCTCGGCAAATTTACAAAGGGTTTTGATCACATCAACTCTCGAAAAACCTAAGGGGTGCTGAATTGTTCAAACTACCTAGCAAGCTTATTTCACACAAAGGCGTAATGAAGCATCCGATTTCGATAACACTAACCCTCAAAAACTTTGATAGGCATCAATTTATCGCGTGCTAAGGTGTAACAAATTTTTATATGATTAAGAGCCTGTTTGGACTGATTTAGAGCAGCTGATAAGCATTAGGTGCTGAAAAGCACTTTTAGTGCTGAAGTTGATTTAAAAAATAAGTAGTTATTTGATTAGATAAAAGTGCTGAAACTAATAATAAGCAGCTGAAGAACTGGGTATACGAAGAGTTTTGTTTTAAAAAAATTATTTTAGGGATAGAATACTAAAAGTTTTGGTCAAACCTAAAGTGCTTATAAGCTGAAATTTGATAAGTTGGGGGAGATCAACTTATGAATTTTGGCTTATTTTTGGCTTATAAATACTTTTAATTTTACCAAATGCATAGATAAGTTAAAAAAGTACTTATTATCCAGTTGGACAAGCTTATAAGCTTAGCTAAACACCCTCTAACTTTTTAAGCCGGAAAGGGAGAACAACCATTCCTTTTTAAGGCCATATCGGCCTCATTCAAGAGCCTAAGGGCCATTTTATTTTTTGAGTTCGAAAAGTCATCCTCACTCAAATAAAACCTAACGGTCATACTACTTCGAGATCGATCAAGAACTCACTCGATTACAAAGATTACATTAGTCCGACTTAGATCAAATTGCCTAAGCCTTGTACTCATGAAAAGTCATGGATGAAATAGAATTTTCACAAGCTAGAAATTGAAACAAAGGCCAGTCAAAAAGCATAGAGATCTTTTATATATATGAAAATATTTATAAGAACAGATCACGGTCCTACACAAAAAATCAAAAGAAAATCCTAAGTTTCTAATTTTCCTCGGGAACTATATCCTCGCCATCGAGATCTCCTCCACTCTCAGATCCACTCATGCTACCCAGAATCATCATCATCAAAAGAGAAACATTTTGGCTTCGGCCTCAAGCTCCTTCGCATTATCGATCTCAACAACAAGGTTAAAGTCATGTTATAATTGACTGATACAATGACGACACTCAACAATTATGTAGTTTTTTCCTTTGAAAAAGTGTTCTGTTTTTTGAATATGAAGGAAACCAAGCAAATAAGGGAGGATGTTACTGATTCTAAGGTAATTATTTATTGATAAAATCAAATCACTCAACAGTAGTCAACAGGCATTGTCTTTCTATTGTTTTTAATTAGACTCATCAGCGCGTTTCTAATGACAATACATCCGGTCTCGGTGAATTTGATGGCTATCAATATGATGTTGTTCCTAACTTTATCAATCAAGTGAATCAAGATAACGTGCTAGCTGACGAGGGAGATACTGATAGTGTTGATCATGGTATTTGTTCTGCATTTTATCTTCTTTTGTCTGATTTTTCTTTTCTTTAATTTTAAAATTATTTATTATTTATTTTCTCTGTCTAAGAGGCAACAGATGATGTCAAGGGTGACATATTTTGGGATGACATTGGCGATGAAGATTTAGCTATGATACAGATGTCCCAAATTGTTCTTCACAAACAATCCATCATAGACGTAGAAAGATGATTACATTTCTTCTGAACAGTCAGTTCGAAGAAAAGACCAGGAAAATATGTCAAATATCCATATTTGCCAGTTTTTTATTCGGGGGCATCAGGATCGGCGCACAAGATCAATTTTTATATCAAGCATCCTTTCACGATCGAACTTGATGATTTTGATCCATTGTCGCTATTGGCTAAAGAGTTTTGCGCGTTTGTTGATAATGGGATGGATACGAGGCGTATCTTCACTTTCTTTAATCTTTCATGTTTTGATTTAATACTTGTTAATGAATGTAGTTCTGATTACTTTTTATTTTTTGTGATTTGAATTGCCAAAAATATATATATCCCGATGAAGTAAATAAGCTTGCGGAAGCTTTTACTTTTGGCTCGATTCATGTAACCATGAAGGATTCGTTCAACTCATTTGTATATTGTGGTCAACCTTTGATTGATACGGTATTTAATAAATTTCTCTTCTAATGCCTTTTCTTATTTATTTCATACCTTTATTATTTGAGACCCCCGTAGTGCATACATAGTTTTGTAGAATGACAGTATAAGATTGTACAACCTTGTATAAATATGTATACCTCTGTATAATAGTGTATAAATTTCTATGTTTAAATCTGGTAGTGATGGATGTTCTGTTTTATTCTTGTCTCAGCACTTGGATGCCCTCTTTTATTATTTGAAGAAGAGGGGAAAATATGGGCCGAGTGTTGCCATGCGGTTTACTACAACCAATTTTGCATTTGGTAACTAATGCAAAATCGGTTTGTAGGAAATTTGAAAAGATAATTTAGACATTGAGACACTTCGTACCAGGTGGGGATCTCTGTTGTTGAATTATGAAAGGAAAAAACAACGGTTCGGTGTAATTAATGGTGATGAAATCATAGGCAGACTTTTCAGGAAGAGGGGACGACCAAGAAAGTAATTCTGTTTTTTCCATTTTACTGTAGTTTTTTTATGTATCAGGAGTTGTTGTCTAGTTTTGTTTAAGTACTATTCTGCTACTTGTGAGGTAAACTTAAAGGATATTATAGATATTTTTATTTTTATGTAATTAGCGGTAATCATTAGACATCGTAGCAGTGAATGAATTACATTTTAATTAATATTTCAGTTGCTTTTATCCTTTTAACAAAGTATGTATTTTCATTATGGTTGCAGTTTTGTTAATGTAGTAGAGTTTATACATATGTGTACACTAATATACATAGTTATACAAATTTATATAAACTTGTACTCTCATTTATACATATGTATACATATAATACCATCGATTGTTTGCAGTTTTGTTTTGTATTTGTACAATCTATCAATATATTTAGTACCATTAAAAACAGCAAGACAATATTATTGGATAATCAAACATGTATAATAAAACATCTCAATTGCTTATGAAACTTAACTACTCAACATTTGTGACTTTATTGTTTGTGAAACTTAACTACTCAACATAATAACAAATGTAATAGGAAGTGTTATGTTTCCAACTATTTATTTTGTTCGATTCCTACATATTTTTATATTGTGATCACCTTATCCACACACAGAACATAAAAACGATCTCTTAGACTCCTTTTCTGAAGTAGGTTTGAGTATTTCCTTTCTTGGCCTTCCTGCATTCCTTCTCCATTTAGGTGGTAGGACCACATCTTACATTACCTCTGGTGGGATTACCCATACACTCTCATCTGGTATCAGATTCACTGAAAATTAATAAGTTCTAAGGAGTTTATCTTTCTTGTAGTAAAAAGAGCAATACTGGCCAGGTTTCAGCTGATGGTTCTTCAAAACCACCAAGCATGTGGACATTCATTTGAAATTTTCCGCAACTGTATGTTCCCTCTTCAAGGCACACTATGTTTCGTCTTACCTCTTCAAACACGGTATATAACTTCTTCATAGCAGGCCTCACCTGCAAAAGTTCTTTGAAAGTTAAAGAGCATTATACATTATTATACAGAGTTATACATCCTTATACAAGCAATAAAATACAAGTCAGCAATGCCAAGCATCATAATATTTAATTCATTTTACCGTCATTTGCTCTGATGCAATCAGATTTTCTCAAAAGAGTTTGTTGTACTTTTTGTCAAGCTCTGTAGATGTCTCCATTGCACTTTTTCTGTTTTTGTTCTTCCATTGTTGTAGCAAATTGATCATGTACTCCAGCAATCGCATTACTAGTAACTCTCTAGCATCCTTGTTTGTTGTATTAATTGACTCTGCAATATTTGAAGTCATTACCATCGACCTTTTAACTTTGGAATATGCCCTAGACCATCTTTTGTAGCCAATTTCGAACAAGTAAGGCTGCACCCTCGCATCAATTTTGCACATCTCTGTCATATGGTACTCAAACTTCTCTATCGTGTAAGCTCTAGCCAAAGTAAAGAAGATATCATTCAATTATTTGTGATGTTTCTTGAATGTGCGCTTTACATTCTGCCACAAATGAAACATGCAAATACAATGTGGTACTTCTGGTACGCAACTTTTGTGGCATTGAAGATGCTTTCATTTCTATCTGAAACTATACACATCCCTTCACTAACTCCAAAAGTATCATTTATCTGGACAAAGAACAACTCCTAAAATTTGTTATTCTCTGAATCTACAATTGCATATGCAAGTGGAAGGATTTTTCTTATTTATACAAAATAGATATTAGGATTCAGACAATTATACAAATCTTATACACAGTTATCTTATACAACTTTATACCAATTGTAAATTTTATAAAAATTGCAGCTATGAAATCATATAAACTTTTATACATGAAACTACAACATTATACAAACTGCAGAACTAAGGTAGATGCAGTCAACTCACCAGCTACATCATGTGTGCAAGCAGTCAATATAGTACCATTATATGCTGCTTTAAGGAAACTTGGGTCAACAACCATTATCGGTCTGCAATGCTCCATGCCCTTGATAAATGCATATAGCGAAACATATGCATAAAGAAAGCATCCATCTTCTGATTTGTGCAACTTTGTAATCGTTCCTGAATTTGTATGCTTCAACATATAAAAATACTTCGGCAACTCCTTATATGAATCACTCGGACTCCCTCTTATCATTGACATTGCTATCTCTTTAGCTTTCCATGCTTTCATGTAGCTCCTTCAATCCCGTATTGCTTTTGTATGTCCTCTATTATATCATTTGCGGTGTAAACGTTTTTTGGATTGACATACTAGTCCTTGACTATACTAGCAATTACACCTGAAGTAGCTTGACGTTGTGTTAAATATCTTTCACTATAGCCGCATGTGTGATTATTATTGTAACTTCTCACTTTGAATATGTTTGCCTTGAAAATGGCAGAAGATTTGAAACTCCAAGCACAATTATCATCCATACACATAAGGTAATACCTAGAATTAAAGATCGTTCAACTTCTAAATACACTTTTATACAAAAACATAACTACATACATACTCATTTTAATACCTATATTCAAATATATACTACTTTTTATATATATTTATACATATATATATATATAACAGAATATACAATTATTTACATACCTTGTTGTGCTAGATCTCTTCACCTTGAATGGGAACCTCTCGCGTACAACCAAGTTCTTCATCACACTAACAATTGTCTCTTTATCCTTATAAACTTGATCTTACTCAACAAATTCATTCAATATATCATTTATTATACCTGTGTTTTCACTAAATTTTATGTTTTCAATAAATTCGATATCAATAATCTCAATGCTATCAATTGTGGATACATCTCTAAAATTTGAACTTGTAGCAACCAAACGATTATCATAAATCTCTTTCATTGTCACAAACAAGGGATATTTAGTGAATTTCAAATTTTTCTTCTTTAATTCGATATACTAAGACACATGTATCATGACAAATGAGGATCGATGGCAAACCATCATTTGGGGAAAATTAATCTCTATTGTGTTTAACTTACTATCGATCCTATTTGTTCCGAAATACCTACAACTAAATTGTTGTAGCTGAATGTCAACTCGATTATTACAAAATAGCTTATGAAATTGATAAACTTGTTTTCTTCTCATGCACAACTATGAAGAACGTAAACTGGAAAAAATTCCATCGAATAAAAAATTAAAATCAAAATTGCAGCAAATAATAATTGCGCTGATTTGCACCAAAAAAATTTCATTTTTCATGTTTGATTTGCTGCTAATTCGACATAAAAAAAATTCTAGGGTTTTTGGAGCTGCATTGATTACAAGATCTCATTTTTGTAGTATTTGGGAAATAAGATTGGAAAGAATCAAGGAAAATCCAGCTAAAACAAAGAAAACCCCGCTTCTTACTCCCAAAAAAACAAAAATAATGCCTCTTTTTCGAATATGGGCCTCTAATATTTGGACTACTCAATTATAAATTGAAATATGGCTATATAGTTGAAAAGGAGGCAGCCCAATTGTTTTAATATGAAATTTTCCAATAATAAATGCAGGCATAATTTATTATGATACTCATATTAATTGATACATATTTTATTGGATTTGAGAAAATGATTTGAAATAAATAAAAAAATACTACAGGTATAATAGGAAAAAAAATTACATTCTCTTGATATTCATAAAGTGACAGGTAAAAATAAAAATCTACTTTTAATATACATGCCAAGTAAAAGTGATTAGAAGGAGTGTTACTCCTACTAATTACTAAACTTTAGTAAGAAGGCTTCACAGTGCTCCAACGGGAGTTCTGCGTATAAATACACCAGCAAGGATTCACATTTGCTTCCTATTAATCTTGATGCATAAAATCTAGCAACGATTTCACGAAATAAAGAGAAACAACTAATTAATGCATCTAACAATCATGAGCATCTCAACTGCCATTTGTTACAAATTACAACCAAAAGATGACGAACAAACAAGATTAGAAAAGATAGAAAAATCATAACAGAGACAGAAAGACTAACTTGTGCTTCTGTGTAAAAGCTGAAATCGAGTCAACTCTAACACATGGAATATAGCAATCATAATCACTTACATGACAAAATGTTCACAAAAATATAATTCTGTACATCATCTAAACCCCCACCCCCCACCCACACACTCTTTTTAGGGGTTAATGAGAAAAATGGGTAAAAGCCACCACTTGATGCTTTATTTGTCAACGCCTTACTCTTAGACTGAAGCACAAAACAGATCAAGTAAAGCAATATCCTTTTGATGGAACTACTGGTCGAGGTGAAGAAAGATGAAAGAATGCCTTACGAGAATGCGATTAGATGATCTCCACCTTGTTCTTGTGGCAGAGGCTACTCATCTTGATATCGAGCAAAAAGCTCAAAAATAATGTAATGAACCTCTAGTGGGTTGAACTAGGGTAAGCGGCAACAAAGGATTGTTCGAGTGAAACTAATTTGCAATCAAAACTTTTGACTTGAGGAAATTAAGGCGGTTTTTAGTTAGAGTTAACTTCTCTTCTGCCTCTGCCGCTTTTTCTCGGACACCACGAACAATATCCTCAGGAGCTTTCTCTACAAACTGCACATAGCAACTCTATAAGGTCCGTGACATAGAAAAGTGGAAATGGAGAAGCAAGACATAATACTGTAAGATTTTAACTATGTACTGTTTCGACGGGGAGAGCCTTTTGAAATATTGAACATATCAGGAAAAAACTAGAACGCCTACTTTGCATATCAGTTATTCCAATTTTCATTCACAATAAAACTTTGCCTAGTTGCATCATTCTTGGTATATCAAATAGAAGTAATGGTATGTATGCACACAAATTAATAGTATAAAACTATCTTTTGATAAAGTAAATGGAAAAGTAAGACATCTTTATTTCTTGAAGTAAATGGAAAAGTAAGACATCTTTATTTATTATTAGCAATATGTGGGACGTATTTGCCTCTTAAGTACCATGTTGCCTTTTTTATTTTTACTGTAAGGAATTCTGAAGTAAATTTAAGTTTGGCATTCAATTTATTTATCCGGCAAAATGAGAAATTGGAGAACTCACACTTGAAGAACTCAAACGAGCCATCAGCCCATCATATTCAGCTTGCATCTTGTCAAGGCGCTTAGAGAGACGCTGAACTTCAGCAGAGATGTCCACCATATCTGATAGAGGAAGATAAGCTTCTAGACCTTCACTAGCAACAACGTGGACAGACTGATTTGCATCTCCTGCAATTCATCTCATATTAAGATAAAACTACAACGAAAAAGAACATTAAACCAGAGAGCTCTAACGATGCAGGGTTTATCAACCTTTTGCAACGTGTGATACTTGAGTTCAACATACCTGGGGGAGCTTCTGCAAAATTGACATTTCCCAAATCCAGTCTTGAAAGAAGAGCTAAAACTTCCCTCTCTCCCTGCATTAAGTGATAGCCATGTGCTTATATCCACATAGGCATATATATAAATTTTTTCTGGTAAGAGAAATGCATTTAATATAGCACAAAATTGAGAACAAACAAAAGTGACTGATCTGTTATAATATAGCCGCCATGCCGTAAGCTGACCTCACTGGCTCAGAAGGCAGATAATGAACACTATGGGTGTGTTTGGTATGAAGGAAAATATATTTTCTGAAAAATATTTTTCAATTTTCCCATGTTTGATTGGTTAAAGTATTTTGGAAAATATGTTCTTCATGAACTCATTTTCCTCCCAATTGGAGAAAAATATTTTGCCTATCAAAAGAATGTATTCCAATATTCTTTTTCAACCTTCTCCATCCTATTCCTCATCCTTACCACCCCCCACCAACCAACCCACACCCACCGCATCCATCCCACCCCCATATCACGCCTATCCCACCCACCCAAACCACCTCAACCCTTACTACCCCACCACACCTAATCTTGCCCACCTCCCACCCTAAATAGAAATATTATTAACACTACTTTCTTTTCACGTTGTAAATAGAGTAATTTGTTTTATTACAACAAAATGAATATATTCTTTTCAACATTAACAAAACGAGTACTTTTTTTCACGAGGTAGAAAAAGTATTTCCTTCATTTCAACAAAAACGAGTATTTCTTTTCCTGAAATAGAAAAAATATTTTTCCCCAATAAAACAAGTACTTTCTTTTCACGATGTAGAGAAGTATTTTACTTCATTTCACCAAAATGAATGATGTAGAAAAAATATTTTCTTTCATTCAATAAAATGAGTAATTTCTTTTCATGTTGTAGAAATAATAATTTCTTTTTCAACAAAAAAAAAAATATTTTCTTGTTAGTTATCGAGCTCAAACTTCAACATTATTCTTGTGTGAGAAAGTAAACTAGCACATTAGTTCATTCGGATTTGTGTGAATTTTGAAAAGAATAATTATATTCTTGAAGAAACTGGAATTCTGGAGGGGGAAAGAGGGGGGAAGGATAGGAAATATGAGGATTTTGGGGAAGGTGAGTTGAAAATAGTAGCATATAAAATTATTTTCTTAAAAATATTTTATACTCTCTAACCAAACACTAAAAAAATTTCCGGATAAGGTTTTTCATTCACCAACCAAACAAGGAAAAATAAGTGATAAAACCACTAATTTTCCATGAAAATATTTTCCTTCATACCAAGCACACCCTATATGTAGTTAATTTTGCCTATTTGGTACGGGTTCAGCCGAATCCAATGACTTTTGCTTAAACTCTATATTTGTATTGAGAATTTCAGTATACATATACATATATATATATATATATACATACATATATATATATATATATATATATATATATATATACACAATTAATTGCAAACCCAGTAACTGAGACGAACTATGGGTTTTGTGGCAAATTTAGAACCCACAAACTTGAAATTCTAGCTCCGTCTTTGATCACATAAGGGCATATCACTTCCTCAACCTACATTCTTTAGGATCCTCAAGAAAGTAATAGGAAGCCAATGAAACGTGCTTATCGCAAGGATGACATGTACAAATCAAGAAATGGTCTATATCATTACTATACAAAGTACGAGCCTTTCTCAAACTAAATAACATGTCTGGAATAGACGGAACAAGGACATCAACTTGGAATTAATAGATCGATGCATGATACTACATAACTGAGCATTGACCTTCTCCCAGGGTGTTTTGGCCTTTTCATCTCCTTTAAATGATCTTGAACACCTTGACCTTTACACCATAACTCAACAGACGAAGCAAAGCTAAGTAGTTTGAACTTTCCATTAAAGGTTCTAAGGTTACCATAATACCGAAACTTTCAAACCCCGTATTTTTAGACCCAAAAACATAAACTCCCACAGACATTGTTGGATTGAAAAGAGGTATAGCAAATTAGCACCAAATAAAACAAAGAATCAACAATAGTTGCCGGAAAAACACTGTATACCTGCCGGAAAAATCTTGTAGCTGCAAGAAAACTACTGTAATTGCCGGAAAATTTTCAGAATGCTCGGAATTAAAAAAGAAAATTACGAGTAAGCTATGAATTAAAAGGCAGTCCAACTGTTCTGAAGAAAGTTTTTCAAAAAGTTGCCAGAAAGGGCTCCACGTGCAAGCACATGGAGTAGATCTCCTCAGAAAAAAGTTGTCTCTGATTAGCACGTCGCGGCGCGTGAGAATTCGGCTACTGGAGGTGTCTGTTGGGGTTTGGTTGCCGGGGTTGGGGGACCTAGTGGTGGTGTTGGTTTTTGCACAACACCGATGGAAATTGGCTTGACGAAAAACAGCCCTAAAAAGGTCGTCAGTAATGAAGCACGATGACTGTTTCGGCTGGGTTTTCTTTCCGGAATATTTTCTCACTGCCTCTTTGATACTATGTGAGAAATCTGACATGGGAAAATTATATTATAGATGTACATTAACTATATACAAGTACCCCTATTTATAACAATACACAATACCTACACTACTCCTATTTATAACAACTAACAGCAACTTTTCTACATTCAATTTTAGGCTTGCTTGTCCCTTTTAATCATCTGCAATCATCATTCTGTTGCACCTACAGACCAATGATCCTGGAGGTCTACATCGAATGTGCTCAAACTATCTCGAGCGACCTCTCATTTATTCTTCTCTTTGTGCTACTCGCAATATATTGTATGTGATCATGTCTTATCCTATCAAGTTTTCAACATGTTACTGAAACTCTCTATCGTATGTGATCATTTCTAGTCTAATCAAATTTTGTATGAGAAGTGTTACAGAATAAAGAGAACATGTTTCCTTCAACATGTATCCCGTTGCGTAGTATTCATCAAACAAGATAGCAATTATAGATGTACATTAACTATAATACAAGTACCCCTATTTATAACAATACACAATACCTACACTACTCCTATTTATAACAACTAACAGCAACTTTTCTACATTCAATTTTAGGCTTGCTTGTCCCTTTTAATCATCTGCAATCATCATTCTGTTGCACCTACAGACCAATGATCCTGGAGGTCTACATCGAATGTGCTCAAACTATCTCGAGCGACCTCTCATTTATTCTTCTCTTTGTGCTACTCGTAATATATTGTATGTGATCATGTCTTATCCTATCAAGTTTTCAACATGTTACTGAAACTCTCTATCGTATGTGATCATTTCTAGTCTAATCAAATTTTGTATGAGAAGTGTTACAGAATAAAGAGAAAATGTTTCCTTCAACATGTATCCCGTTGCGTAGTATTCATCAAACAAGATAGCAATGATAACCACCACAAGTCTGTTTGTCAATGTAAAAAAGAGGAAAGATGAGAGAGTAGTTCTTGGTGAACTGATTATCAAAAATATCAACAAAGGCTCCTTATTTGAGAATCTCAGTGTATGAATAATATGGTATGTTTTAAATCAAAAAATGAATAGTATGGTAAGTAATTATTTCATACTAGAGGCAAAATATTCTACAATGTCTTATAGAATGCCATGGGATAATCTTCAGCATCTTCTGCAAAAATCAAAAGAATTAGACATATTTTGATACTAGACGCATATTAACTGATAAGGTCATTAATTTTGTTGAATTTCAAAGGTCCATAATTTTTAAGTGCTCCTTCATTTTATTGTGTTCGTTTGATTAGTACACAGGAAAATGATACCAAGAAACCATAGCCACCATCTTCCAGAAAGAATATTTATCTGAACACAGTCCACAAGTTATCATCATAGGGAAGTTTATGAATAAAGTGGACATCTTACAGAGATATACTGAATGACATCTGGATTTGCAACAACAGATGCAGAAATAAGTTTTGCTGGCTCAACTGCATACTCAGCTCGTACATTTCTGATGGCTCTAGTCTGAATTGATGGAAGGGATAAATTATCCAGGATAACTACAATTATAGATAAAAAGAAAATTGGGACAAGAAAAGTTGACAATCAAACTCACCAATGCCTGTAAGTTCTCAAATTTTTTTATGGAATCAATATCCCTGGGAAGTGAAGTAGGTGGCCACGCAGATACTATAAGAGCTTCCTGTCGACTGGGTAATGCCTGCAGAAACGGGAGAAGTCAAATTGCACTGAGAACAGCATGTATCTTAAGCTATTTGCTATTGAAGCAAAACTGAATAATCATATAAGATTTCCAGATTTTGCAGCAAGCTAAGTTACTGCTTGCATCCTCACCAGCTAGCAGGCCCAAGGCCAAATAAAAGCTGATGTAGAGATATATGTGGGAATATTTGACCAGTATCATCAACATTGAAGCTGATATTAGATTTCTATTCTTCCCATTGTTAACCGAATTTGGAAACAAACGGGTACCCAAATTCCATTTCTTTCTATTTGAAAGTCGGTATCCTTTGTTTTGGCTATCTTTGGACAAAATCAGAAATTTATATCAGCTTCAACATTGACAATATTGCATTTGTTATTCTACAACCACTTCCAAATTATGCAGTCTATTTTATTTTATTGTTGTACTATAAATGACTGTGGGCTCAGATCGACAACACAAGAAAATAGCCAAATCCTCCTAAAAGAAAAATCGATAAAATAAGTCATAGTTTGAATCTGCTACAGATTAAGATATTAATGCATTTCAGGAAATCCACGACAAGAAGCTAAGGTGATACCGAATAGGTAATTAGTCAGTCTAGGTGGAAGAACATGCTACTACTTAAAATACATATTTGCAGACCATTTCATCAACTGATAATGCAGATTTACCAGGGCTTGACCTTTCACAGACATGATTATAGTAAAGAACTACATAGAATTAACATGGGAAAAGAACTAGGATGCAAGACTATCAGAATCTAAATTGCTGGGACATGGCAATTTAGGTGTCGTACACGTATCGCCACGACACTAGTATATGGGATCCGTACCGGATCTGATCAAACAATTTTGGATACTTTGACCACAACAGATGGAAAAATTGAGATGCGATACAATTTAATTCCCGGAATCGGAACCAAAACTAGGGTAAATTTGAAGAAAATAGCATACCTTATCTAGGAAATCAATTATTTATTTATCTACAACCTTGAGAATAAAAAAGAAATCTACACTTTACAAGCTGTACGTAAGTATTTCACAAAATTTCTTACAATCTAGAGATATTTTTATATATTTCTTTGAATTATTTTTACCAGGATCTCTCACCCGTATCCGTACTAGGATTTGTATCCCCAAATCTTAGAATTTACATCTCGAAGGATCTGACCTCTAGATCCGCACCCGTGTCGGACATCTACACCGTGTCTGGGCAACTTAGATTAGAATGGTAATAAGTTGGCATGTTATGACGCCAGAAGACTCAAATCAGCTATGAGTGGGACTAGGACCCAAGGTTATGGATCAGCATTAGAACTCATAAACAAATTAGTGTGACCTTGTGTGAAAAAAGTAAGTATTGATGAGCTTTAAGCCACTATTTTCTTTTTCTTTTTCCTTTTAGGGGAGTGAGGTGGGATTGGGTGGGGGTGCATTCACTAGCGGCTGGCTAACATCTAGAAATGAAATTTAACAAGTGTTAGTAAAAGCTCGCCTAAGACATGCTTAAGCTTTGGAGCTTTGCATGCATCTCTTCACTTTGTAAATATAATTCACAAAGTGATACATTAATCATTAAGAAAATATGTCGATTGAATTGTTAGTGATTAGAAACAAGAAATTACAGTATAAGAAACCAACAACTAAATAGTCAAAAGTTCATTGTTCAAACTACATATCTTCATCTAAGTTAGAATTTTAAAATGGTCAATGAACTTGATTGACATGATTCTTTTTGTATATTTCACTTAAGTATAGTTTGACAATTCTTATATCCAAATAATTGCAACCTCCATTTCAATTTATGTGAACCTATTTCCTTTTTAGTTCGTGCCAAAAAGAAAGACCCCTTTTCATATTTGAAAATAAGTTACATTTATTCAACGATTTATAGCCACACAAAATATGTGTCTCCTTTTATACCACAATTTTAAAAGTTGTCTTTGTTTTTAAACTCCGGGCGCAGTCAAATAGGTTCACATAATTTGAAACGGAGGGAGTATAATTAATACTTGTAGTAATGTTTTCTTGCATTCCATTTTTTACTTGGGACTTGGGTATTCTTCATTAGCGTGTTTTCCTGCAAAAGCAACAACAACTATCCAGTATAGTCCCACAAGGTGGGGTCTGGGGAAAAGCATTGGCTTTTCCTGCAAAAGCCAATGCTTTAATTCTGCTATGCCGTGTAAAGCAACTTTAGCCTTGTTTAAGCTTTTCGACTTTGACTACTCTATATTTAAATAGCTCCGTTGCCTTTAATGTTACCTCAAACAAACACCTATCTTTAAGTGAAAAACCCGAAAAATAAAAACTATACCATTGTAAAACAACTAAAATTTAGATTATCCATACATCCCACATATTTGCATGTTAGTTTTAGTTACCAGGAGTTAAACAACATGGATATTTTGTTATTCAACTATAATATAATGACTTTCGGAGTGAGAAACTCTTTTCCGTAGATTGCGAGTTCTCGTAAATATCCCATTGCATAATCCTCACTCATCCTGTATCATCGGATTTGGCATGACGTATACATATATAAAACAATAAAAGGCAATGATCAAAGCACAAAAGTAAAAGGATATATCACATCACCTGCCAGAGCTCTTCAGTTACGAAAGGCATAAATGGATGTAGCAATTTAAGGATGGTCCCGAAAATATATAGCAGAGCTGCTTGTGATACAGATGAAACAGAATGATCTCCGGAGTGATACAGGCGAGCTTTACTAACTTCAATGTACCTTATAAAGTAGACAGATTTAGTGACAGAAGATGGTATAGATGAATTATAAAGCTATACTATATTTGGCTAAGGTTTGGATGAAGAAAGGATGGATTAAAGGAAAAGAATAAAAGAAAACAGGTAAGTTCTTTTTCTTTTCTTTTGGGTCAGAAGTGAAGAAAAAGAGGAAAGTGGAGGAACATTACACTTTTACATCAGCTTTTTCAACCCCTCTGTAGCAGGAAGGGAAGGAGGAACTGAACATTACTAAACTTCCAACTCCAGTTACTATAGGTTACCCAATGGAAAGGTCAATAGTTCGCCTTGGGGAATAAACAAGCATGCCCACCTCCCCCTTCGCATTTGTCTCCCTCTTATACAGAACATAATGCAGATTACCCATCACTTAAACCCTCCAACAGGTTCCATGTCACGCTTGATGCAACTAAAATAGTCCAGAACCAGATTTTATGTTTTAGAAACTCAGATGTATTCAGTAATTCTCCTCCAATACAATACACCCACAAATATCATGACATTAAAGCTTGCATCTTCAAGGAGCATGAATGGGCATATTATAAGCAACGTATATCTCATTCTTATCTAAGTTCATTAACATTTTAAATTTCGCCTATTCCACTTCACCAAGGAAAAGCAATAGAATTTCCTGTCAGGGTAAGCAAAGAAGAGATAAACGAGGTAAGCATTAATGAGGAGGCTCTTACATTCTG
Organism: Nicotiana benthamiana; assembly: GCA_034376525.1. Lineage (NCBI taxonomy): Eukaryota > Viridiplantae > Streptophyta > Magnoliopsida > Solanales > Solanaceae > Nicotiana > Nicotiana benthamiana. The sequence goes on from CM067331.1 coordinate 113,556,117, forward strand.
CTCAAGAGAAACGCCTCAGAAATCACTTATCACCACCAATTTCATGGTAGAATTTAGAAACTTGTTTCGTGATGAAGGAGAAGTAAACATTTTCATAACCTCTTTTCACAGTTAAGCTTACTCCTCTTATCACTGTATTTTAACTTTATTCTTAATACACCTAACACGTATCATTAAGTTTTTGTTGGGGGGTGATGACCTCTGTTTTAGTCACAGTGGACTAGTTCTTCAAGCATGAACAAGGCAGGTCACCATGCAAGAGCGCAATAATAAATCACGGATAAAATTTTCACGCCTACCAACACCATCATTCTTTCTGCATATTACTCTTCAATAAAAATAGTCACCACTTCAGATTTTAGATAATGTATAAGAATGAACTACAAATTAAATTCCCATCCAACAATATCATCATTCTTTCTGCATATGAATTCAATGGAAATAATTTCCATTCTATATGGTCAAGTGTTCACATTATGGATAATGTCTTATTAAAACAGAAGAATTACAAGACTACCATGGAAACCAAAATGACGTAAAAGCACCTAAAACAATAGGAAGAACATACCAATCAGCAAAATCAGCCCAAAAGAAGTCATATATTTCTCTTCCAACGTCTCCAAAGAAAAGTTTCTCATAACTTGCAGTGACTTCATCAACAAGTACATGAAGTTTTGATACCTGAAAGGTATAGAAGTGGTAAAACAGGACCGTTATGCCATAGTGCACACAATGAGGATCAAGAACATCATATTTACCAACAGAAAAAGGATCAAACGCATCATCTTACCACCCAGCATTCAGGTAGTGGGAGCTTCACCACAGACTCCACTTTATCAAACTGAGAAAACAGTAAATAGTGCAATATATAAGCATTTCGTATGTTATATTATTGGCATGTAATGCAGAATACAAACATAAGTCAACTCTGGACCATGAAAACGTTGGGATTACTACTTTTTATGATGAGATCATTGAAGTTCACCGGTGAATAACCATCTAAGATATTTGGAAGAAGTGATTTCATTGTACTTCAAAAGTTTCTCACTTCAGAATCTACATAGAAACCAAGGATCTTGATTTGAACACCAAATATTGGGATTCGGTGAGAACATAATTCTTTTGGAGCAACTATTTTCTAGGACGTGAATTTGCATGCCATGCAGAATTGAGAACTCTCGAAGAACTTGACTTCAATATTGAGAGACGTGCGTATATACCAAAATATTTAACAGCGAAAATTTTCTGAGTTGCCTGCCTATGCTGCAAAACAGAGTAAATCAAAAAATTGGACGTGTTTGAGAGTTTTGTCAACAACCAGGATTAAGCTCTTTGATATTTAAGCCCATGCTGGTCACGAAGCTCAATCCGATAGTCAATGTGAATCATCAAACACAATCTGACACTTCGACAATCTCTCATTTAGTGCATTTTTCCATTTCATTTACTGCAATACTTATCTCAGTTCTTCCAGGCATTTTGCTTTTTAATAAGTATTTCAGCTCTTTCAAACATTCGTATTGCATTGTTGCCTTACTGCTTCTGATCCACAGATCTTGAAGCAAACTGTCATAAAACATATATTTGGGTTGAAACACCAAAATCAACAAACCTTGTGGGCCAGCAAAGCTTCCCAAGCAACAGTGTCATCTAGATGAGGCAAATTCCGCAATATGAACTTGCCAGCGTTCCATAATTTGTTGGTGAATGCCTTGTTAGAGGTCAACCTCTCCATGGACAAATTTAGATCCTATAAGAAAGAGATAAGCTGGCTGATGAAAGCATCCAAAGCGGACACCATCGCAGAAAAAGGAATATGCATATCCATGATTTAGTGACAAAATGAGCTCATAACAAACCTGACCAGCAGTCCCTAAGGCAAGAGTGAAGCGCAAAGCATCTGTGCCATACTCTGCAATGGTGTCGAGGGGATCTATGACATTCCCCAATGTTTTAGACATTTTTCTGCCCTGGAACAGGCCATTGACAAGTTGAAAGCTGTAATATGTGGAGGAAAAGATGCATGGAAATGGAGATGTAAATCCATATCTTGTCATAACTAATGATGATTTGAGATTAGTCCAGGAGGAAACTCATATGCAGATACCGCAGGTTCAACCCATATTCAATTATTTCAGCAAATGTCAACTCACAATCAAATAAATATACATGACGTTCAACAAAAACTGCATACTTGGAGCCCATCAATCCAAAGTCCAATCAACAAGAAGTTTGGGGATATCTGTAAAATATTAACTTCAATGCAGGGCCTGGAACAACTTTTTTAGAAGTTGGACACTTCCACCGAGAACTAGGAAACATATAATTTTCTCTTTCCTCCGAAACAGCAGAAGCTCTTCTTTACAAGTAGTAAAACAATGTTACTAGGCATACCTTCATGCTGAAACGGTAGCGAAGAGCAGGAAGGGAAATGTGAATTAACAAAACGCATCGGCTTAGGACAAATGTAAATTTGCAACAACCAGACACACATTTTGTACAAAACAAAAGGGAATTGTATTTACAGGACAAGAAACTGCACTGAACAATAAATCAACTAGCATGGTCAATAAATTATCCAGAAATATTGGATCAAGAAGATTAAGGACATACATTCAAAGCATGTAACTTAAAAGCATGAACTCACTTGAGAGTCTCGAATTAGTCCATGAAGATAAACATTTGAAAAGGGGACAGTCCCAGTAAACTCAATTCCCATCATCACCATTCGTGCCACCCAAAAGAACAGTATGTCGTGCCTGTTACCAAGTAACTATTCAGAGACTATGGCCGTATAGCATTGTCATAATTTTGAAACATGGCAATAATTAACAATAGAAGAGAAAAAGAGCTGGAAGTAAAGACATGACAAGTGTTTCCAGAATACAAAAGCTCCCTACTAATTTGCTAAATCTACGAAAATGAACACATTGAGACCATTGGCAGCCAATCTTGCAATCCAATCAACTCACAGGCCCCTATATCTAGGGAAGTCAAATGCAATAGCAACATACAAGTGTCGGATTACATGGTAGGCTAGAAAAGATACTAAAAATAAAAATATGAAACCTATTGACTTTCTTGAAACAAAGGTAAAGAAAAAATCAATAAATACATTCCTAGATATATTAAATGTCAAGTGTTAGTATGTGAAAGTTAAAACATTAGAGTTACTATTAAGTTATCCCTCATTGGATCAATATAACATGTTGATGCTATCTCGTGCTTATAAATAGGTGTCATGTATTCCATGTTTATCATGGAATCATTACATTTATTTTCTTCTCTACTAGTATTTCTCACATAGAACAGAGTTTCTAGTTGGAGGACTAAGTAGCTTTGGAAGGAAAATTTCTTTTCAAAGATTATTGTTGCATGTAATTGATAACTGTTCCAAGAGTACTGCGCCTCTTTCCTGTAACGGTTCTGGCAGCACAGCACCTCTTTCCAGTGATCACACCGGCAACACCATTCCTTTTTTCAGTCACCGCTCTCAGGAACCCGCTGCTATTTTGGCCAGTCCAAACCATTTTTCCAGTGTACTCTTCCAGGAATATTCAGATTTCAGGCAATCCAACATTCTTAAGATTTTTCCAGCAGCTGTTCGGCCAGCTATCCGTTAACAGTGCCATTTATTATTTTGTGTTATTAGATGTGAGAAATAGCACCGGAAAATATTACTGATATTCATTCATTTTCTAAAATACAAGGTACCCTATTGTATCTACATTCTACACAATACATACTACTCCTATTAGAGACTAAGCATCATATATACATTAATTCTCTAACACTCCCCTCAAAATGGTGCATGTAAGTCATATGTACCCAGCTTGCTACAATGTAACTAATATGAGGACCAATAAAAAATTTGTGAAAATATCTGCAAGCTGATGATTTGACTTCATAAATTTTGTAACAATATCTCCTGAATCATCTTTCATTTCCTTTTAGTTTGTTTCGAGTTCGAGAACTATCGATCAATTCCGCTTCTTTATTTTTCTCCGGAGACTTTTCCGAACGAGATGTATAGATTTTGTTCATGGATTAATGAAAATATGCAAACGCACTATTTGCCTCTACCATTCTGAGTCTCTTCCTTTTTGCGTAGCTCTATTTGTCTCTACCATACTATGAGTACCTTCCTTTTTGTGTATGTCATCGCCACTCCCTTTGGCATCATCCACTAATTCAGAACTTAATTTGGAAGCCATATTTCGATCCGAACGTTTGTGGAATGCCTCTGATAACCAACGAACGGTAATGGCAAGTGTGTGGATCCTATTTCAATGGACCTTGATGAATCAATCCACCTACACGTCTAGCTTTTACTATTATATCAGAAGTTACTCCATGTATTGCTTGACATAAAACAAATAGTAGATTTGTTTCTGTCTTTTGTTAAATCTTTTTCATGGCACTATAGATAATTTGATAAGCCAATGGTCTTTTCCGTGTTTGAGAATATGATTACGCAAGATGTTAACTAATTGACTACGATAAATTTGATAGAACTTTGATTTTTTTTCCTACAGTACCTCGACATAACATGAGCATGACGGGTTCAAAAATCAGTTTTCTTTTTTATAAGGGTTAAAATCACTTATTTTGGATTTTTCACCCCATATATTGTAGGGTGGATATCGAAAGATATGAAAGATCTCCCTCCAAGCCGTGCATTTCATCAAATACGGCTTTTCGCAGAATTCTATATGTATCCATGAGATCGAGTGTGGAATTTTGTTTACTCACTTTACATGGCTTTTCTTATGAAGTGACAGACTATCTCAATGCGTTTGGTCCTCCATAGAACACCGGATTTGATGCAATATGAAGGACAACTTGATTATCACGCACAAGTGTCATCTAACAATTTTTTTTCAAACTTCAATTCTTTGAGCATCTGTTTGTTCCAAACTAGCTCACACGTTGCTAGAGACATTGCTCGATATTGCTTCTTCACTAGATCGAGCAACCACATTTAGTTTCTTACTCTTCAAGGACACTAAATTACCTCCTATTACAACACAATGTAAAGACTGCATCCCCCCAAAAAACGCAACGGATTATGAGATTGTATGAATAGATTACGAGTAGTCTCAATGAGATGCCTATTCTTCCTTTCAGGCTTCAGCTACCCCATTTTGTTGAGAAGTGTATGGACAAAATATTTGATGAATGATCCCACAAGAATTCATAAACTGTTGAAATGGAGAATGACAAATATTCTGGAACATTATCACTACGAAATGTGCAGATAGAAATCCCAAATTTATTTTGAATTTCAGTATCGAAGATCTGAAAAATAGAAAATAACTCAAATCAATTTTGCACCAAGAGTATCCAAGTGCATCTAGAATATTCATCAATGAAATAGACAAAGTAGCGGAATCCCTAGGTAGAACTGAACCGACTATGACCACAAACATCCGAATGGACTAAAGTGAAAGGTAACTGCCCGATTATCTAGACGCCGAGGAAAATGGGAGCGAGTATTCTTACCGAGCTGACATGACTCACACTCTAGAGTAGACAAATGAGACAAACCAAATACCATTTCTGAAGTTTTGATAAACTTGGATGTCTCAACCGTTTATGTAATAAATCTGATCACTCAATGACAATCAATGACAGGACAAGCTATTAAAGGAGGACGAGATATGATTATATGTGATTTGGTAAGGATTAGGTAACAAAATCCATCCAGTGGCCTTGTATGTCAGTTGAGCCGGCCCCCCTCTATGGTCTGAAACAGTTTTCTCAAGCCTGGTTTAATAAGTTCAGCATAGTTGTTCAGGAATTTAGCATGACTCATAGTAAAGCTAATCACTCTATATATACCAGCGGTTTGCTTCTGCCTGGAGCATAGGGGCGCATGGAAGGGATTCTACCGGCGGGGTTTTGTAGGGTCTGGTCGCGGACAATGCTGAATTTGATGGTGTTGTCGGATTTTGCACAATACCTATAAAGACCAAGATTTAATCGTTTAACAATGTAGGAGGATAATTCTCAGTCACCAGAAAATTTGCACGGTGAATGATTTCTTTTTTTTTTTCAGAGGCGTTGGTATGTTGCACAATGATAAACTCTCTCACGAAAGCTTTGATACCATGTGAGAAATAGCACGGAAAAATATTATTGATACTTAGCCATTTGCTATAATACAAGGTCCCCTATTCATATCTACATTCTACACAATACATACTACTCCTATTCCAATTGTGGGACTAATCATCTTATATACATTAATTCTCTAACATTATAAATAAACGGACACAATTTGACTTCTCTTCCTCAACTTGAGTCTGATGGTGCATGCTATTGGGTTAGAACGTTTCAATGAAGAGTCAATATAAGTTTGTCTCTCATCATTGATTATATCTCACACCTATAAATATGTACTTATATTACCGATACATCTCAAACCCAAAGCTTTGGCCCATGGCGAAGGGAGTACAGCATGGCGCACAAATGTATGGCAAGTGCACAACAGGAGTTCATATCCTACTAGGAAACCATGTCTAGCATTTAAGTGGAGAAGGGTAGAGGGATGGGCCAATTATCCACACAGTTTCAAATCGGTAAACAGTGTATTTCTCGGTTATCAAACTAAAAGGTAAAAAATAACATCGCTTCCCTTCTCTCGTATTTCACAATTTACTTTATTTTTCTATACAGTTGAGTTTTCCCTTCTTTTTTATTTTTGGAGGTTGGCTGCTAGAAACAACTCTTACAGACTGTTCACTAGTAGAACCAAGCACTAAACTGAAATTCCTTCATCTCGAAGAACTAGCTAGGTATAACTCATAACTTTTGGCTTAATCAATCTAATGCCATGAGCATATAGAATCCACCGACATGAGTAGCAGCCGGAACAAGAAGCTCGGGATGATGTAAAGCCAACTTTCTTTCAAATTTCTTTGAAAGTAAAAACCAACTTTAAGTATACCAGTATTAATGAATTATGCAGCCCACTAGTAATTCATGTTGCATATTTGTAGCGCTTTATGAGCTAAAAAATGTACTTCTATTCTTATATACTGATATTTTTGCTTCATATAAAATAGGGTCCCTCCTAATTTGCATTCATCAAAAAAGCCTCTCCACTGTTGGCCCCATTTCACGTAAATGTAACAGAAGTCAATAGTTGCTCTATTAACCAAGGTAGTAAAAGTAGGTTACCTCACCTAACTAGTGATGGAGGGACCTCCCGATTTTTCTTTCAAGGCATTAAACATCCTCAAATAGGAAAGAAGGAACCATATCGAATTCAGGGTCTAAGTGATAACATCTCGTCACCAGCATAAACTAAGATCTTAAATAATGCATGTATCTACTTTCTTTCTTTTTGTTTAACACCAAGTGAAGTTGCATATTTCCATCAATAGGTTTGTTAAATGGACAGGAAGGATACTTCCATTGTTTTTCCAACTTGATTGCTAGATGGATTGGGACAACGTGATTGAAGGGAATAAGATTTACTATCGAATTGAGTCTAGTAGGTATAGTAATATCAGGATCCCTGATCCTATCCAAAGCTTAAATCAACAATTGCAGAAAGAAGAGAAAATTCAAATATCTACCATAAACCTGAGAAGTTTTGTAACAAATAATTAACTGCAAGACATATAATTTGCAACACAAAAAATTTAAATGACGTAGTAATAGCAAATCAAAACGAAAAATTTCCAAGAAAAAGTTTTACGTGTATTTCATTGCAGACAAAGGTGTGTGATGTTTCAATCATCACTAAGGTTAGGATTTTTGTGTTATTGTCAGTAGCATTGTTCTCTAGCATGTCGATTTATGAACCTCGTGTGTATGTCGGAACCTTAGGTCTCCTTATATTCTCGTTGCTGCTATCAATGCGAGAGAGAAAGAGAGCAGGGGAAATTCAAGGCTGTGCAGTGCAGGACGGGAAGAGGAAAGATCAGCCAAAAACATTGGGGGTTATACATTGAACTATTGCAAAATCAAATGGTAAATAACTCATCCATTAGGAGATGCAGAAAAGTTGAAGAATACAAATCCTTGAACTCCCTTATGAAACAACAGAAAAGAAAACGGAATAAGTACAAACCCAGTTTCAAGAACAGAAGTTGGATAGAACCGTTTGAAATCCTCCGCGGACTCATCTGGCCATCCAAGAGTGCTGAAGGGCCACAATGAACTGAAAGGAAAGAACAATGACTTCAATCAGAGATACTAGAAATTCAGCAACCATATGGACCAAAATCATGTGAAGACTGCCAGTAATTTAAACCAGAAAGCAAAATATTATCAAATTTGTAGTCTAATGAAAAGCAGAAGTAGAAAATTCCAGTAGCATCAAAAGCGAAGACTGAAGGTTTAAAATGCATAAAATTGAAATAACAATTAAATTAACGTCAAAATTTCACAGTTGCAAAAAAGAAGATGAGAAGAAACAACACACTTCTCTTGAGATAGGATAATGTGGTGCTGATAGAGAATAAACTCAGAAGCATCAGATTTACAAAATTACGAAATATGTCCCCAAAAAAAGGCTTGATGCATGTTGAAGCGCAAAGATGATAATTGAGAATATTAGAGAAAAAAGGAAAACCAAAAATATCATTGAAACAAAATCGAAAATGAGAACCGCAGTTGGTGCTTATTGATGAACATTGGCCCCTATTGGTGATGAATAGAGCTGACAAGCTCATAGCCAACTGTTGACACCAAGTGATAAGAAGACAAGACTGAGTTAAGTTCTGTGACAAATAAGACAAGAATAACAATGAAAACTTATTCCAGAAACCTTGACGAAGCTTGGGAGACAGATAGCGAAGACATGGAGCTTTGAACTGTAAATTGCGACAAAACATAGACGTCTACATTTTTCAAAAGGATGGATTTTTTATTCCAGATTAATAAATATCCAAATGCCTCATAAAAATACCCAAGTGGAGTTCAAGGGGAAAAAAGCAAGTTAAACAAACAACCTCGAAAACCAGGTATCAAGAACATCTGGATCCTGATATATTTCAACATTCTTCCCATACTTCTCTTGGGCTTTTGAGAGAGCTTCTCTGTGACTCCTAGCAACAATATATTCTTCTTCACAGTCTTTACCAGAAGCATACCAAACTGGTATTCGGTGTCCCCACCATAACTGTCTGCTAATACACCAATCCTTGATATTCGAGAGCCAGTGGTTATATATCTGGAGCACATCAGGAAAGAACACACATAATTAAGCAAATGAAAACCTACTGAAACTGGTCGAGGTTGATAGGCAATCAGGCTGTTCTCAAACTTTTGATTTTTGGTGCAACTAAAGCTAGATTACCAGATAAGTGAATACAACAACAACAACTACCCAGTATAGTCCCACAAAGTGAGGTCTGGGGAGGGTAATATGTAGACGGGCCTTACCCCTACCCGAAAGGGCAGAGAGGCTGTTTCCAATCGACCCTCGGCTCAGTGAAGGTAAGGAAAAAGAAAGACAAACAAAAGAGCATTAGTAACTCCAGCAGAAATAGCGAAAATAATTATCTAAACATAAGAACCATAAAATAGCATGCAATAGTATCCGACCATAACTACCATAAATAACTACCATAAGAGAGACACAGTCCAAGATACAAATCATCTATGGATAGCGCTGCCAAGCCTCACCCAACCCCCGGTGAGGAGTACAAAAAACTCTAGGAGCCCCTATCCTACGACCCTGGTACTAGACCTCCAGACTTCCCTATCAAGGGTCATGTCCTCGGAAACCTGCATTCCAGCCATTTCATGCCTAATCACCTCTCCCCAGTACCTCTTAGGCCTCCCTCTGCCTCGCCGTACGCAGACCATCGCAAGCCGCTCACAACTCCTCACCGGGGCATCAGGACTTCTCCTCCGCACATGCCCGAACCACCTCAGCCTCGCTTCTCGCATCTTCTCATCCACCGGGGCCACCCCCACCTTTTCTCGAATAACTTCATTCTTAATCTTATCTAACCTGGTGAGCCCGCACACCTAATCACCTCTCCCCAGTACCTCTTAGGCCTCCCTCTGCCTCGCCATACGCCGACCATCGCAAGCCGCTCACAACTCCTCACCGGGGCATCAGGACTTCTCCTCCGCACATGCCCGAACCACCTCAGCCTCGCTTCTCGCATCTTCTCATCCACCGGGGCCACCCCCACCTTTTCTCGAATAACTTCATTCTTAATCTTATCTAACCTGGTGAGCCCGCACATCCACCTGAGCATCCTCATATCCGCAAGCTTCATTCTCTGAACATGAGAGTCTTCACTGGCCAGCACTCCGCCCCATACAACATGGCAGGTCTGGCCACAGCTCTATAAAATTTCCCCTTGAGTTTCTGTGGAACTTTCTTGTCACACAGGACTCCTGTTGCAAGCCTCCACTTCGACCACCCCGCTCCTATACGATGAGTGACGTCCCCGTCAATCTCTCCGTCCCCCTGAATCACCGACCCAAGATATCTGACATTGTCCCTCTTGGCGATGACCTGAGCTCCAATCATCACGTCCCTGCCTATTTCGCTCGGCTCGGCGCTAAACTTACACTCCAAGTATTCTGTCTTAGATCTGCTTATTTTGAAACCCTTGGACTCGAGAGTCTGTCTCCATACCACTAACCTCTCAATAACACCGACCATCGTCTCGTCTATCAAGACTATGTCATCAGCAAATAGCATACACCAAGGCACATCCCCTTTAATATAACGGGTTAGAGCATCCATCACCAAGGCAAACAAGAGAGAGCTAAGCGCCGATCCTTGATGGAGCCCCATAACCACTGGAAAATGGTCTGAGTCACCGCCCATCGTCCTAACCCTAGTCTTAGCTCCATCGTACATGTCCTTGATTACTCTAATGTAGGCTTCCGGCACGCTCTTCGCCTCCAAGCACCTCCCTTGGGACCTTGTCATACGCCTTCTCCAAGTCGATAAGCACCATGTGCATGTCCTTCTTCTTATCCCTGAACTGCTCCACCAGCCTCCTGACAAGGTGAATAGCTTCTGTAGTGGAGCGACCCGGCATGAAACCGAACTGGTTCACAGATATAGAAGTCATCTCTCTCACCCTCACCTCGATCACCCGCTCCCATATCTTCATGGTGTGACTTATTAATTTGATACCCCTATAATTGTTGCAGCACTGGATGTCCCCTTTGTTCTTGTACAAGGGCACCATTGTACTCCACCTCCACTCCTCCGGCATCCTTTTGGTCCTGAAGAGATAAGTGAATACATCCTTAACAAATACCATAGCTTCATTAGCAAAAATACACATTCTCAACTTGTTCCACAAATATAATTTACTGCTAATACAACAAGAGCATGTCTGTAAGCCTCATATAGTGATATATGACCAGCTCTAGTGCTGTCATTCTCCCCAACAACTCCATGGATGCGGTCCTCAGACTCTTCACCTACTGGATTATCCCAACAAAAAGCTTTCTGTTGATCAGAAAGGCCAATACAATCAAAATATGTTCTAGGCTTAGATGCAAAAAGTGAATAAGAAGCAAATGGAAACCCCGCGTAATAGACAAAACAGTTTAAGCAACAACTTTTTCTTGTATAATATCTGTGAGAAAGCACGGGAGAAAAATATAATTGATATTAAACATGATACAATGAGCCCTATATATATACACATAACATATCCTACTCCTAATACACATTGGATTAGGGTTATTTTACTACTATTTACATATTCTAACACTCCCCCCCTCAAGCTGGTGCATATAAATCATATGTACCGAACTTGTTACATATGTAGTTAATATGAGGACCAGCGAGGGACTTGGTGAAAATGTCTGCAAGCTGATCATTCGACTTTACAAACATTGTAGCAATATCTCCCGAGAGTATCTTTTTTCTGACAAAGTGACAGTCAATCTCAATGTGCTTAGTTCGCTCATGGAACACAGGATTTGACGCAATATAAAGAGCGGCATGATTATCACATACAAGTCCCATCTGACTAACATCACCAAATTTCAGCTCTTTGAGCAACTGTTTGATCCACGCTAGCTCACATGTCGCCATAGCCATTGCTCGATGTTCTGCTTCTGCACTAGACCGAGCAACCATATTCTGTTTCTTGCTTTTCCAAGATACCAAATTTCCTCCTACTAAGACACAATATCCAGAAGTAGAACGTCTGTCAGAAGGCGATCCTGCCCAATCAGCATCGGAGTATCGAACGTTCTGCTCATGGCCTCGATCCTCAAACAATAAACCTTTACCTGGAGTTGATTTTATATACCGAAGAATGCGAACAACTGCATCCCAATGACTATCACACGGAGAACCCATAAACTGGCTCACAACACTCACAGGAAAGGAAATGTCAGGTCTTGTCACTATAAGATAATTTAATTTACCAACTAACCGCCTATATCTTGCAGGATCATTAAGAGGCTCCCCCTGTCCTGGAAGAAGTTTAGAATTCGGATCCATCGGAGTGTCAACAGGTTTACAACCTGTCATTCCTGTCTCCTCAAGAATATCTAAGGCATACTTACGTTGTGAGATCACAATACCTGAGCTAGACTGTGCGACCTCATTACCCAGAAAATACTTTAGTGTGCCCAGATCCTTAGTCTGAAAGTGTTGAAAGAGATGTTGCTTCAATTTAGTAATATCATCCTGGTCATTGCCGGTAATAACAATGACGTCAACATAGACCACCAGATAAATACAGAGACTCGAATCAGAATGCCGATAGAATACAGAGTGATTAGCTTCACTCTGAGTCATGCCAATCCTGGATAACATTGCTAAACTTACCAAACCACGCTCGAGGAGACTGCTTTAGACCATAAAGTGACCGGCGCAAGCGACATACAAGGCCACGAGACTCCCCCTGAGCAACAAACCCAGGTGGTTGCTCCATATAAACTTCATCCTCAAGGTCACCGTGTAAAAATGCATTTTTAATGTCCAGCTGATACAGGGGCCAATGGCGAACAGCAGCCATGGATAGAAAAAGGCGGGCTGATGCTATCTTAGCCACGGGAGAGAAGGTATCACTGTAATCAAGCCCAAATATCTGAGTATATCCCTTGGCAACAAGACGATCCTTAAGACGATCAACCTTACCATCTGGACCAACCTTGACTGCATACACCCAACGACAACCAACAGTAGATTTACCTAAAGGAAGAGGGACGAGCTCCCAAGTACCACTCGTATGTAAAGCAGACATCTCGTCAGTCATAGCATGTCGCCACCCTGGATGAGACAATCCTTCACCTGCAAACTTAGGGATGGAAACAGAGGACAAAGAAGATAGAAAAGCGTAATAGGGTGATGACAAACGATGATAACTTAAACCGATATACTGAGGATTAGGATTAAGGGTGTTCCGTATACCTTTCCGAAGTGCAATCGGAAGAGACAAGTCCGCAGTAGGAGCAGGGTCAACCGGGCCGGATGCTGGGCGAGGACGACGATGATATGTCAAGAGTGGAGTCTGTTGTAGGGAGTCGAGGAGAAGCCACGCTAGACTCTCCAACGACTGGAATGGATAAGACCGCTGTAGCGGAAGGTGAAGGAAGAGATATAGTAGACTCCCTAAAGGCCAGAATAGGTAAGACCTCAGATATATCAAGATGGTCAGAATGGTCAGAAGAGGTAAAGAAAGGATTAAACTCAAAAAATGTGACATCGGCTGACATAAGGTACCTACGAAGATCAGGTGAATAACAACGATAGCCCTTCTGGGCACGAGAATAACCAAGAAGGCACACTTGAGAGCACGAGGAGCTGACTTATCTTTCGCAGAGGCTAAGTTATGAACGAAACAAGTGCCCCCAAAAACACGAGGGGGAACAGAGTATAAGGGTGACTGGGGAAACAATACCTCATACGGAATCTGATTCTGGATAGGAGATGAAGGCATCCGATTAACCAAATAACAAGATGTGAGAACTGCATCGCCCCAAAAACGCAGCGGAACATGAGATTCAATGAGAAGTGTGCGAGCAGTCTCAATAATGTGCCTATTCTTTCTCTCTGCAACCCCATTTTGCTGAGGGGTATAAGGACAAGAGGTCTGATGAAAAATTCCGTGAGAAGTCATAAACTGCTGAAATTGAGAGGATAAATATTCTAAGGCATTATCACTGCGAAAAGTGCGAATAGAAATACCAAATTGATTTTTAATTTCAGCACAAAAATTCTAGAATATAGAAAACAACTCAGAACGATCTTTCATTAAGAAAATCCAAGTATATCTTGAATAATCATCAATGAAACTAACAAAATAACGAAATCCCAAGGTTGAACTGACTTTACTAGGACCCCATATATCCGAATGAACTAAAGAAAAAACAGACTCTGCACGACTCTCAATACTACGAGGAAAGGAGGCGCGGGTATGTTTCCCGAGCTGACATGACTCACACTCTAATGTGGATAAACTAGACAAACTAGGCACCATCTTCTGAAGCTTGGACAAGTTAGGATATCCTAAACGACTGTGAAGTAGGTCTGGAGGATCTGCAACTAGACAGGCCTTGGAGGATGTTAGTGAGTTAAGGTAGTAGAGTCCTTCTGATTCAAGTCATGTTCCAATCGTTTGTCCCGTACTACGGTCCTGCATAATAAAAGAATCATAAATAAAATATATACCGCAATGGAGGGCACGAGTCAAACGACTAACAGATGCAAGATTAAAAGAACAGTAAAGAACGGAATCTAGAGTGACAGAGGGTAGAGGATTCGCTTGTCCAATTCCTTTTGCTTTAGTTTGACACCCATTAGCTAAAGTAACGTTGGGAAGAAACTGTGAATACGCAATATTTGACAAAAGGGATTTATTACCAGAGATATGTTCAGAAGCAGCTGACTCCACAGCTCATTGTTCAAGAGGATTAGACTGGGAAACACAAGCAAAAGAATTACCAGCAACAGAAGTATCAATCTGAGCAACAGAGGCTACTTGTGGAGATGTCTGCTTACTTGCTCGATATTTCAGGAACTCATTATACTCCCCTTCAGATACAGAAAATCCCTGGTTACCTGTAGTCTCGGTCTGAGCAACACAAGCATTTTTGGGTGGTCGACCATGTAAAGAATAGCACATGTCACGAGTGTGACCAAGTTTATGACAATAAGAACACTTGGGTCTAGATCTTCTAAAACGACCTCATCCTCGTCTATTCTCCATAGTATGAGATGCCCGATTGTCCACTGATTGGGATACGAGGATAGATGAATCAAGTGTCTGTGATGAGCTCACTGGGTGACTTGGTGCTGCAGCAAGGCGAAGTAAGCGAGAGAATAATTTATCAACTGTGGGGACAGTCGGACTAGCCAGAATCTGATCGCGTACTGAGTTGAGATCATTAGGAAGCCCAGCAAGAGTAAGAACTAGAAACAGCTTTTGTCGTTGCTCTTGCTGCTTTGCAACGCTAGCAGAAACTGGCATCAACGTCTCAAATTCCTCCATAACTGTCTGTACTTGTCCCAAGTAAGTAGATATATCTAATTCCTGTTTCATTAAATTTGTCATCCGCGATATTACATCATAGAAACGAGATATGTCATTAGTGTATAAAGTACGAGCCTTTTCCCAAACCAAATAACATGTCTGGAATGGACGAAACAAGGGCATCAACTTGGAATCAATAGATCGCCGCAAAATACTGCATAATAGAGCATTGATCTTCTCCCAATGTGCTTTGGCTTTTTCATCTCCTTCACTAGACGCCTTGATTAGATGATCTTGAACACCTTGACCTTTACACCACAACTCGACAGACGAAGCCCAAGCTAAGTAGTTGGAACCTCCCATAAAAGGTTCTGAGGTAATCATAACACAGGAATTGCCAGAAGCCGAGTTTTTAGGCCCGAAAGCATCGACTCCCAAAGACATGGTTGGATTATTACCAAATAATAAAAAAAATCAGCTGACAATTCGCTGAAAGAACTGAGTTTGCCGGAAAAAATACTGTAGTTGCCGGAAAAAGCACTGTAGATGCCGGAAAAATTCAAAGTGGTCGGAATTGAAAAGTAAAAATATGGGTAGGCTCGGAAAAGTGAGGCAATCCAACTGTCCTCAAGAAACTTTTTAAAAAAATGGCCGGAACAGTGCTCACGCATCGGCGCATGGGGCGCGTGAGTCGGTACTACCGAGAGTCTACTGGCGCGTGAGGAGGAATATTCCGGTGGGGTTTACTGGGGTTTGGTCGCCGGAGCCTTGGGAACCCTGTAGTGGTGTTGGTTTTTGCACAACCCAACAAAAAGGTGATTTAGTTACGAACAGCCTCTTAAGTCGCCGGAAAATTGCACGGCGACGAGGCTTTTCTTCCCGGAAGTTGCTGGAATGACGCACAGCTATAATATTCTCACTGTAGCTCTGATACCATGTGAGAAAGCACGGGAGAAAAATATAATTGATATTAAACATGATACAATGAGCCCTATATATACACACATAACCTATCCTACTCCTAATACACATTGGATTAGGGTTATTTTACTGCTGTTTACATATTCTAACAATATCATTGAGCACATGAAAAGCAGTCGATTCCCTCAAGTTGAATGTGAGGCAACATCTAGCATTTTTCGAAGCCTAAGAAACTCAAACAATGAAAGTATACACAGAGACGAGCTTACAAAAAAAGACAAGTAAATGATTAAACTCAAACAATGAAAGTATAAACAGAGAAGAGCTTACAAAAGAAGCTCAAAAGTAAATGATTTTTTAGCCATACGAAGCAAGACAGTAAACAATATGATCTCCATACCTTCTCAAATCGTTCAGGCATAATAGTCAATTCTCCTTTTGAAACTGCTTCAAGCGCCCTCTCAGCCAAAGGCTCCATCGAGACGAACCATTGCTTACTCACTAGAGGTTCTATAATCTGAAAACAAAAGTAACTTGAGAACAAAGCCGGGATAAAGGAATTATGTCTTCTTGATCACTTTCACATAATAAAGAGCAGAACATAAGAGTCGCACTTCTCCACCACGCTGGGATCTAGGAACTCGTGAAGTGTGAGCCTCTTTCTTCACAGCCAAACCCGTCTCCTCAAGATCTGACCAAAGTTTCTTTCTTGCCTCAAACCGGTCAAGGCCTCTGAAAAAATGGAATAACCATGCACAAAACAAATTATAATCTTTCAAAAAACAACAGTGCTCTAACAATAGGAAAGAAGCTTGTTACTTACGCATATAGCCCAGCCACCTCATTTAGCGTCCCATCTTTATTCATCACATTAAGTATAGGAAGACCAAGCTTGCGAGCAAGGAGGTAATCATTGTGATCATGTCCAGGACTTATCTTCAATACACCAGTTCCAAAGTCTTTGTCGACATACTGTAATAAATCATGCATTAGCAAAACTTACCCTAACAGCCTTACAATTCTTTCAAATGGAAAAAGGAAAACATCATAAACATTTTTTGTTCCAATGAGCCTTATGTTTGAATATAGCAATGTAGAGTTAAGGATCAAAACCTTCTAAACTTTGACAAACTTGCCACCCAAGCATCTAAACCATCCACAATGAAAGAGCCAAGCAGTGAAATAATCTAAACCCAGAACATATAACTCCTTGAGAAACCATTATACAACCAACGTGGGAAAGGTTCTCTAACGTCCTCTCCTAAATGTAACCCAGTTCCAAGGTTAACATGTGAACTGAAGATCTTTTTATATCTTTTCTTCTTTTTAGAAGTGTGACGAAGCTTACCAGGAACAGTGGGCCTGGAGCAGAGCGAATGTACTCATCTGGAGACTCATAAAGATAAAAGTGTGCCTGGAGGAGAGGGAGTAGGCTGGCTCAAAATGTAAAGTTAAGAGAGGAAGCCCAAAGGGATAGAATAGGTTGGAAAGAATACAGGCTAACAGAAATTCAGTCCTTATACCATGGGAAAGAATCTGATTATCTAATCCAATACTTTAAGGCAACAAGTGGAATATCCTAGGACATTATAACCCCTTTCAGAACTATAGTACTGCTGACGGCTAATAAATTCTCTAACACAGGCCATCAAAACTTTGCATAATGACTAGTAGGCATCCAAAAAGAAATAAGAGAAGGCATGGAAGGAGAGTAGATAGCAGAATAGGCGCAAGAAATAACAACAGATATGGTATACGGAGGAGAGCCACTTGTATCAGTATTATCAAAGGCGAAAAGCGCAAAAAAGCTCTAAGGCCTGTCGGGGCTTTAAGCGCAGATCACAATTAAAGTGTGGCCTTTATTGAAGAAACATACAAATGGAGAAAAAAATACAAAAATAGTATATATAATTCAAGACTAAAAAATATAAGCACAAATAATAAATATGTGGACAAAGAAAGTGAAAAAGGTAGGATGAAGTTGTTAAAAAGATAGTAATATATAATGTCCCACATCGGGAAGTAGATATCCATTATTATGTAATCACTGTATAAAAATAGGGCGTTGTACAACACTTTAGAAATAATTAATAAAAAAAATTCGTGCTATACTTCTCACATGGTATCATAGCGTGAGTGAGACACACACACATCTGGGAAAGTCAAACAGTCGTCGTGCGTCAAATTCCGACGACTTCGTAGGGTTCATAGCGTCAGATTAGTCTATGTTGGTGTTGTGCAAAAACCAACACCACCACAGGGTCCCCCAACCTTCCACGATCAGAACTTAGAAAAAATCTCGGGCAACCGACTCCTCATGCGCTCTCACGTGCCGATCAAAGGTTAGAAATTCCGGCGAGATCTACTCCACGCGCTGGCGCATGGAGCCTTTGCCGGTCACTTTTTGAAATAATTTCTTTAGAACAGTGTGGTCGCCTACCTTTTCCGAGCCTAACCATACATTTTCTTTTTATTTCGATCATTTTCAAAAAATTTCGGCGAGACTTCTGGCAACTTTTTTGTTGCCGGCGAGATAGAGTATTTTTTCTTCACAGTTCCTGTGAGCCCTTTTATTGTTCTTGATTGTTTGTGCTATTCGGTCCAACAATGTCTTTGGAACTTGATGTTGTTGGTTCTAAAAGCATGGGTTCAGGAAATTCAAGTTTGATGATTACTTCAGAACCCTCAATAGGAAGTTCAAACTATGGGCTTCTTCTATTGAGTTGTGGTGCAAGGGTCAAGGTGTTCAAGATCACCTAGTCAAGAAGACTGGTGATGGAGATGAAAAGGCCAAATCACTAGGGGAGAGAATTGATGATCAATTATGTAGTTTGTTGTGGCAATTGATTGATTCCAAGAAATGCCTTTGTTTCGTCTATTTCAGACATGTTATTCAGTTTGGGAGAAGGCTCTTACAGTATACACTAGTGACATATCATGTTGTTAGGATGTGGTATCTCGGATGACAAACTTAAAGAAATATAAATTGTATATGTCTACCTACTTGGAACTAGTGCATGCCATTATTTAGGAATTTGAGAAGATTTAAGTCAATGCTAGTGTTTAAAAACAACAAGAACAATAGAAGATGTTTTTAGTTCTAACACTTGTTGGACTGCCTAATGACCTTGACTCGGTGAGAGACCAAATTTTGGCTAGTCCTTCCGCCCCTACAGTTGATGAACTATTCTCTTGATTGCTTCCTATTGTTGCACCCAGTCACACAGTGGTCTCACCACCAAATGTTGACTCTTCTATTCTCGCATCTCATACAATGGAAAATCGGATACCTCAGGCTATAGAGAATTGACGAGGAAAAGGTTGTTTTGGGAGATCTTGGCCCAAGTATTCTTATTTCAACAAACTTGGACACATTCGTGAAATGTATTATTCTTTACATGGCACCCAGAAACGCTCATTTTGCTCATGCCGGGACTATAGGTAACCAGGGATTTTCTATTGCTGGTGATTCTTTTACTTGTGTTTTTCAGTCTAGTACTCTTGGACCGTGGGTCATTGACTTAGGAGCTTATGATCATAGCTTTGGTAATAAATCACGTTTGTCGAATATTGTGTATCCACAGTTTTTTCCTATTGTTACATCAGCC
Organism: Nicotiana benthamiana; assembly: GCA_034376525.1. NCBI lineage: Eukaryota > Viridiplantae > Streptophyta > Magnoliopsida > Solanales > Solanaceae > Nicotiana > Nicotiana benthamiana. Next base: position 113,576,071 of record CM067331.1, read on the forward strand.
AATGGTTCCAAACTAAAGCAAAAGGAGTTGGAAGCTAATCATTCATCTTCTGTCACTCTAGATTATGTTCTTTATGCCATTGGCTGTCCTTTTAGTCTTGCATATGTTAGTCGTTTGACTCATGTCCTCCATTGTGGTATATATTTTATTGATGATTTTTTTTATTATGCAGGATCGCAGTATGGAACAGACGATGGCACAGGGTGTGAATCACAAGGCCTTTACTACCTTAATTCACTCAATCCCCCTCCCCCAACATGTCCAATTACAGATCCTCCAAACCTAATTGACAGACATTTAGGACATCCGAGTTTTTCCAAGCTTCAAAAGATGGTGCCTAGTTTGTCTACATTAGATCTTGAGTCGCGTCAACTTGGGAAACATACCCGAGCCACCTTTCCACGTATTGCTGAAAGTTGTTCCAAGTATATTTTTTCTTTAGCTCATTCTAATATATGGGGTCCTAGTAAAGTTAGTTCAACCTTAGGATTTCGTTATTTTGTTAGCTTCATTGATGATTACTCCAGATGTACTTGGATTTTCCTAATGAAAGATCATTCTGAGTTGTTTCTCATCTTGTAGATTTTTTGTGCTGAAATTAAAAATCAATTTGGTGTTTCTATTCGCATTTTTCATAGTGATAATGTTGTAGAATACTTATCCTCTCAGTTTCAGTACTTTATGACCTCTCAAGGAATTATCCATCGAACATCTTGTATGTATACCCCTCAGCAGAATAGGATAGCAGAGAGAAAGAATAGGCATCTCAATGAAACTGCTCGCAAACTTCTCCTTCAGTCCATGTTCTACTACGTTTTTGGGACAATGCAGTTCTTACACCTTATTATTTAATTAATCGGATGCCTTCATCTGCTACCCAAAATCAGATTCCACATTCAGTATCATTCCTTGAGTCACCCTTATACTCTCTTTCTACCGTGTTTTAGGGAGCAGATGTTTTGTTCACAACTTAGCTCCCGAAAAAGATAAGTTAGCTCCTCGTGCTCTTAAGTGTGTCTTCCTTGGCTATTCTCGGGTTCAATTGCTACTACTCACATGACCTTAGTAGGTATCTTATGTCATATGTCACATTTTTTAGTCACAACCTTACTTTATTTCTTTTGATCTTCGTAATATATCTGAGGTATTACATGTACCTACTTGTGAGGAATCCACATCCACAACACCACCACAACCATTACTACCTATATAGACTTTTTGAGGAGTCTACAGTAGCTCCTCCTACATCCCCACCCACAAGGCCACCACTCTTGACTTATTATCGTCATCCACGTCCAGCATCAGGCCCAGGTGATTCACGTCCTGCATCAGATTCTGCCCCTATTGCGGACTTGTCTCCTCCTAGTCCACCAATTGTACTTTGAAAAGGTATATGATCCACACTTAATCCTAATCTCCACTATGTCATTTAACTTATCATCGTCTATCACCACCTCATTATGCCTTTGTCTCATCTTTGTTCACTATTTCCATTCCTAAGTCCACAGGTGAGGCACTATCTCATACATGATAGCGACAAGCTATGGTTGACGAGATGTCTTTACATGCGAGTGACACTTGGGAGCTTGTTCTACTTCCTTCAAGTAAGTTCTATTATTGGTCGTCGTCGGGTTTATGCAGTAAAAATCGGCCCAACTAGCCAGGTTGATCAGTTTAAGGCTCATCTTGTAGCAAAAGGATAAACACAGATATTTAGGCGTTGACTATAGTGACACTCTCTCCCGTGGCTAAAGTAGCATATGTTCGCCTCTTTTTATCCATGGTTGTTGTACGTCATTGGCCTCTTTATCAATTAGATATTACGAATGTTTTTCTCCATGATGATCTTGAGAAAGAAGTTTATATGGAACAATCACCTGATTTTGTTGCTCCGTGGAAGTTTAGTGGTTTTGTATGTCGATTACGCAGGTCACTCTATTAGTAGAAACAATCTCCTCGAGCTTGGTTTGGTAAGTTCAAGACAGTTATTTAGGAATTCGGCATGACTCGTAGTGACGTTGATCACTTTATGTTTTTTCGGCATTCTACTAATAATTTGTGTATTTATCTGGTGGTTTATGTTGATGATATTGTTATTACTGGCAATGATTGGGATGGTATTACTATCTGAAACAACATCTCTTTCGGCACTTCTAGACTAAAGATGTGGGCAATTGAAGTATTTTCTAGGTATTGAGATCGCTCAGTCTAGCTCCGGTATTATTATTTCACAACAGAAGTGCCTTAAACATTCTTAAAGAGACAGAATGATGGGTCGCAGACCTGTTAACACTCCTATGGATCTGAAAGTTAAGCTTCTGTCCGGACGGGGGAGCTTCTTAGCGATTCTGCGAGATAAAAGGAGATTGGTTGGCAAATTAAATTACCTAATTAGACATGACATTTCTTTTCTTATGAGTATTGTAAGTCGATTTATGGACTCTCCCTGTGATAGTCATTGAGATGCAGTTGTTCGTATTCTTCAGTATATAAAGTCAGCTCCAAGTAAAGGATTATTATTCGAGGATTGAGGCCATGAGCAAATTGTTAGGTCCAGATATGTTGATTGGGCAGGATCACTTGCTATGTTCTAGTATAAGGTAATTTGGTCTCCTGAGAAAGCAAGAAACAAAATGTAGTAGTGGCTCGATCTAGCACAGAAATAGAATATTGAGCCATGGCTCTGGCAACGTGTGAGTTAGTTTGGACTAAGTCGTTGCTAAAGGAGTTGAAGTTCTGACTTCGGACAAGTCAGACAGATGGAACTGGTGTGTGAGAATCAAGTTGCTCTTCATATTGCCCAAATTCGGTGCTCCATAATAGGGCTAAACACATTGAGATCGACTGTCACTTTGCCAGAGAAAAAATACTCTCGGGAGATATTATTACAAGTTTATGAAGTCAAATGATCATCTTGCAGATATTTTGCACCAAGCCTCATACTGGTTCTCGTATTAGTTACATCAGTAACAAGCTCAGAAAAAATGATTTATATGCACCGGCTTGAGGGGGAGTGTTAAATAGTTTGTACTCTTTCTGTTCCAATTTATGTGAACCTGTTTGACTGGGCATGGAGTTTAAGAAAAAATGAAGACTTATATAATATGTGGTCATAAACGAGTTAAAAAGGAGCCCAGAGAATTTGTGTGGTTATAAAAATTTCTCATTAATGGTAGAATTGTAAGTTTAAGCTAAATTGTTTCCAAATTTAGAAAGGGTTCATTCTTTTTGGAACGGACCAAAAAGGAAATAGGTTCACATAAACTGGAACAGATGGAGTAATATATAGTGTCCCGCATAGAAAAGTAGATACCTATTATTATATAATAATCAGTATATATAAAGAGGCATTGTACAACACTTGAGAAATAATTAATAAAACTTTTTGGTGCTATACTTCTCACAGAAGTGAAATATCATTTTTTTAGTATCATCTCTTTAGGATTACGCTCGGTGACAACACTGAAGCGTTCGCTAAGCACGGTGAAGCGCTCAACATGTTTTGCGCCTTGCTTCAGAGATTAACCACGCTTTAAGCGTTCCTTTGACAACAGATATATGTATGGGCATCAGTTCTTGACACAAATTTCAGAGAAATAGTTACTATGTATGGGCTGACAAGAATAAAAACTTGTGACTCATTCCTCCAGGTGACACTTCACCTACCATTAGAGATCACTTCATATACTTTGAGCTTGAAGAGAAGTCAAACCTAGTCTCACTAGACGAGAAGTATTTTTCCTACCTTGTCGGAGAGAATTGGCACATGGCGACCAAATGTCAAGGGCACAATAGCCTGCTTTCCTATAAACTTAGCATAACGTTCATCCTGCAAAACAGCATCACTAATACATCAACTGCAGATTCACATGGAAAGGGATTCCGATTTCTCTGTAGAATCATTTAACTCTATAAATAGAGAACAGCTATACAAGACATAAGAAAAATTACCAACTTCTCTAGATTAAATTCTTCATACATGAAGTGATGACATACAATGCGACCAAATAGACTGTAAGCAAAGCATTCTTCCATGTTCAGTTTTTCATCAGAATAATTCAATTCGGCCCAGCACATAGGAATGTGCGGGTAAGCATACTAAGGGCATAGGCAAGCAAAAAATTTATTCGTTCTAAAATAGTTAAAACTTGTGGAGGAAGTGCATCTTATGACACAACAACAACAACAATTACCCAGTATAGTCCCACAAGTGGGGTCTGGGGAGGGCAATACGTACACGGGCATTACCCCTACCCGAAAGGACAGAGAGGCTGTTTCCAATCGACCCTCAGCTCAGTGAAAAAAGGAACAACAAAAAAAAAAATTAACAAAAGAACATTAGTAGCTTCAGCAGGAATAGCATAAATAATTATCTAAACATAAGAACCATAAATAAAATAGCATGCAATAATAAGGGAGACACAATCCAATACACAAATCATCTATGGATAGCCCTCCCAAGCCTCACCCAAACCCGGGTGAGGAGTACGAAAAACTCTAGCGGCCCCTATCCTACAACCCTGATACTAGACCTCCAGACTTTCCTATCAAGGGCCATGTCCTCAGAAACCCGCATTCTAGCCATGTCATGCCTAATCACCTCTCCCCAATACCTCTTAGGCCTCCCTCTGCCTCGCCGTGCGCCGACCATCGCCAGCCGCTCGCAACTCCTCACCGGGGCATCAGGACTTCTCCTCCGTACATGCCCGAACCACCTCAGCCTCGCTTCTCGCATCTTATGACACAATATTCATAAATGGGAAACCTCAATGTGCAAAACTGTCAATACAACACAATTAGCAACTAGTGAGACACCATAAAATGCTTACGAATTCACGAGCATGAATTCTAACAATTCAAGCATGTGTTAGTAGAGTTTAATCTGGCGATTGCTTATTCTAGGCTCGAGGGCAAGGCAGACTTACTTTGCCAACATAAACTTCTGCGATAACACACTTAAAAGGCCTTCATCCTCCAAGGCTTAGAACATTTTGGGTTGATGCAAACCAGAACTTTTCTATGCTTTCCGATAAGAAAATGGACTTTGAACCTAACTCAAACCCAAAGCTAGATCAAGAGATAAGGATTGCCCAAAATCATATAAGGAGACAACATGTCATTTCCAGTAATGAATTAAACATGTACAGTAATGTTTTCTGTATAAAACCTATTACATTAATATACTATCTTTATAAGGTAATTTCTTCCAATATATAAATCAAATTACCTTACATTTCCAATCAAATATCGTCATATAAAATGTAACAGGAGCAATAATTTTGTCCCCTCTATTGAGAAAAATCATTTCTGAATTCTGATTAGATATAGTTCAGGGCGACATACCTGAGGATTAACAGCAACAGCAGTATCACCAAATAAAGTCTCCGGTCGTGTGGTTGCAATTGTCAAATAGTCACTGCTGCACAAAAAAAATTTAAAAAATTAATAAGAAATAACCAAATTAGAACATTGGAAAAAAGAATTACGTTGCTCATAAAGATATTAACTGGATAAACCATTTTATAAGCTACACAGAACAGCAAATAGCCAAAGCCCAATAGTGAAGAAAAATAAGCACAGAGCTTGGCTGATAAGAAAATTAGAATCTCAGCTACAATTAAGGCTCGTAGCGAGCAGTTACAAATTGAAAATCATGTTATCAATAACATGAAAGCGTGTTCAATTTTCTAATATCGTGTGACCAAAAGATATATTAAGCGAAACAGCATTTCACTTGTGTCTGACCAGAGTGAAGCCCTATTTACAACATAAAAGTTCTGAAAATTTTACTGTGGGAAATGTTATACAGAAGAAAGCTATTTCATAAACTGATCCCGAAATCTAATTGGTCATAGCATTGGCTTGCTGTTTGAATGATGATGATAAGCAGCTAACACAGCAATGATGTTTCCTTAAAAGACATAAGCTGTTTCCATATTTACTGTAAACCATTTCCTTGAGGAAAATATTTTATGTAGTTTTTATAAACCAAACAATAGTTTACGAAATACAGAACTTATCTTAATATATATTGCGTCAAAACCAAAAAAGACGTTCATACCAATTTCTTTTGAGTGACATAGCTAGATTTGATGGCGGCTGAAAGCAAACAAAGCTAGGACACGGATTGGGCAACTTATTGAAAAAGAAAGCCCTCTTAGCAGCAAGACAAAAAGTATAAAGTCACTGAAGCTACTGGACTGGTGAAAGTCTCATATCCATACTACCATTTCAAAGATCACTTAAATGGATGCTTTACAGCATTAAACTGAAGTCAAGAAGAAAATAAAAATGATTAGCTGCAAGTACATGTCTTTACTTTGAACCTCCAGCAACACGATACTTGATGTAATAAAGTGTACCAGGTTCTTCAGAATACTCTACTTCCTGAGGTGGAAAAGAAATTCTGTTAACCACTGAGATTTAACCACTAATTAACAAGAGAAGCATAGAAGATGCAAGTATTTCCAACTGCATAAATAGCATACCAAGTCTGAAACTGCAGTCTGCAAATTAGGAGACCAATTAACCATGTAAGAACCTGCAAATTTCCGATTTGACAGCTAAGGAATTTAGGTAAGACTATGGTTTGTCGAGTCCAATATTAGATTATAAACAGTGCAGTTCAAATGCTATTTGACCCTGAAGTGTTTATCAACAGCACTACTTTTTCCGTGTGAAGAGATCCAATGCAATATGAGTCCATAAATTAGACAGGCGTGTCATCCAGGTTCGTGCTTGTAAAGGAAGTGTTGAAATTATAGGTGTTAACGGGTGGGCCAGGCCGGGCCGGGTTGCTATTTTTGGACCCGTAGGGTTACGGTCCGGGCCGGTTACGGGTTGGGGCTTAATGGGTTCGGGTTCATCCGGGTAAAAATTGAATCGTAAGGATTACGGGTTAAGGGAGCCGGGCCGGGTTTAGTGTATTTTTTAATTTTTTTTGTATTATATATAACTATTGTAAGTTATATTAATTTAAAGATTACAACTTATATTATATTTTGTATTAATATAAATTGCAAGTGCTACATTTATTTCAAAATTCAAAATTAAAGCTTGCATTTAAAAAGTAAATTAACAAAAAAATAGTAAACTAAAATTTCATGCATAATAAATTAATAATACTTCAAATTAATCTAACAAACTAAAATATTAAGCATAAATACGTCTAATAATTTCAAAATAACACAAATTAACACAAGAGGGGTTGCTCTGATGGTAAGCAACCCCCACTTCCAACCGAGAGGTTGTGAGTTCGAGTCTCCTTAAGAGCAAGGTGGGAAGTTCTTGGAGGGAAGGATGTCGGGGGTCTATTTGGAAACAGCCTCTCTACCCCAGGGTAGGGGTAAGGTCTGCGTACATACTATCCTCCCCAGACCTCACTAAGTGAGATTATACTGGGTTGTTGTTGTTGGTGGTGTTGTTGTCTTAAAATCTTAAATACGAATTTCTGGAGGACGCTCAAGACAATACTTTATATGCCTCCTTAAACTGCATGTGCCAGACTCTGAATGAAAATTTAAAACTTGACCACAGATCTTCACTTTACTTTCCGACCTTCTTCATTTTCTTCTATCACCTCAAAGTGTTACCAAACATACGAGTGCACTCTAGAAGTACGAGGCATGATTTAACTTGAATTGAGATTTGAGAATTTGAGATTGAGACTTGAAATCTTGAAAATTAGAGAACGAGAGAAATTGAGATTGAGAAATGAGAGTTGAGTGAAGAAATGAAGAAGAGGGGGGGAGTATTTATAGTTTTAGAGAAGGTTAGTTTTGTAAATTGAAAAAGGGTGAAAAATTAAAAAAAAATAAGCTATTTGTACAATATTTCCGTTAGCCAACAGACCAAAACATGGTGTGACCATTGCCAACGGTCTGTAGGGCCCAATAGTTCGAAAATTTAAAAAAAAAATTGTTACAGTTTGAACCGGGCCGGTTAACCCGGTAAGAGGAAGTATTCACTCTACCAGGTTCAACCGGTTCCGGTTACCCTTTTGGGTCAACTAAACCGAGCCAACCCCCCTACCCACCACAGCCCAGCCCCCTATTACCGGTTCGGGGTTCTACCGGTCTGGGCCGGTCCGGAATCGGTCCAACCCGGCCCGTTTAACACCCCTAGTTGAAATGTATGACCATCTCATCTAAAAGCTTAAGCTCTTAGAGAAAGCACACTTCAAACTGAATTATATTATGTCTCAAGATGCCCCCTCACTTATACACCTGATTCTTTTCTTCTTTTTTTTCATGGGCCCAAGACATGGAATACCTTTTGCTTTTAGAGTGGCGGTGAGATTTAAACTCAGGACCTGTTACTTGCGCTAGTACCATGTTAAAATGTGTAACCATCTCATTTAAAAGCTTAAGCTCTTAGAGGGGATACACTTTTTACTACTTAATTATATTATATCTCAACAAGAAGCTCCAAATTACTTTCAGCTCTACATAGAAGTATTTTAGGTTTGAATGCTCCAGAGTAGAAGTTTTGCTTCTATAAAGATCAAGTAAAATTAGAGGAACAGGAATAACTTTAGTCATCAACATCCAACGAAGAGAAAAATGTAGCAATTGTGTATGCTGCAGAATGTTGAAATTTGTCTCCACCAACCGCTATCATTCAGCAACAATGATTAGGAAAGCTTATAAGATAAAGGATTGAACAATTCTTATCAACACAACCAAGTGGAATTTTAGATGTTCATTTTGTGCCGTTCATTAAGGATAAGTGTAAGGTTGCGTACACACAACCCTCCCCAGACATCATTTATGGGATTAAACTGGATTTTTTTTTTTGTTGTATTTTGTGCCGTACATATACCCTGAGGTTAGCTCCCCACATCCTTCCTTTATCTTTCTCACAGCCAAGACGCTCTTTTTGCTGTTCATAAAGTAAAAATTCATCTATGATACCATTAAATTTTGGTTGTCATCGGAGACAAAATATCTATTCAAAAGACGGGCCCAAAGGAAATAAAAGGAAAACATACTCTATCGCAGAAGAACTACCACATAGTCTCAACGCCACCCACAACCCTCAACCGAATAGAAAAATTAAAAACCCAAAACATAATATAGAAAAGGGCAATACAACTCTCGGAAAAATTAAAATCATGAAGTTCTCGAGGTAAGTCTACTTTCATCAAAACAACAGAGTTGGTAGCTCATGGGATCAAGCAAAAGTATCTATCTTTTACAAACTAAAATCATATGATTTTTTGGAAAAGCAGTGTGTACCCTGATAGATTAACCCTTTCTCATGAAGCCTTATAAATGCTTCAACTACTGCTCCTGCAACAATCGAAATTTTAAAATTTAGACTCCCATTATGAAAATTGATGATATATATTTATATATATATAACAAACAAGAAATAATACAAATTCTATCACTGGACTAGTATTCATCTACATCTTGACACAGGACCAGGTACATCCAGATGTAACAAACTATTATTGGGAAACAGTGCATAGGATGACAAAGTAAGAAGATATGAACTGAAGAGCCCCTTAGAGAATTCATAGCTTGCTAGCCTAGAGAGTTGATATCCATATTATGTAGACACGTTCCCACCACAGAGTTGATGGGAGTTTTACTGAATGGAAGGCAGTCTTACTACTCAGCTGTTCATCAAGGGTAAAACGTTCTCTGGTCCAATCACAGGATGCACCAAGTCTCTTTATTTGGTTAGTAATGGTTCCACCATACCTAAGTAATAAAAGAGAATAAGCGTCTGTATTTTAGATTGAAAAGGAAAATATTGAAAAAGCATGGGAAGGGAAAAGATTGGAATGACAAGATATACTTAGAAGGAGAAAAAAGATGCATATAAATTAGAAATAGAAGTAGGATATGCATTGAACACGAAGAATGATAGCATACTGTGATAAAAATGGACCTTGGGCCTAACTCAACCCCAAAAGCTAGCTTATGAGGTGAGGATTGCCCAAGCCATATAAGGAGACCAAGAACCTCAAATCCCTCCGATGTGGGACAACTCAACACCCCCCCCCCTCACGCCCAGATCTCTGGAGCGTAGACAACATAAATGGGGGCCCAACATCGGTAACAATAATTGGGATGGGCCTGGCTCTGATACCATGATAAAAATGGACCTTGGGCCTAACTCAACCCCAAAAGCTAGCTTATGAGGTGAGGATTGCCCACGCCATATAAGGAGACCAAGAACCTCAAATCCCTCCGATGTGGGACAACTCAACATACTGCAACACTGTAGAAAGCATAACCACTGATAGGTCTCTTCCCTGTAAAATGGAAGCATATAATTCTAATGTTTTGATGTGTGGCCATAGAAGATTGGACAAGATTAGATACAGATTGCTATGTCGGAGCAACTTTTTCTGATAATTGAAGGTAAAAGGAGATTAGATATACCTAAAATCTAATGGAGATAAAGTTATTTCAAAACACCTAGAATCTCTAAACAATGCCTTCTTAGCTAAGAATTTAACAGAATGGAGGCAGAGGGTTCAAATGGGAAATACCAACTAGTTAAGACTAAACTTTAATTATTTTTGTTATAATTACATTAGGTCCGGCATTTGCCAAGTCTTTTCATTCTAGATATAAACAACAATGTTCACAGCTAGATAAGTGTGAGAATTACAGAACATTTATCTTACGCAACCCCTAATTTTCCTTAAAAATAATTTAGTATTGGAATGAACGAATCTGGATAGAGCGGAATGGATGCAAGGATTCATATAACCAACCCGAACTAGTTTGGATTGATGAATAGATGATTGATCTAACTTAACTTGTTGAAGAGGTGAAATATAATCTCTTATCATAATGTGTTCTTTACTTTGGGTGGGTTGGGGGGGGGGGGGGGGGGCATATGCAGGAAGTTTGAGCTTAGACCAAGGTTCTGATGATGATTCTCTAATCTTGTAGAACAAATGCAATACGATAATATGCCCTTTGATTTCACCTGCTTCAGTCTGTGCTTTAAAATTCTCGACTATCAATAATACTAACATCGTTTGATCCAAGATCAAATCTCCTCTAGTTCGTCAGTCACTCACCGACTATACTCTTTGAGCACCTATCATTTATTAATAGTATCAAATATTATGCTTTTTCTGGATATTCGGGTAACCAATATCATGGGTTCACTTTTGAGGTCCCCACTTGACTGGGGCCACCAAGATGGCGTTTCCCATATGGAATGAAAATATTGGATTCATGTAAAAGGAGAAAGATTAATATGTATGTGTGTTTTGATATGTATAATCCAAAAGTTTGCCTAGTTAGCCAAACCTCACACAACAAGATGTGTACTAAATGTTCACTTGTCTGTTGGATAGGCAAACTCTCCATTAAGATTATGTAGGCTTTTAAGAAAAGTGGAACATCAGGCCCGCAGAAACCTACTGAAAAATTTCCATTAGCTAGATAGTCACAAACATGTCAAATTGCTACAAACTGATATAACGCTTAGACGTTCTCATTTTCAATAAAATTACATTGGTATCGTTTTTCTACAGTCGCTACAAATGTTAAACATCACTATCAAGAGAGTACACTTCATCAACATTCAATTTCACATCAAACTGTCGAGGAAGAACATGATTCTGGCTTCTTCTCATTCTAGTGTTGGCTTTTTATGTTCAGACTTGCCATCAGGTCCTGATTTATAATTTATAATGACCCATCCAACGGTTTGGAATGTTACAAAGCATTGGATCAGATTTCTTTAAGATCAATTCCGGGAAAAAGCTATCAGAATGGACAAATAGGATGAAGCATCATTGAACGTGCAGCTGCAAACCAGTTCTCTTAGAAAAAAAAATGTACCGCCTTATCTTCCCATACTTACCTTTCTCATCAGAAAATTAAAAAAAAATTATCTTCCCCCTTGCCAAATACAAAAGTATGTGGAATAGTTAAGTGAGCTCGAAAGGTCTCCATAGCTTTGGTCTAATTATAAGAAAGCAGCCCATGATGTGCGGGTTAGGTGCACGTCACGGGTTCGAACCCTACTGCATTTAAGTGAAGCAGAGTAACAGGGTGGGTCCACTATCCACCGAGTATAGAACCGTGCACCATTGGCCTCTCAAGAATTCTTCGTTATCAAAAAAATGAGGGTGCAAGATATTAGTCAAGATAAAATTAGGAATCAAGGTGAAACAAGTTATCAAAAAAATGAGGGCGCAAGATATTAGTCAAGATAAAATTAGGAATCAAGGTGAAACAATCCTAGCGTTTAAGGACAACAGGTGAAAGAATAAATAGGGGAACAAATAGGTGAGCAAAATACTAGGTGATTTCTTTTCATCTGTCTACGACTTGGTGGGCAGAGTTACCCAGCACTTGTGTTGGTGGAAGGTAGAAGGTACCTCTCGGAATTAGTCAAGGTGTGTACAAGTTGGATGGAACACTGCGGTTATCAAAAGAAAAAAGAATACTATGCATTTCAATATCATGATTGAAGCCAAACCACACTATAGAAGTAATTGTCACATAGTCACAATAAAAAGTGTCTTTTTTCAGACTAAAAAGGGAAAGATTGTTACATAAAATGGAAAAGAGGGAGTATAAGAAAAGAAGCTCATTTCATCCAAAAACTAAAGAAGTCTTATAGGTTTCTCTTTTTCCAGGCCTTCAACACTGTTAGATATGTAAATAGTAGAACCCTAATCCAAAGTGTATTAGGAGTAGGTTAGGTTATGTGTATTATATATAGGACTCATTGTATCATGTTTAATATCAAGAGTTATATTTTCCTCCCGTGCATTCTCACATGGTATCAGAGCAATCGTGAGAAATTTATCGCGTGCATAAATTCCAGCGATTCCGGGAAGTAAAATCAGTCATCGGAACCCTTTTTCCGGCGACTTTTTAAAGTAAAATCAGTCTCGGTCAGTCCTGTGCAAAATCCAGCAATACCAAAAGACTCGTCTCTGTCCGGCGACAAAACCCCACAAATTTCTCCGGCCAAATCTGCTCCATGCGCCGCCAGAGCCTTCGGCGCGTCAGCCCACGCGCCGGCGCGTGACAGCTTTTCCGGCCAGTTTTTCAGGTTGCTCCTTCAGGACAGTTTGGTCGGCTCAAAATTCCGACCCTACCCATCCTTTTTATTTTTCAATTCCGACAAATTTAAATTTTTTCGGCAGCTACAGTTTTTTTTTCCCGGCGATATAGAAAATATTTTTTCAGTTTTCTGTTTCAGTTTCAGCGAGTTTTCAGTTGATAATCCAAAGATATCTTTGGGACTAGATGCTTTCGGGTCTAGAAACCCGGGTTCTGGCAGTTCCGCTGTTATGATTACCTTAGAACCTTTAATGGGAGGTTCAAACTACCTAGCTTGGGCTTCGTCTGTCGAGTTGTGGTGTAAAGGTCAAGGTGTTCAGGATCATCTAATCAAGGAGTCTAGTGACGGAGATGAAAAAGCCGAAGCACATTGGGAGAAGATCGATGCTCAATTATGGAGTATTTTGTGGCGATCTATTGATTCCAAGTTGATGCCCTTGTTTCGTCCATTCCAAACATGTTATTTGGTTTGAAAAAGGCTCGTACTTTATACACTAATGACATATCTCGTTTCTATGATGTGATATCGCGGATGACAAATTTATAGAAACAGGAATTAGATATGTCTACTTACTTGGGTCAAGTGCAGGCAGCTATGGAGGAATTTGAGACGTTGATGCCAGTTTTTGCTAGTGTTGCAAAGTAGCAAGAGCAACGACAAAAGCTGTTTCTAGTTCTTACTCTTGCTGGGCTTCCTAATGATCTTGACTCAGTACGCGATCAGATTTTGGCTAGTCCGACTGTCCCCACAGTTGATGAATTATTCTCTCGCTTACTTCGCCTTGCTGCAGCACCAAGTCACCCAGTGAGCTCATCGCAGACACTTGATTCATCTATCCTCGTATCCCAATCTGTGGACAATGGGGCTTCTCATACTATGGAGTATAGACGAGGAGGAGGTCGTTTTGGAAGATCTAGACCCAAGTGTTCTTATTGTTATAAACTTGGTCACGCTCGAGACGTGTGCCATTCTTTACATGGTCGACCACCAAGAAATGCTTATATTGCTCAGACCGAGACTACAGGTAACCAGGAATTTTCTGGATCTGAAAGGGAGTATAATGAGTTCCTTAAATATCGAGCAAGTAAGCAGACATCTCCACAAGTAGCCACTGTTGCTCAGACTGATACTTATGTTGCTGGTAATTCTTTTGCTTGTGTTTCCCAGTCTAATCCTCTTGAACAATGGGCTGTGGACTCAGCTGCTTCTGATCATATCTCTGGTAATAAATCCCTTTTGTCAAATATTGCGTATTCCCAGTTTCTTCCCAACGTTACTTTAGCTAATGGGTCTCAAACTAAAGCAAAAGGCGTTGGACAAGCGAATCCTCTACCCTCTGTCATTCTAGATTCCGTTCTTTATGTCCCTGGCTGTCCTTTTAATCTGGCATCTGTTAGTCGTTTGACTTGTGCCCTCCATTGCGGTATATATTTTATTGATGATTCTTTTATTATGCAGGACCGCAGTACGGGACAGACGATTGGAACATGACTTGAATCAGAAGGACTCTACTACCTTAACTCACTAACATCCTCCAAGGCCTGTCTAGTTGCAGATCCTCCAGACCTACTTCACAGTCGTTTAGGATATCCTACCTTGTCCAAGCTTCAGAAGATGCTACCTCGTTTGTCTAGTTTATCCACATTAGAGTGTGAGTCATGTCAGCTCGGGAAACATACCCGCGCCTCCTTTCCTCGTAGTATTGAGAGTCATGCAGAGTCTGTTTTTTCTTTAGTTCATTCGGATATATGGGGTCCTAGTAGAGTCAGTTCAACCTTGGGATTTCGTTATTTTGTTAGTTTCATTGATGATCATTCAAGATGTACTTGGATTTTCTTAATGAAAGATCGTTCTGAGTTGTTTTCTATATTCCAGAATTTTTGTGCTGAAATTAAAAATCAATTTGGTGTTTCGCAGTGATAATGCCTTAGAATATTTATCCTCTCAATTTCAGCAGTTTATGTCTTCTCATGGAATTATTCATCAAACCTCTTGTCCTTATACCCCTCAGCAAAATGGCGTTGCAGAGAGAAAGAATAGGCACATTATTGAGACTGCTCGCACACTTCTCATTGAATCTCATGTTCCGCTGCGTTTTTGGGGCGATGCTGTTCTCACATCTTGTTATTTGGTTAATCGGATGCCTTCATCTCCCATCCAGAATCGGATTCCGCATGAGGTATTGTTTCCCAAGTCACCCTTATACCCTGTTCCCCCTCGTGTTTTTGGGAGCACTTGTTTCGTTCATAACTTAGCTCCTGGGAAAGATAAGTTAGCTCCTCATGCTCTCAAGTGTGTCTTCCTTGGTTATTCTCGTGCTCAGAAGGGCTATCGTTGTTATTCACCTGATCTTCGTAGGTACCTTATGTCAGCCGATGTCACCTTTTTTGAGTCTAAACCTTTCTTTACCTCTTCTGACCATTCTGACCATCTTGATATATCTGAGGTTTTACCTATACCGGCCTTTAGGGAGCCTACTATATCTCCTCATTCACCTTCCGCTATAGAAGTCTTACCCATTCCAAACGTTGGAACGTCTACTGTGGCTCCTCCTAGACTCCCTGCACAAGACACTCCTCTCTTGACATATCATCGTCGTCCTCGCCCAGCATCCGGCCCGGTTGATTCACGTCCTGCACCTGACCCTGCTCTTACTGCGGACTTGTCTCTTCCGATTGCACTTCGGAAAGGTATACGGAACACCCTTAATCCTAATCCCCATTATATCGGTTTAAGTTATCATCGTTTGTCATCACCCTATTATGCTTTTCTATCTTCTTTGTCCTCTGTTTCCATCCCTAAGTCTACAGGTGAAGCATTGTCTCATCCAGGGTGGCGACAGGCTATGACTGACAAGATGTCTGCTTTACATACGAGTGGTACTTGGAAGCTCGTCCCTCTTCCTTCAGGTAAATCTACTGTTGGTTGTCGTTGGGTGTATGAAGTCAAGGTTGGTTCAGATGGTAAGGTTGATCGTCTTAAGGCTCGTCTTGTTGCCAAGGGATATACTCAGATATTTGGGCTTGATTACAGTGATACCTTCTCTCCCGTGGCTAAGATAGCATCAGTCCGCCTTTTTCTCTCTATGGCTGCTGTTCGCCCTTGGCCCCTGTATCAGCTGGACATTAAAAATGCATTTTTACACGGTGACCTGGAGGATGAAGTTTATATGGAGCAACCACCTGGGTTTGTTGCTCAGGGGGAGTCCCGTGGCTTGTATGTCGCTTGCGCCGATCACTTTATGGTCAAAAGCAGTCTCCTCGAGCCTGGTTTGGTAAGTTTAGCACTGTTATCCAGGACTTTGGCATGACTCGGAGTGAAGCTGATCACTCTATATTCTATCGGCATTCTGATTCACGTCTCTGTATTTATCTAGTGGTCTATGTTGACGACATTGTTATTACGGGCAATGACCAGGATGGTATTACTAAGTTGAAGCAACATCTCTTTCAACACTTTCAGACAAAGGATCTGGGCACACTAAAGTATTTTCTGGGTATTGAGATCGCACAGTCTAGCTCAGGTATTGTGATCTCACAACGGAAGTATGCCTTAAATATTCTTGAGGAGACAGGAATGACAGGTTGTAAACCTGTTGACACTCCAATGGATCCGAATTCTAAACTTCTTCCTGGACAGGGGGAGCCTCTTAACGATCGTGCAAGATATAGGCGGTTAGTTGGTTAATTAAATTATCTTACAGTGACAAGACCTGACATTTCCTTTCCTGAGAGTGTTGTGAGCCAGTTTATGGGTTCGCCATGTGATAGTCATTGGGATGCAGTTGTTCGCATTCTTCGGTATATAAAATCAACTCCAGGTAAAGGTTTATTGTTTGAGGATCGAGGCCATGAGCAGATTGTTGGATACTCCGATGCTGATTGGGCAGGATCGCCTTCTGACAGACGTTCTACTTCTGGATATTGTGTCTTAGTAGCAGGAAATTTGGTATCTTGGAAAAGCAAGAAACAGAATGTGGTTGCTCGGTCTAGTGCAGAAGCAGAATATCGAGCAATGGCTATGGCGACATGTGAGCTAGTTTGGATCAAACAGTTGCTCAAAGAGCTGAAATTTGGTGATGTTAGTCAGATGGGACTTGTGTGTGATAATCAAGCTGCTCTTCATATTTCGTCAAATCCAGTGTTCCATGAGAGAACTAAACACATTGAGATTGACTGTCACTTTGTCAGAGAAAAGATACTTTCGGGAGATATTGCTACAAAGTTTGTAAAGTCAAATGATCAGCTTGCAGACATTTTCACCAAGTCCCTCACTGGTCCTCGTATTAACTACATATGTAACAAGCTCGGTACATATGATTTATATGCACCAGCTTGAGGGGGAGTGTTAGATATGTAAATAGTAGAACTCTAATCCAAAGTGTATTAGGAGTAGGTAACGTTATGTGTATTATATATAGGACTCATTGTATCATGTTTAAGATCAAGAGTTATATTTTTCTCCCGTGCATTCTCACAAACACTATTTAGAGCATCATAGCTCAACTCATTGACATGTTACCAGAATATAAGGAAATTTCTATGAGGAAAAATCCTCATGAGAAAATTCCTGTTTGGTACTCTACTGCTCAATGGTTGCACAACTTGTAGAAAATATTATTTATTTTTCATTTCATTTTTTTAATAAGAAATTTAAATGTTCATTTTTAGTGGGGAGGAGGTAGTTCTATCTGGGATATAAAATAATAGATGTCAACTAGATTTCTCTATCCAATAAGGACATCGTGGACCTTACTATCAAAGAAGAAGAGGAAGACCTTGGTACTTTACCTTCCATAATGTTTGGTATCTTCTTTTCATTGTATATTATCTTTCCAAGGTTTCTATTTTTTGGTATACTTCAAATGTATACGAACACGTGTTTGCCCTTTTTTAGTGAAATTACTAATTTACCACAAAGAAGTTATCTTACCTTACTTGTCAGGGTCTGCTGATAGCTACTAATGGTACTCATTTAACAAAATATGTTACTTATCTAAAAGAACTGTCGACATCTTCTGGATGCTTTAATAAAATAACCATTATTTCAACAAAAAAATGAATAGATAAAAGAATTCACCAGTAACTTGAGAGATTCCTACGACGACATGTAGGTGAAAAAGTTTCTCTATCTTTTTTTATTGGATTGCATATGCGAGAAAAAGTTTTATACCATCAATCATGTAGCATTGTAGAATCTAGTAAACAAATAGCTTAAATAAGAATGAGTAGATATACTTCTGTTTCCATTCCCATACTCGTTTCGTAAACTCATCTCTACCCAAATCAGCCCGTTTTACTCCTTCTGCAGCTAGCATTCTCTCCACAACCAACTAGAAAAAATAGAGAAAAAGAAAAAGATAAAAGGTATTCAGTTTTTCACGCCCAAGAAACAATAAAAATTTTGATAGTTAAGATCATTCTGGAAAATGAGAGCAGTTGTGAAAAAAAGGATAAATGACAAGTGGAGCCAATTACGCAAAAAGATTAAGTACTCCACAAGTTTGAGAAATAAAAAGGACTACCAACATGTTACCAACCACAGATAAAGGGAAATATTGACATAATTGAGGGAGTAAATGACAGAAAACCTTAGCTACACATAAACGCTATAACTAATATCAGTACCGGAAAGTCATATTGGCCACCACAGTACCGTCCACCAAAACAAGCAAAAATAACTTAACTTTGGAAAACAAGAACTCAAACTCAACTAGCTAGCAACGAAATTTCTTGCATATCCAAAATGGTCCATCATAGTAAGGAAATTTGATCAAAATAAGACGAAACCAAGAATGTAAATTATCAAAATTATCAACGAATCGCGCGCATCCATAAGTTAGCAATATAAAGTCAAATGTAAAATGAGATACAGTTAAGTAAAAGCACTAAGGTTTTGGGTGTAGAGGGAACCTGAGTTGCAATACCAGCATGATCTGTTCCAGGAAGCCAAAGGGTAGGTCTTCCCTTCATGCGGTTATATCGTATCATGATATCCTGACAAAAGAGATGACAGAAATGAAGTAATGTAGAAAATTTGAGATATGTCAAATAACAGATAAGATAATGACTATTTTAGGTGAAAAATGAAAAAGTAAAAGGCTAATGGTAATCAAGAACAACATTGTTCAATTCCTCCCCGTTAAAATTCTTAGACCATCCAAAAAGAGTTAGTTTTGTCAGCCACGAACGACGACTTTCAGAATCATGCCATCCACAGTCGTTGTTTCCGCCTTCATATGTTTTTTACAAGTTGATCTTGGGGCATTCATTTTTTATTGAGCTATCAATGAGCAGTCAATGTGTTTCTAGAAGGAACTGCCTGAAGCATATATGGTCAGATGCAGCGGCATCATGCTAAGCTATTGGGATTAAGTTGTAAGACTAGGCAGAGAAGTATCTATAGAGCCTATGTCTATATTGTGATCATCTATCAACGTGACAGATACTCTATCAGCGGTGGGCTCAACTGGCCGCTTTTTTCAGCAAAGCATGGACTTGGCTAGAATGTCATGTGGAGATTGTGGATGTGTCGTTTGAGATTCTTGCACAATTCAAGCAAAGAAGTGTCATTTGCATCAGATAATTGTCAATTCAACATGTTTTTGCCATGCTATGCATCGATGCAAAGTTGCTACCCAACTTAATGGGGCGAAATTGGTAACAGAATTTTCTCTCCATGACCACGACCCTAACAGAACGACTTGCCCTTCCATGCGCTAAGCTGGATAGAGAGCTTTTAGAAAGAGGACTACTGATTATAGAGAAGCATTCTTCTCCTACACATCGTCGGTCAACTCTAGGGATAGTGGATAGAGCTCGTCCCTATTTGACTAAAGAGGGAAGGGTTCATTCCGATGACAAGTGATGCTTGTTGACTGAATTCCATTGAATATTGGGTCATGTCGATAAGTTGAGGTAATATAAGTCCATGTTTACCAGGTTGAGCAACCAAGTTATGGTGAGCCGCAGGCCATGGACTATAAACTTGGGCCTAGATCAGGCATAGATCTTTTCATGGAGCATACCGAGATTGCAAGTGCATCATTTGAAGAGTCTTCCTAGAAAGTTGGCATTGAGCTGAGTATGCCAGATGTTTATCTATCATAGGGCTAAAATTAATGGAAGGTGAATCCCCAAGCACCATGTAAGGAAAATAGATTTGGTGCCTACCATCATATAACACGCGGCAGTCCAAGCAAGCAAGGTTGAGGCCAACCTAGTGGGGGTGTTCGCACGAGTGTTACATCAACAACCGCATTAGGTGAATAGGTTTTGTACCTATCATCACGAAGGAGAGAATCTCCAAGAGTAAGCTCTACTCAAAGTTGACGCACACAAGGAAAGGGATGGCATATGGGTCGCGACAACCATGAGGAAGACTTGAGCGTTGCAGGGAGTTCGAATGTTACAAATAGGTGGAGTCAGCTCCCATATGTGTAAAAGTGAGTCAAAACCACTCAAGAGGAGGGCCAGAATTGGACCGAAATGCTGAGGCAGGGAGGCAATGCCACTATGGAATCAAGCCACTTAAAGCCGGGAGATGCAGAATTGGCCAAGCCACCATGTGGACAGACTATATGTTGAATCATGAGAAGCAAGATCAAAGCATGATTAGCTTGAACTTTTAGATGAAGTGGTCATACACTTCAAATAGTATCGGAGTAGGAAGAGGTTCAAGATTTCAATTCTCACCGCCATTGACTGTCAAAACGAAAAATTCTATGTGCCTAGCCATGAAAAATAACTAGACTCAAACGTGAGGGGGCGTGTAGACGATATAACTAAGTAGAAGATATAACTAAGTGAATAAAAGTTTGCCCTGATCTAGCAACTAAAACTTTTAAATAAGATGGTCATATGATTTAACACTCCCAAACCAAGCCCTTCCCTTTAAGTAGACATCGAAATCTCTGAGGAAAGATAAATCCTTCAGGAAAGTATGTCTCACTGTGCACAAAGATATGGGTAAGGTGACACCTTGTATGATAACTACAATTGCCATAGAAAAATGAGATGTACCAAGTGTGCCTGCCCGTAGGAAGTGAAGCATCAACTAACAAACCCATGATAACTATAACCCCATACGGCTTCATTATGTTCTAAAATTTTCAGTCATATTTGCATTCCACAAGAAAATTTCATCTCCATTAATCTTTGACAACCAAATGGAGAAAAGATACTGAAAAATAGAATAGTCAATATGGATTTACCATCTTCTAGACCACTTGATGATACTTCGAAATTAGTACTATTCATATTTCTTAGCAACAATAAATAGAATTCCGAATAGGGAAGACAAGTGGTTTGTCAAAGCATTTGAATGTAATACAGTATTGTGGGGAAATACATCCTGGAAAAACAAAACAGAAAGAACTATGAATATTGGAAATTAGGGATCAAAGAAGGGTTAAGGTGATATCATACATCTAAACACAAGATGCAAGGAATCAAAGTAACCATATATATCAAACTGTAAGCTCTGAGTTATCTAAGACAAATTAAGTTATTTTCAGGTCATCATCTATACGTCCTCACTTAAATGATGTTTATCATCCATTTATGATAGCATGATTGTTCTAGCATAAAGCAACTATCTATACTCTACATTTTAAACTGAGATAAATATAGAACTAACAAGGCACTGACTGTTATCCGACTTCGTCAGCAGTCACCTAAATTGAGATTTGATAATTTCCTTCATCTATTTATTATATAGAATCTCGATCTAGCATAAGGCATTGTTTCTTTATCAAGCCAAAAAAAAAAACTGAAAGTGTTTCTGATAATTTTATTGACTGTTCATGTTAAACCTGACAAGACATGATAAAAATAACAATTTGTTGGCTGGTAACCTTATTAGTTGGTCATTGTCGAGAAAATGATTTTCAATACAAAGATAAGACACCACATACATTCAGTTTTCAATTATAGGGCCTCTTTTCTATAAGCTATCATGTAATCAAGTTTATCTTTAGCTTTGTGCCCCAAAATAGAGTAGCAAGTGAGATCTAGACAACAATTACTTGTTATATTGAAAGATGAGCTCATACAACTCAAGATAGACACTCAAAATAATAGATTAGAGCAAAACTATCAAAAGAATTGCAACTGAATGCAACCTCAAGGGTCACAAACATGGCATGCCCCATGTGCAGTGAACCAGTAACATTAGGTGGTGGCATTGGAACTATGAAAGGATCACCCCCTTTGTCAATGTTTGGTTTGAAATATCCTTGAGACTCCCACCTAATAATAGGCAATTTCACTCATTAGTATTTTGCAGAGTAATGAATACTTAGATAGTGATATAACCATTATTCTTTGATGCAGAAATGGTATTGATTTTGTTTTATTAATGGAGAAGATAATATAATAACCTACCGTAAACTGGCCAAATTTTGTGTAATTATTAGTCACTCCAAGTATTGCCAATTGAAGTTAACAGCGAACAGCTTTGTATACTAACCACAAAATATCTAAAACTTAACAGGAATTTGCATTTCAACATTTCAAGCCAACATAATATGAGCGATGAATCGAGTCCAGAGAAAGCAAAAATCACCATTTGTATATGCGTTCTTCGTTGCTGAAATCAAATGACTTAGCAACTTCGGGTGAAGTAAATATACTATCCCTTTCTGCTGCTGCTGCAGACACTGCATAATAAAAGAATAATTAGGTACTACAAACCTAAGCCCTAATTCAACTCCGACGCATTTTCGGTGTTAAGAATTGAAATAAGTAGAAAAAAGAGAAGGATATTTAGAAAGGAGACTTACTGGCGAAGAATCGACGAGAACGGGAGAGTGAGACATTGGAACGGCGTTGCGTGGAGAAGAGAGGAGGATTAAAACGAAAGCACAAGAAGGAGCATGAAGAAGAAGTGGAAGATAAGAAAGACGAAGAAGTGCGCAAAGCCATTGTAGCCACTTCGCACCGCTGCCACTGGGCAAAAACAGTTTTATTATCCTCCCGCCGAGCAATTTAATCCCATTGATTTTCATTTTACCTATGGTTTTGGGCGAACTGCAGCAATAGCCTGCTATTTAAAATATATTAATATTTAAAAATTAGTTAATTCACAAAACTTCAAGATTGAGTATTCTAAATTCAAAAATTAAGAATTTTGTGTTCTAAATTTTTGAGTTGTTAATTTGAAATTCAGGATTAAATATTCTGAAATTCTAAATTATTAATTTAATATTAAGAACATAAGATTTAAACTTTTGAACATAACTTTCGAACTTTCGAACACACTATTCTTAAATTAAATTTTAAGATTTAAACACTTGGACGTCCTATAAGTTTGAGTCAATTTAACTAATCTTTAAATGTATTATAAAATATGAATATATTTAAACAACATGCTTAAAATAGCTACCTAATTTCATTTCCAATTTGATTTTTCCAAATAGCCCTTTTTGAGGACACTATTTATATTTCATTCTTTGTTTTAATAAGTTTTGCAAATATAAATCCATGCACTTCACGATTGATATAGGATTTATGCTACTAGTTTCGGAAAACTATAGACCAAGTGGTCTAAAGTTTTGCCTTAAATGTTTGCATAGGAAGTCTCTCTCTTCTAGAACTTTAGCTTGGAAAAAAATCATGCATAACAAACAATCAAAGAAAGACCACGTTTCCAATAATAAAAGTTTCTTTCATTTCAACAGTTCCAAAAAAAATGAATTTTGGACCTCATTAGATTCAACTCTATCAAGATCAATAATCCAACTGAACGAAATTTGCTTTTTATGATTTGGATTATTGGCCAACTATGAGTTTTAGATATCCTCTATTTTTTACTTCCTTGACCTTTTTTTCTTCCCCTTTTGACTTAGCTTAATCGAGTTATTCATCGTTAACATACCTATACCAAAATTAAGTGCATTAACCAAACAAGATCGAACAAATTCTAAGAGCGTCAACATGTCCTCATATAAGTGTACTCACTATGATCAACTAGGGCACACAAATGATTAATATTTTAAAATTTTGGGATACCTGGACTAGTGGGATAATAACCGTGATTTGAGACGAAGAATACAAGTAAGACTTCCATTGGTACAATTGTACAAACAAATAATAAGGAAGATGATGGTAGCTACGAGAGGTAATAGTGGTAAGTCTTTAAATTCATTTGTACGTGTTTTTAATAGTGCATGAATAATTGATTCCGCAGCTATGTATCACGTGACGTTTGATTCTGGATATATTTCATCCCTTAAACCTTTCTCACAAAAATATGTTTCCATAGCTAGTGGTTCTTCGACATCCTTCATTAGGGACGGATCCTTGTCTTTTATTATTACTTTGATTTGAACTTAGATTCTATCTTAGTAGTTCCATCATTGGATTATAATCTGTTGTTAGTTTCTCAAATTACCACTATTCTATCTTGTATTGTGATATTTTGCCTTTAATGTTATGTATTTAAGGACATCGAACAAGCCATACGATTGGTTATGGTACTATACGAGGAAAGTAGTATTATTTGGACTTGGAGTCACAAAGTATGAAAGAGTTATGCAAAGCAATATCAGTGTGTTTGTTTAGTTCTAAGGACAAATAAATGAAATCTGATATTTGCTATGGCATAAATGATTGAAACTATAACGAATAGGCCGGTCGTTTCATGAGTTATAGCCCGTTTTTTTCATTTCTGCTTCCTTATGTGTTTTTTAGCTGTAATTCATTGTATCGTATTGGTTGGTTCGGGTCCGGAGTGATTTCAGTGTGAAATGAGACACTTAGATTCCTATTTAGAAGTTTAAGTTGGAAAAGTCAACCGGATGTTGACTTATGTGTAAACGACCTTGGATGTGAATTATGATAGTTTGGTTAGCTATGTTAGGTGATTTTGGACTTGGGAACGCATCCGGAATGTAATTTTGAGATCCGTGGTAGAATTAGGCTTGAATTAGCGAAATTGGAGTATTGAAAATTTTTTATCGGCAGTGGAATTCCGATATCGGGGTCGGATTGGAATTTCGAAAGTTGGAGTAGGTCTGTTGTATCATTTGTGATATGTGTGCAAAATTTCAGGTCATTCTGAGGTGATTTGGTAGGTTTCGGCATCGTTTACGGAATTTGACAGTTTAGAAGTTCTTAGGCTTGAATCCGAGGGCGATATGGTGTTTTGATGTTGTTTTGAGTATTTCGGAGGTTCGACAAGTTTAAATAGCGATATGCGACTTGTTGGTATATTTGATAGAGGTCAGAAGGGTCTTGGGTTGATTTCGGATGGTTGACGGATCAAGGATGGGATTTGAGGAAATGCTGAAGATTTCATTCGGCTGTCATAACCGCACCTGCGGAGTGGGGACCGCAGGTGCGGGCCCATAAAAATGAAGAAAAGGCTGCAGAAGCGGCCAGGGCTAAGGAGGCAGGAACTGTAGGTGCGGAAGGAGGAGCGTACCTGCGAGACCGCAAGTACGATGGGGCGACAGCAGAAGCGGTTTTGGAGGATTAAGTGACGTCCGCAGATGCGGACTCTTTGGCATAAAAGCGGTGTTGCAGATGCGATTCTTGGACCTCAAATGCGGAAATGCCTAGGCAGAACGTATAAATCGATCCCTTTGTGAAATTTGGGTTATCTTCCACCATTTTTACTCGGACTTGGACCTTTTTGGAGAGTTTTGAAGAGGGAAACAAGGTGGTTTTCATTGAGGTAAGTTACTTGAGTTTAATACTCATGATTATGGTAATTTTTAGTTGTTTAAGCATGTAATTAGTAGAAATTACGGATGAAATTGAGGGTATTAGGCTTGGAAATTGGAGAGTTTGATTGGGGATTTGAAGGACCACTTGATGTCAGATTTTGATGAATTTGGTGTGGATAGACTCGTGAGTAAAATGGCTTTTTAGTTTTGTGATTTTTGTTGGATCCCGAGACGCGGGCCTAGGGGCCGGGTTTGGGTGAATTTCGACATTTTGTTTTAAATTGATAGTTTTTTGTATGGAATTGGTTCATTGACATATATTGATCGCATTGTATTGCTTTTGGTTAGATCTGGGACATATGGAGACCGTTCCAGAGCAAGGGCATCGCAGAGTACGGATTTGACCGGTTTAAGATAAGTAATGATTATAAGTCTAGTCCCAAGGGTATGAAACCTCAAATTTCACATTATTTTACTACTTTAAGGTGACACACATGCCAGGTGACAGGCATGTAGGCATGCATCATTGGGGATTGTGACTTGGTTCGTCCTGTAACAACTATTAAGTTGCGTATTTGATTGAAACTATATGATATTTATATGTTCTAGAAAGAATTTCTAAGAATATGGTTGAATGCCATATTTGGGCCTTGTGCAAAGCTGTTTGGACCCTTAGGGGCCTTTTCTTATTATCTTCTCATTGTTTTGATTGAAAATCTTTACTCAGTCATGTTGTGTTTACTGATTTCATAACTTAGTCTTTATTACACAGTTTTGATGCATATAAAATATTATTTTGGGCTGAGCACCCTATTTTTACTGATAGCCCGAGTGGCTCGAGAGTTTATGGCTGAGTGAGGCCGAGGGCCTATTATTGCGAGGATATTATAGGATTGGGATACGCGCCACAACATATAGTTACTGATTATGATTTTGTGAGGCTGAGGGCCTGATTGAATTATTCCACAAGATGACTTGTTATAGCGCTTGGGCTATAGGAGCCCCTTCAAAGTCTGCACACCTCCAGTGAGCGCGGGTAACCCTAATTGAGTGATATGATATGTTTCCAAGGGATTGTATACGAGTGACTATGAGGTTTTCTCGCGGGACAAATTCTGAGTGATGTTATGATCGATGGACTGTCTATGACTCATGTTGCTTGAAGGAATGTATAGGAGTGATGTTTTGCCCGAGGGGTTGTTTATGATTTTTATCACTTTTACTCTCTTTTGCATTGAGCGACTCTTGAAATTGTTGAAGATATCATAAAATGATTTTTACTAAATATTGCATTTTTTAACGAGATAATTTGACTCACATACTGATTTGAAAGCATGATGTATTTACAGAGAATTCATGATGTAGACTTAATGTGTTTTCTATTGCTCAGTTTTTATTTACCTTTATTACTTACAGAGTTGATATACTCACATCACTCTTTGCACCATATGTGCAGATCCAAGGGTTGTCGGACGTGCTAGTGAGCATATATTTCATCCGCCATGGATTTGATAGAGTTGGAAAGGTAGTTGTATGTGAATTTGAACACATAATTTATGATATTTTATGACTTGTGGGGATGGTTAGTTTGGTTTTGGAATGGTTTATAAGTGAATTTGAACACTTAGTTCTGTTTTTGGAAGCTTAAGTTATAAGAGTTGACCAAGGTTTGACTTCTGAATAAATATTTTTGAAATCAAGATTCGAGAGTTCCTATATGTTCTTATGACAATTTTGGACTTGGGAATATGTCCGAATTTGATTTTGAAGGTACTTAGAAGGTTTTTGCTCTAGTTGTCGTAAGTCAGCAATTTGGAGGATTGAAGTGTTCTTGTGTCTTACTGATAGTTGACTTTAAGGTTATCAGATTTCAATTGGTATTTTGAAAATGGTAGTTAGGTTCATTTTGTTTAATGGGACTTATGCGCAAAATTTGGTTGTGATTTGGAATGTCTTAGTATGATTCAGACGCATTTCACAGAGCTGGAAAATTAATAAATGGTTTTGATCATCGATTCTTGGTTTTGTCATTGTTTTTATGTCTCTAGTCTTAGGATAAGTTTGGATAAGGTATCCGGACTTGTTAGTATGATTGAACGAGAGTCCGGGAGGCTCAGGGTGAGTTTCTAAGTGGTTTCGGACCATATTGAGCCACACTAAGGTTGTTGGTGTTGCTGATACCTGATGCACTGCACCTGCATGGTTGGTGCTCAGGTGCAATGGTCTTACTTATGGTAAACAGTGCGCAAAAGCGAAGGTTGGATAGGCCCAGGGATGGAGGCACTTACGGAGGTTCTTATTGCACCTACAAGATCGCATATGCGGAAGATGGGTCACAGAGGCGAATGTTGGTCAACCTTGAGGAGGTCGCGCTTGTGGCTGTATTAATCGCAACCACATCCGCATCTTCGAAGGTTTGGATCAATATGAAAAGGTGGTTCTAAGGCTGGAGGCTCACAAATGCATAACATGTATAACATATGTGGGGCTTGCACCTACTGCTAAGTGTCCGCAGATGCGAGAATTCCTCACAGATCTTATATGTCGTGTTTTGACTCATATTTACTATTTTAAGTTTTGGAGATCGGAAAGAGGTGATTTTTTGTCACTACTCTAAATTCCCACCTTCGGGATCGTGATGGGGCCTAGCATTTCACTTTCTAGGCAAACCAATATTAGATTAATTCTTTACCAATTTTGAACACTTCGAACAATTGAACCAATTAAATAGAATTGAAGTCCAAAATAAAGTATGAAATAGCATAATAATCTAATATCTAGTACAACCGGATCTGGAGTCACAAATATATGAGCTCCTAGAGTTTCTACAAACAAGGTTTGAAATAAGTACAGTTGTCTCGAATGAAAGGAATAGTAAATAGGGAATGAGGAAGGGAACTTCAAGGCCTGCGGACGCCAGCAGATCTACCTCGAGTCTCCAAATGCTAATCTGAGGTGATGCACCTCATGTACAATTGTGCCTAGTACCAAAATCTACACAAGAAGTGCAGAGTGTAGTATGAGTGCAACCGACCCAATGTATCGTGTAAGTGTCGAGCCTAGCCTCGACAAGGTAATCACGAGGTTTTGACAGGACACCCACGTAATTAAGCCTCTACAGACAAAAATATACGTACCACATAACAACAAATAAAGAATTAACATGTACTATATGGAGGAGACATGCGAAAGCAGTACAAGATACGGTAATTACAACAAGGAATGACAACATGAAATTGTCAATAAACTTCAGCTAATGAAAACAAATAAACATAATGAATAAAAGCTGCACGATATCACCTTTCGTGCTTTTACTCCCAGCCTCATCATGAAACAATAATAATTGCATGACATCGTCTTAATCTCAATCTCTCCATAAATGATAAATACGGCACGACATCAACCTTCGTGCTTTTACTCTCAATTTCATCATGAACAGTAGATACATCATGTCATCGCCCTTCGTGCTTTAACTCTCAAATATGGCACCGCATTACCCTTCGTGCTTTAACATTCTCCCTTACCATGTAACAATGAATATATAACGATAGAGAAATAGAATAAGCAAGATCAAGTCTTACTCCCGGCTCTGCTCGGTCAAAACCCAAAATTCATACCAAAACACGATTTCCTTGTCACCCCGAGTTCGATTATGTAATTATTTTCAAATTCCGACCTCGATTTGAGTTATAAATTCAAATTTTATAAAAATCCCTAATTTTACCCAAACCCTCAATTTCTACTATGAGAATTCTAGATTCTAGTTTGAAATCTTATGAAATGTAATGAAAAATTGAAAGAAAGTAGGCTAGAATCACTTACGGTGAATTAGGGAATAAGAGCATTTGGAAAATGGCCTCTGGGGTTTTCTCGGTTTGAAAATTTGAAAGAATGAGAAAAATCTCATCTAACATCATACGAACTTGCTCGCTCGATCAAATCGCCAAAATAACACCTAGAACTATGAATCAGACACCAAATCAAATGGAATTTTCAATGAAACTATTTACCTTGAAAATGGTAATTACAATTAGATTTGATTTTATGGTTCTAAAAATACGTGATTTATTTTTATGCTAGTCGTTAAGCGATATATTCTAATTGTGGATCAAGAAAATGAGATAAGATCTTGAGAAAAGTATGTTATGCAAACCGAATGGCAGTGAATCGGGGCCTTGAATTGGCCCAAGTGGGCCTCGGGTTGAGCTAATGAGCTCGACTGGAGATGGTTGGTAAAGGAATAACAGTTCTAAGGATCTCAATGATGGCTCTTTATGATCAATGATGAGTAATAAATGAGGAAACAATAAATGAAACATGATAAAAGTAAGCAATAAATCAAAGGAAAGAAAATGGAGAATGTGTAAATTAGAGAGCATAGAATGTTCTTGTTCTTGTATTGAATATCATGTGTGTTACAAAATGATAAGGGTCCCTTTATATAGGAGAGGGAATACCAACATAGTATATATGCATTTATTACAATGATATGTAGGCGGTACAACGATTTAATATCACGATATAGACTTGTACTAGTCTAGTAGACCTGGTCAGCTTTGGCCATGTGCTTTTTGGGAATTTCCCACTTGTCTAAGATAGCCACCGATTTGCATTGCCCCAAGGTCAAGTATTGGGAATTCCCGAGGTCAAGCCTCACGCTGTGCTTTGATGCTTTTAAAGACGGATTGTGAAATGCCATAATGATCACAAAATCTAATTCTACGATTTTAGTTGTATATAGATAGTCCATGTGTTTTTTAGAATGAAATAATAAGGAACAACCTTGACCTCAACTTTCTCGCATATCTCATGATGATGTCATGCTTGTTATGTAAATGTTCAAAATGACTAGAACATCCCATCAGTCTGCCTCCCTAGAAGTATCGAATGTACCGCCGGTTCGCTTTTCAAAAAACTGTTATCGCGTCGTCGATCCATTTTCCCAAAAAGAATTGATTGCACCGTTGAAAATTTTCCAAAGATAGTGATTGCATCATTGATATGCTTTCCAAAGGCATTGACTGTCGGTTACGCTATTGTCCCTCTATAAATGGGGAATCGCTTGAGCTAAGACTTTGCTTAACCTTTATTCAATATCCATTTCCTGTCTCTTTGTCTTCCTCCACACTCCTATTCCTATGGTTCAAGCCCGTGGCCGTAAGGTCATATGGAAGCAGCTTAGTCAGTCATGCCATGGCTCATTTACAGAGCTTTTACCTGTTGAGTGGAATTATACTGGGTTGTTGTTGTTGTTATTGTTTTTGGCCCGCGATAATGAGAGAGAGACCTCAAATTCTTCCCGCATCAGAAGGTATATGGACTGTAAACCACTGCTCATCTCTCTTAACTTCAACCTGGTATGGCGCCTCATTCCTTTTGATTTACAGAGAGTGAGGTGGCCTCACCTACTAGCATCCCACACCAATGCAATGTCTCAAGAAGTGGCTTTACAATAGTAGTGCTGGCAAGACCCATACTTGCCAAATTTTTCACCAAGCCACAATTTTCCTAGCTTGCTAAAAGCTTTTGCTCTTTGATAGGCTATGGCCCATCTTTCATCGGTTGCTGCTTCAGAGGAAATTCTCAAAGACGTTGCTCTGAAGATTGAAATAGGATCCTCGAGGAAACGGTTCTCGCATATGTCGCTCTCGATAATATACCCTCAAAAGTAGATTAGGCTCTATTGTTGTTGGTTTTTGCTTCTTTATTTATGTGTAAGGACCCCTCGTGGGCCTTTGTAATCGTTATTTATTGATACAAAAGTTTCTTCAATTTGCCTATGAATTGTGCTGGATTCCCTTTTGATTGTGTTTATGAAAAATCCAAGCATGCGACTTTATTGATCAATCCGAATACCGGACCCGAACATAGGAATTCCTTTTGGATTGGTTAATATGATATTCCCCGAAATTCTTTGTCATCTCTCGGGATATGTATGGATTGATCTAATACAGACCTAGGTTGTCGGGACCTCTGAGTTTGAGTTGGGCGAGGGCGGGGTCTCAATTTTCTTTAGAAATAGAGCTTAGCCTTTTTAGGCCTTGTTGCTAGTCATCTAGTGAGAGTTCGCTTGATCATCTGAAAATAAAGATAGCCCTTAGGCCTTTGCAAATAGTCTCTGAATGAGAGTTTGCTTGAATGGGTAGCCTTCGACTGGGCGAAGTTTGCTTTGAACTTGATGACCCTAAGGTGCTATAGATAGTCCTTGAATGAGGATACACTCGAACTCGGGTGGCCCTTAGGCTTAGTGATCGAGCGAGTGTTTGAACTCGAAATAAAGATAGCCTTGAGGCTTTACAAATAGTCCTCGACTCAGAACTGGCACAAAATCGGGAAGCCCTTGGGCTTAGTAATCGAGCGAGCGTTTGCTCGAACTCAAAATAAAGATAGCCTTGAGGCTTTTTAAATAGTCCCCGAGAGAGAACTAGCTCGAAATTGGGTGGCCCTTGGGCTTAGCAATTGAGCGAGCGTTTGCTCAAACTCGAAACAAAAATAGCCTCGAGGCTTTATGAATAGTCCCCTAGTGAGAACTGGCTCAAAATCGAGTAGCCCTTGGGCTTTGTAATCAAGCGAGCATCTGCTCGAACATGAAATAAAAATAGCATTGAGGATTTATAAATAGTCTCCGAGTGAGAATTGGCTCGAAATCGGGTATCCCTTAGTATTAGTAATCAAGCAAGTGCTTGCTCGAACTTGAAATAAAGATAGCCTCGAGGCTTTATAAATAGTCCCCGAGTGAGAACTGGCTCAATATTGGGTAGCCCTTGAGCTTAGTAATCGAGATATCATTTGCTAGAACTCAAAATAAAGATATTCCTAAGGCTTTATGAATAGTCCCTGAATAAGAACTAGCTCGAAATTGGGTAGATATTGGGCTTAGTAATCGAGCTACGTTTGCTCGAACTCAAGATAAAGATACCCCTGAGGCTTTATGAATAGTTTCCAAGTGAGAACTGGCTCGAAATCGGATGGCTTGAGAGCTAAATAATCGAGTAGATGTTCTCTCAAACCAAACTTGTAGATTGTTCTCAATAGTTTCTAACAATCCGATTCCTGATGCTTTAGTTCTGATGCAACGTTATGACGTAAGAGGTTGAAGTGACTGATAGGTTGCTTGCACGATTCTCAAAATCATTAAATGTAAGCGGCCAATGGTTGGCCTTCTAACATCATCTGCACCTTCAAAATGATATTTATAAACAGATACGATATCATACTCTGCCAATATTATTCTTGTAGCATTTCTACCATTCACCGAGAAATGGGATTTCACAGGTAACTGATACACTTGTGCTTTTGTTATTTTTATTCATTGTGGAGGTAGACTCCGTAGAGGTGTTTTCTTTCCCTTTCCCTAATAATCCCGTGATTGCCATACGATATCCCCAATTTTACGGAATGGACTTGAAAACTGGTAGGTTGCTCGACCTACGATTAGTGTAAATTGCAAGATCTATCAAAGGGTAGATGGGAGGTAAAACACCTCAGTGAGTCCTGTATGATTCTTTTCTTCAAGGAATATTTCCCTTTGTGTTTAGTAACTTATTTACCGCATGCATTGAAGAATATTTCGATATGAGACCATGTCATCTTTGAGAGGAGGGAGGATCATCGGCTTCAGGGCTGAAGAGCGATAACAAGCGTAAGGGGTCCTCGGTGGGCGAGGAGATTTATAGTAAGGCAGGGTCCGCATGGAGGCGTAAAGGAGACACAACGTCGAGGTAGATCATGTACCTATCGGGCTTGATGGGGTGGATCCTCTTTTTCTAGTGTCTTATTCCCCAATCAAAGGTACTTCAAGGGACAAAGATCTTTCACTGCTATCTTGTTCTTTCGTTGAAGGTACTTCGAGGGATACAGATTTTCTGCTGCCGTCTTCTTCTCCCGTCAAAGGTACTTTGATGGATGTTCGAGGCCAAGGGCCGCCTAAATCAAGCGAGGTCTCCAATGATCATATATCCAGAGAGAGCGGTTCGATAGGGTCCGATGAGACTAGGCCAGTAGATGTACGCTCAACTTTTGAGAAGGCTCAGCAACTCTGTTCTGTGGTGGGTTTTGGTTGACTTTGTTGGTTTTTCAGTTATGTATTTTCATTTTCTCATTGAGCTTTTTTTCATAGTCTTTTGACAAGATCAAGTACGAGCTGCTCCACCATAAAGCCAAGTTACAGAAAGCCTTGGACGAGGACAAAACCCCCAGGATTCTTTGCGATAAAAGGGGAAGGGAGTTGATACACCTTCGGTACGATATGAATCAAAGCCGGAACTACGAAGATTACCTCGAGAGACAGATAAACTCCATTTCAAGGGGATACATGTTTCTTCTTCTATCTTCGGATATTAATATTTTGATACTTTAGTAGTAGAGAAAGACGGAGGACCTGGAATGCTTATGGGGCAAAGTTGGCCAAGTATGAGTGTAATGAGATAAGGGCTCAGATAGATGCCCAAGTTGCGGAAAAGAACAATGCTTTGGCCAAGACTTCTGCCCTTGAGGTGCAACTCTGGAATGCTCATGAAAACAGCTCGGTCCAGACATGTAGGATTGTAAGGCTCGAGTATTACCTTTTGAAGATGAAGGCCGAGGTCGTGGACGCTTGGGCTGAAGCTCAAGCAGTTCAAGCTAAGGCTAATAAGAAAGTGGCCTGTAATTTAAAGATATTGATGACACTCGAGCTGAGCTGAGAGGGGCTTTCGATTGGGAGAGCAGAAGCAATGAATATGCCCGGTGCAGATCACGGAGGGAAACCCTCGAGGAGATCCACGCCAGGGGATTCAATCTCTCAAAAGAGATAGAGTAGGACAATGCGGATGAGTATGATGCTAAGTTCCTCGCATCCGGCCCCGAAGATAACAAGGAAGAGGCCGAGGGGGCGCAGTCCCTGAGGGGAAAGTTGACTAGGCTTTTTTCCTTTCTGATTCCATGTATAATGCTCTTAGAGAATATTTTAATGAAGCCTTGTATTATTTACATATAAATATAAAAAGAAACCTTTTGGTTTTCTTCTTTCATAAATTTCCCTTTGTTTGTGTATGTCTTTCTTTTGTTTTGAATTTTGACATTTGTCAATGATTAGCCAGATGAGTTAGATTACAAGGTGAAAACCCCTTATGTTTACAAATCGGCCCTTAGGCTCTTACGCATTTTCTTTTAAGGGCTTTTTAGTTTAACCATTTCGGACTTAGTCTTTGATTTGAGTTTCGACTTGAGCTCGTCGACCCTTAAGTTTTTGAATTTTAAGCTAGATCTTAGGCTCTTACGCATTGGGTCAGCACAACCTCATTGAGTGCTTATAGACTCAAAGTTTCCGACCTGGAGGTCTTATGGCTTCAAGTTTATGTTGTCAGTTCCCGAGTGTTCGCGAAATTTCTGGCCCTGGAGCCGTTTCTTGTAAAAAGTAGCAAACTTTTTTGAAGTGTGAAGCATTTTGATAGTAAAAAATACTCCTTAGATATTGCCTCGTTAAAAACCTTGCCGGTAAAACCCTTCTTGGAATAAAATCTGATCGAAGGAAAAAAAACGCAATGCATGCTTTAAAACCTAAGGTCTTCAAGCTAGAAGGTGCTTCGATTTTTCTAACTAGAATCCTGCACATAGGTTAGTGCAAGACGTACAAAAAGGGAGATGGTTATACCTTAGTGGTGATGGCACATCGATACTCGATATGCTTCAACTACTTCCTCCAGTGACACGGTATAGTTTTTTGCTTATTCATTCGGGTGCAGCCGAGAATGTAGCTTGTGATCACTGCATGCTGCTCCCCATTATTACGAGGCTGAGATAGGGCCTCGATGTCCTTTTTGCTAAATGTGAGAGTGACCTCGGGTATATAACGTCAACTTCGCTTTTCTATGGCGATGGATATTTTTTTCCGTTTTAAATGGGTTCTTGTGGGATGTTAGTTCCTCCAACGATCATGTGGGTGACATGTTGTGGTTCTTCTGTTTCATTTCTCCTGTTCGCATCTCTTTCTTGAAATTGATTTTTGTCTCGGTCGCTGAGGAACTCTCAGAGGTGCCCTTTGTTAATTTGTCAGGCTACTTCTTCTCGGGGCCGTCTGCAGTATTCGGTCCTATGACCGTGTGTGCCATGAAATTCTCAAGGGTTCCTTTAAGACGAGTCTGACAGTATAGTTATTGTCCACCTAGTGTCTTTGATTCTACCTATGTATGATACAACGTCTGAAAAATCAATGTTGAAATTGTACCTAGATAATCGGGGTGCCTCCACTGGTCCTGCGTGTCTGTCGAATCCGGCTCTGCTCACGAGCCCCCAGGGATTCTGACCTTGATCTGCCCTTCGGTCATTTCGGGATATGTTACGCCTTGGGGTGTTTTTTTAGCTTCAGTGTACAGTTGGTACCTTTCCTTGTTTGGCCTTTTGTATACGGAAAATCTAGAGGGTCCAATTTCTTGTCACTAAGGCATTTCGGAAGACCATCCTGAAGCCTCGAGACTGCAAAATAGTGACCGAGTTTCCTCTCTCGAGGCCCGTTCTGGAGGAAATATATACCATGGCCAGGATAAAAATGGTGTGTTCCCAACACACACGACTAAGCCTGACAAAGTGTAGCCGACCTGCTTTGAATGGCCTACTATGAGCCCAAATCAAGTTGTCATGTCTAGTTGTCCCATCTCCTTATATTTACAATTAATATTTTTTGTGCTGTATATGGATTACCTTCTATATGAAGGGGATCCTTATCATTTTGTAACTAACTATTGCTCCAGCTACTTCACACAAAATATAGAAGAACTTTCTCCTTTCTCTTTAACATATTCTCTCAATATTGTTGCTCTTACTTATTATCGTTATACTTGTTGTTCATTTATCGTTTATCATTGGCCATAAAGAGCCTTCTTTAATTATCTTATAACTGTTAGCCCTACCCCGATTGCCCACGATAACCCGAGCTCGAGCTCGAGCCCCGGAATCGGTCTCGAGGCCCCAAATCGACAAGCTCGAGGCCCCGAATAGCTAGACTACCGATTTGATTATAACTTCCCCCTTAACACTATTTTTTCACTAAGTCTCACATATCTAGCATCAACTGCTTAACAACAACCATAAAAATAGATCATATATTTTTAGTCCCATCAAAAAATTTTATTTTTACTATTATTTTCACGGTAAATAGTTTGGCGGTACCGTGGGGCTAAAAATAATAGTGATTATTTTCTTGCTGGTTTCATTACACGACACAAGTTATCTTTCACGCTTTTTTTTGTTCAAGATCTTCTATTTCAGGTCAAATATATTTGGCTTATTAAATAGAGTTGAAAATGACAACCTTGAAAACAACGAAGAAAATGGTGTGGCTGTTCCAATTGTTGGTGCTCCACCACGAAACCTCGAGAATGCACCAGGACCAATTCCAGCGAATGCGGGTTCGCGCGACACACAGCAGGTCGATGAAATCTCACACATTAACGGATATATACACCAAGAAGATCCACAAATAGCATAGAAAACTCCAACCAGGGAAGAACGGGAGGTTAGCCTCCATATTATTTTTGAAATGTTGCACTCATAGTAGCACCAAGAGTAGCTCCCCCGGCCGAACATGTACCGAAGAGATCGAGCAATAATGGGTTGATATTCGATCCTGCCATCGTAAAATTGCTCAAGGACCTCACCAGAAAGATCAAATCGAGCGAGAAAATAATTGCAGCCAACGATAAGAAGGTCGAGACCAACAACTCTAAGGCCGACCTAACCTCAGGCGCATCCCCTGTCCTGAAAGGTGTGGATTTGAAGAAGTTTGTGCAAAGGCTTTTCCCAGAGGAAGCGGCCCTAAAACCCATTCCAAAGAAGTTTAGTATGTCAGAACTCCCAAAGTTCAACGGGTACTCAGACCCCAATGAGCATGTTACTGCCTACCATGCGCAGTAAAGGGCAATGACATAAAAGACGACGAGATCGAGTACGTCTTACTGAAAACATTCGGGGAAACACTCACGAAAGGGCCATGATGTGGTATCACAACCTAGCTCCCAACCCCAATCTACTCATTTGTAATGATGGAAGACTCCTTCATAAAGGCACATGGCGGAGCCATCAAATTAGCAACGAGGAAATATGACGTGTTCAAGATCAAGCAGAGGGAGAACAAAATGTTGCGGGAATTTATATCTTGCTTCCAAATGGACTGAATGGAACTACCACCGATCTCCGACGGCTGGTTAGTGTAGGACTTCACTCAAGGCCTGAATGAGCGGAGCTTAGTGGCTTCAAGGCAGCTGAAAGAGAATCTGGTCGAGTAACCCCCGAGACCTGGTCGGACGTCCACAACCGATATCAGTCAAAGATCAAGGTCGAGGATAATCAACTAGGAGCCCCCTCGGGCTCAGTATACCCAATTAGGCTTCTGATGAATGAGCCAAAGCCAAATAAAGACAGATATAAGCCATACACTGAAGATAGGAGGAACGCCCTGAGGCATAACCCACCTCGCAATAATCGACTGATCAACCGAGGCAGAATCTACGGGGACTCATTAACAAAACCGAATTCGATGGAAATATGGGGCTAATGGGGACATCGCGCTTATCCGAATACAACTTCAATGTCGATGTGTCAGATATCATGTTCACCATAAGCAAAATCAGAGACACCAAATGGCCCAGGCCTATATAGTCGGATCCTTCCCAAAGGAATCATAACTTAGCATATGAATTCCATAACACACACGGCCATAGGACCGAAGATTGCCACTAGCTCCGAGAATAAGTAGCTAGGCTACTCAATAAAGGTCACCTCCATAATTCTTAAGCGACGGGGCCAAAAATCAATTTCAAGTAAGAGAGAGGATGCCAAGAAAAATGAAGCGAACGAGCCACAACATGTTATCCACACGATCTTGGGAGGCGTCGATGCTCCCCAGGAACCCGTGATGAGAAGGACAAAAATATCCATCAATACAAAAAAGTGAACCCAGGGATAAGTACCCGAAGATGCCCCCACATTTGGCGAAGAGGACTCCGAGATATTGTCTTAACCTTATAATGATGCACTGGTAATCTTTTCCTCGTGAATACATTTCAAATAAAATGTCTACTCATGGATCCTGGTAGCTCGGCCAACATTATTAGGTCGAATAGAGCAGCTCGGACTGCTAGACCAAATCATGCCCGATACTTGAGTCCTCAATAAATTCAACATGGAAAGTGAAACAATAAAAGGAGAAATCACCCTCCCAGTCAGCATGCCTGGCACGACCCAAAATGTTAAATTTCATGTCATCGAAGGAGAATTGTGGTACAATGCGTTGTTTGAACGATCGTGCATACACTGTATGAGAGCAGTATCATCCACCATTTACCAAATGATGAAATTCCCAACAAAGAATAGGATTAAAGCCGTCTATGGGGAATAGCATGCGGCAAGGGAAATGTTCGCGGTGAATGATGTGGCACCGACACCAATACCTCCGCTCTCAAAAAAGCCAAAGGGTAATCAAAATACATCTTCGGTTAAGCCCGATTAAACATAATAGAGGACCATACTGTGTCCTTATTACAATCGATACAGACATATTGAACCTCGAAATATTGCCAGCACATCCCACACTAAGGTATGATTGTCTCCCATTTCATTTTCTATTTTTCACACTAACCCTTACGCATGCACCTGATCAAAGCAGCCAAAGCAATCAAAGCGATAACGCTGCTTGAAGACCTTAAGGTTTTAAAGCATCTGTTGCACTCTTTTCCTTTGACCGAGTTTTTTTCTCGAAGAGGGTTTTACCTAGCAAGGTTTTTAATTAGGAAACGCCTATATTCTACCTATGAAAGATCCAACAAGTGTTCAAGGCTTCTTTTGCAATCAATCCCGAACACTAGAGGGCATCCCCTCAAAATATTATCTACTTAGAAGAGCTAAGAAATGCCAAATAGGGTCACAATAGAAAAATGATGTACCAGGCCAAACAGTCGAATAAACCGTGTATGCATGCCGGCCACCGATGATGAAACAATGTACACTTGTATTAAGCAATCAAATAATATTTTGTCAAAACATCTCATACTATGAAGGAAACTCAACATTTGTGTTAAGATGATCCCTCCATAACAAATGCCCCGATACTCAGAGACTGGCGGTCAACAATTAGGCACCCGCGTGACCTCAGGGTCGAGAGTACAAACTTATAAACCCTTAACGAGGCATCATGAAAATCATGAAACATCTCCAAGGCCAAAAGTGCCCCGAACACTCGAGGACTAGCATTAAAATCTCAAAAATCGCACGACCTCAGGGTCAGAATCTCCGGAATTGTAAGCCCTCAATGAAGCAATACCGAGCTCATGAGTAACAGCTCCCAAGATAAGACAACCTCGATGACTTGGAGATTGTCGCCAATTGCCATTCATTAAAAATCCGAGGCTATAAGACCTCGAGCGGGAAGACACGGTCTCATAAGACCTACATAAGGCAACAACAGAAGCTATAAGACCTCAAGAAATGCATGAATCATACTTGTACCAATTAGCAACAAAAGTAAGACATCAAAAAAGGCATGAATCATATTTGTACCAAGTATCAACAAGACTATAAGACCTCAAAGGCATGAAAATTTTGTAAGACCTTACTACAAGCAATATTTGTACCAAGTATCAACAAGACTGTAAGACCTCAAAGGCATGAAAATTTGTAAGACCTTACTACAAGCATAAACGCGATCCCAAAGATTAGGCTATATATCGAATTTATAAGACCCATTAAAAGGTATAACCTCGATATAGACGGCTAAACTACTTCACTAGGGACTAAAATGGCTCCGTCCAAGCACAAATGACTACAATCTTATGGATGTACCAGCCAAACTAATACGTCTCAGGGCTACAAATTCATAGGCCATTACATCGAATCTATGTTGAAAAGAATCGGTTAAGCAGGCTACCCTCGGCATAAGCAAAAGAGCTTCGACTATGTTAACTCCACATCATTGGATTCGAGATACTCAACTCCGAGCCAAACCTCACGGGGTGCTCGATCATTGCCACAAAATGACTCGAAATCGAGGTTCTTCCCGAACCGATGACGGGTCAGACAAAAATTACTTTAAAAGTCTTTAACGACGGGAAAACAAAGCCAATAAAAGGTCACTTTGACCAAAGGCGTAAGAGCCACTGTCGCCAGCCCACACAAATACAAAAGTTGAGGGTTAAATGAGCTCGAGTCATAACCTGATTCAAAGACAAAACCCAAAACAGTTAACTACATATGCCTAAGGGCAAAACATAAGAGCCATTGTCGCTAGATTAAATTAAAAGGCCGCATCAGCCTAATGCGTAAGATCCATTATCGCCAGCTCACACAAATATAAAAACTTTAGGGTTGATTGAGCTCGAGTCAAAACTCGACTCGGAGATTGAACCTAAAATAGTTAACTCTATATGTCTCAAGTCAAAGCTTAAGAGCCATTGCCGCCAGCCTAATGAGCCACAGGGCCATGCACATAAAAGATGTGTTCGATCAAAGGCGTAAGAGCCATTATCGTCAGCCCACGTAAACATAAAAGCTTGAGGGTTAAATGGGCTCGAGTCGAAATCCGTCTCAAGGACATAAACCAAAACAATTGATCAAAAGCATAAGATCTCAAACGCCAGCTTATATTAAAGGCCGCATCGACCGAGTGCGTAAAAGCCTTCATGCCAGCCTAATGAGCCCCAGGGCCATATCACGAATATAAGGATTCTCACCAACTCTAAGACTAGTTCACTTGGCCAAATTTGTGACAAAGGGGGTACAGAAGAAGCAAAAGCCACAAGGTTTTACTTTTACACACATGCGCAAAAAAACACATTCTTCATCTAACATGTTCTAAAAATGTTGCATACAAAATGGAAAAATCTAAGCCCTGCCCCTAGGAGCTATGGCCTGCCAGCCTCATCTTCACTCTCCTCGGTGTTGGAAAAGAGTAACCGAGCATCATCCTCGTCCACCCTAGCTTGCGCCAATTCTTTCGAGGGGACCAAACCCCTAGCGGATCTCATCGAGAATCTTTCTTCGAGATTTGCAACAAGCATATTCTTTGATCCTCTATTTGTGATCGAGGACCCTCCTTAGCTCAACTTGAGCATCAGTAGCATCTTTTAAATAAATAGCCACCTCCTAATCAGCCTTAGTTTGGCTCATCACCACTTCGGTCAGGGAATCAATGATCTCAGCCCTGACCTTCGAAAGCTCGAATTGGAGCTTCGTGATCATATGCGCTTGAAATAAAGCATTATCACGAGCTAAGCAGAGTTGAACCTCGAGGGCAAGAACTTTAGCCACTGCATCCTTCTCCTCTGAAGCCTGAACCTCTACCCGAGCTCTTAGCTCATCACACTCATACTTGACTCGGTCGCCTTCATCCGGTAGGCATTCCAAGGCTTCCGTCTTTTTCTTCAATTGGATAGATGAAGAGTTAACCTCAGAAGTAGAAAGGCGGAACACATACTCTCTCGGGACGGAAAAGTTCGTGCTCCATCAAGTAGCTCTCGTGTGCCTCATATAACTAGTGTGCCAGCTCAACTTCCCTTTCCTCACAGAGGAGCCTAAGGGATCTATCCTAATCTAGAGCTTTCCAGAGCCTAGCTGCATGATAGAGCATCTCAGACTTGAGCCTGTCAAAATCCTGCAAATGAAAACTAGATAAGGAAAGGAAGACGCGGGATTCAGAAGGCCTACATTGAAATTCACTACGAAGTGAAGGCAACAAACTTCCTCAAAGTCCGAGCGCATATATGTTAATCTAGTTCCCTCAGCCCTGGAAGAATTAACTTCGATCAAGGCACTGTCGCTCGGAGAAACCACCTTTCCAAAACTAGGAACTTTGGGCATGGCAAGATTAGTTGGTGTTTCTGTATCGAAGCCTCGGCCCCGTTTTGCCTTACTCTAAGCACCATCACCTTACAAATGCATATCCCGCTTATTTCTATCATTCTTTAGCTTTGAAGCTGGAAACCCCTCCCCCTATCTTGAGGAGCACGAAATCGCCTAAAAAGACTCTCTGATACCTACAACGGAAAGATTAACATGCTGAATGGGAAAATGTCTCTCCAAACAAACAAAGGGAAATGGAAAACAAGTACAAACACTCACTGTGATGTATTGCTTCCTATGTGCCCCAAGACGAAGCTCGCCACCTACACTTCTCTCAAGTTGAGTGGGTTGCCAACTCCCTAGCCCAACCAGGCAGATCGGGAATGTCTCCCGTTGCCAATAAAACTACTTCAGAAAAGGAAGAAATAGGGTTACAAGACTAGCCTTT
The DNA here is from genome assembly GCA_034376525.1 of Nicotiana benthamiana. Taxonomy (NCBI): domain Eukaryota; kingdom Viridiplantae; phylum Streptophyta; class Magnoliopsida; order Solanales; family Solanaceae; genus Nicotiana; species Nicotiana benthamiana. Next base: position 113,619,048 of record CM067331.1, read on the forward strand.
CACCATAAAAAAATTTGAGAAGGCACGGGATGTACCACTTACATGTATTGTTCCATTCCTCGGGGAATGGCATAAGTTCCACGAGGATAACGTCAACTATCTAGAGCCTGAAAAACTGAATAATCCACTCCCTATCTCCATGTTCCTCATCATCAACAATGAAGATCGTAGTCGACCGACACCGCAAGGTTAGCAGACCTTGATGGTGAAAGGGTCGGTACAGCCAAATAAGATGACTGAGCATGAATTCTAGCCCCACCTTCTTCGCAAAGAACCTTATCATCAACGCTATTCGCCAAATGGATGGGTGTACCTGTGCCAACGTAACCCAAGACTTAAACACAGTGTAAAAGGATACATGCACACATTCAGGAATCCATTGAAAGGATCCATGATGCCCTCATCCACGAAAAGTACCTGTAGCGCTAACTTCTCCCCCATCCGCAGTCTCTCCTCACTAACTCAAGGTGCTTCTCTCTTATCGAAGAGATAATATTCAAGGTAAACTCTCGGTGATCTTGAGCATTAGGAGCAGAACTCTTCTCTCTCTACTGGACAAACCCTGATATAGCAGTCATGACTATAATAGGACAAGAGAATTGAACATGTGCAAATACTTTAGCATTGAGGTAATGAAGGGCTCGACGCCGAAACATTGGGATAACTATCCAAAATAATGGGATATCACAAGAAGCGAAAGCGACCCTTTTTCTCTCTCTTTCTCTCTCTCTCTCTCTCTCTCTCTCTCTCTCTCTATATATATATATATTTATATATATATATATACATATATATATATATATATATATATATATATATATATATATATATAATAGCAGCAGTCCGCCTACCAAAGAAGCTAGGCTTTATGAAGCCAACAACATCATCTCCAGTCCCGAGGTGGTACCCGACCTTGAAGATCTCCATAAAAATGTAGCCAGGATTTAAGAAGACAATGACATCATCTCCAGTCCGAGGTAGTACCCAACCTCGAGGATCTCCCCCTTTTTAATTTCAAAATAGTGATAAGCTCTAAAAATGCTTTTTGAATTAAAAAGGCTCACCCTTTCCGAAAGGCGAAGAATGTTCTTTGCAAAAAAATATATAGCCCCCACCCCTTTGAGTCGTTATGGTCTGAGATAGGGCGAATGGTTTTATAATATTTAATTGAAGGTATGGCTTCACTAGTGATATCCCTAGTTAGAGGGAACGGTAGCTCGGGGTTTCCATTAAAGAAGCTGCAAGAGAGAACCTTCAACAAACAAAGCACTTATTTCCTTCTTGGCTCTCCCTGAAACGAGAAGAAAGGTTGGAATGCTAATAGGTGTTGATAGGTTAGTTTGACGTAAGGTGTGAGCCTCTTCAGTTGCGGTGAAAGTTCTCGACTCTCTAGTATTATCCCCGATTTTTCAGCCTGACATTACAAAGGTAGACTTCATCCATCGGATGCCTGGTTATATGTTCTCTAGTCGTATAATCATATCATTCTACCATACTATTTTCTTAATTCCTTCCACAAAAATAAGCCATACTTTAAGAAGCTAACGACATCATATCCGGTCTCGAGGTGGTACTTGATGATCTCCATAAAAAAGAAGCCAACGATAATAAATGCCAATCTCGAGGTCAACCTCCATAAAAAAGAAGCTTGGCCTTAAGAAGCCAACAACATCATCTCCAGCCCCGAGGTGGTACCCGACCTCGAAGACCTCCGCCAAAAGGAAGTTAGGCTCCAGGAAGCCTTTAAAACCATTGCAAGATTCGAGATTGCACTCTATCTCGAAGTTTCCTCTCATGTAGAAAAATAAGCACTTCGAGCTCCGGTCATAAATATCGCCTAAATCTGGGAAGCCCCTCATCTAGGACCTATCTATGATGCCTTAAAGGTTATAAATATCAAGTTCAAAGTAGGTTTTCAGGTGCCTAAAGCTAACCCTCACCTGGAGACCGCTCTCGAAAATTTCAAGGCTCGCGGTATTATTTTCATATAACCCAAGGTAAGGGTTCCGACGGCCCGAGTCTATTAGACCAATTCAAGTTTGGTCCAAGGAACAACAGAGGGTTCCATGAGGTGCCATTTTTATCAACCGAAAGCCAGAAAGAATACTCACATGTGGGTTAGATATTGGCAATAGTAGAGACATACATTCAGAGCCTCCACAAATGTAAAATAATATGGCAAGCATCAAAGGCTAAAGTTGAGAAAATATCTTTATATTCATGAACGCTTGGTTACAACAGCCAGCGAGGGGTCCTTACATATGATTTCAAAAGCCCACAAAGGGGTCTTTACATAGAAACAAAGGAGCGAAAGAATACACATAGTATAAGCCTAAGGGCCTAGTCTACTCTCAAAGGTTCATCTCTGGTAGCAGCATCTCCGAGTGCCACCTCCTCTAATATGAAAACCCGATGGTGAAACCTTCGATTGCCACCTCCTATAGGTTCCCAGCTTGATCCCACAAAATAATATCTCTGAGGGAGAACATGAAGAAGAGGAAAGGGGGAGGACGCAGAAGAGGCAGAAAAAAGAGACGTCGCTCGTCGAAGCCAAAGCTTGAAAATTCAGTGGGCACCAACCTCAGCAGCCGGTTGTGCCATTTTATCCCTTGAGAAAAAACCTAAGGGATGAAGTGCCACACCAGGCCAGGGTAGGAGAGTGAGCAGTGGTGTATAGTCCGACCACTCTCTCAAGAAGCAGCGTTGAGTCCAAACATCCTTCTAGATCGAAATAAGTCGATTGCCCTTTTATCATCACCAAGAGCCAACAACGACAGTGGTAACAAGCGTAACAATAACAATAATACCGAAAAGATGGTATTATATCACTCGACAAAGGGAAGCTCAGGCAAAAGTCCATCACATAGATAATGAAAATGTTTCCATGCAATCTTGAAGCCGTGAACCCCAAACATGGTGGTTAACAATGGAGGAAGATAGTGAGAAAAAATGGATGAATGAGTGGAGAAAGACACTTAGATAAAGAGGTAGTGCCGGAATGTCCCTATTTATAGGGGTGACAACACGACCATCAATACCTTTGAAATACAGATCGGCAGGCACAATCAATGCATAATTAAAAATCAAATTGATAGCAGTACTATCAATCTGAAGAATGAGAATCGATAGTGCATTGAATGACGCCGAAAAGACAAGTCCATGAGATGTCCCGGTTATCGTGAAGGCTTATATCACAGGTTGTGTCCTCAGTGTGACATCATTACGGGAACCCCGAAGAGTGTGTCATCAAAATCATTTTTCATTTTCGTTCTGGGAAATGCGGAGGCTATCTTTATATGACAAAAATGGAACGGTCCAATTTCTCGTCATTAAGGCATTTCAGAAGACTATCTCGAAGCCTCGAGGCTACAAAATTGTGATACAGTTTCCTCCCTCGAGGCCCGACCTAGAGGCAATATTGACCGTGGCCAGGGTAAAAATGGGGAGTTCCCGAGACACGCGGCTGGGTTTGACAAAGCCTATCTGGACTGCTCTGAATGGCCTACTCTGAGCTTAAATCAGGATGTTATGTCTAGCTGTCCCATCTCCATATCTTTATAGTTAATGTATTTTGTATTGTATAAGGATTCCTCTTCTATATAAACGGGATCTTTATCATTTTGTAACCAACTGTTGCTCCAACTACTCCACACGAAATATAAAAGAATATTCTCCTTTCTTTCTAACATATTCTCTCAATATTTTTGCTATTATTTATTATCTTTATTCTTGTTATTCATTTATCTCTTATTATTGGCAATAAAGAGCCTCCCTTAATTATCTCGTAACTGTTATCCCTACCCTGATTGCCTACCGTAGCTCAAGCCCGAGTCCCGAAATCAATCTCGAGGCCCCAAATCGATAAGCTCGACGCCCTGAATAGCTAGCCTACCGGTTTAATTATAGCTTCCCCCTTAAATCTATTTTGTCACTAAGTCTCACATATCTAGCATCAATTGCTTAACAACTAGCATAAAATAGATCACATATTGTTAGAGTCCCATTAATAAATTTAATTGTTATTACCATTTTTATGGTAAACCCTTGGTTATTTTTGCCAAGAGTGTGTTAGGATATACTGAGTCTGAGGGAACTCTTAGTTGGTCGTCCTCGACCCTAATATTTGATTGATATCGTTTGTGGACGTATGCCCAAGTGACTGCGTGATATTCAACCAAATTCTACTTTAGCTGTTTTGAAGCATTGAGCTTCGTTCGTTCAAACCTTGGGTGAAGGCATGTACTGCCTAGTCATTGAAGACTGGTGATAATTCCATTCGCTCCATTTGAAAGCCAGATACAAACTCTCATAGCATCTCATTTTCTCTCTATTTGATTTTGAAGACATCTGATTTCTTTGCAGCAACCTTGATGGCACTGGCATATGCCTTTTTGAAAGAATCTGCCAGTATGGTGAATGAGTCTATGAAATTAAGGGATAGGTTGTTATACCATATCACGACCCCTTTTAAAAGTATTTCTCCAAATTTTTTTAACAAGGACAGACTCAATCTCGTTGTCATTCAGGTCATTTCCCTTTACATCTCAAATGTATGCAGTGATGTGCTCGTTAGGGTCTGAGGTCCCGTTGTACTTCGAGAGATTGTCCATTCTGAATTTCTTCAGGATGGGCTTTGGAGCAGCACTCGATGGGAATGGATTTTGTACAAATTTTTTTGAATTTACACCCTTTAGAATCAGGGGTGTGCCAGGGATCTCATCGACCCTTGAGTTATAGGTTCCACCTTATTATCATTGGCTTCTATCTTTTTTTCACTAAATTCAATCTTCATTGTAAGGTCCTCGAGCATCTATTCAATAGCAGGGTCGGATGCTAACTCGTTGTTGCTCGATCTTTCCGGTACCTATTCGGCTTCTATCTTTTTTTCACTCGATTCAATCCTCTTTGTAAGGTCCTCGAGCATCTTATAATAGCAGGGTCTCCTACTAACCTGTTCTTGCTCGATCTTTCCGGTACTTGTTCGGCTCGAGGTGCCATTTCTGGTGTTGCTGTTCTTGGAGTTTTTTGGTGGCTTTGTAGTTGAAAAAATCACCATTTCTTGTGTGTGTAACATTTCAAAAATGACTTGAAGGTTGAATCCTCATTTTTCCACTCCTCGTGTGTCTTGGAGTCCAGCCTGGTCTTCCCTACATCCATTCCTCACGGGGTTTGCGCCCGCATTTGTGTTTAGTACATTGTGACAGTTGTTATCATCTGGCTCTATGTTTGGTACTCCCTCAGGGTTTGCAGGTGGTACACCCAGCCCTATGCCGTTGTTCTCTCCAAGTTCTTCACTATTGTGAAGAGGCGCATTTAGTGTGCTAGACATGATTAACCCTAAAATCAAAGGATCTTTGACAAGAAAAAGTGTGAAACGTAACGTGTGTTATCAGAGAACTTAACATGAAAACAATCACTATTATTTTTAGCCCTACAGTGAGCGCCATATTGTTTACCTTGAAAATGGTAATTATAATTAGATTTGATTTTGTGGTTCTAAAAATACGTGATTTGTTTTTATGCTAGTTGTTAAGTGATAGATGCTAAGTGTGGATCAAGAAAATGAGATAACATCTTGAGGATAGTATGTTATGCAAACCGAATGGTCGTGAATCAGGGTCTTGGATTTTCCCAAGTTGGGGCTCGAGATTGAGCTAATGAGCTCGACTAGAGATGGTCGATGAATGACTAACAGTTCCAACGACCTCAATGATGGCTCTTTATGATCAATGATGATTAACAAATGAGGAAACAATCAATGAAACATGATAAGTGTAAGCAATAAATCAAAGGAAAGACAATGGAGAATGTTTAGATTAGAGAGTAGAGAATGTTCTTGTTCTTGTATTGAATATCATGTGTGTTACAAAATGATAAGGGTTCCTTTATGTAGGAGCGAGAATCCCAACATAGTACATATGCATTTATATGTAGTTGGTGCAGCTATTTCATGTCATGGTACGGACTTGTACTAGTCTAGTAGACATGGTCAGCTTTAGCCACGTGCCTTTTGTGAGTTTCCTGCTTGTTTAAGATAGCCACAGATTTGCATTGCCCCGAGGTCGGGTACAGATGAACCTCGGGGTCTAACCTCGAGTTGTGCTTTGAGGCTTCTGAAGATGGGCTGTGAAATGCCATAATGATCACAAAACCGGATTCTCCAATCTTAGCCGTATACGGAAACTTCAGAATTTCTATTTTAACAACCGGGTATTTGAATTACATCAATTCAACTACATTTGTCACCAAATTTGGCAGACAACTCATATACAATAATGGACATATACTGAGTTCCGGAACCAAAATACGTACTCGGTATCAACAAAGTCAAACATTGGTCAAATCTTTGAATTATTTGTTGATACCCAAATTTTCCCTGTATATCTTTTGATATACAAAATAGTTTTAAAATATCATATGTGAACCTATATAAGTATGCCCAAATACTTTATTATTTTTTAAATTTTTAAAAGATTTTTATTCAATTTGTTGCTATTTTACCCAGAAAAACCCAATAATTATTCCCAAAATCATTTTTAGTTATTCTTTTATTGGATACTTATATTTATGCCAAAATATAGCTAGGATCAGTTTTTCATCTTTTTACAAATTTATTTAGTATTTTTAAAACTAAATTGCATATAATTGCAATATTAGCCTCTTTTGGATTTAATTACGTTCATATCTATAAAAAATTAAGTCATGTATTTTGATATATAAGTACGCACTATTAGTCATTATAATACCATTAATTTCTTATTAGAAGTTATATTACTATTTTTATAAATCAAATAGGGAAAAGTGGCTATTTAAATGTTAGCCCAATTCTATTTTAATTTTAGCCTGATTTGGCACCCCAATTAAACCCAATCTGAGGCCCAATTTCCAGGACCCAATTCCCCTATAAACCAACCCATAACCCATTTACATAACTCACCGAATCCCCTACCTAACCCTTCAATCCTGACAGCTTATCATTTAGATCAACAATCGACATTGGCCCTTTCCTAACTAAACCCAAACGACCTCTTATCCCCATCCCATTTGACGTCAAATGCCGCCTCTAAGTCCCCTTTCTCCTTTAGATCCTCTCAAAACCCTAGCCACCACCCTCAACTACAACCCTAAAATCTCCCAAATCAATGCCTACCAAGTCATCGGAGGCCCGTATCTACCTCCTATGGCTTCTACTTGCCCAATTATCATTGTTTCAATACTAGATCCTGGAAAAGTTTGTTCTAGACCTTTGTCAATTTCAGTTTATAGCTGTTCTTCGGTCGTCTTTGACTTTTCTCCAGCCAGCCATGGCCATTCGAGTCAGACCTCTTGACTCTCCTGTATAGATTGATGGTTTTCAAAGCCTTTCTCACCACTTAAGGTTCTTCTGAAACCCTAAGCCTTCAAGGTTCTTCCGATTTCTTTTAGTTCTGTTTTAGATATGTGTTTGATCTAAACTTCTAAACGTTTTCTCAAAGTTTTTTTTAAAAAACCCTTATCTTTTCCGACTAGTTTTTTGGTTAACTTTGTTTGACATGTTTTGTTATGTTTCCTTATGTAATTCTTCTACTTGAGTTTGCATGTTAAGGGTCTTAATTTCTTTTGAGGTTTCTAAATCTATTTTTGTTACAATTTGTTTGATTTACTTGTGTTTCATCTCCAAACTCGACTAATGTTGAAAACCCTAATTTTGGCTTTATTCGAGTTCTGAGACTATTTGTTGTGTGATTTACTTGTTCATCATCTTTGAATTTGAGTAGTTTTAAAAAAAAAAAATTTGTTTAGGGCCTATTCGAGCTTCTGAAGCTGCTTCATCTGTTTGAAGTTGCTCGACAAGATTCAAAATCCTTTTGTTTTAGCCTCAGTTCTTTATATGATTTGGTTTCTTACAATCATTGAAACTCGACTATACTTTTTCAGAAGGGCCTTTTCACTTGGCCCTTTCTATGCTTCTGATACCCTCTCTTTTCTCTATTACTAAGTTGATGTAGTTAACATATATTACCACCATGTTTCGATAGTTCACTGTCTACTGACTATGTGTCTGTTATTACATGTTGCTTCTCTTCTCCATAGTTTGCCCCTTCCATGACTAATGTTTATGCACTTTATTTATATACTAAATTCCCATCTTATATGACCTTCAATTTTGGACCGACTTCAAACTATTCCTTGAGGAATTGTGATTGCACTGGTATGTTAAGTAATTGATTATTTCCTTGTTTTGCCTTACTGGTTTCCCTATTTCTTGGTCTAGTTTGAACACTTTCCTTTGAACCTTCGATCCCTACCTTTTCTACTCAATTTTATTAATTCCCTTACCTTGGTGACATTGGTACTTGATTCTTACCGACATTTCCTTGATTAGAATCTGATGAACCTAGTCTCTATTACATATTGTGTACTCGTACTATGCTGAAAATATTTCCTTATTGATTACATTTAGCCTTATGTGATTTCTTTCCTTATTTTGTATTTGCATATTACCATTTAAATTTAACTCCTTAATTAAAGAAAGTACTTATACTAATTTGATTTTAATTAGTACATAGTTCCATAATTACTGCTAAACTATGATTCTTGCCTTATTTTCTACCTGTTTTAAAACTATAAATACCTTTCTCTATCATTAGCACAAACAGGAACACTTCTAGTTCTGAACTCACACTTACACTCAAATGCTTTACTACTTGTACTGTGGCCTGTATAGCAGGCTGAAAGCCAAAGCTATATTTCGAAGTCCTGTTACCTTTCTTTACTTCAATTTGCTTCTTTTAACTAGTATGTTCTAACTAATTTTCAGCATCAACAACAATGTGTTTCCTTACTGTTTATGCCATTCCTATTTGCCTCTTGCTTATATTTTACTCAGTTCCATCATTAAGCATGTTGTATTCTTCCTTATCTGATCTGAATTAATGTTTTTTGAACCTTAAATCTCCCATCCCCAATGTGTTTGGTATCTATGTTTGATATGGGGCATCACAGTATTGAATATTGATGTCCATGACTCAAACTTGATCCCCTGGAATCATAACCTCTTTGTTTTCTCTAGTGTTGTGTGTTCTGGTGGGCGTATTGGCATGCCAACATCTTATATTGTTGTGCATGCCCAAGGCTAAACCTTACCTAAATACATAGGCTCTTTGCCATTACAAACCCCTGAATCCATTTTGTATGAAGTATCAACTCTGAAATAGTTTCCCTACCACCCTTTACCCCTCTCATTTATTCCTTCAGATCTTAGAACTTTGTTTCTGCACTTGCACTCTCATCTTAGGCTTATGTTATGCCCCTCTAATGTGAGCCTTGCCTTGGGACCTATGAGCTCCCTTTGAACTTGGACACATGAGGGTTGGCACTTCCACACTGCACTTGTCCATATTCTGGTTATAAAACTTAGGTGTGAGCACTGCCCCGAGTCCTTTTGAGGCCCTTAGAATCTCTGACACACTCAAGTTTGAGAAAGCCTTTGAAACAAATGGCATTTGAAGTGGTTTGGTCCATAACTCAGAAAGGAAGTCTGGAATCTGGCCTCCTCTGATTGTAATTTTCTTTTTTTATCTTTTCATGTAATTCATTAGTGGGTCTATAATAATTTTATAATAAACACTTGGGTTGGCTAGTAAAAGGGTTGGGTAATTATGCATGCTTAAAGGATAGACATCATGCATATAGGATCTACTATTATAAATTCTGCATTCAGAAACCATGTCTATAAAATCTATTTTCACTAAAATTCTACATGTCCCACATTTAGAGAATATGCCTATAAGATTTAAATACTGCATATTTGTCATTGCATATAGAGAACCTGTTTATAGGATTTGCGTAAATTATGCATGTCATCGCCACACTTAGATGCCATGTTCTTAAGATTTAATGGCTTAAAAATCAGATATCGTGTCTTTGTTTAAAATCAGTACCCCTTTTGTAGAAATCATTCCAATAGGACTAAAAATTCGATCAATACTAAAGATCCTGTTTATAGGATCTAAAGCCAATCAGGTCGACTCTGAAACTAGTTTTAAGTAACCTTACCCTTTTATTTAACACGGTTTAGAAAGCATGCCTATAAGAACTCCAAATAATTTGTCTTTAAATATTTCTTCTTTGCTATACTTCTCAATCAATAATACATATCATGTTCATAGGATCCTACTCAAATGCTTAGGCAAGCCTTAGGTGATAACGACCGATAAAACAGGTTTTGCCTTTGTAATTAATAACTGACACAATCAGTAAGCAAGCCTGATTCAGAATTCCGATCTAAGCCATGTATCAATCTAGTCTGCCTTAACAATCTCCTCTCCCTCGTCTTCAATATTTTTAATCAGACCTAACATATGTGCAAGACATGCTATTTTATATGTTTGTTTTGAGGAGGTATACATAAGCCTTTGTTTGTTCATATATTTCCTCAACACATGTAATATGTTTTTTGTACGTCGCATTAGAATTATTACATTTGAAACTTCAAATAAGCCTAATATCCCTCTCTTTTTGTATTGGTAGTCCTAAGTGCCTCCGGGACTGATAGGATTGGGATGGGTAATAGCATGCAATAAGTAGTCGAGACCAATCTGCATTTTAATACCTTAACAAGATAGGAAGGGTAGATATGGATATGATGACCACACGATAATGTCACGTGTAGCCCCTCATTGAGGAGTGATTACTGGATGTTGTGTGGGGAGATCCATATTTTTAATAAACCTAAGACCCCTTCCTTTATTCTTTATTCTTTTTTAGCATTTTAACTCCTTATTTAAAAAATTAGCCCTTTGATTGTTCTTTCAAACTTGTTTACTTTCAAACCATTATGTATTGAAATCCCTTCTTATTTTAGCCTTATCTGCTTATATGTTTATTTCACCCAAATTCACAATAATTATCTAGTCGGTAACTACACTAGTGGATTCTGAGGGGTGCCTAACACCTTCCGCTTAGAATAATTTCAAGCTCTTACACTATCTCTGGTTATTCAAATCGAACTCCATTGATGTCCTAATGCACCTTAATCATTAGGTGGCGACTCTTCAAATGCATACCCAGTTCCCAATAGGAACGAGTTGTTCCTCCGAATGTCATAAACCCAATTTCGCGAGAAAAAAATGGGCACGACAGCATGACGACTCTGCTGGGGAAACCCCATGTACTTAGGCTTTTATCATTTCAGATTATCATTGTGAATTGATGTTATTTTGTGTGCGTGCCATTGCTTGCTTATTTCCTTTAAGCATTTAATTCCCCTTTCAATTGCAAAACTGAATTATCTTTTGTTTCTTTCCTTACTACTACTTTAAATTATGAAACTGTTGTATTTACTCTTTCTTAATGTGCAAATACGTGACAACATATCATTTAATTATTGTATAATTATGCTCAACATAATATTCCACTCGTGCCAAACAAACACCATAGCAACGCTTATAATGAGTGGTTGCACCCTTTCGCTATTATCACCCCCTAAATCAAGAAAAAAACATATTTGTGGTAAAACCAGTTGATCAACAATGTAGTCGACGGTTCTGCACCTTTCCCCTTGAGTTTTCCGCTCAAGGGTACCAGTCTAAAATCCCATAGAAATCTTACTCTGTTTTAACTGTGCATGCAACACGGTCGAACCTAGCCGAGTTAGTTATGTTGTCCGCATATTGACTCTTTAAGGCTATCCTTGTCCAAAGTCCACCGGGTTTCCCCAAAACCCAAACGAACATCATCACGTTCTTTGCATTTATTTTGAGAACTAAATTTTTTTGTGCCAATTGTTGATATTGAGTCAGATGGGGCTAAGTGCCTAACCCTTTTGTTATGAGGCACGAAGTTACCAGATTCGGCATGGTCAGCAACATCCACCCAAAATTGCTTAGCTGGTGGGAGGATCTTCACTCTAGTGATTAGACCCTTGTCTGGAAATATCTGGGCAACTTACCTTCCCTTTTTGAAATCCAACCCAACAACAAGATCATATAAGCTGCTACTTTGTTCTGGGATTGTGAGAGGTCCGTATTTCGCTTCGGAGACATTGAAATGACACCCTTACTAGAAGAGATAGGAGGATTGGCCGGTATACCATGGGAAACTCTGGGTCTGTTAATGCCTGAGAACTGCAAGGGCAGAGGTTTCCTCAAAATGATGGGTTTGAGATGAATTCGGAACTAACATGTTTGAAGGAATCCTACATCCCTTTTGATTATTTGTACGAGAGGTACGGTCACAGCAAATTCTACCGTACCTATCCTAATTAGTTTTATATCACATCATTAGGGCATATTCACTGAAGGGTCATTGCATTCATGTTTTGTTTCCTGGGATTGACCGCATTTCCAATGAAGAAAGCAAGAATTCACACCAGACTGGATATGGTAACTAAGACCTTAATGGAAGGAATCGGCGGGCAACCATTCAACATTGTGCCCATGATAATTGAAGAAATATACCAAGCCCTATAGAGGTGTCAACAGGGAGCCAAACACTTCGAAAGCTGCAATTTGCTACTTCAACTTTGGCTCGTGAAGTATCTCCAAAAGGGCGAATATCGACAAGTGTTGATACCCAATTTTTCTCCATATTTTAAACACGCAAAATACTTTCAAAATAGCCTATATATGCATATATAAGTATATCCTAAGGTTACATAATTTTTTCTTATTTTTTCAAAGATTTTAAAATCAATTTACTGCTCATTTTATTAAGAAACCCCCAATAATTGTCCCCAAAATTATCATTTTTTGGTGATTCATTTATTGGATTCATATGTTTATACTAAAATATAGCTAATACATTTTTACAAATTTATTTAGTACTTTAAGAATAAAATTGCATAATTGCAATATTAGCCATTTTAGGTTTAAATTCGTCTCATATTTATAAAATGGAATATTATATTTTTAATTTGATAATTATATATTATAAATTATTTTAGTGCTTTCAATTTATTTTCAGAGATTTGTTTACTATTTTCTATAAGTTTAATGGAAAAACAGCTATTTAACTCATAGCCAGATTTGACTTTCTAATTTAGCCTAAATTAAACCAGACCCAACCCAAATTAAACCAACCCAAAGAACTAAGCCCAATCCCTAGATCTACCTGACCCAACCAGATTAAATCGTGGCCGATGAACGGTCCAGATCCGTTATTACCAAATTAAACCAAATGACCCCCCAAACCCCTCTCATTCCTCACTCAACCGACTCTTATCTCTATATCTCTGATTCTATCTAGAACCTTCCCCTTTTCCCTCCGCTCCGATGAGTTTCATTCGCCTTCTCAAGCTACCAACCTAGCCTGAATCCATGGTGGTCTCACCACCTACCAGCCTTCTATGGTTCCTACACGCTTGGTTGCTGAAGTTTCATGGCCTGACCACGAAAAAGCTCCGTCCGAACCTTGTTTGATTCAAGTTCTATGGCCATCTCCGGCCTTGTTCCGGCAAGCCATGTCTCTTTTGAGCTTGACCTCGACTCCTCCTGCTTAGATCAATGACTATCTAAGCCTTTCCACTGTTTAGGTTCCTTTGAAACCCTAGCTTTTGAGGTTCTTCTGATTTTTTAGATATGTTCTAGATCAGTGTTTTCCCTAAACGTTCAAACGATTTCTTGATATTTTCTTCAAGACTATGCTTTCAAAACCTTTATTTTTTTTTACGATCTAGGTTTTTTGAGTTATTAGATGTTTCTTTAATTTTCTTTTCCTCTTGTGTGTTTCTTCTACTATGTTTCTTCTAATGTGTTCTTTGTATGTTTCTTCTACTGTGTTCTTTGTGTGTTTCTTCTGCTATGTCTCTTATTAAGTTTCTTCTACTATGTTCTTGTTAAGTTTCCGCTACCATGTTCGTATCAGTTTCCTTTACTGTGTTTTTATATGTTTCTCTTACTACGTTCTTATGAAGTTTCTTCTACTGTATTCTTATTAGTTTTTTCTACTATGTTTCTTTGAGTTCTTATATTGTATCTCGCATGTTGTTCTTTTACTGTGCTTCTCATTAGTTTAAAATAGCATGTTAAAGGTCTTAGTTCCTTTGTGAGACCTCTAAACTTGTTTCGATTAGTATCTTTTCCCTTGATTTCTTGTCCTTTTATCTCTGCACTCGATTGATGGTAAAAACCCTAGAATTTTGGGGTTTATTCGAGTTTTGAGACCATTAGCTATGTGATTTTCTTGAGCTTTTTTGATTTCAAAACGCAAGAAACATAGTAGAAGAAACTAATATGAACACAGTATAAGAAACTTATTAAGAACATAGTCAGAGCATGTTAAAGGTCTTTGTTCCTTTATGAGACCTCTGAACTTGTTTTGATTAGTATCTTTTTCCTTGATTACTTGTCCTTTTATCTCTACACTAGATTGATGGTAGAAACCCTAAAATTTGGGGGTTTATCTTTGTTTTGAGACCATTAGCTATGTGATTTGCTTGAACTTGTTTGATTTCAAAACCCTAACTCCTTTGAACCTATTTCGAGTTTCTGAATTTGTTTCATCTGTTGCTTAACTAAGTCTTGAAATCTTTGTACCAACCTTTGTTTCTTTAAGCAATTCTGATTCTCTACTAAACTCTTCTAAGGTCTTTCTACTGGACCCTTTGAATGCCATTTGATACTATCTCTCTTCTACATTGTTGACCTATATGACTACCATGATTATATAGTCTACAACCTACTGATTTTGCAATGGCATGACATTTTTCTTTGTCCTAAATTTTGCCTAGCATATTTGTGTGCTCTTTATATATATTGAACTTCCCTCTAAAAATGGCTTTCAATTTTGATTGATTTCAGACTTCCTTTTATGTAAGTCTAATTGATTTCTTTCCTTGTTTGCTGATTTCCGTGTTACTTGGTTTGAGTCGAAAATTTCCTTTGCTTTTCTAGCTTGGTTCATTCATGGATTACAAACCTCTGATTCCTTAATTTACTGTGTACTAATTGATTTTCTCCCTAATTTATGTAATCATGTATTTTAAAATTCTACCCTTAAGTAAATTCTTATGTATCTACCCCTAATTGCCTACTTTGCACAAGATGCTTATTGGATTTCTTTCCTTAAAAATTTTTCTTGCTCATTACCGTTTAAGTCTGAATTCCTTTATTAAAGGAAGTCTTGTACTAATTTATTTTAATTGATACCCAGTTCCTTAATTATTTTCTTACCTTATTTCTGCTTGTTTTTCACACTATAAATACACGACTCTTTTATTAGCAAAAGGGCCATCACTCGTAGTCATTCTAAACTTACACTTACACTAAAAAGGATTCTCTTTTATTGCTTGTATTGTGACCTTTTTACAAGACCTGTTGCTTGATTTTGCTCCATTTGCTTCTTTTAAACTGGTATGTCCTGATTTAAGGTTTTAGCACCATAACAATGTATTTATTTACTGCTTTTGTATCCCTTTTTTCTTACTGCTTCTGTATCACTTACTCTAGCATACTGATTTCTTTCTGCTTTTTCTATTATGAATCCCAATCCCCTGCCCCCTATGTGTTTAAGCTATGGTTTGAAGCATGGCAATTGATGATAGGCTATAATTACGTATTTTAGTCGCTTATTACACTCTAATTTACTGCACTTTAGTTGAGTTTGAGCTTTAATCGCCAGTGTTTTATACTTATGGTATGTTTTATGCCTTGTAGGAGTGATTATGAGCTATGTAGATGTTATGGAATGAATTCAAGTAATTTGGAGCTTTACAGCTTGAGTAAAAGTTCAAGTAAGTAAGCTGGGATCGTGTTTGGGGGTCAACGGATGATAGTTAGAGCAAACGAAGAATCTAGTAGGCATATCGCGCACTGAATAGTAAAATAGATATAATGTTTTTCTTAGAACTCCATTTGGACTCCACAATATATTGTTGGAAAGTCAACACAAAGGGCTACAACTTTAATGTTTTACTTTTTTCCAAATTCGAAATGGAACATGGTGAAAAATGCGCTCCTAGATGCGCGAGCGCGCTAGTTTTAGCGCGGCCAGTACAGAAAGTTGGCCAACTAGCACGACCATTAGCATGCCCAGGTGCGCGACCGCGCTAGTACAACCCGGGAAAAATGTCTTTTTTCACCTTGGAGAAGGTATAATTGTATGGGCGTAACCCTACTTGGTATATATATATATATATATAGAAAAATGACATTTTGAGGAGAGAAAGACGTTTTTGAGAGGAAAACACAAGCACCAAGCCGCATTGAAGGTCGAGTTTCATGTTTTCTTCTTCCAAACTTAGTAATTTTTATGCTTCTTTGTATGATTTGTTGTTTTTCTTCCATGTCTATGTGGAGCTAAACTTCACGTTCTAGGGTTGTGGTTCTTTCATGACAATTGTTATTCGGATATTGATTTTAATTTCTTAGTCTATCATATTGGTTTATTTATTCAATCCTGCACTTAATTATTTGATTGCTTTATCACCAATTGAATACTATCTACGAATCTAGAGTTGAACTTGAAAGTGGGAATTGTAGATTGCATATAGGATTGAGTAGAGCAAGTTCTTGAACCTGAGCATCGGGGAACGTATTTGCGGTTAGGATAGACATATACCGAATTGCCTTGCTTGGTTGATTTACAAGAATTATAAATGCGTTCTTGTTGATTCTAACCCTATAAACATATAGGCGTTACGTTAGCTGAATAGGCGAGTAAGAACTCGACAGATTCTTATGAGCAATATTAACCCTGTCAACCAATAAACTACATAAATCAGTTAGTCAATTCAAATTAAGAATACAATAGGAATGTTACATACCCCATAACCCTAGATCGTTTTCATTACATTGATATCATAAAATTCTGCTCTTCCTCTATTCAAAGTTCATTACTTATTTTTCTTTATTTTAATTAGTTTAGAATCAATTACATCTAGGTTTAATTCTTGTATAGTAATTAGGATAGTCTAATTTAGTTAATAGTTAATCACAAGTCCTCGTGGGATCGACATCCAACTTTTAGTCACTTTATTACTTGACGACCGCATATACTTGCGTGTGCATTGGGCCGCAAATAGAAATACTGCAAGTTACTGTCCATGAATCAAAGTGGATCCCGTGGGACCCTAGCTTATAATAGTATGAGTTCTCGCAAGCTTATAGGTGTGATAGCACTCCCCATTGTTGGGCATGCCTAAGGTCTGCCCTTGCCTAAGCAATATGATCTTTACAATCTCCCTGTTCCCATGAACACCTTTTTGTATGCTTATTTGTAACGGTTTCCCTCTCATTTTCCCCTTTTAACATTCTGTTCTACACTTGCACACTCTCTTGGTCTTTAAGTTCTACCCCTCCTCTTGTGAGCCTTGGCTGTTGACCCTTTGAGTTCCCTCTAGACTTGGACACTCGAGGGCTGGCTCTTCTATACTGTACTTTTACCTGTTCTAATAATACATTTGGGTGTGAGCATTGCCCAGAGCCCATTGAGGCTCTTAGGGAACTTTGACACATTCAAATGGGAGAAAGGCTTTGGATCATTGATCTCTTGGAGTTGGTTTACCTCATATTTTAGACATGAAGTCATAATTAGGCTCTCCTTGGTTGTACTTTTATTTATATTTTTCTGATGTATTTCTACTTTATTCTGGGCTACACTAATTTGTAATAAACTCTTTGGGATGGTTAGTGCAAAATGGCGGGTAACTATGTATGCAAAAAGGGTAGATACCATGTCTATAGGAATTTTGAATTCCGCATGTGCATATAGAAATCATGCCTATAGGTATTTTAAAATCTACAAATGCATAAGAAATCATGCCTATAGGTCCTTCTGAATTATGTACATCCATCATTCATATTGAAATCATGATCATAAGACTATCATATTCATATAGAAATCATGATCATATGACTACCCTCTTCATATAAAAATCATGTCTATAGGATTGTTTTAGCCTGCACGTTCAATTGCACCTAGATATCATGTTCATAGGTCTTAAACATTCAATTGCACCTAGTTATCATGTCTATTGGTCTTAGACAAGTTTCTACACCTAGATATCATGTTCATAGATCTCAAACAAATTTCCGCACTTAGATATCATGTTCATAGGTCTTAAACAAATTTCTGCACCTAGATATCATGTTCATAGGTTTAAAATAAGTCTTATGCATTTTTATACCATGTCTACAAAGGCTTAATATCAACTAAGCATAGAAAGCATGTCTATAGGAGATCCTAATAGAATCTGAATCGCTTCATTCACGTGTAGAGCTAAAATCAGTAGTAACAGGTACTCTCAGTTTTAGAACTTATAACCTTAGTTAAAACTTGCCTCTCTTTGAATAATCTGACTACCCTTTTAACCAGTACATATTCAGTTTATTTTTAGACCTTGTTATTTCCTTGATTTTTAGCCAAATTCAAGGCGTTCAAGGAAGTAAGGGAATCGAAGGGCTGGACTATGAAGATCTGTGCATACAATCCAATGTCGAACTGCGTATAAACCTTCAAGGTTCGAAATGTTTGATGGTATAGAGATCCAAGGGTCTATTTGAGAACATACTATGATAAGTTGGTTGGAGTAGGGAAAGACAAGAGAATCAGTATGAAGCTTTTCATGAGGAGTCTGAAAGGAGATGCCTTTTAGCCAAGATCTGAAGAAATGGTCAAACTTGGTACGTATGGCATCTAACTTCATAGAGAGGTTCAGGTTCAATATAGAAATGCATCGGATGTGTTATACTTTCAAAATCTAAAGAAGAAACCTACTAAAACATTCCGCGAGTATTCAACACGCTGGATGTCCGAAGCTGCTAAGGTTAGACCGACCTTAGAAGAGGAACAGATGAACAAATTCTTTGTCTGAGCTTAATACCCATAGTATTATGAAAGGCTGATGATGATTGAGAGCCACAAATGTTTTGACATTATCAAGTTGGGTGAAAAGATCGAAGAAGGGATCAAAAGCGGTCTGGTTATAAATTTCGAGGCTCTGCAAGCTACAAATAAAGACTTGCAGTCTGGTGTTATGCCCAAGAAAAGGGATGTAGGGGCCATAATGGTTGCACAAAGAACCAAATCTCCCGTCAAATACCAAACCTACCCAATGCCCCCACTCACATATCAGCCTACCCTAAACTACCAATCACCCTCACCCTCTTACCAAACTCTACCACTTGCTTATCAATCACCCCCACCTCCCACATATTAGACTACCTCACCTAGATATTCCCAACCTGCACATTTTTACCAAACCTACAATACTCAACCTTCCCACTATCAATCACCTCCTGCACGCCAAAACTTCCATATATCTCGGCCAAACTTTGACTGAAGACCTCCAAAATAATTTACAGCTATTGCTGAACCTATTGACCAGTTGTATGAAAGACTCTAAGCTGCTGGTTATGTCACACCGATCCGTGCTGCAACTCCTGAGAACCCTTCTCAGTAGGTTAATCCAAACAAATCATATGCATACCATTCCAAAATGAAAGAATACACCATTGACGAATATCATTCTTTGAAAGACAAAATCTAGACTTTAATTTATAACAAGATTATCGTGAAAAAGGAACCTCCTCCAAATGTCCACAATAATCCTCTACCAGAATACAAGGGTGGAGGTGTTCACATGATTTACAGGATGATTGGGATCCCGAGGGATCAATCGGTTTGATCACAGAAGGTGATGACCCAAAGAAATCAATAATTACTCTTAATCCAATCGTGGTCCAAATTCAGCCCTCTTGGGACGCCAAGGTAAATATATCCGTGCCACTTATGTTTGAAGCAACATTCTCTGAAAAGACACCAGCACCAATTGAGGTCAAATTTGTGTCTCCAGTAAATGCATCTACACCACTCGAAGTTGCAGTTTTACCGCCCAGGGTATATGCTCTGCTAGAAATAAAGGTATCCACGTTGATTCCAGTGGCGATGTCAACCATGACGCCATTCCACACAAAGGCTATCCCTTGGGACAATACAGCCAAAGCAAAAAGGAAAGGGAAGGTTAGGTTCGGAAAGGCTATTGTGGCGCAGGGTTTGACAAGAATTGGTAGAGTTTATACCCTAGAACATCTAGCTAAGTCAAGAAAGCATGCCTCCAATCGTCCACCCATCATCGAGACAGGTCCGGACGATCTTAGGAGAAAGATAAAGGCCAAGGAATATTCGATCATCGACCAGTTGAACAAAACACCGGCACAAATTTCCATCCTTTCTTTGTTACAACATTCTGAGGCACACAAGAATGCCCTGTTGAGGGT
This sequence comes from Nicotiana benthamiana, assembly GCA_034376525.1. NCBI lineage: Eukaryota > Viridiplantae > Streptophyta > Magnoliopsida > Solanales > Solanaceae > Nicotiana > Nicotiana benthamiana. The sequence goes on from CM067331.1 coordinate 113,639,246, forward strand.
GCTGACTGAAGCATATGTGCCAAGAAATATCACTGGCGGAGAAATGGATAACATTGTAGGACACCTATTGGAAAGTCACAAGATCACTTTTCATGAAGATGAGCTACCACCTGAAGGGTTGGGTCACAATAAGGCATTGCATATGTAGTGCGAAGACTATTTTATCACCAGAATCCTGATCAACTGAGGGTCCAGCCTCAACATTTGTCTGCTGGTAACACTTAGGACATTGGGTAAGGGACTGCACGAGATAAAGGAAGGAGCCATAAATGTGAAAGCCTTCGACGGTTCCCATAGGTATTATTGGGGAGATTAGTCTGTGTTTACAAATAGGGCCAACTTGGTTCGATGTTGATTTCTAAGAGATAGACGTACCGGCATCTTATAGTCTGCTATTGGGATGACCATGGTGTCATGATGATGGGACCGTAGCATCAACACTACATCAGGAGGTAGAGTTTGAGTGGAATCACCAGGAGGTAATCATTCACGGCGACGGTAACAATCCTATGTATAGTTGCAAGACCATTCCAGCAATCGGAGGTAGAAGAAAGTTAGGTGGGGAGACCTATCACCACACCGAGCGAATCAATGTTGTTGACAAAGATAAATGGTGGGACAATAATATTGAGAGTATACTGAATTAGAGTGGGTAGAAACCTTGCAAGGGGCTTGGAAGGAATCTCCAAGGAATCACTAAGCCCATAAAACTCAAGAAACCCGGCACCATTTTCAGTACGGGATGAGTATACCTGGAAAGAATTTAACAACTGGTCGCCACCATGGTGCGGTCCTTACTACCCACTAGAAAAACCAATACCACAGTTTGAGCAGTTTTTCCAATAGGCAGACATTGTTTATGGGACAGATAATGAGGAGGCACTTGCCATAGTGAAGAACTTTTTCTTAGAAGACGATGACATGGATTGATGTGTTGTGTTCAAGGAGGAGGGGGAGTAAGGTCCTTCCATACAAGTCGTAAGTAGAGGAACATACCTAAACACTAGACCATCAAACCCACTAGAGTTCGGCGAGCTACGGGGTAGCAAGGCTGAACAAGCGTGATGCACTATCTTTTATTTTTACTAGTTAAATTTTCCTTTTTAATTTCCGCAATAAGATCTACAATGTTCAAAATGATTATGCAATTTATCAAAGAATTTTGACTTTTCTTATGAATAAACACTTATTACTATTATTTTCTCTCAGTACTTTACTTAAAAAACATTTCTGCTACTTATCTTGATGAACAGATGATTGTGACATGCAATGAAACAACACGACAAACAGACATAGATTTAGAGGAAGATGACATACAAGAAAAGATTGCTAAGGAAGTTGAGAACTTTGAGAATAGACCTAAGTCCAACCTGGACGAGACAGAAGTTGCTAACATGGGAGATGTAGAAAGTGTCAAAGAAACACGAATCAGCATTCACCTATAACCATCAGAAAAGGAGAAATACACGAAATCTCTAAAGGAATATGAGGACATATTCGCACTGTCATATGATGACATGGCCGGTCTAAGTACAACTATTGTGGCCCATAAACTGCCAACCAGTCCGACATGTCCGCTGGTAAAATAGAAGCTCAGGAAGTTCAAGCCAGATATGAGTTTGAAAATCGAAGAAGAAGTCATTAAACAAGTCAAAGTTAAGGTTCTCAGGGTAGTAGAATATCTGACTTGGCTAGCCAACATTGTACCAGTACTAAAGAAGGACGGTAAGGTTAGAGTTTGTGTTGACTACCGAGATCTCAATCGTGCCAGTCTGAAAGATGGCTTTCCCTTGCCAAATATACATATTCTGATCGACAATTGCGCCAAGCACGAGTTACAGTCATTTGTAGATTGCTTTGTTGGTTATCATCATATTTGGATGGATGAGGAAGATGCTGAGAAAATAGCTTTCATTACGAGAATTGTACTGTTACAAGATGATGTCATTCAGCCTTAAGAATGTAAGGGCCACCTACATGAGGGCTATGACTACTATTTTCCATGATATGATACATAATGAGATTGAGGTGTACATAGATGATGTTATCATCAAGTCTAAGAAGGTCACTGATCATATGGGAGATTTGAGAAAGTTCTTCAATAGAATACGAAGGTACAACCTGAAACCGAATCCCACAAAGTGTGCATTTGTGGTTCCTGCTGGAAAACTACTTCGGTTTATCTTGAGTCAGCGAGGGATAGAATTGGACCCATAGAAAGTCAAAGCTATTCAAGAATTGCGATCGCCAAAGAACAAGAAGGACGTAATGAGTTTCTTGGGAAGACATATCTACATGAACGGTTCATAGCACAATCTACAGTTATTTGTGAGCCAATCTTTAAGATGTTGAAGAAGGATGCCACCACCAAGAAGACCGATGACTGTTAAAAAGCTTTTGACAAAATCAAGCAATACTTGTCAACACCACCAATTTTGGTCCCACCCAATCTAGGTAGACCTATATTACTCTACCTTGCAGTATTGGATGGAGATTGCAGTTACGTTCTAGGGCAGCATGATGAGATGGGGAAGAAGGAGCTGGGCATATATTATATTAGCAAGAAGTTCACTCCGTACGAGGCCTGGTACTCTCTATTAGAGCGCACATGTTGAGCTTTAACTTTGGTAGCTCAGAAGCTGAGGCACTATTTCTGTGCATATACTACATATCTCATATCGAGGATGGATCCTTTGAGTACATCTTCTAGAAGCCCATGCCCACTATAAGCTAGCCAAGTGGAAAATCATGTCGAGTGAGTTTGACATTGTCTACATAATACAAAAGGCAATCAAAGGACATACACTAGCACATCACCTTTCCGAAAATCCCGTGGATGGAGAATATGAACCTCTGAAAACGTATTTTCCTGACGTAGAGCTATCATTCATAGGAGACGACATTATAGAATCCTATGATGATTGCATAATGTTTTTTGATGGACCAGCCAACTTCAAAGGAGTTAGCATAGCAGCAGTCCTCATATCGGAAACCGGCTAAATTATCCGACATCTGCCAAAATCAAGTTCCCCTGCACCAACAATATGGCTGAATATGAAGCCTGCATCTTAGGGCTCAAGATGGCTATCGACATGAACACTCAAGATTTGCTAGTGATTGGAGATTCAAACTTGCTTATACATCAGGTACGAGAAGAATGGGCAACCAAGAACTCCAAGATACCCATGTATCTACATCATGTACAAGAATTGAGAAAGAGGTTCACGAAGACCGAGTTCCAACATGTTCCTAAAGTCCAGAATGAGTTCGCCAATGCGTTGGCTACGCTATCATCCATGATACAACATCCAGACAAGAACTTCAGTGTTCCCATTCCCGTAAAGATCCATGATCAGCCAGCTTATTGTGCCCATGTTAAAGAAAAAACATATGGAAAGCCTTGGTTTAATGATATCAAGAAATATTTGGCAAAGGGCGAGTACCTAGAACTTGAAGATCCTACTTAGAAACACACACTTAGGAGATTATCTAATAATTTTTTTCACAGTGGAGGAATCCTATATAGATAGACTCCTAATTCGGGACTATTAAGGCGTGTCGATGCAAAGGGAGCATCCACGCTACATGAAGAAATTCACACTGGGACCTGTGGTCCTCATATGAACGATTTTTTCTTAGCAAAAAAGATACTCCGAGCTGGTTACTTTTGGATGATTATGGATACGGACTGCATCCAGTATGTCCGGAAATACCACCGTTGCCAGATACATGCCGACATAATAAAGGTACCTCCAAATGAATCTTAATGCAACGAGCTCACCATGGCCGTTTGCCGCATGGGGAATGGATGTTATTGGACCCATCGAGGCGGCTGCTTCAAACGGGCACAGGTTCATCTTAGTGGCAATTGACTACTTCACCAAATGGGTTGAGCAACATCATACAGAGCAGTGACTAAGAAAGTTATGGCATACTTTGTCCGCAACCGCATAGTCTATCGATTCGGGATTGCAGAATCAATCATTACTGATAACGGCTCCAACCTCAATAGTGACTTGATGAAAGCCATGTGTGAAACCTTCAAAATCAAACACAAGAATTCTACAGCCTACATGCCTCAAATGAACGGAGCTGTGAAAGCTGCAAACAAGAACATCAAGAAGATATTGATAAAAATGATAGAGAAGCATAAGTAATGGCACGAAAATCTAACATTTGCTATGTTAGGATATTGCACCACAATCCGCATATTAACTGGAGCAACCCCCTATATGCTTGTTTATGGTACAAAAGCCGTCATTCCCGCAGAAGTAGAGATTCTTTCCCTAAGGATCATACATGAAGATGAGCTCGACGATGCAGAGTGGGTAAAACGTTGATATAAGCAACTAGACCTCATATATGGAACGAAAATGAATATAATTTTTCACGGTCAACTTTATCAGAACAAAATGTCCAAAGCCTTCAACAAAAGAGTCAAGCCAAGACAGTTCACGCCGGGGCAGCTGGTATTAAAAAAAGTTTTCCAACATCAAGATGAAGCCAAAGGGAAGTTCTCTCCCAACCGGCAGGGTCCATACATGGTTCATCGGGTTTTGACAGGAGGAGCCCTCATACTTGCAGAAATAGAAGGAGAAGTCTGGCCAAAACCTATCAACTCAGATGCAGTCAAGCGTTACTATGTGTAACCTTTGCGCTTTCCAATAAAATATTATTGAACTATATCTGACCTGATTCCCGTTTAAGATGGGATACGTAGGCAACCTTATGGGTTCAGTCACAATTTAATAATATTTTCATTCCCCCCCCCAATTGGAAACTGGGTAGAATTTTGAGGAGGTCCCTAAAAATTCCAAAGTAATTTCAACCGATCATCACCAGTCACAGTTGGAAGAATCAACCTAGAAAATTGGGGCAGAATTTTGAGGTGGGCCCTCAAAATTCTATTGCAGGAAGGGTTGCAATATCTTGAACCACACGCAATCGTAATTTCATCTAAAGAAAACTATTATTAATTACGTGTTGATGCTATATTTTACTAAATCATGCATGTTTATTGCTGAAATTTCCTTGTTTAGCAAAGCTACCCCAATGATGCATACAGTATCACCGGATCAGAGTCGAACAGGTCAATCAGAGCTAGTAGGGATGCGAACTAACCTCCCCCTGTACAAAAACCACGATTTTTCTTTGGAAGCAGGCACTGGGATTACGAAAGCATCATGCATGCTATATACTCACGAGACAAACATTGTTCAAAAATACAATTCTCAGAGCTATCTTACTAATATTTGCTATCCACGCACCGCGGTGATATACCGTGTGTCGTAATATCCCTAGCAGTCACGATACCGCAATCTGCTATAAGCTAAGAAAGCTCTATCACTGTTTTCCCTTTTATTTCTTGCATAAGCCTACCATTCTGCCTTCTAAGACTAAACACTGTCTCATCTGCTTATTCTTCATTGCATTAGGCTACCATTATGCCTTCCGAGACTAAACATAGTCTCATCTGCATTTTCTGCATTGCATAATGCTACCATTCTGTCTTCGGGACTACATGCTATCTCCATCTGCATTTCCTGCATTGCATAAGTCTACCATTCTGCCATCTAAGGTTAAGCTCTACCTACATCTAGATTGGACGGTTGAAAGATCGCCACCTTATTTACATTTGCATGGCTGAAAGATCGCCACCTTATTTACTTTTGCATGGCTGAAAGATCGCCACCTCATTTACATTTGCACGGCTGAAAGATCGCCACCTCATTTACTTTTGCACGGTTGAAAGATCAATACCTTATTTACATTTACATGGCTGAAATATTTCCATCTCATTTACATTTGCATGGCTGAAAGATCGCCACATTATTTATATTTGCATGGCCGAAAGGTCTCCATCTTATTTACATTTACATGGCTAAAAGATCGCCACATTATTTATATTTGCATGGCCGAAAGGTCTCCATCTTATTTACATTTACATGGCTAAAAGATCGCCACATTATTTACATTTGCATGGCTGAAAGATTGCCACCTATTGCATCTCATGGGCTAAATGATCGCCAAATACTACATCTCATGAACTGAAAGATCATCAAATTAGCTGAAGGCGCCATTGTTTAGTGGCACCATTTAGGGGTGTTCAAAACCGATCCGAAACCGAAAACCGAACTGAACCGAAGCTTAATGGCTTAATGGTAACGGCTAAACGGCTTAATGGGCGGATAACAGATTGAATTTTGTTTGTTAACGGCTTATCGGTTTGGGGGTGGATTATTCAATTTTCTTAACGGATAATCCGTTAACCCGTTAAGAATACAAATATATATATATAAAATTTATTTTTACTTACATAATTATATATATTAAATATAAAAACTAAAAACCTTAGGTATTAAATATGCGTCTTGAATGCTTCAAAATATCTATAATTACTTCAGCTTTTTAGTATATATTAAAGTTAATTATATTTTTACTATATTGTAATTGTAAATAAATTGATGATAATCATTTAAAATATGAAATTTTCATATAATAGATATAGGAGACATCAGGAGGTTTGCATCACAATTGAGAACTGATGGAGCTGGCAGTTGTATTATAATTTGGGAGGTATAAGATTGGTTGATGAGATTTAATAGTTATTGTTAACTTTGACCTATATTTTCACAATTAGCATGCTTATTGTTGGACCTAAATTAGGCATATGCTACTTTTATATCATACAGTTGTTTTAGTAACCAATTGTATTTGGTTACTACAAGTTGAATTCTGTTTCATTTTAAATATTATATAATGCATTTGATATTTTGATCAAAGATCATGTACTTATTGTTTCAAACCAAATACAGAATGAAACTAATAATTTCTGGGAATATTAGCAATGATATTTTGTTTGGAATATGTGTGACAATGCAATTGGTGCAATTTCCTATCCAAATGATATGTTGCTGGAGAAAGTTTAGTTTACGTTTCTCCTGATTGCATGTATTTTGTGCAGATTCTGTCCAAGACAGCGCTACGGCCAACACAATTGGCTAAAAAGAATTAAAGAAAAGCTTTTGTAAGTTATTAGTTTGTTCCTAATGCTTTCGTTGTTGGCATTTTATGTGTATGTAAGAAGTGTTTTACTGTTTTTCCTGTAATTGAAATAGGAAAATAAGTAGAAATGGAACTGGACATTGGATAATATAGTGTGTACTGTGCGGACGGAATACATTTGAGCCCTTAGGTATTAAACCGATAAACCGCCCGATAAGAGCTAACCCGATACCAATCCACCCGATATCTTATCGGGTGGCTAACAGATGAATACATTTAAAAGCCGATAACCATTAAGCCAAACCGTTAAGAGTAAAAAGCCGCCAAAGCCGCCTGATGAACACCCCCACCATTTGCATAGCCCGAGAATACCATGCCATGGCCTGAGGATCCCTTTTAATCTTTTGTTTATCATTATTCAAAGGCATCATGGTTCAGAGGCATCATCCTCATAGCCCGAGAGCATCATTTCATGGCTTGCAAATCCCTTATTACACACTTCATAGCCCAAGAAATCATGGTCTAAGGACGTCATTCTAAACATCCAAAGACAACCATCATGGTCCAACGGGAATTTGCGTCATATTTAAACTTACGCACCATATATGCTTGTATTTCTTATTTGCGGGTAAACCGGCGAGCAACGGCCATCTCGGAAGAATAAATCCCGCTCTAGTTCCCACAGCCCTATCAAACCTTAACCATTCACCCCCTCTTGAATATTTGCATCCGTTATTGGGAAGTCTCCATCGGCATACTCTGCCGACGGATCCGGAACTACATATGGCCTTATTCCTGTAAGACCGGGGATATGTATGCGTCTTATAATCTAGGGTATGGCCTAAACTTTGTCGAACCATTTCGTCTGGAAAAAATTGGCCATCATATCTTTACCCGACAACTCTTTCATCCTTACCGGGTAAAGATGGGTAGATGTTGATATTTAATTTTTCCGTGTATATTTTTTATATGCAATGTACTTTCAAAATAGCATATGTGAACATATATAAGTATTCCCAAATGCTTTATTATTTTTTTAATGTTTAAAAGATTTTTAATCAACTTATTGCCATATTTTACCTAAAAAACAAAATAATTATTCCCACAATTGGCATTTTTTAGTAGTTCATTTATTGGATTCTCATATTTATGCTAAAATATAGCTAGGATAATTTTTGCATATATTTATAAATTTATGTAGTATTTTTAAAAATAAATTGCATGTAATTGCAATATTAGCTTCTTTTCGATTTATCTACGTTCATATCATTAAAAAGTTAAGTTCAGTATTTTGATATATAATTATGGACTATTAGTCATTTTAGTACCCTTAATTATTTCCATAAGCTATTTTACTATTTTTATAAATCAAATAGGGAAAAGCGGCTATTTAAATGTTTGCCCATTTTCATTTTAATTTTAGCCTGATTTGGCACCCCAATTAAATCCAATATGAGGCCAATTACTAGGACCAATTCCACTTTAAACCAACCCATAATCCATTTAAATAACCCATCCAGATCCCCTTACCTTTCAATCATGACCGTTGATCATTTAGATCAACGGTCGACATTGGCCGTCTCCTACTTAAACCCATACAACCTCTTACCCTATCCCATTTCACGCCAAACGCCGCCTCTAAATCCCATTTCTCCTTTAGATCCTCTGAAACCCTAGCCGCCACCCTCAACTACAATACGAAAATCTCCTAAATCAATGGCTTCCAAGGTCATCAGAGGCTTGTATCCACTTTCTATTGTTTCTACATGTCCGATTATCATGTTTTCAAGACTAGAACCTGGAAAGGTTTGGTCCAGACATTGGTCAATTTTAGTTTATGGCTGTTCTCCGGTCGTCTCTGCTTTTCTCCGGCTAGCCATGACTATTCGAGTCAGACCTCTTGACTCTCCTACTTAGATCGATAGTATTCAAAGACTTGCTCACCACTTAGGGTTCTTTTGAAACCCTAAACCTTCAAGGTTCTTCCGATTTTTTTAGGTCTATTTTAGATCCGTGTTTGCTCTAAACTTCAAAATGTTTTCTCAAAGTTTCTTTTAAAAACCCTTATCTTTTCCAACTAGTTTTTCCGTTAAGTCTATTTGAGATGTTTTTTTGTATTTCCTTATGTCATTTTTCTACTTGAGTTTGCATGTTAAGGGCCTTTATTTCTTTTGATCTGAATCTATTTTTTTAGCATTTGTTTGATTTACTTGTGTTTCATCTCCAGACTCGACTGATGTGAAACCCAAATTTTGGTTCATTCGAGTTCTAAATCTATTTGTAGTGTGATTTACTTGTTCATCATCTTTGAATTCGACTGGTTTAAAAAAAAACTAATTCCTTTGGGGCCTATTCGAGCTTCTAAAGCTGTTTCATCTGTTTGAAGTTGCTCGACTAGATTTGAAATCCATTTGTTTCAGCCTCTGTTCTTTATGTGATTTGGTTTCCTGCAACCATTGAAACTCGACTATATTTTTCCAGAATGGCTTTTTTACTTGATCCTTTGCAGACTTTTGATACCATCTCTTTTCTCTATTACTAAGTTGATGAAGTTGACTTATGTGACCACCATGTTTCTATAGTTCACTGTCTATTGACAGTGTGATTGCTATTACATATGACTTCTCTTTGCTATAGTTTGGCCTCACATGCCTAATGTTTGTGCACTCTATTTATATGCTGAATTCCCCTTATAATTGACCTTCAATTTTGGATTGATTTCAAACCATTCCTTGAGAAATTCTGATTGCACTCGTATGTTAAGTAATTGATTCGTTCCATGTTTCGCCTTACTGATTTCCATGTTTCCTGGTCTAATTTGAACACTTTCATTTGAACCTTCGATCCCTTCCTTTTCTACTCAATTTGATTAATTCCCTTACCTTGGTTACATTGGTACTTGATTCTTACCGATATTTGCTTGATTAGAATCTGATGAACTTAGTCTCTAATACATATTATGTACTCATATTATGCTAAAAATATTTCCTTATTGATTATATTCAGCCTTATGTGATTTCTTTCCTTTTTTAGTATTTGCATGTTACCCTCTAAATTTAATTCCTTAATTAAAGATAGTACTTATACTGATTTGATTTTACTTAGTACATAGTTCCATAACTACTGCTAAACTATGATTCTTGCCTTATTTTCTACCTATTTTCAAACTATAAATACCTTGCTCTTTCATTAGGACAAACATGCACACTTCTAGTTCTGAACTCACACTTACACTCAAATGCTTTACTACTTGTATTGTGGCATGTATAGCTAGCTGAAAGCCAAAGCTATATTTTGAAGTCCTGCTACCTTTCTTTACTTCATTTTGCTTCTTTGAACTGGTATGTTCTAACTAATTTTCAGCATCAACAACAATATGTTTCCTTACTGTTTCTGCTGTTCCTATTTGCCTCTTGCTTATATTTAACTTAGTTCCATCATTAAAAATGTTTTATTCCGCCTTATCTGATCTGAATTAATGTTTTTTGAACCTTAAATCCCCCATCCCCAATGTGTTTGGAATCTATGTTTGATATAGGGCATGGCAGTATTGAACATTGCTGTCCATGACTCAAACTTGATCCCCTGGGATCATAACCTCTATGTTTTTCTCTAGTGTTGTGTGCTTTGGTGGGCTTATAGGCATGCCAACATCTTCTCTTTCTGTGCATGCCCAAGGCTGGCCCTTGTATAAATACATAGGCTCTTTGCCATTCCTAACCCCTGAATCCCTTTTGTATGAAGTTGTCAACTCTGAAATGGTTTCCCTACCACCCTTTACGGCTCAGATTTATTCCCTCAGATATTAGAACTACAGATAAACCTACAGATAAACCCGCTAATAATTCGGAAAGTCTGAAGAAAAATTAGTACCATAATTGACCAAACTACTAGAAAACCATCAAGTTCACACACACTAGATCAGTGATAGAACTCGATGGCCTTCCCACGAGCTATAAGCTAAATTATCAAATTCAACAGTCCTTTAGCATACTTCAGGTGTTCAATAAATTGAGGAAATCAAGGGAAATGGGTGAACCAAAGCTGATATGCATATCATAAATTACAAGCCAACAAAGAAACATGAATGAACGAGCAAAACTATAATAAGTACAATTATTTTACAAAAACTGAAATACACCTCATGCTTTAAAATCTCCATTTCAACCCATTTCTGCCAACCTATTTCGCAGCCAGCAGAGTTACAAGGAAGTGTACATGGAATGAGGAAAATCAACAGGAAATTAAGGGGATCAGTAACAGGATAGCAACAGATAAGGATCTAGCAACAAATTAACCCACGAGTAGTTTGAACCAAAGCAAAGTTGTCCAACACCAAGTAGAACTCGAACCCAAGCAAACTCAAAAACCCCAAATAGCCTTTTTAATCCCTAAGATGACTAATGGAATAGTGATTCTGGAATTGTGGCCTTAGTTATGCAGAATTTTTAATCCCCCCAAAAATGAACCCCCTCTCCTAGGCAAAGGACTACCATTTATAAGCTAACGTTAGGGCAACTCTTTTTTTCCAATTACACCCTAAGTCCTTGTTTTAACCTCAGATTTTGTCAAATTAGTTCCTCATTTTATACCTTGCTGGCCAAGTTATACCAATTAAGTCATACATTTCAAATTAAAACCCTATCTAGAAGATTCTAGTGGGTTCCACGTTAGTTACTACATTGTTTTCTATTTTGAAATATCCCAATTGCCCTTAATTCAACTTATAAATTACTAGACAAGTTGGACCTAAACCCCAGCCATAAACATTGTTTTTTTACGGCAAAGAATTTCATATGCAAATGTAAAATTTTCTATAGCGATTCCATGGATACCATACGAGGTTTCCTGATAGATTGGGCTCAAAAATTGGTGGCCCACTCAGATTGTGATGAACATAAATGGCGAGACTTGTCTAAAAGTAGATGGGAGGCGAAATACCATGGTACGTGTTATGTGATATGCTCCTTTTTTGAATGGCACTTCCTATTTATGCGTACTAACTTTGTTATTTAGGCATCAGGGAGTCCTTTAAGGCGAGAATGCCCTCTCGTAGAGGGAGAAGGATTGCCAACTTTTGGGCTAAGAAATGATAATAATAAGAAAGAAGGTCCTTCACGGGGCGATGGTGTTTATAGCAAGACGAGTCCAGGTCGGGGGCTCGGAGAGGATGTATCGGCTGAGCCTATTGTGCCTAAGATCTCTGACTTTAGAAAAACAGTTCCTCCTCCACTTCCATTTTCTTTTCTCGTCGAAGGTACTTCTAGGAATGAGGGTTCTCTGCCGCCGAATTTTTCTCCCATCAAAGGTACTTCAAGGGACGTTTGAAGCCTGGGCCTATATATACCGAGTGACCCTTTTTCAACCAGGATCGGCTCTTCTGAGGCAGAGGGATCCATATTAGTAGATGTGCGCTCAACCTTCAAGGAAAATCAACGGATCTACTCAACGTTGAGTTTTGGTACATGCTCTTTTAGTTTCGTGCCTTCCCTTTCTTATTGAGCTCCCTTTTCACAGGCCTTTGACAAGCTCAAGTGTGAGCTACTTCGTCGTGAATCCAGTTTGCGAAAAGCTTTGGATTGAGAGAAATACCTCAAGCTTCTTTGCGACGAAAGGGAAGTCGAGTTGGTGCATTTACAATAGGAGGCGAGTCGAAGCCTGAATTATGAAAGCTACCTGAAGGAGCATGTAATTTTTGTTCCAAGGGAGTGCATGTTCCTTCTTCTAGCTCTTAAGGCTAATATTTTGTTTATTTTAGTTGCAGACAAAGACGGAGGACCTGGAATGCCATTAGAGCAAAGTTGGTCAGGCCGAGCGTGAGTGTGGTGAGTTAAAAGCTTAGGTAAACGGCTGCTCGAGCCAAACTGAGAGGGGCTCTTGACTATGAAGGCAGGAGCAAGGAGTATGCTCGGTGCAAATATCGAAGGGAAACCCTCGAGGAGATCTACGATATGGGTTTTAATCTCACGGAAGATATAGAGCAGGCAAAGGTGGACGAATATGACATTAAGTTCCTTCTATCTGATGCCGAAGATGGTGAGAAAGAGACTGATGGGCCATAGTCCCCGAGGGGAACGTATATTGGATTTTCCTTTTCTAATTTTGTATATAATGCCAACATTGTAACTGGAGTTTTACATTTTCGTACAAAAGGAGGCCTTGTAACTTCATTTTTTATGTACTTCCTTTTCCTTTGATGTTTGTCAGTTATTAGCCAGATAAACTTGACTTTGAGTTAAAGAGCCCCTAGATTTATAATATATCCCTAGGGCTCGTTGAGCTGACCCGTAGGCTCTTACGCGTTTGGTTGGTGTGACTATTTAGTATAAGTCGGCGTATTAAGCTCTTATGCTTTTGCTCTTAGGCATATTCAATTTGGGTTTAGTCTTCGACTCGGGTTTTTACTCGAGCTCATTGACCATTAAACTTTTGAATTTAAAGTTAGCCCTTTAGGCTCTTATGCATTTGGTCAGTACGACATTTTACATGGGCCGACGATAGTGGATCTTACGCTTTAGGTCGGTATGACCTTTTATATGAGCTAGCAGTAGTGGCTCTTGTGCATTAAGTCGGTACAACCTTTTGTATGAGCTGGCAATAGTGGCTCTTGCGGCTTAGGTCGGTACGACCTATTATATGGGCTGGCGACATTGGCTCTTATGCATTGGGTCAATACGACCTCTAATATTGGCTTTAAGTTTTCCATCGTTAAGTGCTTTTTGAGATTGTATTTTGCCTGACTCTTTGACTTTTTGGTAGAACCTCAATTGTAAGTCGTTAGGTGGCGATAGTCGAGCACCTCAGAAGGTTGTGGCTCGGTGGTTGAGTATCTCGAATCCTATAATTTGGAGCTGACAGGGCCGAAGCTTTTTGCCTATATTGAGGGTACCTTATTTAGCCGGTTCTTTTCAAAGTACATTCGAAGTAATTGAAGGCCTATGATGTTATAAAGATGGTCGGGTGTTACCGAGTCGCCTTAGTTTTGCTGGTACAGCCTTGTGATCGTAGTCATTGTGCTTGGCCGAAGCATTTCAGTCCCCGAGTGAAGTAGTTTTTGCGTTTATATCGAGGTTATGCCTTTTTAGGGGTCTTATAGGTTTCGATATATAGCCCTAACTTTAATATTGGGTTTATGTCTTTTGTATGATCTTACAAATTTTTACATGCCATGCTCTAGGTCTTATAGTTTTGGGTACTTGGTATAATTACGGTTCATACCTTACTTGAGGTCTTACAGTTTTGTTACTTGGTACAAGTATGGTTCGTGCCTTGCTTGTGGTCGTATAGATATTGCCTTATATAGGTCTTATGAGACTAAGGCTGCCCACTTGTGGTCTTATGGCCTTGGGTTTTTGATAAGTCGATGGGGGTGGCTATTGGCGGCAGTCCCCAAGTCATCGAAAATTTCCTGGCTTGAGAGCCATCTCTTATAAACTTGGTACTGCCTTATTGAGGTCTTATGAGTTCGGAATTTCTGTCCTCGAGGTCATGTGGCTTTGAGTTTTTGACGCTAGTCCCCGAGTGTTCGGAATGTTTTTGGCTCGGGAGCCGTTTTTACAAACCTGATGTTGCCTCATTTGAGGGCTTATGAGTTCGGAGTTTCTGGCCCGGAGATCACATAGATTTGATTTTTTAATGCCATTCCCCGAGTGTTTGAAACGTTTTCGACGCTGGGAGTTATTTTGCGAACCTGATGTTCTCATTGACGGCTTACGAGTTTGAAGCTTCGACCTAAAGATTATACAACTTCGAATTGTTGACGATATTCCCTGGGTGTTCGGGATGTTTTTTGTCTTTGGAGCCCTTTTGTAAACTTGATTTTGCCTCATTGAGGGCATATGAGTTTGAATCTTCGACCCACAGGTCATACAGCTTCGAATTGTTGACGCCACTCCCCAAGTGTCTGAGGCATTTTTTTGGCTTTGGATTCATTTCTGTAAAAAAAATAGTAGATTCTTTTGAAATGTGAAATGCTTTGGTCGAGAGTGTTCTTCGATTACTTGGTATTCATGTTTTTGTTGTTAAGGGCTCGGTTATTCTATACAGGCACGGTTCGTTCGACCGTTTGGCCTGGTACATCATTTTCCTATCAAGACCCTATTCAGCACATCTTGGCTTCTCCCAGTAGGTGTTCCTATAGGGGGGATGCCCCCTAGTATTCAAGGTTGATTGAAATAAGCCTTGAATACTTGTTGAGTCTTCCTTAGGTATCATGTAGATGTCGCCTTGTTAAAAACCTTGCCGGTAAAACCCTATTTGCGATAAAAATAAGATCGAAGGAAAATAGTGCAACGTATGCTTTTGGAACCTAAGGCCTTTGAGTTGGAAAGAGATTTGGTCATTCTGATCGAATACCTGCACTCAGGTTAGTACAAAATGTAGACAAATAAAAGGAGATGATCATACCATAGCGCTGGCGGGTTACGAGCCTTAATATGTTTCTGTCGCTTGCTACGAACGCGGCACGGGCCTTTGCTTTGGTCGGTCGGGCTTAGCCGATAATATAGCTTGTTATTGCCATTTTATTGTTTGTTTATCCTTTGGTTCCTTCGGTGGTGGAGGTATTGGAGTTGGTGCCACAGCATACACCGCGAACATCTCTTTTGCTCCATGTTTCTCTCCATATACAGTTTTCACCCCATCTTTTGTCAGAAAATTTCATCATTTGAGGGAGGGTGGATGGTACTGAGCTCATGCAGTGTATCTAAGGCCTCCCTAACAACGCGTTGTATCTCATGTCTCATTTAATGACAAGGAATTTAGCATCTTGGGTTGTGCCGGCCACGTTGACCGGGAGGGTGATTTCCCCTTTTGTTGTTTCGCTCGCCATGTTGGACCCGTTGAGGACTCGAGAGGCGGGTACGATTTGGTCAAGAAGTACGAGCTGCTCTACTATTCTTGACCTGATAATATTGGTCGAGCTATCTGGATCCACAAGTACACGTTTAGTTTGAAATGTATTCACAAGAAAATATATTATCAATAGCGTCATTATGAGTATGAGACAAGGTCTTAATGTCCTCGTCGTTGAATAGGAGAGCATCCTCGGGTATGCAACCTCTAGTTTGCTTTTCTCCGGTATGGATATTTTTGTTCTTCTGACCATGGGTTCTTGTGGAGCATCGATGCCTCATAAGATCATGTGGATGACATGTTGTGGCTCATTTGTTTCATTATTCTTGGTCACCTCTCTTTCTTGAAACTAATTTTGGCTCGGTCATTAAGGAATTCTCGGAGGTGGCCTTTGCTGAGTAGCTGAGCTACTTCTTCCCGGAGTTGTTGGCAATCTTTAGTCATATGATCGTGTGTGTTGTGAAATTTGCACACTAAGTTATGGCTCCTTTGTGAAGGATCTAAATTGTACAGGCCTTGGCCACCTGGTGTCTCTGATTTTGCTGATAGCGAATATGATGTCTGAAATATCGACGTTGAAGTTGTATTCTGACAAGGGAGTTTCCTATATATGCTCTATGTGCTTGTCAATATAGCTCTGCTGACAATTCGTCGAGGATTCTAGCCTCGGTCCATCCTACGGTCATTACGGGGTTTGTTGTGCCTTGGGGCATTTCTTCTATCTTCGGTATATGGTTGGTATCTTTCCTTGTTTAGCTTTGGCTCCTTTTCCGGAAGCCTACTGGGATATACCGAGCCGAAAGGGCTCCTAGTCGGTCGTCTTCGACCTTGATTTTTGACTGGTATGAGTAGTGGACATCCGACCAAGTCACGGCGGGATACTCGACTAAGTTCTTCTTTAGTTGCTTCGAAGCTACCGAGCTTCGCTCATTCAAACTTAGAGTGAAAGCCTGCAATGCCCAATCGTCGGATACCGGTGGTAGTTCCATTTGTTCCAATTGAAAGCGAGATACGAACTCTCGCAGCATCTCATTATCCCTTTGCTTGATTTTGAAGACGTTGGATTTCCGTGTGGCTACGTTGATTGCACCTGCATGTGGCTTTATGAAATAACTCTGCCAGCATGACAAATAAATCTTTAGAGTCAGGATCTAGGTTGTGGTACCACATCATGGCCCCTTTTAAAAGTGTTTCCTCGAACTTATTTAACAGGACGCATTCGATCTCATCGTCCCTCAGGTCGTTGCCCTTCACCGCTCAAGTGTAAGAAGTGACGTGCTCGTTGGGGTCCGAGGTTCCGTTGTACTTCGAAAGATCGGACATTCTAAACTTCTTTGGAATAGGTTTCAGAGCAGCTTCCTATGGAAATGGCTTTTGTACAACTTCTTCGAATCTACACCCTTCAGGACCGGGGGTGCGCCCGAAATTTGGTCGACCCTAGAATTGTATGTCTCTGCCTTCTTATCGTTGGATTCATCCTTTTCTCGCCCGATTCGATCCTCTTTTTTAGGTCCTCAAGCATCTTTATGAGGGCGGTGTCGGCCGCCGACCCATTGTTACTTGATCTTTCCGATACCTGCTCGGTTGGGGAAGCCATTCCCGGTGCTACTGTGCTAGGAGTTTTCTGGTAACTTTGCAGTTGAGTAATCACCAACTGTTGTGCCTGTAACATTTCAAAAATAACATGAAGGATAACCTCATTTCCTTCCCTAGATGGGGTTTTCTAAGCTTCTAGTTGGTCTTCTTGGTGTATGCTCTTGTTAGTGTGGGAGATTATATCAACGTGTTGGGCATCGCGTGAGACCACATCTGTGGGGATTGGCTCTAGCGCATCCCCATGGTTTAGTGGTGGTGCGCCAATACCTGGAACAGCTACACCATTCTCTCTATGGTCCTCAAGCTTGATGTTTTCACGTGCGTTTACTGAGTTAGACATTTTGACCTGAAATCAAAGATCTTGGACAAGAAAAGTGTAAAAGATAACTTGTGTTGCAGAGTGAACCAACGAGAAAATAATCACCATTACTTTTAGCCCCACGGTGGGTGCCAAATTGTTTACCTTGAAAATAGTAATTACAATTAGATTTGATTTTGTGGTTCTACAATTGGTGATGTATATTTATGGTAGTTGTTTAGGTAATAGATGCTAAGTAAGAGATTAGAAAGTGAGATTGAAGCTTTCCGGTAGTAGGATGACCAAACCAAATGCCTGGAAATCGAGGCCTAGCTGGCGTATGCGGGCCTCGAGATCGAGCTGGATGCTCAGCTAAGGGTAATCGATGGAGGATTAACAGTTATGAGAGCTACGATTGCGGCTCTTTAGGATCAATAACGTGCAATAAATGAAGAACAATAAATAAAGCATAATAAATATAAGTAATAAATGAAGCAATAAAAGCAAGAGAATATGTTGAGTTAGAGAGCATAGGGAATGTTCATATATTGAATATTGAGTATCAGATCCTTTACAAAATGATGAGGATCCCTTTTATATATCAGAGGGAATACCAATATAGTACAAATGCATTTATTACAAAGATATGAGGCTGGTACAGTCAATTTAATGCTAGGCTACGGATATGAACCAGCCTACTAGACGTTGTCAGCTCTAGTCATGCGCCATGGGATCTTTCCACTTTTTCTCTATAACTGTCGACCTGAATTATCCCGAGGTCGGACATCGATAGCCCCTCGCGTGTAAATCTCAACCATAGCCTTGAGTCTTTGACTAACATGCTTACGAAGTGTCTTAATGGATGAAAATTGGACCTTCCTATTTTACCGCATTCAGTTATCAATTTGCTTCTTGTTGCTTTATTTAGGTGCGACATATATGCGAGTTATGACCATATCCCGGTCGAGTAAGGCTTATAGTATACCTTGTATAGACATTTTAATTTATTGTCCATGTTTCATTAATTCAATGACTACGTGATGATTCAAAATTATGATTTTAAAGCGTGCTTAAGCTTACGACTTGTTGAATTGAGAATAAAGGATTATTTTGCCCATGTTGAGCTATCTAATTAAGCTGTAGTCATATATTTGTCTTATTTGATCCATAGTTTAGTGCTTACATGGATTAATTTACTCGTGTTAAATATTATGATTAGACTTATTAATATTGAAATAACGTATTGAATTATTGTGATAGTTGAATTAAATGATCAGTCATAGCCACCTTTTCTCCATGTGAACTTTTATCCATACCTCTATTGGTATGTCCTGGTACTTCTTAATTGTATTATCCATACATATATGCATGGGTTAGAGATTTGGATATTTTAGAAGAGTTGAGAATTTGGTATTAAGCACACCATAAATGGATATGAATTATTAGTTATTGATTGTGAAAATGATCGACGCTTAGATATGGATTTGTCTCTCCGGAGTCCACAACCACTCGGTACTGTATATAGACATCTGGCCCAAGAAAATCTATCCTCAAATATATACAACACTGACCGTAAGTCACCCAGTACTGAGGACAAACGGAAATCCAACCTTGTGGAGAAATCCATCTCCAGATATCAAGTACTTCGGATAAATCCATGTTAAATATCATTCGCGCTCACTGGAAGTGTGTTACAGACTCCGAAGGGACTCCTACAACCCAGACGCTATCATAATCATTAATATAATCGTTGCGGCATGCATGCCGATCCCATAACTTTCACTCATAACTAGGCTCTTGGCCTCACTCAGTCATCAACCTCTCCTATCTCACCATGGGCTCACAATGTCATGAAAACAACCCGGAACAATGATACGATGAATCAATAAATAACTGAGACTGAGATATGATATAAAAATGCATGAATGGAATATTAAGTGAAACTAGTGAGATGATAGTAAGAAACAACCGCCATGGTCCAAACAATACCGGCACAAAGCTTAAATATGATATCTAGCATGATTTATAGCTCAACTACGTTATCACCAGATGAAAACATGCATATCAATATGATCGAGTCACTAAACGGTGCCATGAAGTCACCCAAGTCATAGTTCTCACAGTGTACGCCCGCACGTCCGTCACTTGGCATGTGCGTCTCCTTGATACTAATCACATAACAGATAGTTCGGGGTTTCGAACCCTCAAATCAAGTTTGGAAGTGTTACTTACCTCAAACTAATCCCGTTGCCTCTCAAACGGCCTCCAAACATCCCGAATATCCACAAGGAATATAATACGATCAATATAGGCTAGAGAAATCACTTCCCCTAAAAGAATACCAATATAGCCAAAAAATATGAAATCGACTCAAATCCGTCCCTCGGGTCCACGTCTCGAAATCCGACAAAAGTTACTAAATCCGAAAGTGCATTCATTCACGAGTCTAAACATGCCAAATGCTCAAATTCGACAACAAAATCCACTTCAAAACCTTAAAATTTCATCTCAATAACTTTTTTCATTTTCCCCCTAATTTTCACCCCAAATCACAATTTAGATGATAAAATTTAAGACATAATCATGAAATTTGACCAAAACCAAGTGAGAAACACTTACCCCAATCATCTTCATGAAAATCCCTTCAAAAATCTCCCAAATCCGTGGTCTCTAGCTCAAAATATGAAAAAAGGATTCGAACCCTCGATTTTTCAGTTTAATACTATTGCAGATTTCCTTCATCGCAAGCGCCGAAACAACCTCACAATTGCAAAGCACAAACAGATGGCCCCACATTTTTACCCTATGCCAATGCAGAATTCACCACGCATTCGCGAATCACTGCGTTCCAAACCTACACGATCTTAACCTGCCTCACGCGATTGTGTAGAGCAATTACCTCACCTCATCATCAACTCGATTACTTTTACACGAACGCGACATTGGCCACGCGTTCGCGAAGCAGATCTTCACACAGGTACGCGATCGCGTTCCTAACTCTGCGGTCGCATAGAGAAAACTCACCTCTGGCCAAAATAAGTGTACGCGATCATGGATGAACTCACGCGATCGCGTATATGGATACCAGATACAACAACAGATGTCAGCTAACACTCAAAGGCCAAAAATAATCTGTTAACCACCCGAAACTCACCCGAGGCCCTCGGGACCTCAACCAAACATACCAACATGTCCCATAACATCATACGAACATAGTCGAACCTTCGTATCACTCAAAATAATATCAAAATACCAAATTACCCCGGATTCAAGCCTAAGAACTTCTAAACTTTTGAATTCCACCAACGATGCTAAAACCTATCAAACTACGTCCAAATGACCTCAAATTTTGCACATAAGATAGAAATGATCCCACAAACCTATTTCAAATTCCATAAATTCAATCCGACCCCAATATAAAAATTTTCACTTCCAGCCAAAATCGCCAAAATTCTAGCTTTCGCCAATTCAAACCTAATTTTACCATGGACCTCCAAATTATATTCTAGACATGCTCCTACGTCCAAAATTACCTAACGGAGCTAACGAAACCATCAAAATTCGAATTCGAGGTCATTTACGCATAAATCAGTATCCGATTAACTTTTCTAACTTAAGCTTCCTAATAAGAGACTATGTGTCTAAATTCACTCTGAAACCACTTCGAACCTGAACCAAATAACCCGGTAGATCATAATATAGCTAAAGAACACAAAAAAGCAGAAAATAAGGGAATGTGCTATAACTCTCAAAACGACCGGTCAGATCATTACAGATGAACACACCACCATTCACAATATATGCATATTTTGCTTCTTAATATAGCATATATATTCTGATGCAGTAGCCTTGCCTTTTGTTTGGAATAGACATTTTTCACATAAATTTTGGATTTTAAGAATGCTGGTGTGAAATTCACATTGGATTTTGGTTATTTTTTTCATTGTTAAAAAAACGAATTGAGAACTATGATTATATATATGCTCAAAACAACCGACAACTTGAGAAAATATGATTATTTTACTCATGTCAAGTAATTGGTATGATTTGTGTGCATGTGCAAACAACAAAAGAGATAAAAAAAAACCTTAAAGAGGGGCTCAACTTCCTTGTACTTGTTATAGGCATTTCGACAAAGTTTTGGAGAGATTGTGTGGGCAATTTCTTCAAATGATCCTCTATGCTTCTTTGCGTATGGTTACCCGCGATTATGCACCTCTCAAGTTAAATTTCATTAAAAATCCAAATATATGACTTATTTTATAAAATTCCATATGCTAGAACCCATTTAAGTAAATAGTGTATAAACAAAGGCAAACTGATGTCTGGCAAATTGACCAAACTTGTCTATAATAAAATATTACATTCATAATCTAATTAATTTTTATAATTAATATATATATATATATATATATATATATATATATATATATATATATATATATATATATATATATATATATTATATAGTTAAAAGCTATGTATTTATATTCTCAACAAAATATAAAATAATATTATTTCAAAAGTTATCTGATTGAGCTGCGGCAAACGTGATAAAATTTATTAGCTAAATTATAATATTACTAGAGAGACCTGAAATATAAGATTTGCACATCTCAAAAAATTGAAATCTTATGAAGATGACTTTGATTCTTTTAGTATAAAGAGCAAATTATACAAAATACTCATTGAATTTAAAATAATTATCCTTTTTTACTCATTTAAAAACTAATTATAATATATACCCTATCCAATTAAAACTAATTACTCAACCTATCCACTCATCCCAACTTTTATCACCCATTTAACTTACTTAGCTTAATTTGATTTGTCTTGGCTTGGTTTGATAACTTAGTTTGACTTTATTTGGTAGGGGTATTTTACCAAAAAAGGGTAGGCATGAGCAGGGGCGGGTAAATATTTTTGGTCGCCTTGGTGTTTGCTACTTTCCAAAATAAAAATACCGTCGAAACCTAATAATTATTAACGATCATGCGTAGTGATAAACGGACGGATCGGGTCAGATATGGTTCAGATCGAAAATAAGTAATGAAAAAAATGAATATATTATCCGACCCTACCTATAGTTAATACGGATAATGTTGAGCTACAAGCTTATATAGCTTCTAAGCCTAAACATAAATGTAGACATTGATATTGTGTTGTATATTTATTGTATATTCATTGTATACTTTGTATATTTAGGCTTAGTTAGTTTTGGGCCATAGCAAAATCTGAGCCCATTCTTTTTTTACACTTGGGTCGTCTGACCCGACCCAAGTTGTGTATATATATATCTGTAAGGACTGAGATATTATGGGTTATGCATTTCATTTTCTCTCGGACATTCCAGAGAGTTCTGTCGTTTCTCTCTCTTTCTCTCACTGTATCTCTCATCATTTTTTACCTTCAATCTGTATGTTTTCATGGTATCAGAGCGGGATGATCCTCAGATTCTTCTCCGTTACTTGTTATCGATCGTGTTGGAAGTTCTATTGAAGGTTTTTCTCTGGATATTTGTGAGAGATTCTGTTTACCGAGAGATCGATGTGTATTAAACAGATAATCGAAACTTTTACTGCTATTGATAGTTCGATCTTCACTCAGTGGATGTTTTGGGTGATTTTCCGACATCTCTGACCTTATTCCATTAATTTTCCAGATTCTAGGGTTTCTGGTGTTCGGACCTAGGGTTTTACTGCTATTCGATGGCTCGATCCTAACTCGGTGGATGTTTTGGGTGATTTTTCGACGTCCCTGACCCTATTCCGGTAAGTTTCCAGACTCTACGGTTTCCTATGGTCGGACCTAGGGGGGTAATTCTATCCTTGTTCTAAGTGTTGTATATTTTGCATGTGGGTTCTGATTCAACTTTAGCCTGTTTACCAAGACTGTTTTTGATTTCAAAACTGGTTATTGTTCATGTCTTCTAATATGAATGTTAATACCTCCTCAGTGGACTCTACTAGCCCCCTTTTTGTTTACTCCTCTGATGTTCCTGGAATTTCTCTTGTGTCCACTCCCTTCTCGGGCAGTGGTTATGGGGGTTGGAGGAGGAAAATGATTGTCACGCTGTCTGCTAAAAATAAAATTGGCTTTGTTGATGGCACTTGTCCCCGGCCAGTCACTAATGTGGCTGAGCAAAGGTTATGGTACAGATGTAATAATATGGTAATCTCCTAGTTAACTGCCTCCTTGTCCCCTCAAATTTCTGAAAGTGTGCAGTATTCTGATACTGCACAGAGTATATGGTCACAGATTCAGACCAGATATAGCACTACAGGACCAAAATTTTTGAACTAAAAAGAGAGCTTTCTCACACTTCTCAAGGGTCTCTAGATGTAGCCTCATATTTTAACAAACTTAAAGGACTGTGGGATGAATTAGGAACAATGTGTACAAACCATGGGCAAAGATGTGTTTGTGCTGCCAAAAATGGCATAATACAGGAAGATGATGAGAATAAGGTGTTTCAGTTTCTCATGAGCCTTAATGAAGCATACATGGGGGTAAGGAGTATCCTACTGATGATGCAGCCACTTCCTACCCTTGACAGTGTCTACAATATGGTCCTCAATAATGAGAAACAAAGACAAGTCCAGTCCCCTTCTCATTTTAGTCCAGACTCTATGTCTTTCAATGTCCACACAAATAGACATTCAGTTGGATTCAATAAGGTCCTAGTGCCTAATCCTTATCCTTTCAGACAAAGAGTTAATCTTGACCAAGCTAGAGGATCTTTATTCTGTAGATACTGCAAAAAATCTGGGCACTTAATTGATAAGTGTTACAAGATTCATGGGTATCCACAAAGTAAAACATTTAACAAGGGGAGGAGACCTGCTGCTGCTCATCTAACTGCTGGTGTGGATTTCCCTTCTTCTGAAGGAAATATGTCTGTTCCTCAAGGAAATCCTCCTGAAAGCCATCACCTTGTTACAAACATAGATGGCCAGAGTTCTGTGATACCAGGGTTGAGCAGATAACAATATGACCAATAGATGAGCTTGTTACAACAGACTCAGTAAGGGGATTCCACTGCTCAAACTCCTCCTCCCATGTATGCTGCTAATTTTGCTGGTACTATGCTAACTAAGAGCCCTATTTCTGATTCCAAGCTTTGCATGCTTACTCATATTAATTCTGCCACCTGGATAATAGACTCAGGGGCATCTAATCATATGACATATGATAAAAGTTTATTCTTTAACATCATACCTTTAACTGTACCCTATCTTGTAACTCTTCCTAATGGATATAAAGTGAGAGTGACATGCACATGATCTTTTGCATTAACTCCATCCATCACCCTTCACAATGTCTTGTTAGTTCCTTCTTTTAAACACAACTTGATTTCTGCCCACAAGTTAGTGAAACAGTTGCATTGCATAGTTTTGTTCACTGCAACTTCCTACTTCCTCCACATGATACATGACCCTTCCTTGAGGAAGCCTCTGGATCTTGGTAAAGAGGAGGCTGGTCTATACAAGCTTTCTTGGGTTCCAGCTTCCCGTTCTTCCTCTACTGGTTGTTCATCTACTTTTGTATACTCTATGTCTGACTCTTGTAATCATGACAATTCTTCCTCTACTGGTTGCCATAAAGTTGTTGCTTTACCTTCCAATGTAAATAGTTCCATCTGTAATAATGTTCTTACAACTGACATGAATTACATTTGGCATTTGAGACTTGCACATACTTCCTTTTCAAACATGAAACAAATTTCTGGATTGTCTTTTCTATTTGCTTCTAAGCAGCCTTTCCCTTGTTCTATCTGTCCTATGGCTAAACAGACTAGACTTCCCTTTCCTGATAGCACAATAAGTACTTCTAGACCTTTCCAATTGATTCATGTGGACACTTGGGGCCCCTATCACACTCCTACTTCTTCTGGTTCTAGATATTTTCTTACAATAGTTGATGATTTCTCTAGGGCCACCTGGACACACTTACTGGGGTGTAAAAGTAATGCTTTCTGCCTGCTTAAATCATTTCTCTATATGGTTAAAACCCAGTTTAATGCTGTGGTTCAAACTGTTAGAAGTGACAATGCTTTGGAATTGGGGTCTAGCATTGATGGTGCATCTTTCTTTAGTAACCAAGGGATTATTCATCAAACAACCTGTCCTCATACTCCTCAACAAAATCGTGTTGTTGAAAGGAAAAATAGGACTCTTCTTGAGACATGTTGAGCTTTACTCTTTCAATCTGGCTTACCCATCTCTTTCTGGGGGGACTGCTTACTAACTGCCACCTATCTTCTTAACAGAATACCATCAAGACTCCTTCATAATAAATCTTTCTATGAAGTTTTGCATGGAAAGGCACCAACCTACTCTCATTTGAGAGCATTTGTGTGCCTTGCCTATGCTACTGTCCCGATTCCTCAAAGGGACAAGTTGAAACCTAGAGCAATTTCCTGTGTATTCATTGGGTATCCTTTTGCCAAAAAGGGTTATAAACTTTATGATCTCACTTCCAAAAAATACTTTGTCTCCAGGGATGTTATATTTCATGAAACCTACTTTCCTTTTAAAACTGTATCTTCTTCTGCTCTTCCTACTCCCTCTTCCTTTCCTTTTGTTCCTCCTCTTGAGCATTCCTCCTCTAATATAGACTTGTTTATACATGTCTGTTCCTCTCCTCCTCCTCCTTCTGCCCCAACTTCCCCTTCTTCTAATCCAGCCTCCATTCATCCCTTCAATCCTAATATTTCTCCTCCTGATTTGCCTCCTTCCACATCTCTTCCTGCTCCCAGAAAATCTGAAAGACAGCATAATCCTCCCTCTTATCTTAAGGACTATGTCTGTCGACTTCCTGCCTTTTTTGGATCTTCTTCTTCTTCTCTGGAATCTGAACCTCTCTATTACTCTCAAGCTGCATCTGTTCCAGTATGGCAGGATGCCATGAGAAAAGAGTTTGATGCCTTGTATGCAAACCATACCTGGGATGTTGTTCCTCTTCCTCCTGGTAAGAAACCGATAGGATGCAAATGGGTTTATAAGATCAAATATAAGGCTGATGGCAGTGTTGAAAGGCATAAAGCTAGACTTGTTATTAGAGGTGATACTCAGGTTGAAGGAGTTGATTTCATTGACACTTTTTCTCCTGTGGTTAAAATGTCCACTGTTAAGTGTATTATTGCTGTGGCTGTTAAGAATCATTGGAATTGATTTCAACTTGATGTTAACAATGCTTTCTCCAGGTTTGACAGTTTCTGCTCCTTCTTCAGATTCTGTTTCCTCTACCTCTACTCCTCTTGTTTGTAAGTTGAAAAAGTCTCTCTATGGGCTGAGACATGCATCCAGACAATGGTATGCTAAATTGTCTTCTGCTCTCTATTCCAGAGGCTATACACATTCTTTGAATGATTATTCTTTATTCATCAAAGGTAAACATGGATCTCTTGTGATTGTAGCAGTCTATGTGGATGACATTATCATTACTGGGGATGACAATGATGAGATTTCTGCCCTGAAACTGTTTCTCGATGATCAGTTCAGGATTAAAGACCTGGGGTCTTTGCATTATTTTTTGGGCATAGAGGTGTCAGTTGTTCCTGGTGGGATGATCCTTAATCAGCATAAGTATGTTTCTGACCTGCTGCATCAGTTTGATTGTATAAATGTTTCTCCTGTTGTTAGTCCTTTGGATATTAATGTCAAACTTCATGTTGATTCTGGTGATATTTTATCCTCCACTGATCAATATAGGAGCCTTGTTGGTAAACTCCTATTTTTGACTCACTAGGCATGACATTTGTTTTGCTATTCAGCATCTGAGTCAATTTTTGAAATGTCCTAGAGTCCCTCATATGACTGCTGCCCTCCATGTCCTCAGATATCTTAAGGGCACTTTATCTTTGGGTCAGTTCTATTCTTCCAGTTCTGATTTCTCTATTACTGCTTATTCTGACAGTGATTGGGCTGCCTGCCCTGATACTCACAGATCTGTTACTACTTTTTGTGTTATTTTGGGTGGCTGTTTAATTAGTTGGAACTCCAAAAAGCAACTTGTAGTTTCCTTATCTTCTGCTGAAACAGAATATAGGGCACTCAGTAAAGTGGTAGCTGAATTGTCTTGGCTTTCTCGTTTACTTACTGATATTGGGGTTTGTGCTACTTTTCCCTTCTTTGTTTTTTGTGACAACCAGGCTGCTATTCATAATGCCAAGAATCCTGTTTTTCATGAGCGGACCAAGCATATTGAGGTGGACTGTCACTTTGTTAGGGATCAGCTGACTAGTGGGCTCATTACACTCTCCTATGTCCCTACCTCTCGATAGCTAGCTGACCTCCTCACCAAGCATCTGCCTGGGACTGTCCTCCATCCTTTACTGGTCAAGTTGAAGGTGGTCTCCCCCTCCAACTTGAGGGGGGGGGGGTGTTGAGCTATAAGCTTATCTAGCTTCTAAGCCTAAACATAAATGTAGACATTGATAATGGGTTGTATATTTATTGTATATTCATTGTATACTTTGTATATAGTAGGCTTAGTTAGTTTTGGGCCATAGAAGAATCTGAGCCCATTCTTTTTTTACACTTGGGCCGTCTGACCCGACCCAAGTTGTGTATATGTACATCTGTAAGGACTCATATATTATGGGTTATGCATTTCATTTTCTCTCGGACATTCCAGAGAGTTCTCTCGTTTCTTTCTCTTTCTCTCACTGTATCTCTCATCATTTTTTACCTTCAATCTGTATGTTTTCAGATAAAAAATAGGTTAACTGATGGATAGTATGAATAACTATATTATCCATGACTTCTTGAATATGATTACTTTTGGTAGAATTTTTAGTCTCCCACACTTGAGGAATCCCCAATTTGAAGGTTTACAAATATAAAAGTTAAATCCATTAGTTATCCATTTCCTAAATGAATAATATCGTTCTTATCTAATTTGACCAGTTTTAAAAAATTTATTATCCAACCCATTTTTTAGTGAATAGTATTAGCAAACAGTAACTATTTTCTTTTAATTATTTTGCCGCGGCTAATCATTTTGTTGCAATTAATGATCCAACTAATGTTCAAGGAACCACACATTCAAGTCAAAATATTCAGATGTACACCGTTTTAGCTGAGCAAAAGGGGAAAATCAAAAAGAACATTTTGTACAAACATATGCGAAATAGCGAAATAATAATAGGAAATAAAAAG
This sequence comes from Nicotiana benthamiana, assembly GCA_034376525.1. Lineage (NCBI taxonomy): Eukaryota > Viridiplantae > Streptophyta > Magnoliopsida > Solanales > Solanaceae > Nicotiana > Nicotiana benthamiana. Next base: position 113,668,160 of record CM067331.1, read on the forward strand.
ACAAGAATCCAGGCGTGTCGGAATGGAACTCCAGAATCAGACCACGAGGGTCGGTGTTTTTGCTATGATTAAAGGAGCAAATTCTTATTTCTTGGTTCACTTTGTCTTGTGCTTACTCCAAGTTAAACGGTTATTTTTTAATATTCTCCTTTTTCTTTGATTTTTTGTTTTGTTTTTTTAATCAACATATTTTAGATTAATTCCATTGTTTTCTTTCGGTTTAACAGTTAGTGTCGTAGTGGCTTAGTGTTATTCTGGGAGCAGCAACACTTTAAGATTCATGGTGTTAGACCATGTGAAGCTTTTTGATTAAAAAAATTGAGGTGTATGTTTGGAATATTTTCATGAGAAAATTTCTTTTGATTGAAAATTTTCTTGATGTACTTTTTTTTTTTGAGAACTAGAACAGAACTTTTCAAGAAACGAGTACGAACACTTTTTCTCCGACTAATTACCATTTTTTAGTTTCGGAATATCAATAAATTTGATTTGTCCTTGTATTATTTGTCTAATCACATTTAATCTTAATTTAATTGAGATATACACTTTTAATCCATCTGCTTGCGATAACTATATGATAATTACACCATATATTATATTAAATTTTACCGTTACCTCATACTCCAGACTAATATAATCCTAAAAGTATACTAATATATTTCCTAATTCATTAGGGTTTTTATCTTTTCTATCATCAAGTCAAATAATTTCCTTGACCTTCCAATACTAAGTAGGTGTCAGCTACATACATGATCGTGAAGATATGCACAGAAATTAAAACTAGATAAATAAGAATTAAATGTGCAAAAAACATAAAACTGAATTAACTAAAAATTAATTACTTACATACACAAGGACGAAAAGTGCTACTATATCCTTTTTCTATAAGTATTTTTCAAAAAAAAAAAAAAAACACTCCCCAAAAAGCTATCCTAGTTGCCATAGTTTTCATCTTGACCTGAAGAATGGAAAACTGTTTCATTTAAGAATAAAAAGAGAGAAATTCTTTTCAAAATAGACATGAAAATGGACTGACCCTTGGCTTATTAGCCATCTATTTGCTGTTATTACCGTCCGTGCCTTGATGCATTTCTTCAAAGTGGACCCCACTATTCCAATTCATCACATTGTAGGGCCCACTGGTAGAGTGCTCCACTCCAAGTCTCCAATTATATGAATTATCTCCATCTCCTTGTAAATAATATGGCAATATGCTATGGCCCCTTGCTCTCTCTGTATATCTTTGTCTTATAGTGCACCTATATATCATGTCAACATCAATGGCGGCCAACAATCTGCATATTTTATATAGTACCAAAAAAAAAAAAAAACAAGAGGCTAAAATAATAGTAGTAGTAAAAATCAATTCTCTTTCTTTTGTTGGTCTACTTTCTAGAAAAGTGAAATAAATAGTAATTTAAAATAAAAGAGCATTGCTTTCAGTAACTGTTTTAAGATGCTTAAACTACAATTATTGTTACAGTACATGTGAATTGATAAATCCCACATGGAGAGTGGTGGCGTTTCCTATTTTGATCTTTTTAAGGATTTTTTTCAAGATTCGCATAAAATTGTCTATCTCTGGCTTTAATGAGTGGAGAACCTGTGTTTGTGTCTCATTTCAGCTTCTGGGGTTCATCAAGAATGAGGTTTTGAGCTCTAATTTTTTGGTGAAAATTTGGCTCTTTGGTTGCTTGGTTTGACTTCTTATGTATATTTGAGTTGAAGGTAATTCGTCTTGATTCTGTGAATCCAGTGAAAGATTGCTGCTTTTTGTGTTTAGGAGCTTACTATAAGAGCTGAGATTTGCATCATACTCAACGCTTGAAATTTTAATTTATAGAACTCCAAGGTTCATATGAAGAACCTTGGTTAGAATTTCTGATTTTTGGTTTGATAATTTGGACTAACTTTGTAAATTTTCGAATGACATGTTTTGAGTTAGAAAAGGGTGAAAGTTGAATTTCTTGTCCTTTTCTTTTTGGGGGGTTATCTAATTAGTTAGAATTGAAAAAGCTGACCTGATAATGATGAAAAGTTTCAAGCTTTATAGTTTTTGAAAGTGGAAAACAAAAAGTCGGATATAGAAGAATTTATTTGAAGGGTCGGATTGAACTTTTGTGGTGGTTATGGAGAAACAGATTAGCTTTCGTGGGGTGATGGAGAAACAACAGAGTTTTCGAAATGGGACGATTGAGAAACAGAAGAGCTTTAGAGGGTTGATGGAAAAACAGAAAAGCTTTAGGATAGCAATGGAGAGGCAGCGGAGCTTTGGTGGTGGGGAGAGGAAAAGGGGTAAGGAATCACCAGGGAAAAGAGGAGATTCTCCACTTCACTTGGCAGTTAGAGCAGGGAACCCAGGGAAGGTGAAAGAAATTGTTCAGAAGCTTGATATTAGCAAAGGCATCAGTGATTTGTTATCTAAGCAAAACCAGGAGGGTGAGACTGCTTTGTACGTTGCGGCAGAGAATGGCCATACCTTGATTGTTGCAGAGTTGTTAAAACATTTAGACCTTCAGACGGCTTCAATTCTGGCGAGAAATGGTTATGATGCATTCCATGTTGCAGCAAAGCAGGGTCATATTGGTGAGTCTTCGTGCCCGCAGAAAAGGAAAAAAAAGAACATTTTCCTTCCTTGGTTTTGAGTCAATGATTCCTTCTAGTACAGATTTTAATCCTCGTGAGATAATGCTTATTTGTGCGATGCACTTGGCACTGGTTGATTTTCACATTCTACCTATTGCTGCTGTTAGCCCCCCATTTAGAGCAACTTGCATCCTTGATTTTTTCTTCTAAAACCTTTAAATTAAGCCTGCTCTAGTGCAGATCACTTGTAGCTTCAGTAGAATACTAGATAACTTATCTTAAAAATATGTTTCCATTTGAAGACTCTGCTTATAAAGCATGTTCTTCCATAATAGAAAATTAGAAGGACAAGACTAAGTTCAGAGCAACCAAAGCTGACTTTCCTGCAGTTGGCCACTATCAAATTATGAAAATATTGGGCTGTTAATATCATATTGCGATATTATAGCAGATAGATGCTGAAGGATGCTAATATGTATTTTCATTGCATCTGAGGGAAAAACTTTTGCTTGGAGGAGGCAGTCCAAGTTATTCAAGATTAGTGGTGCAAAGTTTCTCGGCCATTTGATGTAGGATTACTCAGTTCTATTTCTCAGTAGGGGTTGGAAGGTATATAAGACAGTGGTAGTGTGACACAGTGGGAAGTTCTTGGAGGGAAGGATGCCGGGGTCTATTTGGAAACAGCCTCTCTACCCCAGGGTAGGGGTAAGGTCTGCGTACATACTACCCTCCCCAGACCTCACTAAGTGGGATTATACTGGGTTGTTGTTGTTGTTGTTGTTGTAGTGTGACACAGTGGAACGACTGCTGTATATATCCTGTTAATACATGAAATAAAAGCAGCAGTTTTGAAATTTAAAATTAAGAAAGCTGTTAAGAGATAACTATGCAATTATGTCACCAATCAAAATCGTCCTAGGAGAGGGTGAATTTAGCATCTGCACAAATAATGAATTACCTGAAGGGAGCATTTTGTAGATACAGAAGGACCTATAGAATAGTGTGTCTTGTGGTGGCATAGAAGTTGAAAGGGTTTGAGTTGGAACTTCTATTCATATCCGTAGGAATCAAAATTGCGTGAACGAGAATCCATCCTGCAAAGATTGTCAGATCCTTAAAATAAGTTGCACCTTTAGATCAACTACTTGAAACTCTGTATTGATACAATCATACCGTAAACCTTTTTCCCAATAAAAATTTTTGAAGCTAAAAATAGTAAAAATATTGATTGAGTTAAAAGTGATTCATGTCTATCCCTTAGAAATGACTTCCTGTTAAGAGAGAATAAATAAAAAAATGTCAGAAGCCTGAAACAATGATTACTTGTTTAAAGAAATATATAGTTTGATTGGAGAAACATCACAAAAAGTGGTTAGTTTATTTTTCTGCAGGAGTTAAAATTGAAGATAAATCTTATGGATGGACATGATGTATCCTTCTGAAACTATTGTTTACACTAGCCCATGAAGTACAGGATTTTATCATTCTTTGGGGGCTTTGCAAATCATTTTCATTTAGGTTTCCACAACGATTCTGCTCACCAACAAATTCCCTAAATTTGTCAGCTTAGCACTTCTTTTGCTGCTTCCTAGTCCTGATTGTCACACCCAATTAGCCATGTTGTTCATGGATGTTACTGCTTTCTGGAACCAAATGATGCTAAGATTCCTGGCATCATAACTAGAATCACATCCAATTATGATGTCAACCAACATTGAATGCAATGAATAATGATATTTCTTGCCGTCCCTTGTTCACTTAAAATTGGTTATGCTAATTCTTCATTTCTTCTCTGCTGAAATTTGATGATATCCTTGTTCTTCGTCCTCGTTTTTAAGTTTCCTATCTGTTTGAGTATCTAAATAAACCGTGAACTTGATAAACTGCCTTGTGAATCTAGACCAGGTTGATCTTGAGCAGCTTGTCAATACCTTAGCTCCTCAATTCCCCTTTTGATCAACGTTTTTGAACTTTAAGGTTCCTTGCCAAGGGGGTAGCCTCACAATCAGTGGAGTTGGAATGGACCATGGGGGATCAGGGTTCAAATCCTACCAGAGGCAAAAAAAGTTAGGTTATCTCTTTCCATCTTTTTAAGGTGGATTAGAGTGACCCGATACCTTTACTGTTAGGACCAGGTACCTGTGGATTAATCAAGACGTGCACGAGCTGGGTCATGTACTACCTTTATCATAAAAGAATGAAGAATTGAACTTTAAGATTGCTTGAGCTTGACGATTAAACTTATTTACTTCATGAGAAAAAGACTCATTAAGCTTAACACTGTTACTCACAGTTTTGTGTTCCGCCATCAATAGTATGATTTAGTTTGTGCTTAGCCTCTATTGTTTAAGTATATCAAAGCTTACAAACTTGTGATGACAAGTGAAATAAATTTAAATTCTTGATTCTGGATCGCTTGTTAGTTTCTGAAGCTTGTTCTGAGTAACAATTGTTAAATTGGAATTAAGATGCTTCTTTCTTATTTCAACTCTCTTAAAAATATTTTCTGGGAATACATTGCAGAGGTACTGAAGGAACTGTTGCATTCATTTCCAAACCTAGTGATGACAACAGATTCGTCCAATTCTACAGCCTTACATACAGCAGCTGCTCAGGGACACCTTGATGTAATGAATCTCCTTCTGGAGATAGACTCAAACCTTGCGAAGATAGCTCGTAACAATGGCAAGACTATTCTTCATACAGCTGCAAGAATGGGACACTTGGAAATAGTTAGATCTCTTCTAAGAAAAGATCCTGAGATCGGCTTTAGAACGGATAAAAAAGGCCAAAGTGCCCTGCACATGTCTGTAAAGGGTCAAAATGTTGATATTGTGCGTGAATTAATCAAACCAAATCCTGCTGTGTTGGCTTTGGAAGATAACAAAGGAAACAGAGCACTTCATGTTGCAACTATAAAGGGACGGCCACAGGTTGGTCTCAGTTTATTAACTATTATTTCTGGTAAACTAGTGACTTCCAGAAAGTTGAGGGTCTTAATGTGTTTTAGGTGAACTAGTGATATGTGCTTTGTATGTCGAAGTCAAGGGTACCTGAATTTAGGCAGAACTTTTCATTTTGTTAATCACATTGAAAATTACAACTTCTATGAAGAATGAAAAAGTGGTGAGTGAGTTTATGGAAGAAAAATTTTTGTTGTATCGAGGAGATGGTTGCAGATGCTGGATAAGCCTGATATCTGCAAGATAAGCTAATATACACAGCCGGTAATTTTGATGCCCCCTGAGAACAGAAAGCTGACAGTAGTTACTGCTTATAAGGACGAAGAGTTTCTTGCTTACTTTCTTAGGATTGACATTTTCTCGATACTTTGTTTTTTTACCTATGGAACTCCTAAAAAAGGTTACAGTTTTTCGAAACTATGCAAACTCAGTTTTTCAAATATTTCTAAAACTAAAAAATCCAAATCCTTCGTTTTTTGAGTTTTAGAAAGAATTCAAAACTGAGGTTGGAAGTCTTAAAAAAGGTTCTCTTTTTCAAGATTGGATCAAACAAACACTTGTTGTAAAAGCACAAAGACTGAGTTTGCATACTCAAAAATGCAAATCTTCCAACAAGAAGCACTAAGAATCAAAGCTACTCGCATAGAGAAAAAAGGAAAAAAAGATCAAGCTACTCAGAGTTTTGAAAATTTATGTGTGAATCTGATGTTCCTCAGGTTTACTTGAGAATTCTTTTGCTTTTGACATAGATTTTTTTACCTAGGTTCTTCCGTTAACTATATATGCATGCTCAGTATAGTAACCCAACGTCTTATTTAGTGTAATCTGTTTTTAGCGTTCATGTTAAGATCTTGTAACTAGGTTCCTTCATTGAATACATATGCATGCCCAATATAGGACCATACATCTTATTCTGTGCATTCTCTTTTTAGCATTCATCTTGAAACTTAACTACATATGATTGCAGATGGTACAATGTCTAATATCAATCGAGGGCATTGATCTCAACGCCGTCAATAAGGCTGGAGAAACAGCTCTTGATATTGCAGAAAAGTCTGGATCTCTGCAGCTTGTTTCCATTTTAAAGGAGGCTGGAGCTACCCATTCTAAAGATCACGGGAGGCCTCCCAATGCTGCGAAGCAACTCAAGCAGACTGTTAGTGACATAAGGCATGATGTGGAGTCCCAACTCCAACACAGTCGTCAAACTGGCTTCAAAGTGCGGAAAATTGCAAAAAATGTGAAAAAACTCCACATTAGTGGTCTTAACAATGCCATCAACAACGCGACAGTTGTTGCTGTCCTTATTGCTACTGTAGCTTTTGCTGCCATCTTCACTGTACCTGGCCAATACGTTGAGGAAAAAACAGATGGGGTTTCACTCGGCGAAGCACACATAGCTAGGAAAGCGGCATTCATAATCTTCTTCTTGTTTGACAGCATGGCCTTGTTTATTTCCATTGCTGTTGTCGTAGTACAAACTTCTGTGGTGGTGATTGAACAAAAGGCAAAGAAGCAACTCATGTTTTGGATAAACAAGCTCATGTGGGCAGCTTGTCTCTCTATTTCAATTTCCTTTATTTCACTCACATATGTGGTGGTTGGAGACAAGGAAAGAGGGCTTGCTATCTATGCAACTGTCATTGGTAGCACCATAATGCTCACTACTATTGGTTCCATGTGCTATTGTGTGGTTCGACATAGGCTAGAAGAGTCGAAGATGAGGAGCATAAGGAGGGCTGAGATTCATTCACGTTCATACTCGATGTCCATGGCATCAGATACAGAGCTTTACAGTGAAAGCTACAAGAGGATGTATGCAGTATAGGAAGAAATAAAAGTCAGCTAAATTTCTGCCCCAAGGTATCAATCCTGGCGATGTGTAAATAGCATTATGAGTGAATATATGCAGATTCTAAACCCTCAAGTCTGATGAACTTGTCGCAATGGCATCGGATAACAAATTGTGTGAGGAACAGAAGGGTCTATGCAGTTAGGAATAGATGAGGAGAAACTTTAAATAGAGTGCAATAATGACGAGGTGATCCACATCTGCACAATTCTCTAACTGCTGCCGCCACTAAATTCCTTACCATCTGAGGTGACATATATGCTTGGAAGTTCAAGATGAAACTTTAGCAAATCCTTCCCATGAATTTAATAGGTTGAAGGCAAACTGTCATGGAGTTTACCACCTACCTACAGTTAATACTACCAGACTGCAGATGGCTGATATTCAGATGCTTCTGCCTATACATAATCCACTCCTCAGAAAAATGTACTAAACAAAATTTGTTATTATATATTTCATCATATCTATTTCCTGTGGTAATGAAGTTCCATCTTTTTCCAGCTTTTATTTGTTGGGAATTTTGTGTCGGCTTCGCGAAAAGCATCAATAGTGAGCTAGTTCTGTAGTTTCCTTCTTCCTAATCCACAGTAACCTACCTCTGGATATAAGGTGTTGATTGCGGCGAAATAAGGCATCAGAAGAGCACTATTATGTGATTCCACAAAGCTTAACCAAAAATCAAATTTACTATACAAAATTGGTACCACTTAAGTCTTTTCTCAAGTCTTTTGTGCTTAGCTAGAACAAACAAATTGTCCTCTTGGTGAAGCACAAACAGATTTCCAGTGATCACAACCAAAAATTGATCATAAGTCTTCAGTCAAAGATAAGTATTTAGGACCTAATTCTAACAAAAAATGGATGAGCAAATCTTATACTTTTTGGCACATTCTCTGAGCGGGAAAACAAGCTTTTATACTAATTGTGTATGAGTATTTACATCAAGATCTTATCAAGTATTGACAGCAAAGAAAATCCAAACTGGTTGGAATCCTCTGGTGATGCAACTGTATTTGTAGCTTCTTAGGTTTTCATGTAGCTATCACGGAACTCGAATGTTTTGATGGTCTTTCATCTTATTCGAGGCATTGCCAACATGTTTAAGTGCAGACCTATGATGGGAGCTTCCTTGGTTACTCCTACTGTTCTTTGAGTTCACACGAACTGCATCAGGTGTGAAGCTGTGGCGCACATGTACTTGATGTGTTCTGGCCTCAGTTGACTGACTCGATTTAATACTGATCATCAAAACCACCTCTTTGTCTCTTGTATCCTCAGACCACCAACTTTGAGGAATAACATCAACAGAATCTCCTAATGACTGGCCATCCTCATGACGAACTAAGATCTCAGCAGCTTGATCAGGTTTGATGATGCCAGCCGCAGGTGTGACCTGAATCAGAGAATCATTAGGTGGCATTTCTTGCAGTAAAGGCCCATTTTCAGTTCCAGAAAAGTATATGTTAAAGCGAAGGAGGGTGACAAAGCATTAGATAGATAAGGAATCAACTAAGAGAAAATGGACTTGCTTGGCTGGTCAGATTTGATTAATGCTTTCTCCATCAGTTTTCTTTCTAACTATGTGCATATCAGAATGAAGGGACACCCTTTCATCTAAGTTTTCTATTCTAGTAATATCTTAACTCCCTAACATATCCTGTATGACTAGAGAAGAGGTAATAATGTTAAATATTTCCATGAGCATTCATTTGTTGTTTCATGTAGGATGAGAAAGTATAAACCCAAATTAAGAGCATCTAGGAAATGAAGTATCATCACCTCAAGCCACCTGGGAAAACCAAAGGAACCTCTGGGATGATACTCTGATGCTTGCCCATCCTCTTTGGCAGTGGACTGACCACAGCTGGTCAACTGGAAGAGAACTTTGTCTTCTCTACTTCTGTTGGAAATTTTTAAGCTGAATGTGTCCTGATTCTGAAGAAGAATTTGGGTGGTGCTAACATCTGTCACTGGGATATAATGTAGTTCTTCCAGTATAGACTTGATTCTATCATTGTTCTGGAAAATATTGCCAAACTCTTGTCTCCTTATTGATCTATCAATATGAGCAAGTTCAACATCAAACTTGCACCTTACAGGTTTATGATCACTTTCTGTTACTTCCATGCAACCCTCGTACCTATCACATAACAGACAAGTTTCAAGGTGCAGCGAGAAAAGTAAATATGAAGTACGTCCCGAAAAAAAAAAAGACCTACTGTATAATGGAGGCAACAACGGGGCACCCTAAACTGCACTCCACAGTAGTACTTGACCGGTTGTCTCGATACAATACTCGATCACACCAAGCTGGAATTCGTTTCTTCTCTCCTGAATCATATCCTAATGTGGAAAAAGGAAAGTAATGTCAATGCTTTTGGTTAGCTCATACATTATGTAGGACTATTCAAAAAGCACAATCTGATAAGATGAAAGAAAAAACCCGTGTCCTTGAAACAAACCCTTGTCATCATTATCCTTTACAAAATGAAAGGAAAAAAAGTTCAGTCACATTCTATATGCCTCACCTCCTAATCCTGGTTTCCCCCTTTCAAACTTGTAAGTTGGAGGAAATCTGATGATTGCTTCACGTATTCCTTGGGAAAACTTTTCCAGATTTCATTTCTGCTCTTAATTGATCTCTCTCTCGAAGCCAATCAAAGCTTCTTTGCGAGACAAAGTCCCTTGCTTCGTCATAAGATATCCCGAAAAGACGATAATTGAAATCACCAAAGAAAATCACCATGTCAGCTTCAGCAAGGTCAAGCTTTCCCACATCAGAATTAATTGCTGCAGCCTGTTGTAGATGAGAAGGTGTCACTTGAACTGAATTAGACTGTAAAATCACTTGAAAAACAGAATAGGAATTGCACATTCATACATTTGTACCACGAAGCATTTGAGCAGCAGATGAAACGCCAACTGCAAGAGAGAGGACCCATGGCAAGCCAGAAGAGTAAAGCAGCCATAGTAAATATGTGGAGAAGACAACAGTGTAATAGAAAAACAGGTATCGCAGCATACCAGCAGCATTGTTGAGAAGGTTAGAAGAGCGAGTGAAGGACATTGTTCGATATATATGGTCAAAATCAGCATTGCGACGATTTACTGCTTCCAAATGAGCAGCCAAGTGACAGTTTACAAAGCACATTATTCGATCAAATACTCTTAACCTCAGACCAACGCCACCCTGCATTGTAAGTGTGTAACATGACAGAATTATGCAAGCCATTTCATTGTTCCCCTTATAAAGGCAAGAAACAATAATTTAGTAGAGCAAGCAGCTTTATGTCTTGAGCATCAGCGGTTTGAGTCCTTGTGTAAAGTAAACAAACCAACATGGCGCAGCATTATCGAGAAAAGATAATTTGTTTCCGTAGTCTTTCTTGTGCACTTCTTTTAGTCTACTTAGTCTATCTTAGTGGGCTTGGTTGGCAGGGTAAGGGTCTTTCGCATCTAATCTAAAAAAGATTAAGAGGGTGGTTCCCTCAATCGTGGCATCGCCTTCATCATCCCTCGGACAGGTTGATGAGCTTTTGGAATTCGATATGATCGAACTCCAGAAGCATCAGACTGTCTGTTATTTTGTATACAAGTTAACAATATCAGGGAAAAAGGTACCTTGTTACCAATTGCACGTCCTAAACCACATGCAACTGCTCCAACATCAAGGTCTCCAACATTTTTTCTGAGAGATTTTCTCAACCTGAGTTAAATATTATTGATGCAGAAAATGAGTAAAAAAGTACAAAATAGGTTTAGAGCTTGCGGGAGAAATATTTCACCCCAATTCAGCTAGAAATATAATGCCTTATGAAGGATGCAGTCCTTAGGGTGTATAGTTTGGACTTCAGCTTACAAAGAGAAAACATATCACTAAAAGGTACACTCACAAGCTCTTACCAGATAGCAATAAGCAATGCAGCTAGTTGCCTTGATCCTACACGTTCGAAAGTTGATCCTTCATCCAATGCCTTCCCTATTACGTCCTGCCACCATTGCCCCATCGCACTTCCTTCCAATCCTACCTACAGTTTGACATGAGTGGTAATGCTGTGCACATGACACAAGACTAGGAAAGTATCAGGCTACACTATCCGCATGTGCGCCAGATTGTGTATTCCCTGATATCAATACTATCATAGAAAAAGTCAACAAATAATTGACTTGGAAATATCAAAAGTGATGCAAAGTGAGTAAACCTACACCATTTCTTTCAAATTGAAGTCAAGCATTAAAGACATTTACTACACAACTTCTTTGTCAGTAATTTGTTTTATAAAATGCACAAGTTTCTTCTGTGGATCTGGAAATTTTACTCACCAATCAGACACAAGAAAATACATCTATGGTAGAGCATCTTAGTGTTAGCTATTTTGTGCCCTCTAATCTCTTGATCATGTTTCAGGGATTAGCTGAGCAAGTAGAGACACAGCGTCAAGGAGATAGATCAACAAAAGCGCATAACTACTCGTAGATTGCAACACGTTATCATTCTCTCATGACAGTAAAGCCTGTTAACTCTTTAAGCTACCAGGATTCTGGACTTCTTTTCTTCTAAATAACAGACTGATCAAGTTCTCTATTTTGTTTTGTTCTGGGTCCATTTTCGCCAAATGGCACAACTACTGGTTGCATACGGCTGTAAAATTTCTAATATAGCTGGACTTCCTGTAACACGTTAAAGGTGAAATAACTTACAGTTTCTTTTACAGCAGACATTGCAAGAAAACCAGCTCCCATTTCGACTTCTTGCAACCCAACCACTACTATTCCAACATCTGAAACTGCTGAACCAAGCCAAGCTGCAAGCGCTTCCTGCGATACTCTTCCCTGACCAACATTCCAGGTGCCAACTTAAATCCTGAAATTTTCTTTTCTGGTGTACAAATGTTCTTTCTCAGCTAACTCTGGTCGTATTATGTTATCAATAGGTCCTGGAGAGGCAAGACTCCATCCACGTATACCACCATGAGTAGCCAAGCTGAAGAGATAGTTATCCCCAACTACCATTTTTACTACAGGCCCGTTGTGAGCAACCCAACCAGCTAGCAAGTTTCCTTCGAGATCCAGCATCTGTACAATGGCACTTACATAGCCAACCCATATTCGAGAACCATGAATGCATAAGCATAAAACAACACAAGGATGGTGATGGAAATCTTGCAAACGGTTTCCATTTCCATCCCACTGCACAAGTAAACCATTTGAACACCCACTCCAAATCATTCCATCAGCTGCAATCACAAGGGCTTCTGTTTTCTTACTGTCTTCTGCAAATGCTCCTGCTTTGCAGCAACTCGGCGAACAGCTTCTGCTGCTCCCTTTATAGCATTACGTGACCGCTGCAGAAAGCTACTTCCTTGTGACTTTTCCTTTTTAGATTTTGCTACAAACTTGGCATTCATCTCATCCTCTGTTGCTTGGTCTTGCACTGATGACATGTCAACTCGATTTTCAATTTGACCTTCTGCATTGTAAACTTTAAGGAGTTCCCTTGTACGTGCATCCCTGCAGTTTCCCAACTATCAGGGTAATTAGGAGTGATGATTTATTAGCAAAGGAAGTCTTTGCCTATTCTCTTAACTAACTAATGAATAAGAAATGCACACACAATCATTCAGATGGAAGCAATAAAGAGGAACCTACCATAATGAGAAGGATGCTGATCCAGCTGCCCACACTTTTGCTCTTATATGATCAGACAACAAGCACTTCACATCAGAAGATGAAATGTTACAGACACCATTAACTGTAACTTGGCTCCTAAGGTCAATGAATGACCTTTCCACAAGTAAAGCAGCCATGTGTTTTCTTCCGGTGATAGAGAGAGAGATTTTTCAACAGATTCCCATGGCCAAACCCTAATGTTACCACCCTCGGACCCTGACCATATGCACCTGGATATGCAAGTAAACAGTCACAAAAGCTGTCAACAATGAAAATTAGGAACAATATATTCACCATTAATGTTATGACATAAGCTTACAACTGAGATTCTCAACTACCAGTAAGGCGAAATAACATATAATCAATGATGTAGCCCACAAGCCGGCAACTAATGATTAAAAGTTCCAGAGAATAACCTGGAAAACTTAACTTCAAAATAAGCATTCAACAAGTGTTCTTGATGATTATTGTGAGACTTCATGTACAAAACTTACAGCTATAGAGAAAGTATGGAGCAGAATGACAAAGCGACCTTGTGTGCAATCAGCAAAAAAGGACAATTGAAGGTCAATTAGCGGTCCAGATAACTGCCTGGTTGGTAATCTCAAACACATCGAGAAAGACACTCGGCCTAGCATTATTTTAGATGTCAAAGTTACTTAAATAATGTCCAAATGAAACTTCTTGTCATATGTACCATGCAAGCACATCAAATAGTTAGGATTCGAGAACCTTGTCTTGATCAACATTATTACCACAAAGGATATAAAAGATTTTTACTCTCTCTTTACAAGCAAATAAGCTCTTTATTCTCCTATGTCCTAGTTTCCAAGGGCTGCTAACTAGATATGATATAACCCAACCATAAGCTAACAGAATCTAGGAGCACAAACAAGAATTTCAATAGGCTGATTAATCATAAACATTGATGGGGATCATAGTTCTTTTCAAAAATGAATTACAAATGCTAGCAAGGAAAGGTTGGTATTACCATAAGAAGACATGACCATAGAAAGAACAGAACCACGATGAGCCTGCCAGGAGAGGCCTTCCTTGAAAGGAGATTCATCAGCATTTGATTGGTCCATCTTCCAGGACCGAATCTTGCCATCTTTGTGTCCACTCCATATCAACCTACTCCCTCAATCAACCATCAAGCATAATGTGGGTGTTGTATTTGTCGATTCGTGAAAAGGTGCGGCATCCTCCTCTCCTCTCCTTGACCTTTCCCCAATTCCCATTCCTGGCTTATACTGATCTGAAAAATTCCATACTCTTATCCCACATTCTAGTCCTGCCCATAATTGTGTCTCTGTACAGGCTATGGTCCCCAAAAATTTTCCAACCTGTATTCAGGTTAAGTTTTGTTACTATAACTTGGGAAAAGAAAGAAAAAGATTTTTAAAGACACACCACACAGAATGATGAATGTTAAACAAAACACACACACTTTTTAGTTCTGATTCATCTGACAGTAAAAAAATGACATCAAACTTATGGAAAGTTTTGCTCAGCAGTACTGTTTAAGAAACAAATGAAATCTTGATTTCATCATTGCTATTCTCTTCCATATCCTATGTCATTTCTCGACAAACAATACAAAAGGGGTGGATAGTTAAGACTTCAAATGTATTATTTATTTGGGTTTTGAAAAAAAGAAACAGGTGCAACTTGCATCAGTTGAACTTATAGTTTCGACTATTTTAATTAACCTTGAAAAGTTGAACTATGTTCCATTTAGTCCTAAACATCAAACAAAGTGATACATTAAAAAGCTCTAGAAAGAAAAGAACTTCTTGAAAATAAGCAAATTTTAAGACTTACTTTAGCGCTTAGCATTCGAACATCAGCTCAAGTCATTTCCTCTATCTAGTCTAAGGCTGAAAAGCAAGGACACCTTATGTTCTTGAACGTGTAAGCATCTCGACCAACCTAGCCTCCTCCATCCATCTAGTCCGACGAGGATCGAAAGTAGTAAAGGAATTGCATTCAAGAGTGCGGCCTAATGGTTAAGGAAGTGGGTTGAGAACCATCAAGTCTCGGTTAAATTCTATTTAAACCTTGGTAAATAGAGTTACCAGGTAACTGTGGCTAGTGGAAGCTAGCAGGTCAAGGTGTGGCAAGCTCGCCCCACCACCACAGCTATTGGAAAAAAAGAGTAGTTAAGGAATTTTCACCCGTTGTCCATCTACCGGACCTTTAGGTCCTGAGACACCCTCCGTGGAGGAATGCGTAGGTTTTGGGGGCATTGGGTTCTGACCACCAATATTGTTTGCATTACTCGAGCTCAAAAAGGAAATGAATATTGAGAATTTATATCATGGATGCTGACAAAATTGGGATTGAGGCATACATATCTAGCAGTAGTTTCCTCACCTGGGTTTCTCTTAGGGGGTGAGGTCTGAGTTCATGGCAAGATGGACGAGAGGGATGAACAGAAGCACGAGTTGGCACTTTAAAAATCCCAGATCCACCACCACCTCCAACAAATTCCGGCAACGGCTGTTGCTGTCCTTGATTAACATTATCCGACACATCTGGCATCGTCAGCCCGATACCTGCATCAAACACCTGCTCTGACGTCGAAATATAAGGATAAAAATCTTCATCTCCGCCGGAAGAATCATCGTCATCGTATATTAAGCCATGATTATTGTTATCGATGAGGTTAGAGGGAATATCAAAGCTGTGATGTCGGAACTGGTGGTAACGCTTGTGGTGAGTTCCGGTATTGGTACGGAGCTGATGGCTGTATGAATGAGCTTTCTTACGCGGTACTGGCTCCATGCTCAGACTTTCCAATGCATGTTTTTCGTCATCCTCAAATTTTTCCTCGTCCATGGAATTAATTACAAGGGAAAAGCTAAGATGGATAACAATATAGCGGAAAAGCTTTGTGAAATTTTCTAAACGTGAACTAATTGTAAGACTGAAGAAATGGGGATATGAGAGAAATGTGTGTAAAGAAGAGAGAGAGAAGAGGAGAGAGCAAATGTGCGGGGTTAGGGGTGTGGAAGAGGAGGGCAGGTGGGTGCAGTGGACATGCATGAGAAGAAGAGAGAAGAGCGCGGAAGGTTATTTTGAGGAGAATGGCGAAGCTTTTTGTTGGTATTGTCCGGATAATAATATTTTCTCATTTATGTTTGCGTATTTTCTAGGCGATACTATGTTGCAATAAGACTTTATATTAGAGTTTAATTGTCACCGCACCAATTCGTGTGACTGCACCTAATCTTTACAATTAGGTAAGCTTAATAAATATAAAAAAATAATTACGGAAAAAAAATATTTAAATACCAAGATAACAAAATGAAATAATGTTTAAGATGCCGTCTGGCATATAACAGTAAAAGAATCTCAACCTAACACTCCCAAAATCTGAAACCTCATGAATCACAAGCTAAGAGATATATAAAAAGCTCTAACTCCAGAAATGTCTATCAACAAGGAAACTACAGAAGGGCTATACTAGTACAAAGAATAGAAATGGACTCCTCGATTTGCATACACAACAGATATACCACGAAATCTCTACGAAAGTGCCTAGCCTCAAGGGTGATAAGACTGGGTGGAAGTACCTGTATCTGCATATGAAAAAATATGCGCAGAAAGGGCATGAGTACACCACAACAATACTTAGTAAGTGTCAACTCTAACCTCGATCGGGTAGCGGTGAGAAAAGTCAGGGCCATACTGAGGTCAAATGAAATACAAGGTATAAAAGTATAGAACAAGACAGTATAACTAAGTGCAACAGTAAGAAGCAACACATGATATAAAGAACAACAGCTACAATAGAGACAAAACAATCACGGAAAGCAATATAGCTCAACACGTAGATAATAACCGGAGATCTACCAGGATACCCTCCTGTAGCCCCCGAATGTAAATATCCAGTGGATCTCCCGCTTGTCGTCCTGTAGTCGAACTCATAGTGCGCCGGGGATCTACCAGAATCCCGATCCGTAGTCCCCAAATGTAAATACCCAGTTCCGGGGGAATCTACACGGTGCAGTCCCGTAATTACAAGATAAATATATAGGGGGATCTACCGAAATACAATTCGTAGTCCAAACGTAAACATGTAAGAGGATTTATGGGGATATTGTCCCGTAGTCCCAAAGTAAATACACAATAGCAACACAAAGAATATTTAGTTCAATCCAAATTTCATACCAAGGTAAAACAGGTATTTCTAACCTAACATACTGCACATAATCCAACTAAGGTAGTTTGAGAAAATAAGCAATAAAGTCAATTAGACATGCTTACCTAAGCTAACAGCACACTTAAATTTGCAAGTAGTATAAATAGGAGAGGAAACACAATTTTAGTTACTTAATGAAAATGGATTTTCAGCAATTAGTACAAGTATGCACTCGTCACCTCACGTACAAGGCATTTCAAATATCAACAATACCAAATCTTAAGGGGGAGTTCCCTGCCATAAGGTTAGACGAGCCACTTATCTTGAACTGAAATCGACCCGAAACCACGTTCTAGCCATGAGTACTCACTCCAAATGACCCAAATCTATTCAATTCAATTGCATGATGTAAATAACACTTCAAATAACTGATTGTACAAATAAATTCTAAGCTAATACGCGAAATTAGGTAAAAGGACTAAAATGCCCTTCGGGCCCACATCTCGAAATCGAATAAAATTTATATTTTTAGAATCATCATACTCTCGCGAGTCTAACCATATCAAAATTATCCAAATCCAATGTCAACCCCAAGCCAAAACTCAAAATTTAGGTCTAAGAACTTTCTCCAAATATTTCCCCAATTTTGATCCCAAATCCAAAATTAAATAACAAAACTAAGATTAAATTATAAGAATACAATTAGAAAGGTATTAGTAATCGTTACCTGCTGATTTCCTTTCAAAATTCTCCCAAAACCGCCCTCTCCCGCGCTCCATATCAACTTTCTAACTTTTGAAACTAAACCGTTTCTGCCCCTTTTCTGTCTAGTGAAACCTCATCTTGGGCTCTAGGATTTAAACCTAGAAGAACAAAACCTCATGCTGGATCCCTAGTAGGAGCTCTTGTTTGCATCATGTGCATTTGACTTATGGGACTCAATTCAGGGGTGGATCCATCTAGACAGGTGTACCTGAAATAACAAACCATCATGGTGCATCCTATGTGTTACATGTTGCATTTTTTCAAGGTTAAAAGGGTCATTCGGCGGACCAATGAAAGTTGAGGCAAATAAAAAGAAAAAAGAGAGGGTGAAGTGTGAGGATAAAGCGAGTAGGGTCTGATTATGTTGTCTGTCACATTTTTGTTAAGAAAAAAAAATATGAAAAAAATTCAAAAAAAAAAGATTTAGCACTTTTTCATCATTTTCAAAAAATTAAAAAAAAAGGAAAAGAAAATTCAAAAAGAGTCTATATTTTTATCATTTTTCAAAAAAAAAAAAAGAAGATAAAAATATGTTTTTTGTAAATTAGTTATTTTTTTAATTCTCGACCATGTCTAATCTGCCCGAACTACGGATACTTGATTCTCGTTTTTCAAGGTGTGATACATAGGCAACCCATATAGGATCTGATCTTTCTAGTGAGTCTTAAGTTCTTGGCTTCGCGGGGTCTTATCCAAATCTTGTATTTTTAACCATTTTTAGCCACATAGGTTAGTTTTAAAAAAAAAATCACAATCAGTTCTTGAATGTATCCAATAGGAAGTGTTACTGTCTCACATAGTATTTTAGGTCTTTCTCTTTATTTGGTCTTAATTTTCTCATACAAATGTTTATTTACTTACCGGAGTTTGTGCACGACAGACACCCGAGACCATCCAGTCATGATCAGGAGTTGCTTAAGAAGATGTTTTTTTATTTATTTAATTTTTATGTTTTGAATATGTTTTTCTATGTTGTCTTTTACCTTCTAGTTTTGTACAGTAATGTCGAAGTTTTTTGTTATTGTATTTTCTATTTTGTATTTGAAAAAGCGTGTTATAACTCAAACATCCAAAAAAAAAGAGAGGTCTTGTGTTTTATATTTCTGTTAGAAGTTTTCTTTAGAATTCTAATTCTAGAAATTAAAAAAAACTTTTTGATGTGGTTTACCTTTATGAAATTAATATCTAGAAGTCAAAATAAAAAATTATTATATTTCCTTTAGTACATTAAGACTAAACATCCAAAAAAAGGAATTTTCTTTTAGTATCTCTTTAAAAGTTTTCTTTAGGATATTAATTCCAAAAATTTAAAAAGATTTTCTTTTGAGTTTTTTCCTTGGGAAATTGATGAAAAATGAATTTTAAAAAAATCTTTTATTTTACTAGAACTCTAGGACATTGTACATAGAAGAAAAAAGGAAACAACTGTCGCACCTCCTTTTTAACTCTACAACCCCGGCGAAGGGCGTAGAAAAGGGAGTGTTTCCAATTTAAGGACAATCGAAACGGGATCTAATTATTTAAGAGATTTCAGAGTCGTCACTTGGAATAATTAATGGTGTCCCAAATCACCAATCTAAATCCCGAATCCAGGGATATTTGACTCTACTTAATAGTTAGCAAACCAGAAATTCGGGTAAGGAATTCTGTTAACCCGGGAGAAGGTGTTAGGCACTCCTGAGTTCCGTGGTTCTAGCACGATCGTTCAACTATTATATTCGGCTTAATTACCTAAGCATGACATCCTATAATGAAATGTTAAAATTATTTACCGCTTTTGATTAAATTTTTAAAGAAATGTGAACGTCATTTAAAATGTGTGTTTGGATAACGTCATATGAAATGGAGCCGGATCTGAGACACATTTTATTCAACATTGTGAGATTTGGATTTGGGTCACATGAAATACACACCAATGTTTAAGAAGATAAAATTATTAAATAACGCGCCTGAAGTGACTAACGTGTTTTTAACTTTGCGGGAGGCCATGAAAATTTACTAAATGGCTTACCCAATTTCTAAATATTTTACAAAAGTAATTAAGAGAGCCACACAATTTTGTGATTTTTATTTGGCGTGGCGCACCTCATTTATTTTAAGGCCATTCTAAAGAGACTATTGTTCTCTATTAAAGATTATCTCTGCAAACCTAATAAATTAACGCCATAAAATTCGGGCCTCAAGTTCAAGTCCGATTTTAAACAAGAGAAAAACCTCTTAATTTAAATTCGCTACCTAAATTGGAAGGCCTAAAATTGCATTACTAAAACGAATTGCAACTACGAAGCCTACTACTATCATTTGGGCTTTGCATTTGGCCAGTATGTCAAAGATAAAACAAGGTCCAATCCTGGGTGGGTAAGCACGTTCAACTACATTGAGAGGAGACTATGGGTCTCTTAGACTCAGATTTAATTTGCAAGCCCATATCCGGATTTAATTTCAATTTTTTATTTAACACTTGAAAGAGGAACTGATAACATGTATGATATATTAACTGACTATATGATATGATATTTGAACAAAAGCTATTGGACTCCTAGACTTTAATAATTCGAGATTTTCAGCTCATTCAAGAGATTTTTAATACTGAGATCATAAGCAAAGTAATACTCTGCTTCGAGTCTATTTTTGATTATCTATTTTGAACACTTATTGCACGAGGAAGACTTATACACTTATGCAAACTAATAAATTGATTCTATAATACATCCAAAATCCAAGATCAAACTTACAGATAAACACGCTAATAAATTCGGAAAGTCCGAAGAAAAATTAGTACCATAATTGACCAAACTACTGGAAAACCATCAAGTTCACACACACTAGATCAGTGACAGAACTCAATGGCCTTCCCACGAGCTATAAGCTAAACTATTAAATTCAACAGTCCTTTAGCACACTTCAGGTGTTCAATACATTGAGGAAATCAAGGGAAAGGGGTGAACCAAAGCTGATACGCATATCATAAATTACAAGCCAACAAAAAAACATGAATGAATGAGAAAAACTATAATAAGCACAATTATTTTACAAAAACTGAAATACATCTCATGCTTTAAAATCTCCATTTCAACCCATTTCTGCCAACCTATTTCGCAGCCAGCAGAGTTACAAGGAAGTGTACATGGAATGAGGAAAATCAACAAGAAAATGAGGGGACCAGTAACAGGAAAGCAACAGATCAGGATCTAGCAACAAATTAACCCACGAGTAGTTTGAACCAAAGCAAAATTGTCCAACACCAAGTAGAACTCGAACCCAAGCAAACTCAAATACCCCAAATAGCCTTTTTAATCCCTAAGATGACTAATGGAATGGTGATTCTGGAATTGTGGCCTTAGTTATGCAGAATTTTTAATCCCCCCAAAAAAGAACCCCTCTCCTAGGCAAAGGACTACCCTTTTATAAGCTAACGTTAGGGCAACTCTTTTTTTCCATTTACACCCTAAGTCCTTCTTTTAATCTCAGATTTTGGAAAATTAGTCCCTAATTTTATACCTTGCTAGCCAAGTTATACCAATTAAGTCATACATTTCAAATTAAAACTCAATCTAGAAGATTCTAGTGGGTTCAAGTTAGTTACTGCATTGTTTTCTATTTTGAAATATCCCAATTGCCCTTAATTCAACTTATAACTTACTAGCCAAGTTGGACCTAAACCCCAGCCCCTTTAAATTGGTCAAAACTGACCAAGATTAATTACCAAGGGTCAAATTATCCAGCAAGAAGAGAAAATATTAACAGATTGACATGCATAATTAACTATTCTAAGTCTAAACTAAGAAAATCAAAGTTAAGCTCCTTCTTATCCATTGTTAATCAATTGAAACTCAAGAACCTAATATATATAAATTAATCAACCAAAATTCAAGAACCAAATATATAAAGTAATCAACTGAAAATCAAATGTATCAAGTAACAGGTTTATGCTATCAATGTGAGTCAAAGAAAAGAAACCAAGACGAGGAATTAGTTGAATAAATAAACTAGATCAATTCCAGAAACTTGATATATTTTCAAATATTAGGCAGAATCTCAATTTACCATTTTCAAGAGACAAGCACAGACAATGAACTAATAGGCAAGGTTACCATGTTTGACTAAATTAAAGCCTAAGAAATGAGATGAATTAAAGCAAGGACATAGCTTTTTGGTTCAGACTCTGGGGTCTCCGTGCAGTAACTCCAAACACTAGCTTCACTTTTGGAGAGTTGCAAAGACACTCAGGGGGCTCTGACGGTGGTTTCAAGGTGTGATAGGTGATAGAACCGGAGGTGGTGTGTTTTGGGTAGTTCGGTAGGTGGTGAGATTTTGGCTAGGTTTTCAAATCGATATTCGAAAAGCTAGGAATAGATTCGAGGTAGGAGACTTATAGATCCGGGCTGAGGGAGGCTAGGGGAATCTAGGGTGTTGAATTAGAGATGATTTGTATCGGCGCCGTCGTGGGCGGCGAAGCAGTCATGGTTTCAACTCAACATTCGACGATTTCGATCGACACTCGAGGGATGCTGATAGGGGAGATGGAAAAAGGAGGTTGAGAAGGAGGGGTGGTGTTTTTTTGTAGGCCATCAGAGCATCGCCGCGAGCAGAGGCGATTTCCGGCCGGCGATGGATAGCAGAGAGTGGTGGTGTTACATCAAAGTGGATTAGGGTTTTGGGGGACATGGTACGAGGTTTCGTTTGGGGGTTAGGGGGAGTTTGAAACACTTATGTGCTAATTGATCCTGACTTTGTCGCCGTTAGATCAAGGTAAATGGATGGATGTGATTGATGAGCATCTAAACGACGTCGTTTGAGAGGTGGGGGTTTGGACCGGGTTAACTGAGGCAGGCTGGTTCAGGTTGGAGATGTTCTTGGGCTGGTTCTTATTTTTAATTGATAACTAGCCCAAGACCATATTCTCCAAATCTTTCCTCTTACTTATTTTAATATTAACTTTAATTTTATTAAATACAAAAAATTAAAGATAATAAAAACCTAACTTATTCTACAAATTCAACTAACTAAATTTCAAAAATTGACTAACTCCTAATTTAAAAGGAACTTAAGACAAATTTGAGACCTCAAATGCAAAAATAACCGATTTTATTTTTTTATTTTTTCATGCTATTAATTAATCGTTGAACCTAAAATGTCAAAAATGGTATCCCAAATGTAAATTGTGCTATTTTTGCATTTTTCTATGAATTTAAATGCACTCAACATGCAAGAAAACACACAGTTATGCAATTGAATTCTAAAAATTACACAGGTAAACAAAAACACTAATTTTAGGAACTTGTAGGAGTAATTCAAACTAGGAAAAAATCGTCTGCTCACAACAATATATTTTATCTTTGGTTTATCTTTAGAGTTTCTCCCTTAATTAGCCAAACTAAAATCTTAAAATATTTTTTTAATTCTTTTTCACTTCTTGGTTCGAAATAGGGATATCAAATGAAAATTTAAAATATTTTTCTTTGGTTTATTCTTTAAACTTCCTCCCTAAATTAAAAAAAAGAATCAAAAATATCTTTCTCTTATAGATTTTTTCCTTAATAGAGTATTTGTTTAAAAAATTTTAAAAAAGGAAAAATATCCGTTAAGCTTGAGTTTAGAATAGGTTATAGAATATTAAGTCTAAAAATCTCAACAAAAAACAAGAGATTTGTTTCTTTTATTTCCCTTTTCTCATCAGAGTAGTCATTAAGGTTAAAGAAAAGAAAAAAGAAGAGAGCATTAGTTAATTTATTTTATTCCCGATCTTCCCGAACTACACACAAATCTGATTCTTGCGGCATCATGATACATAGGCAACCTACATAGGGTTCGATCGAATGATTAATTTTTTGTTTTATTAAAGGAAAAAGGGAAAAAGAAAAAAAGGTGAAATTATAGGATGTGAGAAATGAGAGGGAAGAAAAGAGTGATAATTATAAAAAAAGAGGAAGGAAAATGAGCATGGAAGTGCTAGAAAAGGAAAGAAAAGAGAAGATCTGTTGTTTTATACGTCAATACCACACAAGAATGGGGGAGGGTGATTTATGTGGTACCCAATTTTTCGCTTAAATTGCTGATGAAGGACATGGTTCTTCTATGTGTTCCAACTACTGCCGTTGTGGAATAATAAATAAAGAAAATAAAGAACACAGAGATTTTACGTGGAAAACACCTGGCTCAAAAGGTGAAAAAACCACGACCTAATGCTCAGTAGGATTTTCCCAAACTTTCACTAAAATCACTGAGCCAAAACAACATTTACAAAAACTCTTTCTAAACCAAAGGATTAAATCTAATCCCATTGTAGCAACCAGCCTTTAACTGTTGCGACAACTTCAAGTTAACTCTAACTTGAATACTCAAAGTACCTATTACAATTGCTTCTATTAGAGCTGAAAGGTACAAATAAAAACACCTACTACAATTGAACTAGAAATAAAGAAAGACACATAAAACTCTTTATGGAGCTGGTTCTTCAATCTGGTTCATGTAGCTTGTAGCTTCAGGTTTGCACACTTGAATCACACACGAACCGCTTGCAAAAAGCCTTGCTATTTTGCGCTCAATTCACGATTTACTTCTGCGTTTAAGTGCAACACGTTTAATATGAGAACATCCTGCAATTAATAGAGTTAGTAGATGAAGAAATAACTAGAGTTCTAATACAACTCTTCCTTGGTGGAAGAGTTCTAGTTGATTTCAACTTCTAACTCCTTCCCTATCCTGGATAGCGTTCTCTTTGATTAAGGACTCCTTCTCCTTATCAATTATGCAACCTTGTCAATCAGGAGATATTAAATACACCAAGTTAAGCTTATCTCATTCACGTGCAACCCACATGCTCGAATCTGCACGTTTTTGTGCACCTGAGTGATGGACCTGGTTCAGCCTGAGTTCCTTTTACAGGAAATGTGCATAGCTATAAAAGAGAACAAACTTAGCTATTTATTAAGTTAGTAATCAGAGTTTGATTAAGACTCAATTGCCAATCCTCCATCGAATTTGAGTCCTAGACCAATACAAACTCCAACCGTTATCCTTGATTCGGAGTGTGTTCTCTTCTCATAAGAAGAATTCAACTCCGTATCCCATATGCAATCTTTTCGACTAGTTCAGAAGATATTCAGAAGATATTGTTGCTCGATCACAAAGGCTTATCTTCTTCACGTGCATCTCATGTGCATAGGCCATAACAACTGTGTCTCCTAAGATGAACCTGGTCCGTCTTTGAGTTCTTTTGTCATTCTTCAAAACTTCAACTGAACTTGGGCCAACAAATTTCCCTTTTTTGATGATGACAAACTCTGTGCTTTTACTGATCAGAGAACCTTTTTTAACACAGCTCAACATCAACACAATGTTAGAAACATTTTTCCTTTTTATCATTTATCATAAAGACCAGGTACATTAGGTTATAAACATCATTGTTCAAAGTGTAAACATCACTTGTTTAAAGCACAACCTTTTTCCCCCTTTTGGCATTATCGAAAAGTTGCATAAAAATGTGAGATAACCAGATTTTAAAAATTACTCATGGCCATTGGGGCTACTTCAAATGCAATCATGAATTAATCATCATAGATCAAATTAAGAATTTTAACCATCAAGAAATTTAAACAAACTGTTAGAGCAAAAATAGTGAATTTCATTGATGATTGATAAGATTCTACCATAAAGCATAAGAAGAAATAAAAATACTGATAACATGAGCGAAAGAAACAAAAAATTCTGAATTGGGTCACTGGTTGATCTACACTGGGTTAGGAGTCTTAAAGGCTTGTAAGAGGTAGGGTTGAGTTATTTGCTTGGAGAAGTTTCAGCATGTCTTGAAAAATTCCATCATTCTTCTTCTTTTCCCTTGCAAGTTCAATTTTGAGAAAATATCTCTTAGATTCTACCTCAACCAATCGTGTCTTCAGCCTTGGTATCTCAATATCCTTTGTCTTACTCTCCTGTACCAAGACTCTGACTTTGCCATTGATAGGTATCTTCTTAGATGAACTAGGTTCATTAAGCATGACATTGACTTCATAATCGCAAGCAAGAAGAGTATTAACCCCAAAATGATCCTTTCTTGTACTAACATCCTACTTCTTCATAGGTACCTTGAAATGTACAAGCACAATTATGAGAATGAAACCATATGTAATGGCATGAGTTTTGGTGCTATTGATAACCCTATCAGTAAGTCCGCGAGGGTTACCTGCTCAGATGGAACATTTTTATCTATATTTTTTCAAGTTGAACCAAACCCACTTCCCCTTATTTTACTCACGCTCTATTTTATTTCACTAGCTTCCTCTACCCAAACAACCACTGTACCTACTTCTTTGGTTAAACTCACAGGAGTGGGTCAAGAATCAGCCGCTCTTGTACCCTTTCCCCTCACAGTACTCCTAGCACCCTTTCTCTCCTTTTCTTTTCCTTTTTATATTTACCGCCAATTTCTCCAGATTCTGTAGTCTCAACACCTTCTATAGATCCTACCAAAACAAATCCATTCTCTAAATTTTCAGCAACTTCAGAAATTGTCTCAGGAGTAACTTTATAATCAGAAGATAAGTGTTTTAGTTTCGGAATACCTACTTTCTTCCCCCTTAGTAGCAGACTTACATGAATCTTCAGATTTCAGGAATTCTTCTTCCCAACTTGCTTTCAATTTCTTGTTTATTTTCTTGATCTGTTCTCCTTCAGCGACAATCTTACGAGCCATCATCTTAACTCTACTTTTCTTAGAGATTGGTGTTGTAGAAGGTGTGGAAGTGGTTTCCTATGATGGCTATGAAGGATTTCCAAAAGTATTTGACATATCTGGGATAGGGTATGGAAGAGAGAAAAATTGGATTGTGTTTGGAAGATTAAAGAAGAATGAGAGTTTTTTACGGCTTGAGAGAGATGAGGTAAGGAGTACACTAAAGCTGACCAATATACAATGGAATACTTGATGGGATAACTACAACTTTTCAGACACTTAGAAGTTTAATCAAATTGAAATTCAATGTTGGGGTGTAGCCCTAGAGTGTAGGTACTTCCATTCGATTAGGACTCTTATGATTGGGACTGGTTCACTTGTAACAGATAAGTCCAAAAAGAGTTTGGTATTTGGTAGGACTCTGCTCATGATCCAATATAGTTATTTCAAATTATGCAGAGTGTAGAAAACATACTGTGTTATCTTGATGAACCAGGTTCTTCACTGATAATTCTCTTGTGTAAGTCTAAATTTGCCAAAATAGATAAAATATCATTAGAGATTAATTAGTCATTTTAACACATGGCACAAGAGTATACTATGGAAAGTATGAGACTGAGCAAGATTTAATCTGACTATACACAATTTATTGACTTTCTAACCAAATATATATTTTTTCAATTTTTTTTGTTTAACCTTGAACTGGTCCTTATAGGTGATCTTAATCATCCCTAATTCCAACCAGTTCCACTCAAAGTGATCTCTACTTAAGCCTTTTGTGAAGATGTCAACAATTTGCTTGTCAGTAGTAGAAAAATCCACAGTGATCAAGCCTTTCTCATAGTTGTCCCTCAAAAAATGGTGTCTAACATCAATGTGCTTTGTTCTCTTATGATGAACTAGATTCTTAGTCATACTAATAGCACTAGTGTTGTCGTAAAAATAGGGATGCAACCGACTTCAATACCAAAATCCATCAACTGTTGCTTGATCCACAACAATTGAGCACAATCATGAAGCGGCAACAATATACTCAGCTTCAACAGTAAATACGCACACTGAATTTTGCCTTTTAATATCCCATGACACAAGATATGAACCAAATAAGTGTTCCATACCTGAGGTGCTCTTCCTATCCACTAGGAAACCTGCATAATTAGTTTCAGCATATCCCATTAGGTTAAAGTTACTAACTTTTGAATACCAAAGGTAAAGGTCAGGGGTGCCTTTCAAGTATCTCAATTTTCTCTCTACATTAGTCAAGTGGGACTCCTTTGGATTTGCCTGAAATCGAGCACAAAGACCTACACTACACACAATGTCAGGTCTGCTAGTAGTGAGATATAAAAGAGAACCAATCATTCCTCTATATAACTTCTGATCAACAGATGAATCGGGTTTATCAAATATCCAATTTCGTGGATGTTGCAATAGGAGTGTCAATTTATTTGGATGTTCCTTCCTGGGTTTTTTTTTATTGAGGAATAGGTTCATGGGCAGGTTCCCTCGAGGTTTGAGGATCAGTTATTCTGTAGTGAGTTCCCCCTGTAGTGTTGCCCTGGGTGGAAGAACCTATTCCTTCTTTTGGTGCAGCTTCATCAAGGTTTATGACTACATTTAAACCTTTTACCAGCCTAATAGCTTCATCTTCATGTTCCTGTCTCTCAGAAAGAATGTTAGTTTCATCAAAACTATATGTATACGTTCTTCTATACACACAGTTCTTTTGTTGTACACTTCAAATGCTTTTCTGTGTGAAGAATATACCAAGAATACTCCCTCATCACTTCTGGAATCAAACTTTACATAGGGAGTCTTTGCCATTATTGTGCACAAAGTACTTACATCTAAATGCCCTATATATTTAGTTTCTCCCTTTAAGTGACTTATAGGTAATCTTCTTAACAAGAGGTCTAGTCATGCAAATATGATGTAGCATGCAAGAATTCATCAAGCTTAGCATTTTCAAATTCATTTTCATGATCAGACCTAATTGACGCAAGTTGATTACCTAGTTGTTTATGATTTTATTTTTTATTTATTTTTAACACAAGAAGCAAACATGTCAAATGCTTTAACTTTAGATGTTAAAAATAATGTCCAAGTAAACCTAGAGTAATCATCAACAAGCAACATCACATATCTTTTACCACCTTTGCTTAATGTTCTCATTGGACTGCCGAGATCCACATGGACCAGTTCCATCGTTTTGGTGGTGCTTACCATTTTCTTGCTTTTGATAGAGGATCTTACCTGCTTCCCTCTTGCACAAGCCTCACAAATTTTATCTTCCTTGAACTTAACATCAGGCAGTCTTATCACCAAATCCTTGGAGACTAGTTTGTTGAGTTGACTTAGACTGGCATGTCCAAAGTCTCTTGTGCCAAAGGAGGGGATCATTGTCCAACACACTTAAGCAAGTAAGTGCATTTTCTGAAAGTGTGGACAAATCTACAATGTATATATTGTTTACTTTTTATCCCTGCAAAACAATCTTGTTAGTGGTAAGATTAATCACAAAATATTTTGTAGAGGTGAATGCTACCAAGTTACCTCTATCACACCATTGTGATTGTCTTATTAGGCAGTATTTTAGGTCACCTATCAGGTAGACATTCTCAATATAGTGAGAATCAACCTTACTCACCTTTCAAACCCCAATGATCTCACCTTTCTTCCCATTTCCAAAGGAGACATCACCCCATTTGAGGTCCTTAAGTGAAAAGAACTGGTTCTTACTTCCTGTCATATGCTTTGAGCAGCCACTATCCATGTACCATATTTGGCCGCTCCCCTTCACTTGGACCCACAAAAGGAAATTTGGGGTTAGTCTGAGGAACCCAAACTAATTTGGGTCACTTTCTATAGGCAAAAGAGTGAATCAGATTCCTTTTAGCCCAACCCGGCAACCTATTTTTCCCTTGAACAAATTTTTTATTTTTTTGACTAGCCTTTTCTTTTGCAATACATTCAGATTTATAGTGACCAGTTTTACCACAGTGTGTGCAAATTATGTTCTCAGGAAGTGTGAGATACTTGCTTTTGGGTTCCCACTTATGTGCAGGGGTTCCGTAGCCAAGTCCTCTCTTATTGCTACTATGGTGTTCATGTATCCATGAAAGTCCATCGGAGGACCTATTCCATTTACAAGTTCTGTCTAGCTCTTGCTTAACCTTGTTTAGATCCTCCTTATGGACTCTTATCTGCTCCTCTCTTTTGTACAACTCATCTTTCATTTTTCCTACATTTTCTTCTAAAGTGAGTTGTGTGTGATCAGCTTCATTTTTACTACTTCCTAATTTCAGCTTTATATTTTCAGATCTAAGCTCTAGGACGGTGGTGTCAAGTTCATGAACCTGGTTCTTCGACTCAGCATTTTTGTTATCACTCTCATTTTCCCTAGACTCAAGACTTTTACATTTTGCTTTTCGAATCACACATTCCCTAGACAGAACTCCCTTCTCATTGTGAATTATCTCAGACTCATCAATGAAGTCCATTAATAGCCCAGCCAGCGTTTCTTTAGAAAAAAATATAATCTTGTCTTTGAGATGACTTATACTTACCTCGGATTCCTCATCAGATTCTCCAATTGCCACAAGTGCTTCTTCATCTCCATATTCACCCTCTAAGTAGTCATCTGATCTTTCTCCCCAAGCAGCAACCATAACCTTTGTTGATCCTTTGTTTTTCTTTAGTTGAACTTGTTCCTTCTTCTTGTTCCTTCGTTCAGATCTTTCCTTCTTCCATTAAATTTCCCATTGAGGGCAGTTTTTAATGTGGTGATTACCACACTTGTAACACCCCTTATTGGTTTGTTTTTCAGGAACCCTTGGTTTGTAGCTTCCACTTCTTGAAGGACTATTTCCTCTCATTAAGTACTTCTTGAATTCCTTTGTGGCCATGGTCATTTCATCCTCCTATAGATCATCACCTTCAGTGATTCTGAATGCCATGCTTCTTTCCTTCTTGGGTGCATCCATCTTCATGGCTTGCCTTCTAAGTTCATAGGTTGTGAGATTTCCAATTAGCTCATCCAACTTAAGAGTGGCAATGTTCTTTGATTCCTGAATGTCAGTGATTTTGCTTTCCCAAGTGACTGGCAGAACCCTTGTCAATATTTTCTCAACTTTGTCCTCTTCAAGAATAACCCTTCCAAGAGACTTAAGTTTATTTGTCAATATGGTGAACTTTGTATACATATCCTGGATGATTTCCCCTTCCTCCATGGTGAAATTCTCATATTGAGAATATAGCAATGTTCCTCTTGGTCTCTTTACTTGAGGAGTTCCTTCATGAGCCACTTGTAAAGTGTCCCATATTTCCTTGGCAGTGGTACAACTTTGAATTCTACTGTACTCGTCTGGACCAAGTCCACACACAAGCCATTTTTTGGCTTTAGCATTCTTTTCCCATTTTCTCAAGTCCTCAGCATTGCAGTCAGCTCTTGGTTTTGGCACATCTACTCCTTCAGCTTTCTTCTTCATGGTAGCTAGGGGACCATCAGTGACAATGTCCCATAGCTCATAGTATTCTCCGATGATGTGATCTCTCATTTTATTTTTCCATCAAGAATATTAGTGGCCATTAAAGAGTGGAGGCCTATCAGTAGATTGCCCTTCCCAGATTTTAGGTGGTGCGCTCATCTTGATCTGTTCCTAAGGTGTTAGCCTCATCAAGGATAACCTGCTCTAATACCAATTGTTTTTTATACGTCAATACCACACAACAGGGGAGGTAATTTGTGTGGTACCCAATTTTTCGCTTAAACTGCTTATGAAGGACATGGTTCTTCTATGTGTTCCAACTATTACTGTTGCGGAATAATGAATACAGAAAATAAAGAACACATAGATTTTACGTGGAAAACACCTAGCTCAAAATGTGAAAAAACCATGACCTACTACTCAGTAGGATTTTTCCAAACTTCCACTAAAATCACTGAGCCAAAACAGCATTTATAAAACTCTTTGTAAACCTGAGGATTAAATCTAATCTCGTTGTAGCAACTAGACTCTAACTGTTGCGACAACTTCAAGTTAACTCTAACTTGAATACTCAAAGTACCTATTAAAATTGCTTCTATGAAAGCTGAAAGGTACAAATAAAAATACCTACTAAAATTGAACTAGAAATAAAGAAAGACACATAAAACTCTTTATGGAGCTGGTTCTTCAATCTGGTTCATGTAGCTTCAGGTTTGCACACTTGAATCACACACGAACTGCTTGCAAAAAGCCTTTCTATTTTGTGTTCAATTCACATTTTACTTCTGCATTTTTTTGCAACACGTTTAATAAGAGAACATCCTACAATTTATAGAGTTAGTAGATGAAGAAATAACTAGAGTTCTGATGCAACTCTTCCTTTGTGGAAGAGTTCTAGTTGATTTCAACTTCTAACTCCTTCCCTATCATGGATAATATTCTCTTTGATTAAGGACTCATTCTCCTTATCAATTATGCAACCTTAACGATCGGGAGATATTAAATAGACCAAGTTAAGCTTATCTCCTTCACGTGCAACCCACATGCTCGAATCTGCCCGTTTTTGTGGACCTGAGTGATGGACCTGGTTCATCCTGAGTTCCTTTTACAAGACATGTGCATACCTATAAAAGAGAAAAACATTAGCTATTTATTAAGTTAGTAATCAGAGTTTGATTGAGACTCAATTGTTGATCCTCCATCGAATTTGAGACTTAGACCAATACAAACTCCAACCCTTATCCTTGATCTGGATTGTGTTCTCTTCTCATAAGGAGACTTCAAATTCTTATCCCATATGCAATCTTTTAGATCGTTTAAGAAGATATTCAGAAGATATTGCTGCTCGATCCCGAAGCTTTTCTTCTTTACGTGCATCTCATGTGCATGGGCCATAACAACCGCGTCTCCTAAGATGGACCTGGTCCATCATTGTGTTCATTTGTGATTCTTCAAATCTTCAACTGAACTTGGGCCAACAAGATTCAAATGGACAAATTGGGATAATTCCAAGTGACATTGTAACCCTCGAAGTCATTCTTGAACCATTAATTGTTTCTAGCTGCATTGCACATAATGTGATGTTTTTAGCTGTTAAATGCTCTAACGCTAACATAATATCTTCATTTTGTTCCTCTTTGTTATCTCATTATAACAGAAGGGTAGTTGATTTGTGGTTCTTATACTAGTAACTCTTCCATACAATATAAGGTCAAAAGCGAGGTAGCCATAGATAGCAACGACTTGGGCACAAGAGTTGTTGACTCGTCGAGAGAGTTTGTGAAGTCGGAGTCTGAATTGAAAGGTAAGTTCCAATTGTTGAAACATTGGATAGCAGAAATGTATCAGTCTTGGATCAGGGGGCATCTTCTACCTTCATTCCCCGCTAACTACTTTGAAAACCCTGCAACTATCCCACCACTGTCACAAATTCAGCTCTCTAGTGCTGCCGATATCTACTTGCAACATTTTCATACTCCACCTGCCAAAACTACCTCATATCCCGATCTTTTGGCCACTCATGTTGTTGTATCTCCTCCTCCAGCTACTTTTCCTCGACCCTCTAATGAGACTTTTCTCAAAGTCACCATTGTCCAACAGTACGCTCCAGAACCAACTTTCAAAGTCTCGAATCCATTTTCACGTACTTCTCATTTTAAGCCTCTCGGTGAAATTAAAAAGCCTGCTAAGACAGTGGAGCAAGATGAGATATCCAGGAAGGTGAAAATCTTAGAGCAGTCTTTAAGAAACATGCAAGGAATAAGAAGCCAGATGAGCGTGTCTTACAAGGACTTGTGTTTGTTTCCTGACATCCAACTGCCTGCTTGGTTTAAGATGCCAAAGTTTGATTTGTATGATAGGCAGGGAGATCCTATGGCCCATTTGAGAGGTTATTGCAGTAAAAGAGAGGCGTCGGTGGGGAAAGCAAATTATTGATGGTGTATTTCAGTCAGAGTCAGAGTGGGACAGCTCTAGAATGGTAAACCCACCAAGACGCTAGCATGTGGTACACATGGGACGATATGGCTCACGCCTTTTCCCGACACTTTCATTACAATATAGAAATTATCCCGGATCGCGTGGCCCTTGCCAAAATGGAAAAGAAGCCTAATGAAAGCTTTAGGGAATACAGGCTTAGATGAAGAGAGCAAGCTGCCAGAGTCAATCCCTCGATGGAAGGAAAGAGATGGTCGAGTACTTTCTTCAAGCTCAAGAACAACCTTACTTTGGGCATTTGATCTCAGCGTTGGGTAGGTCTTTTAATGATGTGGTAAAAATGAGAGAAATGGTAGAAGATGGGCTAAAGCTGAGCAAGATCATGAGCTATTCTGCTTTAAAAGCCACAACACAAGCAATTCAAAATAACACAGGAAGCTTGCTGGGTCAGAAGGAACATGATGATGTTGCCATGGTTGTTTCAGAGTCACGAAAAGGTCTAAAGGGTCCGCCTCACCAATATACCCAGCCTCAACCCCAACCCCAAACCTATCACCGAACTCAACATAATCCACCCCAGTATTATCCTCCGAACAATGTCCGATGATCTGTCCAATCAATGGGTCACTCCAAAAGGCGAGCACGAGCATCGCAAAAGCTTTACAAGCCTCCACAAAATTTTCAAGTGCCCGATAACCCTCATTCAAGCCAAGAGTGTAGAAGGGAACAAAGGTTAAAAGATAATTTTACACCAATAGGAGGGTCCTACGCAAGCGTGTTTGAGAAATTAAGGTATTATGGCATGATTGCACCTATTCCTCTAAATTATATTGACCCACGTGAGAGAAGATTTGACCCTACTAAAAGGTGTGAATACTATTCCAACGCCCAGGGGAACAATGTTGAAGGTTGTTGTGCTTTGAAA
The DNA here is from genome assembly GCA_034376525.1 of Nicotiana benthamiana. Lineage (NCBI taxonomy): Eukaryota > Viridiplantae > Streptophyta > Magnoliopsida > Solanales > Solanaceae > Nicotiana > Nicotiana benthamiana. Next base: position 113,702,665 of record CM067331.1, read on the forward strand.
AAGGAATTAGAAAGAATAATTCAAGAAGGAATAATTGTGGTCCAAGTCAATAATACCCCAAGTATCACAAATAATCCTCTACAGGTACATGGCAACACACAAATTATTGTGATGGTTTGCAGTGACGAAGGGTTGGTCAAAGGAGTCAATGAGCCCCTTGGTGAAACAATGTGATTGAAGGTCCCAGTGATGTTGATGTGGAACTCAGTGGCTAAGATGTCGAGTCTGGTAATTGAAAAGACGCTCCTCTCTTGGCTAGCTAGGGAGGAGTCTTAATGGTTCATTTTGTTGTCATTTTTGTTGTCCGGGTTGTTTCAGGGTTGTAGTTCGGATATTGTCTAGTGATTCAACCCCTTCTATCCTTTATTTGCCTAGTTCATTTAGTTGTACATACCCAATTTAGTGTTATTTAGATTTTTCTAGGGTCGTAACCCCAATGTGCTTTGCTTATTTTGTTGTTCAAACCCTTTTACCGTATGTCTATTGCAATTATCTGTTTTCTGTTATTGCTAGTCATTTTTGTTTAGTTGTTTTTTCCTTTTATAGTTTTTTTCATGCTGGCCTTATTGACATGACATCCACACATAATTCTAGGCCTGGTCTTAAGAGTTAGTTTAACCATGACACAATGAAACTAGTTTTGAAGATGAACATTTGAGGAAAATAAGTACATATTTGGAAATTTTGAGATCATTTAAAGCTCGAATTGTATAAAATAGAGGCAGATAATTTGAAAACTTAATAGGGTGATAAGGATTTGGCAAAGAAGAGTGTATCGCAAACAATTTGAAGCAAGAAGTTTTGAGTTCAAGTGCACCTCAATTTACAAGATAAAGTGAAGAGAGTTTGTTCTGAACAGATGGAGGGTATCCATTGTGAAGAAGAAATCACCCGATGAGAATTCTATACTTGACAAGGCATTAAAAACGATGGAAGGCATACCAGTGATATCAATGACGTAGCTGCAAAATAAATATCTTCAATTTTCGTCTCAAGTTGCATGTGTTGTACTTGGTATTTTTAGGGATTATGAGGCCATCTTTCAGCTACCCAAACACTTATACAATTCAAATACTCTTTTAAGCCTGTATTGATTTCTTTTACCTCTCCTATTTTGGAATCAAGTTAAAGTCATACGAACAAAAAAAAGTTCATGATCCTATAAGTTTATTTTAGAAAGTTCATTCCAGAAGAAAAATTCAAAAAAAAAAGAAGAAGATAAAAATAGAGATTAAAAAAAAGAAAAAAAGAAGGAAAAAGGAAAAAGGAAAAAAGAAAAAAAGAAAAAAAATAGTAACAAAAAGTAGTCGTGTGAACTACGTTTGACCTGATTCTTGTCACCTCAAGATACGTAGGCAGCCTTATTGTTCGGTCATACCAAATAAAATATTTTCACAATCCCACAAAGTCAAGAGAGGGGCGGTTATGATTAGAATCAAATTCTTTTGTTTTAGAAATTGGGGCAAAAATTTTAGAATGGATTCCAAAAGTTGTAAATTAACCATGTTGTCTTTGTTATTTTGAGCCTTTATGATATCTTTTCTTTCTAACCATGTACAAAAGCCACATTACATCCAAAAAAGACCTCCCAGATAATTTTTGAGAGTGCCGATTTAGACATGCCAGAGCATACGATGTTTTTACTATGGTCAAGGCCTTGTCATCTATGGAGTCAGAAGAAATAAAAAGAAAAAGAACAAAATGAGGGAGTCTTATCAGTGAAAAACTTCACATGCACCGTAAGGCGACAATAAGTTGAGAGAACGAACAAAATGAGAGAGACTTGATGGTGAAAATCCTTGGGGCACGTCAAGTCGAATAAGGATCGTGAATCATATTAGATAATAGGAGCACTGAAGCACAGTTTCATGGTTTAGGGGTATAACAAGAGTTGAACATTAGACTTTCTTGACAGATTAGGCCATTAATCCAAAAAATGCATGTCATGGTCATTAGAGTTTTCCACATCTGATAAGTTTCTACTTTGTAGTTTTATTGTTAAGAATCATCTCTTTTCATTGTCATTTACTCTGTTCCTTTTGTCTTGTTTACTCCCTCTTCTTGAGTGTGTTTGGTCAGAACAAGTAAAAAATGACTTCAAAATTTGCCACTAGCTTTCCAATTGCACAAAACGAGATCTAGCGAACACATCAAAGTGGCATAAGCCAGGAAAGAACGGTGTTCACACTGAGTTGGTAACAATCAACGTGCTTTGGGATACATGTGAAATACAAAGGTTTGGTATATGCCATTCATGAGCAATGCAACAGATAGAGGGTGTTGGGTGAACGGATCAAAGGTATTCTCTGTGATGAGGTTAACAGAGAAAGTGGTTAACCAATGACAGCAAGATTTTCAAGTGGAAATCAAAGTTATCATAGCAAGTGAAGGAGCAATAGACTTCAAGGCCAATGCCAGTGGGTTAAGTCAGGTAAGAATAGCATGCGCACTGAGTGGATGGCAATTGACGTACTTTAGGATTCATGTGAAAGACAAAGGTTCAATATATGTCATTGCACGAGCATAACGCAACAGATGAATGGTATTTGGTTTAAACGGATCAGAGGTACTCTCCGTGATAAGGGTAATATAGAAGTGGCTAGTCAATAAATAGGTAAGGTCTTTCAAGTTGAAATCAAATTATCATGGAAAGGGAAGGTGCAATCGCCCTCAAAGTCAAGGCCACAAACAAACCACCATATTTAAACTCATAAGTTTTCTTTCTTTGAAACAAGGGTGAAAACTATGTCCAAATCAAAGCTGTGAAGCTTAAGAAAAACTTCTCAAAGGTCGTGCCCAAATTTTTCAGCACAAAGGCAGTTGGAGAAGGAAAAATAAAATTGGTTTGATCCTCAGGAACCCTCCATAAGGAAAAGCATGTTTTAGGGGGCATGGAATTTTGTTTGTTTTGCAGAGATCCTCCAAGAAGAAAGCACGGCCCAGATAAGTTCATTCTCGGCTTTTCAGGACCCTCCTGGTTAATATGATCTAGTTATAAGTTTTAAAGACCTTTATAGATAATAAGATTTAGCATAAGTTTTACCTTTAGGAAATAAAATTCAGCCTTAAAGCTGTTGCTTTTAAGATGACATTTAATTTAAATTTTCACGACCCTCCTGGATAATGAGATTTAGCTTTTAAATTCTTAGAGTTTTTGGGTACCATGATTCTATTAGCACTCACAAATGTTCTCGATATCAAACTGGGGCAGAAAATTTCTTTTGTTTTGTCAGTTTTGTTGTAATCAGGTTTAAAGGCAGCAGTTTCGGAGGAGTCAGTTCAAGTGCTGGAAACCAGGCACCCACCAGGAGAATAAAGGGAAGGCAGTTCAAGTGTAGCAAATCAGGCACCCACTTGGAGAACAAAGGGAAAGCAGCAGTTTCAAATGAGTTAGTTCGAGTTCGGCAACCAGGCACCCACTCGGAGAACAAAGGGAAAACAGCAATGTTCAAAGGAGTTCAACAATCAAGAGCCCACCTGGAGAACAAAGGGAAGCAGTTCAAGTTTCAAGGAGAAGCAGTGCAAGTGTTGGAAATCAAGCACCCACCTAGAGAAAAAGGGAAAGTAGCAAGGTTCAAAGGAGTTCAGCAATCAGGAGCCCACCTGGAGAACAAAGGGAAGTAGTTAAAGTTTCAAGGAGAAGCATTGCAAGTGTTGGAAATTACGGGGCCACCTGGAGAACAAAGGGAAAGCAGCAAGGTTCAAAGTAGTTCAACAATCAGGAGTCCACCTAGAGAACAAAGGGAAGTAGTTCAAGTTTGAAGGAAAAGTAGTGCAAGTATTGGAAATCAGGCACCTATCTGGAGAAAAAGGGAAAACAGCAAGGTTCAAAGGAGTTCAGCAATTAGGAGCCCATCTGGTGAACAAAGGGAAAACAATTCAAGTGTTGGTAATCAGGAGCCTACCTGGAGTATAAAGGGAAGCAGTTTAAGTTTCAAGGAGAAACAGTTCAAGTGATAAAAATTAGGAGCCAACCTGGAGAACAAAGGGAAATAGTTCAAGTCTCGAGGAAAAATAGTGCAAATATTGGTAGTCAGGAGCCCACCTGGTGAACAACAGGAAAGCAATAATGATCAAATGAAGACAGTTCGAATATTGGTAATCAGGCGCGTACCTGGAGATAAGGGAATTCATTTCAGAATGCAATTCAAGTCAGAAACAAAAAGAAGCTTGCGGCAAGAATGCGAGTCAAAAGTCCGAGATGACCAATAGAAGTAGTCTCAATCCAGAATTAAAAGAGGGAAAAAAGAAGAAAAGAAAGAAGTGAATCCAAAATAATGAAACAGAGAAAGACGTGAACTGCTCAAGACGTGGTTGAAGTCACAAGAACCATATGTCCAATCTTGATCAGAAGAAGAATAAACTAGCACCTGCATCAAGCAATCATCAAGGTTCAAATCTAAAGTCTGCATGAATAGTCATTCAAGACTCAAGATCAAGCTTCAGAAGACTTATAGATAGAAATCTTGTAACTTGTAGTTGACAGGCTTAGCTAGTCTTTTTCATCATTTTTTATTTTGATGTAATAACATGACTGCATAACAGAACCTTGGTGGAACGGCATCTCGACTGGCTCTCCACCTCGGCATACTCCATCATCTCACTCATTTCTGAACTACACGTGGCATGATTCCTTTATAGCCAGGGATATGTAAGCAGCTCAAATACCAAGGATCGGTCACATTTCCTTTTTCTCTTAGTTTTAGTCTCTCCAAATAAGGGTCGGGTCAAAAAATCTGTCTAGTCGTTCTTTGTCTGAAAACTCTTCACATTTCCAGTCAAAGAGGGGAAGCTAATAGACATGTGATTTGACCCTCCCCGAGATTTTTCATATTTTAGCACGTAAATATTTAATTTAGGCCTAATATAGCTATTTCAACTCATTCTTACTCTTTTATTTTATTTTATTACAATAAAACGAAAATTACAAAAAATAGGTTCATTAATGTTTTATAGTCATTTTTAAACTTGAAAAAAATACCAAAAAATAGTTTTGTTTTAACAGTCAATTTTATTTTAATAATTATTTGTACTTATGTAGGGCTAATTAATATTTTGATAATATTTTTAGTTAATTAAGCAAATTTTAAGCATATCTAGTCATAAAGGCCAAGTTTCTAGACTATTCCTTGTGCAGAATATCCGACATCATTAAGCTAATCCTAGAGGCCTTTGTAGGCTCTTTTTTAAAACAAAAACAAAAAAAGAAATCTAAGAACCTAAGAGCAATTAGTACAAAAATGACCTAGACCTATTACGCCTATCACCTAAAAATACACACAAAAGATACGCCTAAAGGCCTAGGAAAAAGCTGAAGAATCAGCGCCGCTTCAGTAGGTAATAGACATCCCTCCCCTTTCATCTTCTTCTTCTAGGAACACCAAAACAGAGGAAAAACCCTTCAGCCCTCTCAATTTTCATTTCAAGCGATAACACGCCTAGAGACCTAGCAAGCTACCAGCATCAGAAGACTACACAAAAACGGCAGCCTCTCTTCTCCTAAGCAACAAAGATTCCAATTCCTAATTCCTACGAAAAACCAGAGAACGACAGAAAACAGAGGGACTCACCCACTTCCAACAAGAAGAGCTGCCGAACTTCCCTCATCTTAAGAATGCAAAGAAATTTTCCATACAAATTAAAATGCACTGTAATTTCCATTTCAAAATGATAATTCACTCAAGAATAATTTGAAAGGAAAATATAGCCTCTGAAGAATATTCCTCACTCTCTCCATCTCTTGAGCCGTTCATTTTGGTTTTGGCTTCAAAAGGGAAATGGAATTCAGTTGAGGTCGAGTTCGACTCATGTTCATCCGTAAGAACTTCATTCAAAAGGGAAATGGAATTCTATGTTTGAAGTTGACTTTCGTTTCAAATTTTGGCCGTCGTTATCCATACATCTTGTTCATGTAACTGGAAAATTTGCATCAATTAAAGCTTCTCATTCAGGTTTGATTCTTTGGATTTTATTGTCGTTGAATTAAGTGTGGTATTAGTTCTAGACACAGGAAGCTAAGATACGTAAATCTTGATGATTTGACTCAAATGGTCTGTTTATCTTCATAACTGATTTTTTAAAGCGTAAATTGTTTCCACGAAATATGTTTCTGTTTTGTCCTTATCGGAACCACCATGAATTGCTATGATCACGTGTGGCCTCTTAAGTTTCTGAAGAGAGGCGTCTTGACTCTATTTCAATGAATATTTGCCTTAGCTTTTGGATAATTATGTCTATAAATTGTAGCAGTTAAAATTGTAGATATGTGATTTTTGACCATTTTCAAGATTTTTCATATTTTAGCATCTAAATATTTATTTTAGGCCTAATATAGCTATTTCAATTATTTTTGACTTTGTTTACTTCATTTTCGCATAAAAATAAAAATTACAAAAAATAAAAAGAAAAAAAATATATATATACATATCTTAGTTTATGTATTTTTCATAAACTTTAAAAAATACAAAAAATAGTACCTTATTTTTATCTTTATATAATTTCGAAACACAAAAATAGTTTCACGTGTAGTTTAATTAATTAGGATTAGCTTTGGCATTGTATAGTATTTCTATCGTATTTTAAAAGGTATTGTGTAGTCTATAGACTCTTCTAAGCTCTTCTTTGGAGCAAAAACAAATTAAAAAGACCCTAAGGACTTAATACTTTCCTAGGAACTAATTGGCAAAATACACAAAAATACACCTAAACCTAGACTCAACCTATAAAGTAATGCTAAAAATCTGAAAAAAAGGAGGAATGAAAGAACGCCTAAGATTCTGCAAACAAAAAGCTGTGCAGCTTTCATCAAGGACCCCCTCCCCTCCCCCCTCGAAGCTTGTCTTCTCTGAACCCCTCTCCCCACCATAGACTGATCTTCTCAGTCGATGTAACACCAAAAAACAAACACCCATTTTCCATTTCAACACACCCAACAACCAAACTCCCGTCGTTGTGTCTTCTTCTTCTTCTTCTTCTTACCATCAAGGTCGTTAGAAACCAACTCTACTGCCATCCTCTCCTTTCTCCCTTTGTGACGAGTTTTAGATCTGGCCGAGTGTTTGGTTAAATCCAGCGATCCATCTAGCTTTGTATGTTGTTCCGTTGCTCTTTTCCGTGTCAGTCGCACCCATGTTAGAGCACACGCAGCGGAGAGGTTCCATTCGAGCCATTTGTTCGATTTTTCGGTGTCGCTGAAAGTTTCGGTCCCGCTTAGTTGTTCTTTTGATTTTTCTTTGATTTGTTGGAAATTAGATACGCATCTAAGACCGTGGTATAATTTTATTTGGTTTTGCTTTACATGGTTGGAATTCTTGTGAATTAGTGATAATTAATAAATATGGGCTTGGTTTGAAGTTAAAGTGATTTTTAGCTTTTGTATTGTTAGTGTAATTATTCTTGAATTGTTTTATCGTGTATGTTGAATTATCTTAGTAAACTCACATTTAGTTATGTTGTTGAATTATGTTGAAGTTAATGATACTCTGTTGTTGAATTATGTTGAATGGTTTGGTGTTTATGAAAACTGAGCTTAATATAGTCTTATGGAATCGTGCAATTCAAAAGTATAAATTGCTACCTAAGCCTAATGATAAGCTGCTACCGTGGTATAAGGGTGCACTATTTGGTTTTGCTTAAGCTTTAGTGGCTGATGATTACAAGGTAGTATATGTAAAATTTGGAGATTATCAAAGTGATATGATTGCTGGAATATTCTCGGCTGATAATCAATCTTGGCCTTCACTTAATTAATTTTAATCCTTAGAAATTGAGGCGTGCCATTTAGTCAAATTTTCATAACCCTCACAAAGTTGCAAATGCGTAATCGCTTTAGGCGTGTTATTTTAATAATTTACCTTCCTAAACTCGGGTATGCATTTATGTGACCCAAATCCAAATCTTAACGTTAGATAAAACGTGTAATGGACTGCGGGCGCATTTATGTGATGCGGTTCGAGACATATTTTAAATGACGTGACAGCCTTTCTTTAATTAGTTAAATAAAAACGATAAAAAGTTAAAATTATACAAAAGGTCTAAAATATTTTAAGTCAGATAATTGAGCTAATTATAACAGTTGAGCGACCATGCTAGAACCACGGAACTCAGGAATGCCTAACACCTTCTCCCAAATTAACAGAATTCCTTACCCGAATTTTTGGTTCGCGGACTGTAATACAGAGTCAATCTTTTCCTTGACTCGAAATTCAAAACAGTAACTTGGGACACCATAAATATTTCAGGTAGCAACTCTGATTCTTTAATAATAAATCCTGTTTCGATTGTCCTTTAATTGAAAAAATTCCCTTATACCCTTTGGGGGTAAGAAAAAAGAGGCGTGCAGCTCTGGCGACTTTGTTGGGGACCAAACCCAGAATCTCTGGTTCAGGGTTCAAAAATTTCAAGCTTAGAATAATTGTTGTATTTGGCTTTGTTTATTATCTGATTTTGTTATATTTTCGGGCTTAATGTGCTAAATGTTGCTTTTTACCTCTTTGATATTATTTGAACTGTATATATAAACTGTTATGAAAGGCCTCTCTTCTCTCTCATGAGAAGTGCACGCTGGTCATGACTTCTTTCTGTTAGTGTCATATCCCGAATAGAACGAGGTTCGGACAAGTTGCAAAGTCGTACGATCTTTTAGTTACCGGTACACAGCCCCCCTCGACTCGAGTTGTCCGCTTGAATGAACCAGGTCTAGAACAATAAACCTATGTTTCAAACCTAGTATAACAAAACCTCATGTCGGATCCCTAATACGAACGTTTTATTTGCATCATTTGCACTTGACTTAGGGGACTTAACACAGGGGTTGGGTCCGTCTAGGACAGATATACTCCAAAAAAATAGATGATCTCCCTGATGCATCCTATGTGCTACATGTTGCATTTATTCAAGGGTAAAAAGGTTATTTAGCGGACCAATGATAGTTGAGGATAAATAAAAAAAGAACAATGAAAAAAGAAGAAAGAAAAAAAAAAGAACAGAGAGGGTGAAGTGTGAAAATAAAGCTTATGGTCTAGTTATGTTTTCGTTACATTTTTATTCAAAAATAATAATAAGAAGACAAGAAATATATATATGAAAAATTTAACAAGATTTCACACTTTTTTCATCATTTTCAAAAAAAAAATTAAAAGAAAAAGAAAGAAGAAAATCCAAAAAGAGTTTACATGTTTCATCATTTTTCAAAAAAAAAAAAAAGACAAAAGAAAATATTTTCTCTAAAAATTAGCTATTTTTTAACTCTTTCTCGTATCTAATTTGACCGAATTACGCTAACCTGATTCTCATCTTTCGGGGCCTGATACGTAGACAACCTACATAGGGTCCGGTCTTCCTAGAAAATCTTAGGTTCTTGGCTTTGCGGGGTCTTAGCCAAATTTTACACTTCTAGCCACATTTTGACTAAATAAGTTATTTTGCAAAAATAATTGCAACGATGTCTTGCATGTGTCTAATAGGGGATATTATTGTCTCACATAATGTTGATTTAAGTTTTCTCATACATGTGTGGATTTACCTACCAGAGTTTGAGCATGAGAGAAACCCAGGATCGCTGCATTTAGGAGTTGCTTAAGGAGATTTATTTTTATTTTTTGAGTATGTTTGTATTATGTCATCTTTTACTTTCTAGTTTTGTACAGTAATGTCAAGTTTTTAGTTATTGTACTTTTATTTTGTATTTGAAAGATGTGGTGTAACCCAAAAATTCAAAAAAGATATTTTGTATTTTTATATTTCTGTTAGAATTTTCTTTAGAAATACTACTCCTAGAAATCAAGAGAAAAAAAAAGGAAAGAAAGTTTGAGGTGGTTTTATTTTAAGAAATTAGTATGTAGAAATAAAAAAAATTATACTTCCTTTAATATATTAGGACTAAAAAATTCAAAAAGAAGAGAATTTTGTCTTAGTACCTTTTTAAAAGGTTTTCTTTTAGGTATTAATTCCAAAACCCAAAAGGATTTTTTTATGAGGTATTTCTTTGCGAATTAGTGAAAAATATTTAAAAAATTATTTTTATTAGAACTTTAGAATATTGTATATAGATAAAAAAACACATACTTTATCTTTATTTATCATTAGAATTTCTCGTTTAGGCTATCAAATGGAAATCTAAAATATTTTGTTTTATCTTTTTCATTGCTTGTTTCGGAGTCTGGCATCAGGATACCAAAAGAAAATTCAAAATATTTTTCTGTGATTTACTCTTTAGATTTTCTTCCTGAAAAAAAAGAGGTTCAAAAAAATATTTTCTCTTCTAGGGTTTTTCCTTAATAATTTCTCATTGAGTATTTATTTTAAAAAGAAAAAAGAAGGAAAAAAATGCTCGTTAAACTTGAGTTTGGATAGATCATTAAGTCTAAAAATTCAGAAAGGAAGATGAGACTTTGCTTCTTTTTTTTTTCTTTGCTCATCAGAGTTTTCATTAATGTATTAAAAAGAAAAAGAAAAAGAAAAAAAAATGAGAATGTTTGTTTACTTTATTTACGATCTCTTAGAACTAAGCAAAGATCTTATTCATGTGGGATCATAATACGTAGGCAACCTACATAGGGTTCGATCGAATCAATTTTTTTATTATTTAAAGGAAGAAAAAAAGAGAGAGAAAAAGAGGTGAAATCATGGGATGTGAGAAATAAGAGAAAAAACAAAAAAGTGTGACAATTAGAAGTGAAAAGGATAAGAAAAATGAGCAAGCTAAGAAGTGTGAGAAAATAAAAGAAAAGAACGGTTGAAATGAACAAATTGGGATTATGTCAACTGACCTTTGTACCCTGGAAGTCATTTTAAAACTCATAATTGTGGCTAGGTGCATTACACATTAAGTGAAATTATTTTATGTTAAATACCCTAACGCTAACGTGAGGGCTTCATTTTGTTATACTCATAGAAGAAGGATAGTTGGTTTGTGGTTTTTGAAGTGGTATATCTCTTCTCTACAACACAATGTTAAAAGACAATAGCGGACAACAACAAAATTGGGTTGGTTGATTCCGGTGCGTGAAAGCAGTTGGTTGAACCAGACATTGGTTTGGCTGATGAGGTAAGGATGTTAAGAAAACACATGACATACATGTATCATGCTTGGATGGATGGGAAGGCACCACCCCCCACCACCTGGCTTCTTAGGTGCCACCCTTACCCAAACTCCGGTCATAGTGCCGGATAATCCCCCATACTCTCCAGATCCACCTGCTTATCATAGCTTTCCCAACCACCCTAATAGCTCCACCACTCATCTTCCAATTACCTTTCACCAAAATTACCCACCTGTTATATCCACTATTCCCAACAATGAATACTCACTCAAATCTCATGACGCCTAATACTACCCCGCTGAGGTTGCCCACAAGATTCCTGAATCATACAAAAAGATCCCTCGGGATGAGCTTTATGCTGAACATGAAAAAGTCACAGGAAAATAAGGGCGAGATGAGATATCCAGGAAGCTGAAAGACATAGAGAACAAGCAAAGAATGAGAGGCCAGGGTAACATGTCTTACAAAAATTATCTGTGTCCCCTGACGCTCGCCTGACCGCGGGGTTTAAAGTGCCAAAATTTAACTTGTATGATGGGTGAGGAGATCTGGTAACCCACCTGAGGATTTATTACAGTGAAATGAGGTTGGAGAGAAAGATGACTTGTTGATTGCATATTTCATTAAGAGCTAGACTGGGATAGCTCTGGAATGACATAATTGTCAAGATGTTGGTAAGTGGCCTATATTGGGCGATATCGCTCAAGATTTTGTCCGACACTTTCAGTACAATATAGACATTGTCCCAGACTGCTCCTCCTATCTCAGATGGAAAAGAAATCCAAGGAAAGTTTTAGGGACTTTTGGCTCATATGGAATGAACAAGTTGCTCGGGACAGTCCTCCCATTGATAAAAAAGATATTGCCTAGCCCCGCCAACGACAGGATCTAGTGGGCATTCTTGCTAAATGCTTTCAGCCTCAATATCGACCCCGCGAATATCTTTGTCATCAAGAACGAGAGGTTGCAGAGAAATAAAACCTTCACTCCATTAGAAGAGTCATATGCTAGTCTGTTCTAGACGCTAAAAAAATTGGACATGTTGAAGCCGGTTAAGATAAAAATGTGAACTCCTCTTCCAAAGAAGTTTGATTTTTCTCAAAGGTGCACATATTGCTCAGATGCCCGGGGCCATGACATAGAGAAGTGTTGGCATCTGAAGGGAGCATTCCAGAAGCTTATTGATGCAGGTGAAATTACCGTGCCAGATCCAAATGCAGTAGATACTAGCCCATGTCAATTGCATGTTCACAATTTGACGCATATGGAGGACATGATTGGTGTGGAAGAGGAATATAAGAACTATTCTGAGATCCTCAAAAGGCCACCCACCGCAATGATTTCAGCGCTATCACCCTTGGTTCTGAATGTTTATCATAAGAACAAGCCGGCTAAAAGGACCCAAAAGCAATTTTCTAAGGACAAAGAGATGAAGACTTGTGAAGGTTCTAGCAATATTGATGTGGAACTCGGTGGCTAATATGTCGTGCTTGGTAACTGGAAGGACGCTCCATTTCTTGGTCAGCCAGAGAGGACCTTTGGTGGTTTATTATGTTGTCCTTTTTGTTGACCGGGTTATTTTCAGGCTTGTAATCCGGACATTGTCTTGTGACTCAAACCCTTCTATCCTTTTATTTTGCCTAGTTACTTTAGTCGTAGCAAGTCAATTAGTGTTACCGAGTTGTGTTCCAGGGTTGTACCCCAGTTTTTTACTCGCTTTGTTATTCGAACCGTTTCACCGTTTGTCTAATGCAATTTCCTGTCTTTTGTTGTTTCTAGTCATTTTCTTTGTTTAGTTCTCTTCTATCATTCCATTTTTTCTTTTGTATAAATGCTGGTTCTAGTGACATGACATGCATGCAAGATTCTAGGCCTGGTCTTAAAAGTTAGTTTACTCATGAAGTAATGAAACAATGTTGAAGATGTAGGGACAGTTGAGGGAAATAAGTAACGGCATTTTGAGATCATTTCAAGCCCGAACTTTGTTAAACAGGGGCAGATAGAACATAAAGAAACCCTATTGAAATGCCTCATGCCGCATCGGTTTGAAGCTAAAAGAAAGTTTGCCCAATTTGACAGGGGATATTCATGGTAGGGAGAGTGAGGGTGTTGTCTAATAGTGTTGTGTATTTAACAAATGTAGAAGGCGAATGTGTGGATATGGTTATCAAGTCTGGTACAATCAAAAGATGTTACGAATGTTTTCTATCGTTTGTTTGTGTTGTTTTACTTCGCATGCTTTGGTGATTGGAATTACGAAGGCATTTTGTTCTGCTATCTAAACACTTTATCCTATGTTACCCTCTAAGACTTATTTATTTTCTTTCATACCCCTCTTTTGGAATCAGTAGCAAATATCAGAAGCGCAAGCACAAATGATAAGTAAAGAAAAAGAGAGAAAGAAGAAAAAAATGATGAAAATATTTTTATAAAAAAGAAAAAGAAAAAAGGAGTAGAAAAGTAAAGAAAGAAAAGAGAACAACAAAACAACGAAAAGAGAAAGAAGGAAGAAAAATAAGAAAGAAAAGAAAGAAAGAGAAAAGAGAAAATCACAACAAACAAAGCAATTTCTATTGGTGAAAACCATCACGGGCACCTTGAGGCGACTGTAAGTTGAGAGAAACAACAAAATGAGAGAGGCTTGATAATGAAAACCATTTGGGCACTACAAGCCGAATAAGAATTGAGAATCGGATGGGAAATCACCAGGCGGAGATTGTGAAAGATGACTAACGATGGAGCATCGAAGCCTAGTTTCATGGTTTATGGGGTATAACAGGACTTGAACATCAGACTAGCTTGACAAAATAGGTCACAGGTGCATGTCATGGTCATTAGAGTTGGTATCCATATCTGATGGGTTTTTACTTTATAGTTTTCTTGTTAGGAATCATCTCTTTCCTTTGTCCTTTACTCTATTACTTTTTGTTTTGTTTACTTTCTCTTCCTGAGTCTTTTAGCTCAGAACAAGTGAGAAATAACTTCAAAATCTGCCACCAGCTTTCCAATTGCAAAAAACGAGATCTGGCTAACACATCAAAGCGTCATAAGTCAAGCAAGAACAACAAGCACACTAAGTTGGTAACAATCAACATGCTTTGGGATCCTTGTGAAATACAAAGGCTTGGTATATATCAATTCATGGACAATGCAACAGATGAAGGGTTAAGGTGAACAGTTCAAAGGTATCTCTTGTGATAAGATTGACAAAAGGGTGGTAAACCAGTGACGAGCAAGACCTTCCAAGAAAAAAATCAAAGTTATCATGGCAAATAAGTCATAGACCTCAAGGACATGATTAGTGGTTGAAGTCAAGAAAGAACAGCATACACAATGAGGGGGTGACAAGTGTCGTGCTTTGGGGTTCATGGTAGACACGAAGGTTGGTAAATGTCAGTTCATGAGAAATGTAACAGATAGAAGGTATTGGGTTTGAACGAAGAAGAGGTATTTTCTGCGCTAAGGGTGACAAAGGAAGTGGTTAGTCAAGGAACAAGCAAGGTCTTCAAATGGGAATCAGTTATTATGGCAAGTGAAGGAGCAACAGACCTCAAGGCCAAGGCCAGTGGTTTAATTCAAGAGAGAACAATATGCGCAATGAGTGGGTGGCAATTGTCATCCTTCGAGATTTATGCGAGACACAAAGGTTTGGTAAATGTCAGTTCATAGGCAATGCAACAGATAGAGGATATTGGGTCTGAATGGGAAAGAGGTATTTTCTGTGATAAGGGCGACAAAGAAAGTGGTTAGTCAATAAATAGGAAATGTCTTTCGAGTGGAAATCAAAGCTATCATAGGAAATGAAGGATGCAATCTCCCTCAAAGTCAAGGCCACAAACCAACCACCACATTTTAATCTAACAAGATTTTTCTTTGATTGAAATAGGGGCAGGAAATTTCTTTTGTTTCGGAGGAACCCTCCGTAGGGGAAAAGCAAGCACCAGACATGTATGATCGTAAATTTTTAGGGCCCTCATGAAAAATGGGACTTAGTTTAAAATTCAAAACAGTCACAAGTAGCAAATCTAGCATAAATGTACCCCGAAAGACGTATAAGTTGATCCCGAGGTTTCATTCTTGAGATGGGACATAATTACAAATTTTAAGGACCCTCGTGGAAAACGAGACCTAGTTAAAATTCAAAATAATCGTGAGAAGCATGAGCTAGCATAAATGTGTTCCAAAGTAATACAAATTAGTCTCAATGTTCGCATGTTTCAAGATAGGATTCAGTTAGGAGTTTTCAGGACCCTCATGAATAATGGGATTTAGCTCTAGGATTTCCATTAGATAACAATATTAGTGTAAGTTCTAATATAGGGTAGCATAATTCAGCCGCAAGGTGTTGTCACTCTTAGGATGAAATTTGACTTTGGATTGTCAGGACCCTCTTGGATAATGGGACATAGCCTTAATATTTTCTTAGATAACAGGATATAGCAAAAGTAATACCTTTAAAGGATATACCTTAGTTTCAAAATTGTCATTAGTTAAGAGTTTCAGGACCCTCATGGATAATGGGATGCAGCTTTAATACTTTCTTAGATAACAAGATATAGCGAACGTAATACCTTTAGAAGATATAGCTCAGTTTTAAAATTGTCATTGGTTAAGAGTTGTCAGGGCCCTCTTGGAAAATGAGATGTATCTTTAATACTTTCCTAGATAACAAGATATAGTGGAAGTAATACCTCCAGAAGATATAACTTAGACTTAAAAATGTCGTTTAATTAAGAGTTGTTAGGACCCTCCTAGATAATGGGTTGTAGTTTTAAGACCCCTTAATGACCAGATTTAGTGGAAGTCATACCTTTAGAAAAACAATTCAACTTTTAAAAAGACTGTCATTTAATTAGGAGTTATCACGACCCTCATAGGTAATGGGATCTGGCTTTCAAATTCTTAGAGCATTTGGTAACATGATTCAGTTTAACACTCACACATGTACGCAGCTACCAAATTGGGGCAGAAAATTTTCTTTATTTTGTCTACTTTTGTTTAAATCAGGCATCCACCTGGAGAACAAGGGAATAGGATTCAAGTTTGGTAATCAGGCACCGACCTGAAGAACAAAGGGAATACAACTTAAGTTTTGGTAATTAGGCTCCCACCTGGATAACAAGGGAATACAATTCAAGTTTTGGCAACCAGGTGCCCACATGGGGAACAAGGGAATACAATTCAAGTTTTGGTAATCAAGCACTCACTTGGAGAACAAGGGAATACAGTTTAAGTTTTGGTAATCAGGCGTCCACCTGGAGAACAAGGGAATACAATTCAAGATTTGGTAATCAGGAACCCACCTGGAGAACAAGGGAACACAATTCAAGTTTTGGTAATCAGGCACCCACCTGGAGAACAAGGGAACACAATTCAAGTTTTTGGCAATCAGGCGCCCACCTGGAGAATAAGGTACAGTTCGAGTTTTTGGCAATCAGGCGCCCACATGGAGATTAAGGGAATATAGCTCAAGTTTTTGGCAATCAGGCGCTTGCCTGGAGACCAAGGGAATACAGTCCAAATGTTTTCAATCAGGCGCCACCTAGAGAATAAGTTAATTCACTTCAGAATACAATTCAAGTCAGCAACAAAAGAAGCTCGTGGCAAGAATGCAAGTCAACAGTCTGAGGTGATCAACAGAAGTTAGTCACAATAAATAAAAAGAGAAAAAGCAAGAAGTTAATCCAAATGAAAAGTAGAGAAAGATGTGAACTGCTCAAGAGATGGCAGAAATAACAAGTATGGTATCTCTGATTTTGACCCGAAAAGCTGAAGAAGAATGAACTAATACCTGCAAGTAGCAAGCGTCAAGGTTCAAATCCAAAGTCTGCATGAAGAACCATTCAAGATTCAAGATCAAGCTTCAGAAGACTTATAGATAGGAATCTTGTAACTCGTAGTTGACAGGTTTAGTTAGTCTTTTTCATTTCGTGAGTTTGATATAATAACAGGATCGTGGACCAAAACCTCGACAGAACGGCACCTCACCTGGCTCTCCACCTCGGTATACTCTATCATCTCACTCACTTCTGAACTACACATTGCCTGATTCCTTTATAGCCAAGGATATGTAGGCAGCTCAAATACCAGGGCTCGTTCACATTCCCCTTTTCTTAATTTCAGTCTCTCCCAAATAAGGGTCTGGTCAAAAACTTGTCTAGTCGTTCTTGTCTGAAAACTGTTGGAGTTTCTAGTCAAAGAGGGGCAGCTGTAGACTTGTGATTTTTGACCAAGATTTTTCATATTTTACCACGTAAATATTTAATTTAGGCCTATATAGCTATTTCAACTATTTATGACTTCTTTATTTTATTTTCGCCATAAAAATAAAAATTACAAATATATTCCTAATTTTGTATTTTTCATAAACTTTAAAAAATACAAAAAACAATACCTTATTTTTATCTTTATATAATTTCGAAAACATAAAAATAGGTTCAAATTTAGTTTAATTAATTAGGATTATCTTTGATATTGTATAGTAATACTATCGTATTTTAGAAGACATTATGTAGTCTAGGGACCTTTCTAGACTCTTCTTTGGAACAAAAATAAATGAAAAACCCTAAGGACTTAATACAAAAGACCTAAGGACTAATGGGCAAAATACACAAAAATACACCTAAACCTATACTCTACCTATAAAGTAATGCTAAAAATCTAAATAAAGGGAGGAAGGAAAACGCCTACGATTCTGCAAATAAAAAGTTGCGCAACTTTCATCAAGGACCCCCCCTCCGAAGCTTGTCTTCTCCGAACCCGACTAATCTTCTCAGTCGATGTAACACTAAAAAATACACACCCCTTTTCCCTTTCAACACAGCCAGCAACCAAACTCCCATCGTTGTGTCTTCTTCTTCTCACCATCAAGGTCGCCGAAAACCAACTCAACTACCATCCTCTCCTTTCTCCCTTTGTGATAAGTTTCAGATCTGGCCGACTGTTTGGTTAAATCCAGCGATCCGTCTAGACTCTGTATGTTGTTGTTCCATTGCTCTTTGTCGTGTCAGTTGCACCCATGTTAGAGCACACGCACTGGGGGAGGTTTCGTCCGAGCCATTTGTCTGATTTTGTGGTGCCGCTAAAAGTTCAGGTCCCGTTCAGTTGTTCTTTTGATTTTTCTTTGGTTTGTTGGAAATTAGGTACGCATCTAAGACCATGGTATAAGTTTACTTGGTTTTTCTTTACATTGTTGGAATTTTTGCGAATTAGTGACAGTTAATAAATATGGGCTTGGTTTGAAGTTAAAGTGATTTTTAGTTTTTCTATTGTTAGTATAATTATTCTTGAATTTTTTTATCGTTTAAGTTAAATTAACTTCGTAAACTCGCATTTGGTTATGTTGTTGTTGAATTATGTTGAAGTTAACGACACTCTGTTGTTGAATCATGTTGAATGGTTTGGTGTTTATGATAACTGAGTTTAATATGATCTTATGGAATCCTGCAATTCAAAAGTACAAATTGTTACCTAAGCCTAATGATAAGTTGCTACCAGGGTGCACTATTTGGTTTTGTTATGTTTTAGTGGCTGATGATTACAAGGTAGTATATGCAAATTTGGAGATTATCAAAGTGACATGATTGCTGGAATATTCTCGGCTGATAACCAATCTTGGCCCTCACTTAATTAATTTTAATCCTTAGAAATTGAGGAGTGCCATTTAGTCAAACTTCTACGGCCCTCACAAAGTTGCAAACACGTAGTCGCTTTAGGTGCGTTATTTTAATAATTTACCTTCCTAAACATGGCTGCGCATTTATGTGGCCCAAATCCAAATCTCAACCTTAGATAAAATGTGTAGCGAACTGCTAATGCATTTATATGATGCGATTCGAGACATATTTTAAATGACATGGCAATCTTCCTTTAATTGGTTAAATAAAAGTGGTTAAAAAGTTAAAATTGTACAATAGGTCTAAAATGTTTTAAATAGGATAATTGAGCTAATTATAATAGTTGAGCAATCGTGCTAGAACCACAGAACTCGGGAATGCCTAACACCTTCTCCCGGGTTAACAGAATTTCTTACCCGAATTTCTTGTTCGCGGAGTATAATACAGATCCAATCGTTTCCTCGACTCGGGATTCAAACCGGTGACTTGGGATACCATAAATATCTCAGGTGGAGACTCTGACTCTTTAATAATAAATCCTATTTCGATTGTCCTTTAATTGAAAAAACTCCCTTATACTCTTCCGGGGTAGAACAAGGATGTGTGACAAACATCATTTTGTTCTTTTAGCATTTGAAGTCCATTCGTGATAAATTAGAATTATGTGAGTCACGTCAGTTTATTTGGCCAAAAATGTTAATAGTTTGGGCTTTTTTCAATTGGGTCATTGGTTGTTTACTCAGAATTGAAGAACGGGTCATAAGGAATTTTGGCCAAATAATAGATCATGTTAGCTAGCCTATTTACTCATCAATAATATTTTATCCACAGTTCAACCTTGCAACAACCTCAAAGTTAAGGAATAATTATGAATATTTTTAAATTTATTATCGTGATTTTGTACATGTTCGCGTGACATGACTACGATTTCTGAAAAACAAAACTAGAGCATGCGTTCGCGTAACTTTGGACAAATTTTCTCAGTAATAATAAAGCGTTATTGATTGTGGACACATCCGCGTGATATGATTTTTATGGCCTAAACAAATGGGTATACTTACGGGTAACCCATTTCGAGATAATTTTCTTAATTAAAAGCGGTGAAAGAGGCAAAAGCACATAAACTCTAAAATGAGCAATTAAACAATTTTAATAAGCCAAGTGTGATCAAAGCGACCGTGCTAGAACCACGGAATTTGGGAGTGCCTAACACCTTCTTCTGGGTTAACAGAATTCCTTACCTGAATTTTTGTATTTGCAAACATAAGTAGAGTCAATCTTTTCCTCGATTCAGAATTTGAAATCGGTGACTTGGGACACCATAAATTATTCGAAGTGGCGACTCTAATCTTAAATAATAATTCCGTTTTGATTGTCACTTTATTTGAAAAAAAGAAACTCCCTTATATACCCCTTCCGGGGTGTAGGTAAAAAGTAGGTGTGACATTGGTCAGCCAAGCACAATCACCCAAATGGCATAGAACTTCCTCAAAGTACATGGGAGTCCAACTACGAAGTCCATGGTGATCCATTTTCATTTCCACTCCAGAATTTTCATCTGCTGAAGCAATCCACCCGGTCTCTAGTACTCATACCTGCTGACAATTGAGGCATAAAGCTACAAACCCAACTATATCTTTCTTTATCCACATCCACCAATAGTGTTGCCTCAAATCTTGTACATCTTTGCGACACCCAGGTGGATAGAATATCACAAACTATGGGCCTCCTCTAGAATCAACTCTTGAATCCCATCAACATTGGTACACATATTCGACCATGCATCCTCAATACCCCGTCCTCACTGATAGTCACATCTATGTGATCACCATACAAGACCTTGTACTTGAAGAGAAGCAAACGATGGTCATCAAACTGATGCTCCCGGATACGATCAAACAAGGAAGACCAGGAAACCACGCAAGCTAGAACCTGACTAGGCTCTGAAAGATCCAATCTCACAAACTAGCTGGCTAAGGCTTGAACATCCATTGCCATGGGCCTCTCTATTGTTGGTAAATAAGCCAAACTCCCCAAACTCTCTGCCCAGTGATTCAAAGCATCATCCACTACATTGGCCTTGCCCGGTGAAACAAGATAGTGATATCATAGTCCTTCAGTAGCTCTAGCCCCCTCCTTTAACGCAAATTAAGATCCTTCTGCTTGAGCAGATGCTGCAAACTTTGGTGATCAGTATAAATCTCACAAGGCACACTGTACAAATAATGACACCAGATTTTCAAGGCGTGAACCGTAGCAACTAATTCGAGATCATGGACACGATAATTCTTCTCATGTACCTTTAAATGTCTGGACGAGTAGGAAATCACCCTATCGTACTGCATCAATATCACTCCAAGACCAATCCTCGAGGCATCACAATAGACAGTATAAGACCTCGAACCTGTAGGAAATATCAAAACTGGGGCTGTAGTCAAAGTTGTCTTGATCTTTTGAAAGCTTGCCTCACACTCTTCCGCCCACTGGAACGGATCACTCTTCTAGGTTAGTCTAGTCATAGGTGCTGCAATATATGAATACCCCTCAACAAATCGATTGTAATAACTCGCTAAGCCAAGAAAACTGCAGATCTCTGTAGCTGAGGATAGTCTGGGCCAACTCTGCACTGCTTCCACTTTCTTCGGATCCACCTGAATACCTTCACTAACCATGTGGCTTAAGAATGCTATGGAATCTAACCAAAACTCACATTTTGTGAACTTTGCATATAACTTCTTTTACCTTAAAGTTTGAAGCGCTGTCCTCAGGTACTGGTCATGATCTTCCCAACTCAGGGAGTATACCAAAATATCATCAATAAAGACAATGATGAACGAGTCAAGATATGGCCGAAACACACCGTGCGTCAAATGCATGAAGGCTGTTGAGGAATTGGTCAACCCTAATGACATAACAAGGAACTCGTAATGACCATACCGAGTCTTGAAAGTAGTCTTCGGGATATATGGCTCTCAAATCTTAAATGGTGGTAACCTGAACGCAAATCAATCTTAGAAAATACTCGTGCACCCTGTAGCTGGTCTAACAAATAATCAATACGAGGCAAAGGATACCGGTTCTTCACTATAACTTTGTTCAACTGGCGATAATCAACGCACACACATAGAACCATCCTTCTTCTTCACAAACAAGATAGGAACAACCCACAACGATACACTAGATCGAATAAAACCCTTATCAAGCAATTCCTGTAACTGATCCTTCAACTCGGAAGGAGCCATATGATATGGAGGAATAGAAATGGGCCAACTTCCCGGTAACGGATCAATGCCAAAATCAATATCTCTATCGGGAAGGTCAGCTGGAAACATACTGAAAAATCCCGAACTACTGGAACTGAATCAGTTGTAGGGGTATCAATACTAACATTTCTCACATAATCTAGATAAGTGTCATACTCCATCTCAACCATTCGCTAACCTTTAAGGAAAGAAATAACTCTACTAGGAGAGTTATCTAAAGCACCTCTCCACTCAACATGCAATATAGCTGTCATAGCCAGCGTCAGGGTTTTGGCGTGACCATCAAGAATAGCATAATGAGGCAACAAACAGTCCATGCCTAAGATAATATCAAAATCTACCATGCTGAGCAACAATAAATCAGCTCTGATCTCAAAACTAATAAGAGAAACCAAACACGGTCGATAAACATTGTCCACAATAAGAAAATCTCGCATAAGAGTAGAAACATAAATGGGGTAACTCTAAGAATCCTGAGATACACCCAAATGCGAAGAAAAATATGAAGACACGTAAGAATAAGTGGAGCCTGGATCGAATAGAACTGATGTATTTCTGTGAAAAACTAGGACAATACTTATGATGATAGAATCGGAGGCAACAACCTCGGTATGGGCAGGAAAGGAATAGTATTTGGCATGGCCTCCCCCTCTAGGGAAAAATCTACCTCCCCTGCCTCCACCTCTAGCTGGCTGAGCAGGTAGGGTAGAAACTGGAGCTGTAACCATAGCCTGAGAACTTTACGGAGCACGATGTGGCTAAGAAATCCGTGGAGGTGTACCCCTCCTAAGTCTGGGGCAATCTCTCACCATATGTCGTGTGTCACCACACTCAAAACAAGCTCTGGAGGATGTGGCAGATGTGATTTTATCGGGCCAGGTCTGCTAGACTGACCACTAAAAGCACCCCGCACAGGAAGCACACTGGATACTGGGGGTCCATAATAAGGCTCCTAAGACCTAGGAAGAGCTAGAATACCACTGGCTGCGGGAAAAGCTGAATGATCAGGGTGACCCATATAACCCCTACCATGATGACCTGCAGCTAGGGCAAGGGAACCTAAATAATGGTCTGACTCTCAATACCTCTTGGCCTCCCTCTCCTCTCTATCCCGAGCAATGCTCGCCACCTGGTGATAAGAACTATCCATCTCTAACTCACGAGACATACTAGACCAGATGCTGGGAATAAGCCCCTCAATAAACTGGAAATCCCATATCATCATCTGATGCTAGACCACTGAATAAAGGACGCTTGTACTTCTTGAACCATTTAAGCCTCAGTTGCTCATCCTCGAAAGTAGTTGCCCTGTCCTCGGGCTGATATGAGATTGCAATTTGTATTATAATAATCTATGGGACCTGCTCAACATGCACTCATTGCTCAGGAGTGCTGACGGCGAGAACCTGTGCTCCTCCTCCAGCCTGAGATATGGCTGCAGTAAGGTGAAGCAACCCTGCCTAAGCCAAAGTGGTGTACGTTCTCATGAACTATTTCAGAGTCTCTTGAAGTGCTGGAGTAGTTGTAGCAGTAGGCGTATCAGGTACCTGGGCTCTGGCTGGAATTGCTGGTGGCTCCTCCATGGCAGCTCTCACGGGTGATCTGGTTTCACCGCGTGCGCGTCCTCGGCCTCTACCCCGGCCCCTACCTTTGACGGCTGCAGTAGGGTGCGCGGGTGCCTGATCACCTAGGTTAGCGCATGTTCTCACCACCTGTGAGAGAATAAAAAACGGAAGTTTAGAGTTGTGATATCAAAATATCGCACGACAAGGAAATCAAATGAAGTAAAATTTTCCTAACAGTTAAATAGCCTCTCACAGATAAGTAGAGACGTCTCTATACCGATCCGTGAGACTCTAATAAATCGACTGTGGCTAATGACTCCTATGAACCTAGAGCTCAGATACCAACTTGTCACGACTCTAGTTTACCCTCCGTGAACTATCGTGATGACACCTAGTCTCTACGACTAGGTAAGCCTAAAAAATGCGGGAAAAAATAGTTGCAGACAGAAAATAATTAAAAACCATGATAACAAAATGAAACCATTTTTAAGATGCTGCTTGGCATATAGCAGTACAAGAATCTCAAACTAACACTCCCAAAATTCGGAACCCCATGAATCACAAGCTAAGAGATACGTAAAAAGCTCTAAATCCAGAAATGTCTATCAACAAGGAAAATACAGAAGGGGTATACTAGTACAGAGAATAGAAAGGGACTCTTCGGTCTCCGGACGCGACAGATATACCTCGAAGTCTATACGAAAGTGCCTTGCCTCAAGGGTGATAAGACAGGGTGGAAGTAGTTGGATCTGCACATAAAAATCATGCACAGAAAGGGCATGAGTACACCATAGTGGTACTCAGTAAGTTCCAAGCCTAACCTCAATCGGGTAGTGACAAGAAAAGTCAGGGCCTTACTGAGGTCAAATGAAATACAAAGTATAACAGCATAGAATAAGATAGTATAATTAATTGCAACAATAAAAAGTAACACAGGATAGAAGGAAAAACAACAACTACAACAGAGACGAAATAATCACATAAAGGAATATAGCTCAACACAGAGATAACAGCCGGGGATCTACCAAGATACCGTCCCGTAGCCCCCAAATGTACAATTCCAGCAAACCGGGGATCTACCAGGATACCGTCATGTAGCCCCCAAATGTAAATATCCAGTGGATTTCCTAGGTGTCATCCCATAGTCCAACTCATAGTGTGCCGGAGATCTACCAAAATCTCGATCTGTAGTCCCCAAATGTAAATATCCAGAACTAGGGGAATCTACCGGTTGCAGTCCCGTAGTTCCAAGATAAATGTGCAGGGGGTCCACCGGAATACAATCCTTAGTCCCAAAGTAAACATGCAGGGGGATTTACGGGGATACCGTCCCGTAGTTCCAAAGTAAACACACAGCAACAATGCAAAGAATATTCAGCTCAATCCAAATTTCATAGCAAGGTAAAATAAGTATTTCTAACCTCGCATGCTACACATAATCCAAATAAGGCAGTTTGAGAAATAAGCAATAAATTCAATTAGACATGCTTCCCTAAGCTAACAACATGCTTAAATATGCAAGTAGTATAAATAGGAAAGGAAACACAATTTTAGTTACTTAAGAAAGATGGATTTTTACCAATTAGCACAAGTACGCACTCATCACTTCACTTATAATGCATTTCAAATATCAACAATACCAAATCCTAAGGGGGAGTTTTCCCACACAAAGTTAGACAAGCCACTTATCTCGAACTAGCTCAAAATCAACCCGAAACCACGTTCTTTCCACAAGTACTCAACTCCAAATTGCCCAAATCTATTAAATTCAATTGCATGATGTAAATAACATTTCAAGTAACCGATTCTACAAATAAATTCTGAGCTAGTATGCTAAATTAGGTAAAATGACCAAAATGCCTTCCATGACCACGTCTCGGAATTGGGTAAAATTTTCATTTTCAGAATCTTTATACTCTCACGAGCCTAACCATACCAAAATTATCCAAATCCAATGTCAAAATTCTGAATCAAAACCCAAAATTTAGGTCTAAGAACTTTCTCCAAATTTTCCCCTAATTTTCATCCCAAATCTAAAATTAAATGACAAAACTAAGATTTGATTATAGGAATACAACTAGAAATTGTTACCCACTGGTTTCCTCTTCAAAATCCTCCCAATATCACCCTTTCCCGCGCTTTAAATCAATTTTCTAACTTTTGAAACTAAACCCTCACTTCTGCCCCTTTTCAATCGAGTAAAACTGCATCTGTGGCTCTGGGATCGCTCCTGCGCTCCCGCTTCTGCAAAGACGAAGTCGCATCTGTGACATTTCATTAACGAGGACTTTCCGTACTACAACTGCTTTCCACAAAGATGGTGTCTTGACTGCATCTGCAATCAATCCCATTTCGAGTCAAAACCGCATATGTGGTATTTCAACTGCTTCTACAGTCTCGCACCTGAGATCCCCAAGCCGCAGGTGCAGTTATGCCAGAAATGGAAAAACTTTCGCTGTCCAACCTAACTCAAATCTCCCATTAATCATTCAAAAACACTCTGAGGTCCATGAGACCTAAACATAATGCACAAACAAGTCATAAACTACTATCCAAACTTATACGAATCTTCAACACACCTCAAACAACATCGAATCAACCAACTAACATCGAATTCAAGCCTAAAAAACTTCAAAAACTCTCGAATTACGCTTTCGATCAAAAAATCTATCAAAGCCCATCCGAGTGACCTAAAATTTTGCACACACATCACGTTCAACACTACATAGTTACTCCAACTTGGGGAATTTCATTCTGACCTTTGGATCAAAATCTCGCTATCAAACCAAAAACTTCAAAAATTCTACTTTCGGCATTTCAAGCTTAAATAAATTATGAACCTCTAAAACACAATCCAAACATGCCCCTAAGCCCGAAATCACCCAACGGACTAACGGAACTAATGAATTCCAATCCGAGACTGTCTTTACACTGTTCCGACTATGGTCAAAATTCTAACATTTAAATTACAAATTGTCAATAACAAATAATATCAACAATATGTATAGAGTTATTTGAAACAATTCAACATCAAACTATTCACAAGTTCAAGAAAGAGTTTAGCAAACAAACATTATTTAATGATTATTTTGTCATTATCTCCACTACTAGATGTTTTATTATCGACACGGGCGGAAGGAGCACGAGGAGTA
This sequence comes from Nicotiana benthamiana, assembly GCA_034376525.1. NCBI lineage: Eukaryota > Viridiplantae > Streptophyta > Magnoliopsida > Solanales > Solanaceae > Nicotiana > Nicotiana benthamiana. The sequence goes on from CM067331.1 coordinate 113,729,303, forward strand.
GTGGCCTCTAGAGAAGACTCACAAGATCAAAGAATTGAAAAAGCAACAAACGTCAACACAAAAAAGCGATGAAACGCTCTCGGTGCAGGTTAGCTTAGCAATAGAACAGTGACCATATCGGCGTACAATAGCAAGGCGAGATTGACGCCAGAAATGGCCAGACGACAGCGAACTGCTGCTCCGACTACTACCATAGCACCTCCTCAACTTGTTACACCTGCTCATGGTGTTACCACGACGCTTGAACCCCTAACATTTGGTAACTTCCTCCCTCAGAAGTACCAATCGCAAGTAATTGCACATCCAGCGACTGAAGAAGCAGACAATACACTTTCGAAGGGTACTGAAGAGATGATTGGCTCAACTGCGAGGAGATTACAATTTTCTGAAGTGAGTGAACCTGCAAAACCAGTCCAAACAGCTGCTGAAGTTGTCAGGGGAAATAGAGATGCACAAATGGGTAAGACACTTTCATTTGTGCCTCCGATTGAAAGGAATGGACAAGAAGTGGTAAAACTCAGTGTTGAAGATCTACAATCGCAGGTAGATTACTGGGCGAATGCTTTAATAGGATATATTATTGGTGATAATCCAAATGTTAAATCGATAGAGAATTTTGTACTGCATGCTTGGAACTTTGTATCCAAACCTCAGATCATATTGCATGCTGAGGGATATTGTATTTTCAGATTCAATAGCAAGGAGGATAAAGAGATGGTTATACAATCTGGACCATACACGTACAGGAATAAGCCTATGATACTGAAACCATGGGAGATTGATTTCTCTTTTCAAAATGCTGTGCTCAGCACTGTCCCTGTATGGATCAGATTCCCAGGCCTTCCCGTGGGCTACTGGTCAGTGGATGTCTTGAGTAAAATGGCGAGTACAGTGGGAAAACCACTATACACAGACAAATACACAGCAGACTTTGAGAAAATCTCATTTGCAAGAGTTTTAGTAGAAGTTGATGCTGCTTATTCCCTGCCTGATGAGATTGAAATTGAAACTCCCTATGGTATGAAAGTGCAACAAGTAGAGTATGATTAGAAGCCAAGCTTCTGCAATCATTGTCTAATGTTTGGACATGATGAAATTGAATGCTGGCACAATATCAAAATGATGCAGACCTGGAGAGGGATGAACAGGTAAAAGGGAAAAGGAAAAGAACTAGGAAGCAAAGGCAGTACCCAAGGTAGGAGTGGCTGCCAAAGGTTGCAGATGCAGCAGATCCTGGGCCAGATCAAACTGTTACTGAAACTAAGCAAGTGGAGGCTAATTCAATTGGACGCACTGAAGTTGTGCAGATGGTGAACAATACTGAAGCTCAGCAGACATTAGATGAACATGGCAGGATCACAGTAGCCTCAAGGGATCTTCCTGTACTCAGTGAGGATATGAATACAAATGCAGATAGAGGGAAGGCTGTGGCAACTGTTATGGCTGATGATAGAAGGGGATACCAAGTGGATCCAGGACCTTCTTGGAGTATTAGATCTAATACTTCATGATTGTTACTACCTGGAATATTAGAGGGCTTAACCAAGCCCACAAACAGGAGGAACTAAAAAACTTCCTATCTGTAAATAAAGTAGATATTATAGGAGTCCTTGAAACTAGAGTTAAGGAGCAAAAAGCAAAAAGAATTCTGGCAAGGGTGGCTAAAGGATGGAAGGTTCAATGTAATTATGCTAAGGCTGTCAATGGTAGGATATAGTTACTATGGAAATCTCACATCCAAGTATCCATATCTACTGTGACTGATCAGTTCATCCAATGTATGGTGGAGGACACACAAGCTTCAATCAGATTCCATTTGAGTGTAGTATATGCTCATAATACTGTAGGCAATAGGGAGAGGTTATGGTGTGACTTAAAGGCAGTCAGTATTCCCAGCCAGGACCCTTGGTTACTCAGTGGGGATTTCAATACTGTGATGAATTCTGAGGATAGAATTGGATCCCCTGTCACTGATGCTGAAGTCAAGGATTTCAAAGAGACTGTAGATGTCATTCAACTTACTCCTCTCAGAGCTAAAGTTGGTATTATACCTGGTCAAACAAGCAGGATGCTAATACTAGAGTGTATAGCAAAATTGACTGGGCACTTGGTAACTTCCAATGGATCTAACAGTATGGGCATCTTGAGGCAGAATACATGAACCCTTCTGTATCTGACCACTCTCCTATACTTGTCAAGTTTGGCAGTCAAAGGCTATTACACCCCAAACCATTCAGATTCTATAATGCAGTTATGGAGGAGCCTCAGTTCAAATCTGTTCTGGAAAATGCCTGGGCACAGCAATATGAAGGTCCACCTATGCAGAAGGTATGGACTAAGCTGAAAATATTGAAGCAAGAACTGAAAGGTATTAATAGACAGATGGCAGCCTATAAGCAGAAACTTGTGCAAGCAAGAGAAACATTGGAGATTGTTCAGAGCCAGATGCAACAAGATCCTCTTGCACAGAATCTACTCAATGCTGAGAAGAATGGACTATCTGAAATTGAAAAATGGAGTAAGGTGGAGGAACAGATTATGAGACAGAAATCCAAAGCTACCTGGATTCAGTGTGGAGATGCCAACACAAAGTATTTTCATGCTCAATGGAAGATTAGAACCAGTCAGAATAACATTAGCTTCTATATATACTGAACTAGGTGACAAACTGACAGATCCATTAGCTGTGGAGCAGGAGTTTGTTCAGGTATTCAAATCATTGATGGGAGAGTGTGCTGAGGAAATCCCTTATATCAACACTGTTGTTATGAAAGAGGGAACATGTCTCACTGCAGCACAACAGAGAGAATTAATCCAAGAAGTCACAGTGGAGGAGACTGAAGAAGCTATAAGGGAGATGCCAAAAGATAAAGCCCCTGGTGTGGATGGATTTCCTGTGGAGTTCTTCACAAGGAACTGGGAGATAGTGCAAGAGGAAATAGTTGATGCTACTATGGATTTCTTTAATACATGCAATATGCCTAGTATGATAAATACTACAGCAATAGCACTTGTGCCTAAAGGTAATAATCCTACAAATGTCAAAGATTATAGACCTATTGCCTGTTGTACAACTGTTTATAAAGTCATAGCCAAGGTTATTACAAAGAGAATGAAGACTGTAATTGGCAGCATAGTTGGCCAGTCCCAATCAGCATTTATTGAAGGAAGGAGTATCATTGATAACATTCTACTCAGTCATGAAATCTTCAAGGGATACACAAGAAAAGGTGTGTCTCCGAGATGTGTTCTTAAGGTAGACTTAAGGAAAGCATATGATACTTTAGAATAGGGCTTCCTTAAACAGGTTCTTATTGATATTGGATTTCCTGCAAAGTTCCTCAACTGGATAATGGTATGTGTATCCACTGTTTCATATACCTTAATGCTAAATGGAGGATTCACCAAACCTTTCAAGGCTAGGAGAGGGATTAGGCAAGGGGATCCTATGTCTCTCTATTTGTTTGTGCTTGCAATGGAGTATCTTAACAGACTGCTGCAACAGATTCATAGAAATGGAGACTTCAACTTCCATCCTAAATGCAGGAAGCTAAACTGTGTGCATATTTACTTTGCTGATGATCTCCTAATGTTCTGCAGAGCTGATAGGATTTCTATTAGATATTGCAAGAGGCTTTTCATAACTTTTCTGCAGCATCAGGATTGAAAGCAAACAAAAACAAAAATGCTATATATTTGGCTGGGGTACAACAGTCTGTTAGAAATGAACTTGTGGAGCAGCTGGGATTCAGTGAGGGACAACTTCCTTTTAAGTACCTTGGGATTCCTCTCAGCTCCAAGAAACTTGCTATACATCAATACTCTCCTTTGATTAAGAAGATTACTGCCAGAGTCACATGTTGGTCTGCCAGAATGTTATCTTATGCAGGAGATGCCAATTGATAAAAGCAGTGTTATTTGGCATCCAAACATATTGGGTACAGATTTTCATAATACCAAAGAAGGTACTGAAGGCTATTGAGGCAGTCTGCAGGTCCTTTCTATGGACAGGTAATGCTTCTATATCTAAAAGAGCCTTGGTTGCATGGGAGAGAGTATGTAAACCTATATCTACTGGGGGTCTCAACATCATAGATATGGCTACCTGGAATAAGGCAGCTATAACAAAATTGCTCTGGGATCTTGCTAGGAAAAAAGATTGCCTATGGATAAAATGGCTCCAGTGTTATTACATAAAGCAGAATGATATCAGCCATGTACCTCTGCAAAGGAATGCATCTTGGATTATTAGGAAAATATTGGATTGTAGGACTGATATCATGGAGAACCAACAGTTGCAAGGCACCCTCTACTGCAGGCTGAAATCATTGTGTAAGCTGGACAAGTTTCAAATTCACCAGTTATATCTTGCTATGCTTCCTAATTATAGCAAGGTTGGTTGGAGGAATGTGATGCTGACTGCAAATGTACAGCCAAGACATAAATTTACAGTGTGGTTAGCAGCCCAACACAGATTGCCTACCATTGATAGATTACACAAGATTGGAGTTGATATACCTACTGCATGTGTTTTTGCAAACAGCAAGATGAAAGATTTGAACACCTGTTTTTTGCATGCCCAGTTACCAACAGATTATGGCTCAGAATCTGCAATTGGATGGGATACCAGCGAGCAGCTATCACTTGGGAGGATGAGCTAAAGTGGATATGCAGTAAGGCTAGAAGTAGAAACTGGCAGTAGGCAATTACTGCAACTACTTTTGTGACTACTGTTGCATTGAGATGGAGGAGCAGGAACTCTATTAGATTTGAGAACAATGCTTTTAATGAAGATCAATTTTGTAAGGAAGTGGCAGTGTTGATACATACAAGAAGTAGGAAGTGTAAAAGGTGGCAGGAAGGGCTACATAAACTCAACTGCTATCCTTAGATTTGATTAATAGTTACATGTTAGTATGAGAATATAGTTAGAGTCAAATGTAAATGAGTAGTAGGAGTCCATACTACTACCATAGGAATGTATTGTACATATATTTTTGAATCAATGAAAATGACAGTTGATACTAAAAAAAAAGAATCGAAAAAGCCCCACTAGCAAGAAAATTAGCCAGCTGATCCTGAAGGCTAAGAAACTGTGCATCTCTCTTTTTTTCCTCCACCCTTTGCATGTTCAAGCTCGGCAGAAAGCTGCACAATCTTCTTCTCCACAGACAACAGAGTCAACCTATCAAGTGCCTCGCCCTGTGCAGAATGATTAAGGATGAATATTATTGCATATTATTCTATTTCACTTATGAGAATCTATAATTACGTATGACACACATTGATGCTTTATTATCACTTTAGTACTTCGCTAGAATACTTGATCAGTAGATAAATTAAAAAACTAGTTATATTCGATTAACTTAGAATATATTTTTAGTTACTTTATTTAACCTAGAACATGCATCATTAATCTTGAATTTGAATGACTTGATGCTCCGGTATAATGAGTGACTTAGTAATTCATAAGGTAAAATGTGTGATCGATCGAATCTCGGTATCTATGCTTGTATCTAATATCCTAAATCACATTTAGAAAAATATGATAAAATGCATATAAGAATTTACACTTATGTATGACGCGCTTGGATGCTTTATTCTTGCATGATCAGTACTTTGTCACTAGATAAATTGAAAATTCAATTATATTCGATAAGCCTAGGATATATTTTTGATCACTTTATTTAACTTAAGACATGCATCATTATTGATTTTAACTGACTAGACACTCTAGCATGCTGAGTGCCCGAGTAAATTTTGAGTTTTAATGTGTGATAGATCGAGTATATGTATCCGTATCCAACACGCTAAAACACATTTAAAAATAAAATGTTAAACGATGTAAAATCTATATATATATATATATATATATCTTGTATACTATAATGATCCATAAAATGTTTGACCATGGTTGACCATAAAACCAAACGACATAGATTGGTTATATCAATAATTTTTTTTAAAATTATAATTGTTATGAAAAAAGCAGTTGAAAAAGGGCTGATGAAAGTAAATAATAGATATCGACAAAAATTGGTCGATAATCTAAAAAAAAATTATTCAATTTTTTTTCTACGTAATAAGAAAGTCTGTGTAGCATCTGGTCAAAGATTGTCTACCTTTCCGACGGACTTCGATCGCTATATTCAAACATGTCAGAGAAAGAATTTTTACGATATTTTGGGACCATAATTACTGAGCAATGTTGGTTTGTATCTTTATTTTGAATTATTGCTTTGACTTTTACAGTCGACTTGTACCTTTTTCTGGTCGATTTATTTTGGTTTGTCATACCGTCCAATTTTGGTCGGAAACCATGGACCCGCCAATTTCTAGTAGTGAGGACGTATTAGAAAAAATAATACATATATTAATTTTGGTATTATTAATTTATTATCAGGTAGTGCCACAATCCAATAGGTTGTTTTAAGTTCCAACACTCTGTTTTATGATTTGAGAATTAAAATTTTTATTACTTGTGTGCATTGGTTTTTTTTAATTTCCGAAAAGCTTAGATGCGTTTTGAAAGAAAAATCCCATTTCTTGAGTTTTTAGGTTGCTGGAGTTGAGCACGATCATATTCTGGGTAAACAGCAACTGATCGGTATTTTGATAATAATTTTATGTTTGAATTATTATTTTAGACTTGTACGTATACTTGATTTGGTTCCCGGGTGATCCGAGGTCATTTCGGCGCTTATAGGTGAAAGTTAAAAAAAAAAATTAAACTTTGAACTTTGAAATTTTGATTTGATAGTTGATTCTTAGTTGTTGATGTTATTTTGATGTTTTGCGCTTTCGAGCGAGTTTCTGTAAGGATTATGTATTTTCAGAATATTTGGACTGGAGCTCTAGTGAGTTTCAAATTAGTTTTGAATATTTTTCATGTGTTCTGCTATTGCTGAACCTGCAGTTATCGCACCTGCAATGACCGTGTTGATACTCAATTTTTTCCTCTTAAATCCTACTTAGCTTCTTTTGGCTATTCATATTTTTATAATATTTAAGTACTATTTATATTGAATTTTTTCGTACTATTACTCTATATTGCATGTTTAAAATAAAAATTTTATCATTACTTAATAGCACTTAAAATAATCACCGAAACAGATTAGTATATTCATAATTTATTTTGACTAGTGCAAAATATGGTGCAACAACAAGTATTCAACATTCAGTCAGGAACTGAGAATCATACTGCAATATATGATACTAAAATACCGAATCATATTGAATTTCATGATATTGAAATGTTTAACTAGACTGAGACATATATTCATGAATTGATAATAAAAACTAAAATTTCAACTGTTTATGACATGCAGAGTATTCTAGACCGAGACTCATGGGTATCAAAGCTAAGTCTATATTGATTACGCACGAGCTCACAATGTTCAGAATGAAAGTCATGAACGAGTTACAAAGGTAGAGAATAGAAGTGCTGCAGCTATTCAAAGAACTAGGTTTAACCATATTTCTGAGACAATTAGTAATATCATAGAAGAAATGTAGCGTAGAGAGAATCATTAACATTTTCAAATATAGATTTAGTCTCACATACCTTGAGCATATCACAATGTTTGTCGCCCCTTTCAATAATAGATCATGTTTATATATATATATATATGTATATATATATATCAAGTGGAACCAATATTAGCACTAGTGTTCGTGTTTAAGTTACTTAGGTATTTTATCAAACACCTTATGGGCGTAAAGCCTCATATCCCTTATTAATGGTGCTTTTTTCACCCAATTTTTATTCTACTACTCATACAATACAATCCAAAATAAATGTAAATAATACCATTTCTCATCACCCAAATGTTAACAACAATATTAAGTGAACAACCCAAAACCCTAGCATAGTTCAGTTGATTCCCTTTATCGAACCCATTGACTACTCTTCGAAAACTCATCATTCATAGTTATAAATAATAGGGAGTAGAAACATTTCCTTTTTGAAACGGAAAAGGGTCAAAACTACCCCTAGACAATTGGAGTTGGTACAGTAATGCCCTCCGTCCACCTATTTTAAAAAAATTACCCTCACCGTTAACTTTTTGGCTCAAGAATGCCCTTACGACTAACAGCCATGTTAGATAAAAAAATTAATTAATTTCCATGTGCCATAACAAAAAAAAGGTCAAAACTGCCCCTAGACTATTGGAGTTGGTACAATAATAACCCCATCTCAAAAAATCTCTCCCTTCCCCCTTCCCTCCCCCCCCTAGCGTGTGGGTTCATATTCCTCTTGTTTTTTATATCCTTTTTTTGACCTTGCACTCTATTTGAACAATCACTACAAATACCATCAAAGTTTTATTTTCAGACAACCAAAATTTTTTGTCACCAATACTTTACGTCATACAACTTTCAAAACTCTGTTAAGCAAAAAAAAACGTAATTAATTTCCATGTATCATCGTCTCATTGATTGGTTGTCTGAAAATAAAACTTTAATGATATTTGTAGTGATTATTCAAATATAGCATCCTCGTAAATTAAGCTATTGTACGAGTAGGCTCTTCAGGTTATATCAATACCGCCAATTTTTTTTTAAAAAAAGACAATTAAATCAAGAGAAATATTTGAGATTATATGCCTGAGAATATGAGAGAATAAGACTTATTAGTGAATGTGACTGTAATAAACACTTGATTGAGCGTATTGTATGAAGCAGTAAAGTGTAGTAAGAAAAATTGATGATGAATGGTATTTCTGTGATGAAAAAATAGGAATATCGATGTGTACATTTACAAAGAAATAGGAAGAGGAAGGTGATTAACTATAAGAGAGAGTTTTGTTTACTTAAAGAAAAAAATAGGTGTACGAGAGTTCTAGTTGGTGGAATAATTTTAAAAGAAAGAGGAGAAAGTAACGGCGGAAAACGGTCTTAGAATGTGGGTGAGTTTATTTTAATTAGGTGAGTCTAAGTTATGCCAATGGGACGATAATACATGGAAATTAATTACGTTTTTTTTTGCTTAACAGGGTTTTTGAAAGTTGTATGACGTAAAGTATTGGTGACAAAATATTTTGGTTGTCTGAAAATAAAACTTTAATGATATTTGTAGTGATTATTCAAATACAGTGCAAGGTAAAAAAAAAAAGATGAGAAAAACAAGAGGAATATGAACCCACACGCTAGAGGGGGCGGGGGAAGGGGTAAGGGAGAGATTTTTTTGAGATGAGGGTATTATTGTACCAACTCCAATAGTCTAGGGGCAGTTTTGACCTTTTTTCGTTATGGCACATGAAAATTAATTAATTTTTTTTATCTAACATGGCCGTTAGTCGTAAGGGTATTCTTGAGCCAAAAAGATAACGGTAAGGGCAATGTTTTCAAAATAGGTGGATGGAGGATATTATTGTACCAACTCCAATTGTCTAGGGGTAGTTTTGACCCTTTTCCCTTTTTGAAATTCAATCCTCTTGAAATTCAAGTTCTAGGGTTTCGTTTCTCAACAATGGTGTCTCGATCGAATTTCTAATGATTTGAAGGATTTAGGCATGTTAATAAAGTGTTGAATAATTAAAATTAATTTAGAATCATCGTTAGAACTTACCTTGGATGATGGAGGGACCTTGGGGGAGTTAGGTCTTGAGAACTTCCCTTTCTAGAGTAAATTTTGGTATTGTGGGGTGTAGAGATGAGGTAGGGATTTTACATAAGTGTACGCGTCCCAAAACTTAAAGAGGAAATAAAAGTAGCTATGGTAAACATCGTCGGCGCGGGGCATCATCAAAGGCACCAAAATAACAGTGCAAGACGCCAAAACTGCACGGTCTTGCAATATCAATGGCGCTAAGGTTAATGCCCTGGACAGTGCCTTGCACTGACTAAGGCTGTGAGTTTTCATGGCCTTGCACTGTGTAAGAGCCCGTTTGGACATAAGAATTTGTTTTCTTTTTTTCGAAACCAACGTTTGTCATATAATTTTCAAATTTACTCGAAGATGCATTTTAAAAATTTCCGAAAATGTGAAAAACTCCAAAAAGTTATTTTTCAAAATTTTCACTCAACTCACTCACAAAACTTCAAGAACAACCCAAAATTATATTCATGTCCAAACACTTCTGTAAATTTCAAATACCATTTTTCACTTGAAAATATTTTTTGCCCTATTTTGGAATTTTGCAGTTCTTATGTCCAAACGACCACTAAGGCTTTAAGACAACCCTTCTATAAATTTAGTTGATTCTACTAAATTTTATGCAACTCACTCTCTATCTTCCAAAATACTATTTCTATCCATACTCATCCTGGTAGGACCTCACATCTCTAAAAGGTTACATTAATATCTATTTAACACATCCATACCTAATTCGAATTTATTGAATGTTACAAATGAGCCCATATTTTGTTAATCCGCCATCTTTTAGTGGAATAGAGTGATATTTAATTAGGGTAAAATTTGGGCTTCAACCCATATTCAATCCGTTGAAATGTGGGTATTCATTGATAAAATATGGGTTAGCCTAGTGGGTTATTTTCCAACTTTTGCTCAATTAAAATACATGATATTATTTTTTAAACTGAAAATACTATAAAGGTATTCCATCTTCTCTTCCTTTGTATGTTTCTTTTCATTGTAGTTGACTCTGTGAGTTATTTTTTTCCATTTTTTTCTTCTAAACATTGTTAGTATTATTTATTATTGTTAGCGTCCTTGTACTTTCTAGATGCATACTTGAATACCAAAATAGTTTAAGAAGTAGACGTAAATTTGTATAGTTTTTCATTTGTTCTTGAAGGGTATATGTTAAGAAAGAGAATATTTTTTTCCCACTTATAATACATCACTTTCGATAACGAGGTACTCTCTACATCAAGGATGTGTTTGGTATGAAGGAAAATATTTTTCGTTATATTTTTTAATTTTTTCATGTTTGCTGAACTTAAATGTTTTTCTCATGAACTCATTTTCCTCCGATTGAAGGAAAATGTTTTCCTTATCAATAGAAGGAAAAACAATTTCTATAACTCTTTTTCAATGTTCTCCATCTCCACCAACCCACCATCACTCACTCCCACCCCCAAACCACCATACCTCAACCCTACCCCTACCATCCCACCCCCACCTAACTCGATATAAATATTATTAAGAGTATTTTCTTTTTCATTTTAATAAAACGAGTATTTTTTTCATGATGTAAAAATATTCTTTAATTTCAACAAAAAAGGTATATTTTTTTTATGATGTAGAAAAAGTTTTTTTTTTCATTTCAACAAAATATGTACTTTCTTTTTCAACCAAAAAAATAGTGTTTTTTTAGTTATGGAACACATATTTCAATGTTAAATTTGTACATAGTCGTATATTACTAGTTAACTTTTGAATATTTTTTTTAATATAAATATATCTTTTTATTTTTTGCAAACAATATATGAAAAAAGTGGAGAATGCACCGAGTCATATATTATTGGTGATACTTATGTGCATTAAGCACATTTTCTTCCTAAATGAAAATTGTCATATTTTGTGTAAGAGTGACTTAAATTTATATAATATGATAGTCAAATTTGAATAAATTTAATGAAGAAGACTATATATTTTTCCAGCTAAGCTTATATTACTAGATAATCTGAGCAAAAGAAAAATTATAAATTGTACTTGTAAAAATATTACACTTATATAATATGGGTTAACCCAATATTCAACTCACCCATTAGCACCCAACATGTTTACGACACCATGTAATATAGGCGGATTGAGACCCAATCTATTTTTAGTCAACCAATTTTTAACCCGTCCAAATCCGATCCAACCCGCCCTTAAATAGGGCGAAAAGTGTATTCTATCAAACAACTTTAATCAATCAGGGTGCAATACTCAATTCACTAATATGCATGATGGAAATCCATGTAAAAAGTATTAAACATTTATCGGTGAAAATACCACTCATTCCTCTTGTCACTGCATCTTTCATAGCATACAGAGGGGAAAGGAGTAGGAGACAGGCAACAAATAGTGGTGAAAAGTATATTATATCACACATCTTCAGTGAGTTAGGGTGCAATACTGATAGGCATGATTGAAATCCATACCACTCATTCCTCTTGTTACTGCATCTTTTCTCACTTTTGAAGGCAGGAGGAAGATGAAGCAGTTGAAATCATTCTATCGGACGGCTACCAAATTGCCCATAAGTCCGAACCCTATCTCAAAATGTTTGGCAGTGGAAAATCCTACTTCAAGAGCCAACATCTCTAACTCGCTTCCTGTATCACAAATCATCATTTTACCACGAATAAAGCAACAACAGAAAAAGAATACAGCAATTTCATTAAATTAAGAGTCTTTTTCGCTTCATCAAGGAGAGATTTGATGTCAACTTCAGCGTGCACTCTTTTTTTTAAAAAAGAATTTGTTTAACCATTACAATAGTGATGGCTGGAAAGTCGGGATCCCTCTATTTTCTTCTTCAAAGCATCATGTTTAGCTCAATCTTCCTCCCAGAGAATGAGTCTCTGGCTCTAAAGTATGTTTTGTAAGCAAGCAAGGGAGATAAATGAAACTGGACGAGAAGATTTGAGAAATACAACCCAATTAATAGAATAACATGTTTTCCAGAAGAAAATAAGGAATAGATGAAGAAAGGATGTTTTTCTTTTCGACGGGTGCATCAAATTAAACTCACCTAAGACTAAGAGGTTACTCATGTTACTCTATTTCTAAATCCAAAATCTACATAACATATCGTAACATTATGCATGCAGAAGGCCTCAGAACTGCTTAGGGGTCGTTTGGTTGGGTGTATAAGAATAGTGTTCAATAAAGTGTATTGGTAATGCAGAGATTATTAATCCATGGGCTAGTAATGCAAGCATTAGTTATAGAGAGATTATTTCTTATCCACTGTTTGGTGTGGTGTATTAAAAATTTAAATGTATTGCACAATTTTTAAGAAAATTAGGTGTTTACAAAAACTACCCTCCGTATTCTTTACCTTTAAGAGACTTTAAGGATAATTTTGTCATTAACCATGCTAATGCATCCATTAATAGCCTTGGTATTGCTAATATTATGGTTTGCTATGTATTAGTTATACAAAAGATAATACCAAATAGGTTGTATACATTAGTAATACCAAAAGTTGATGCACGCATTATTTTCTCTAATGCACCCTACCAAACGACCCCTCAGAGTAGAAGTTAGTCAATGAAAACTGCGTAAACTACATTGGTGAAAAGGCCGGACCTGTCAGAAAGTTCTTGATAGAGCTTTTCAAGTATTTGTACTCATCTTCTAGGCCATAACCACTTGCTACTGGAACAACTATATTGTCAATTATCAACTCCTAAATAGAACACAAAAAAAATTAGATAAATATGATTATGCTACTACTCATGAGAAGCGGGAAAAGAAAACATTAAGAAGTTTGCAAAAATAACAATCTGTAAAAGAGATAACGGAATTATCAATAATGCACAATAACAGATTAATCCCCGGCATCTAATGGATAGGAAGTGGCTTGCTTTTGTTATGTGAAAAAATATTGGTCCCACCTTTAGAGAGAACTAGTGGAAAATGTATATGGATGCAGTTTCAGTGTATAGCAACTTTACTGACATTATGTGGGGTAATATCAACAACAACAACAACTACCCAGTATACTCCCACCAGGTGGGGTTTGGGGAGGGTAATATGTAGACGAGCCTTACCCCTACCCGAAAGGGCAGAGAGGCTGTTTCCAATCGACCCTCGGCGCATAGGAAAAAGGGAAATCAGCTGTAAAACAAAAACAAAAACAAAAACAACAACAGATAAAGTTTTATGTGGGGTAATATCTTGAGCTATATACCTTTAGAGAAAACTAGTGGAAAGTTTTACATCAGATAAAGCAAAAGATAATGAAACCAATAACTTTACAGATTTTTTGGTGATTAAGAAAAATAATAAATATAATAAAATAAAATTTGTGGGATGATGTGAAAAGAATGTATTAACCTGCCAACAAATACCTGAATTGTGGTGCTCAAGGGGTTGATGCTTTTATTGAAGTCAAGAACAGATACTGTTGAGCCTGGTTTTAAGACTCGACATATCTCTGTCATAGCTTTATGTCTATCGATCACATTTCGTAATCCATAGCCAATAGTAACAGCATCAAAGGAGGAGTCAGGAAAGGGTAAATCAAGTGCATTGCCTTCCATCCACCTTCATCATCATATGCATTAATACTTCACAATGAATAAGGGAACATGAAAAGCTAATTGGAAGGAGTAAGAAGGTAAGAGTACAGAAGATAATGCACATGTAACTGGTAAAAGTAGTGTGTGAAAACAGTTTGGAACTTGACTAAATTTTATTTTTAAAAGCAGATTTTGCTAACTTTTTGTTGGCAAATAACCTTCCAAACATAATTTGCTTGAATAAATTGACAGTTTAATTACCAATGCTCACTTAATGTTCTTGTAACATGTCTTTGAACGTAATTTCTGCCGAGTCGAAGCGGTTAATAATTGTTCCTTTGAGAAATCAAGGCCAACCGCCTGCAAAGAAAAAGGCCAGTTCAGTGAGATTTGACATCAGAAAATTCATGACTTAAGATAACTAGCGTAGGCTTCCCTTCATCATGTAATCCACTTACATAGCAAAAATTAATCTTGATTTGACGTACACAAAATATAGTCAAATAACTAAAAGATACATATTTTAGTGACATAAGGATCATGCCGCTCTGCTATGAGCAGTTTTTGTTATATTTCTGAAAAAAATAAATAAAATGGCACATTTAAATATGTGAAAAGTGCAGCTTTCGTTTGTTTTGGGAGTCAATACAAATGAAAGTAATAGCCATTAGCAACCCAAAGACCCAAAAACATGAAGAACAAGGAAGGACAACAAAAACGAAACATTAATCATCAAGCTAGAAATTGACATAGAAATACCACGAAACAAAACCCTGAGATCCCAGTACAACTAACTGGCCAAGAATTATAGAAGAACTTCACATATTGAAATAAATCTGGCATTCAGAAAGTTGAGTGATAATGCAGGACAGGATAAGTTGAGATTTGAAGAAGTAAAACAGGAAACATTAGTCTATGGAACTTGAAAACTGCTAAATGATGTTATTACCTAGATGCTCACTAGAGGAGAAAAGGTAAAACACACTTCACAAAATCAACCTAAAATCAAGACCTAGACAACTAGAAGTGACAATATCTAACCAGGTTCAAGGTCATTCAAGAAATTTTTGTTTTTCCCTTTTGGCGAGTACTAAGGAGCTCTAAAACTTAAGCCAGAGAGATGGTCTCCTTATAGTCATAGGAGCCATGATTCTTCAACGAGGTTTTTCATTAAGCAGAAACAGATAGGCAGGAACTGGAAGATGCATCAAGTGACACAGGAATTTGCCGAGTTATGAAGGGTGTGGATTAGCAACAAAAAAAAAAAAGATTGACTGAACAGATATCAAGAGTGGATTTCTGATTCTCATAACACAACAACAGTTCACCATAAAACAGTTAAAAAGGCACGCAGGGAAGTTACATTTAGCTTGACAGAAAAGTACCTTTTTGACAAGGAGGAGAAATGGAAACCTTTTGAAAGGAACTAGGAATGAAGGCACAAGTTTTTTCTCTTCCTTGTAAGAATGTTATCTTTCCTTACTTCTTATCTCCACATATAGTTCAACGCCACAGTAATTTATTTCTTTTCTTTCCTATTTTTCTTATTGCTTTCACTTATCATAAAACAAAGGAAAGATAATTAAGTCTTGACATTTGGAAATTCCACAGGATCAGCTTACTGATTTCTCATAATGGTCAATGGACAAAACAACAATGTTGCATAAACAAAAAATAAAAAATAAAAAAAGAATAAAACTAAACCAGAGATAGCAGAAGGAAAGAAACGGAGACCTTGCCATAGGGTCCAACTCTTTCAGATAAAAGAAATGTCAAATCCCCACTTCCACAACACACATCCAGTACACTGTCCCCATCTTTAGCTCTGCAATACAATCTCGAAAGTTCCAGCTTAACTAGAACATAAATGTAGTTCAAATTCAAGAATTATATGCCTAAGAACAGAGGGAAAAAAGTGGAAATATCTACTCCCTCTCCTGTCATTCTTCCCTTTTAAATTTAAATAATATGCACTAACGTGTAAGATGTAATATAGTGCACATGGATTAGTTACTCTATTAGCATGGATAACTTAAACACATTCCTAATGTCCAGCATGTTTTCAAATTTCAATTTCCGAAAAATAGTTTAGTACTTTATTTCAATATTAACCATTCTCAATTTATTTACAAAGAACAAGCATCTCATGCTTTACCTAGTGTCAGATGCAGCTCTTCAGCTGTGGCCTGTGGCCGAGTATGGATATATGTGAAAACCCACTAAGATTTCCACAACTGAACCGCTAAAATTAAAAGTAAAACAATTTTAGACCTAAGAACTTTAACGGTCGAATGCATACTGCTTAAATCATGGATCTGCCTTAGGCTTTACCAAAGAAGGGCAACTAAACTTCCATTTTTTCCCTCATTCCAAAATATGAATGCTTTTCAACGTAACAGGTCAAATTATCCAATAACAGTCTCAACTGGGACACATTCCTTAATTTTCTAATTTACATATCAACTCTTTATTTAATTAAATATTTGCAAAATATATTAAAAATATGTTCAAAGAGAAGATTTTGACTCCAGTGTCATATGAGAAATGGTAACAGTGTCACATAAAATAGGCAGCAACAGTAGATTTCCTGACAAGGTGGTCTGTCCCAAAAAGTATTGACACATTTTTAATCTATCACACAAATATCCATGTCTAATTTTAGAACACAAATTTCAAAGGTATTTTTTATCAAACTCCGTGCACAAGCAAACAACTATCACACAAATTAGGCCGGACGGAAGGAGAAAGAAAGTTTACCCGGTCCAAGAAACGGCCATTCTTTTCCATATACGGTGTTGACCCAAGCTCAGGAGATCGTTCAACTGCAAACATGAAAATGTGCACCCAGTAAACATAGGGAGTGACAATATGAATAGTGAATGGAGATTCTTTTTAGTGCAGCAGAAGAGGTGGTGCGCACGTTATCATAAACAGGGGCAATGCGGTTAAAAAGTGCTTGCCGTTGTTCACCGGAACATCGAATTTTCGATTTGCGTGCGGGCCGATAAGTGGGTCCGGAAAGTGAAGGAATAGCAAGGTGAAGGGAAGCCATTGTTACTCCTTTGTTAGCTGAAAGCTCTTCCTCTGAGAAACTGAAGATGACTTTTTCGTCTTTAAAGGATAATGTCAGTTTGGTCCCTCACTATTGTAAATTTCTCAATTTGAACCCATGAAATGATAAACGACTCCAAGTAAATTGAAATCAGTTACTTTTGTTCAAGTGGTAAGCAAAAAAAAATAAGACCTTGAGGACGGGTAGAAAAAATAGCGTGTGTTATAAAATAAAAGTAATTTAGTAAAATATGAACAAGAAATATAATCAACTTAGTAAAACAAGAACAAGAAATATAGATAAAGAGAATGAAGAGATTTTCTTCTTCAATTGTGTATTTTCCTATCTATTACAAGACCTTTATATAGGCATAAAAAGTGAAGAAAATATGTCATGGAATATGTCATTCAATATACAAAATATGTCATTGAATATGTCATAAACCATTTGAGATGAAGATCATGGAAGAAGAGTAGACATCCACCATAAATTGCTATTTATCATAATACTCCCCCTTGGATGTCCATAGATAATGTGCCTCATTGAAACCTTACTAGGAAAAAAAACCCTATGGGAAAAAATGAAGGAAAAAGAGTACACATGTATAGAAATATGCCTTTTTTGTTGCCTCGTTAAAAACCTTGCAAGGAAAACCCAGTGGGACAAAACCTTTTAAGGGAAAAAGAGTGCAACGCGCATTAACTCCCCCTGAAGAGAACATCAATTCAACTCCTTGAGCCTTCGCATACCAATCTTGTGTACTAGCTTCTTAAATGTTGGCGTTGGTAGAGATTTTGTGAACAAATCAGCCATATTATCACTTGAACGAATCTGTTGCACATTGATATCACCATTCTTTTGAAGATCATGTGTGAAAAATAACTTTGGTGAAATATGCTTTGTCCTATCTCCTTTTATGAATCCTCCCTTCAATTGAGCTATGCATGCTGCATTGTCTTCATACAAAATCGTGGGTAGTTTGTCACATTCAAACCACATTCGTCTCGAATATGATGTATTATAGACCTCAACCACACATACTCTCGACTTGCTTCATGAATAGCAATTATCTCAGCATGATTAGATGAATTAGCTACAATTGATTGCTTAGTCGATCACCAAGATATGGCAGTGCCTCCACAAATAAACACATAACCTGTTTGAGATCGAGCCTTGTGTGGGTCAGATAAATATCCAGCATCAGCATAACCAACAAGATCAGGACTGCAATTATTGCTATAAAATAAGCCCATATCGGTAGTCCCTTTTAGATATCGCAATATATGTTTGATTCCATTCCAATGTCTCCTTGTAGGAGCAGAGCTATATCTTGCTAAAACATTAACTGGAAAAGTTATGTCAGGCCTTGTAGTATTTGCAAGATACATTAGTGCGCCAATTGCACTAAGATATGGTACTTCAGGACCAAGTAGGTCTTCATTCTTTTCTTGAGGTCGGAATGGATCCTTATTCACATCAAGTGATCGAACAACCATCGGAGTACTTAAAGGATATGCTCCATCCATGTAAAACCGTTTCAATACCTTTTCTATATAGCCAGATTGATGAACAAAAATTCTGTTTGCCAAATGTTCAATTTGCAAACCAAGACATAATTTTGTTTTTCCGAGATCTTTCATCTCGAATTCCTTATTTAAATAATCAATTGCCTTTTGGAGTTCCATGAGACTTCCAATAAGGTTTATGTCATCAACATATACGGCAAGTACAACAAATTCCAATGTTGTTTTCTTTTTAAAAACACATGGGCAAATGGCATCATTTATATAGTCTTCCTTAATAAATACTCACTAAGACGATTATACCACATTCGTCCTAATTGCTTAAGACCATACAAAGATCTTTACAATTTGATTGAAAACATTTCCCGGGACTTTGAATTATGTGTGTTTGGCATTTTGAATCCATCGGAAATTTTCATGTATATCTCATTATCAAGTAAGCCATAAAGGTAGGCGGTAACCACATCCATTAAATGCATGTCAAGCTTTTCAAGGACATCAAAACTAATGAGATAACGGAAAGTTATAGCATCCATAACGGGTGAATATGTCTCTTCATAATCGACACCAGGCCTTTGAGAAAATCCTTGTGCAACAAGGCGTGCCTTATATCTTTGTACCTCATTTTTCTCATTTCTCTTGCGTACAAAGACCCATTTATAGCTAACAGGCTTAACACCATTAGGTGTTTGAAAAATAGGCCCAAAAAATTCACGTTTGCAAGTGAATTCAATTCTTATTGGATTGCTTCTTGCCATTTTGGCCAATCAAGTCTTTGTCGACATTCTCCAACAGATTGAGGTTCAAGATCCTCACTTTCTTGCATAATGGTAGATGCAACATTATATGCAAAGACATAATCCACCACTATATCGATTCGATTAAAATTTGTCTCAATATCGATTGGATTTATTGATAGTTCCTTATTTTCTTGAGTCTCGGGCTCAATGGATTCTTCATGAATCTCAGAATTTATTAAATCGTGAATTTCCTCATGAGATTCTTTCGTAGTGTCATTTTGATCATTTGCTTTACTTTTTCTAGGATTTCGATCTTTGGAACCTAATGGTATGTCACGTTTTAGGCGTGCTTTCGACTCATTAGCTATGGCTCTAGAAGATTGTCCAATAGGGACATCAATACGGATTGGAACATTCTCTGCGGGGATATGAGATTTTGTTATCCTTTTCAAGTCCGTAAATGCGTTTGGCATTTGATTTGCTATTCTTTGCAAATGGAAAATCTTTTATACCTCTTTTTCACAAATAGAGGCACGTGGATCAAGATGAGATAATGATGTATTTTTCCACAAAATTTCCCGTTTGGTTTCACCAACTTCTCCCCCTAATTTTGGGAAAAGTGTCTCATCGAATCGACAGCCTGCAAATCGTGCAGTGAACAAATCCCCTGTCAATGTTTCGAGGTAGCGAATAATGGAGGGTGATTCAAACCCAACATATATTCCTAACCTTCTTTGCGGACCCATTTTGGTGCGATATGGTGGTGCTACAGGCACATATACTACGCTCCAAAAATTCTTAAATGAGATATATTAGGTTCATGACCCAAAACTAATTGCAACGGGGAATATTTGTGATAATTCGTCGGTCTGAGACGAACTAGCATTGCTACATGCAAAATGGTGTGACCCCAAACCAAAGTGGGCGGCCTCGTTTTCATGAGTAACGATCTTGAAATCAACTGCAGACGTTTAATTAATGACTCTGCAAGACCATTTTGAGTGTGAACATGAGCTACAGGATGTTCCACTTTTATCCCAATTGATAAGCAATAATCATTAAATGCTTGGGATGAAAACTCAGCAGCATTATCTAGTCTAATAGACTTAATTGGATTATCGGGAAATTGTGCCCGTAATCGAATTATTTGTGCCATTAACTTTGCAAACGAAAGGTTGCGACATGACAATAGGCACACATGAGACCATCTAGAAGATGTGTCTATTAAGACCATAAAATATCTAAAGAACCCACTAGGTGGGTGAATAGGTCCACAAATGTCCCCTTGTATACTTTCTAAAAACGTCGGTGACTCAATTCCAACCTTGGTTGGTAATGGTCCAATAATTAACTTGCCTTGATAACAAGAAGTGCAAGAAAATTCATTATCTAAAAGAATCTTTAAATTCTTTAATGGATGCCCATATGAGTTTTCTATAATCCGTCTCATCATAATTGATCCAGGATGTCCCAATCGATCATTCCAAAGTACGAAAGTATTGAAATCAGTAACCTTTTAGTTTACTGTAGAATGTGCCTCAATTGCACTAATTTTTGTCCAATACATGCCACAAGATAAAGATGGGAACTTCTCAATAACCCTCTTTTGGCCAGAGACATTCTTTGTATTGATAAGATATTCAAGATTATTCTCATCTATTGTCTCAATATGATATCCATTTTGACGGATATCTTTAAAACTCAACAAGTTCCTCTTGGACTTGGAGGAGAACATAGCATTCTCTATGATAAATATTGTTCCTTTAGGCAGAGTTATAGTAGCTCTTCCAGAGCCTTCAATTAATTTACTACTACCTGAAATTGTAGTAACATCTGCCTTACACATACTTAAATGAGAGAAATATTTCTTCTCTTTGAATATCGTATGTGTGGTACACGAATCAATTAAACAAATATTTTTACAATTGGACATTGATCCAGGTTTGCTTTGTGAGATATCCATATTTGCTTCTTATGATTTGACATACAAAAGAAATATACGAAAAACATTAGTATTTTTATAGAGAAGAGAATAAACAAATTTAAGTCTATGATTCAACATAATAGCTTCAGTGCGGTCATTGTGAATCGAGAAAAAATCTTTTATCATAGTTATTCTCCTTTTAATATCAAGGTATTAACAATTAGCAGTACCATAAGCAGTCTTCACAATATTTCTTTTATTACTATATTTAATGTGCTACAAATAAAGCGCAAGATGAATGTGTAATCTAATGTTATATATTTTAAAACCATAATACAGATTATATAACAAATTATAGCATGAAATAAGAATATATAATAAATAGAAACAATGATCACATGTGTACAAAATCCACAATTAGTCTTTTTAACCATATTACAATTTGAACGAATACTTGCCTGATACTTGGCTTTACTAGCTTAGTGCAGAAAACATAAAATTTGAACCATATCACAATAATAGATAACTCATGTAAACTATGATAATTATATTATGTTTCATTAATTACTACGAATAAGCAAAAATAAAAAAAATATCAAACTGCTCAATCTTCTTTAACCATGGATCCATCACCGATCAAGTGGTTTATTTTCCCCTCAGGGTGCTCAAAGAAGTCTGCCACATCCAAGTGGGTGATGTCAAAATCACCGTTAGAGACAAAATTGGCTTCAGGGCCTTTATTCTTTAGAGATGCTTGATAAAGCTCAACCAAATGTCTTAGTACACAGTAAATTTTTGCCCAGTGCCTTTTTCCACCGCAACGATAACATATAGTTTCTGAACTATTTGCTTTTGGATTCTCATATTTCCATTTCCACTTTTGGTGGTTATATTTCTTTGGGGGGTGATTGACACCAGGAAAATTTTTTCCTTGTCCACGGCCACGGCCATGACCCCGACCACGACCACGACCATGATCAGAGCCATGGCCTTTTCCACGCTTAGCATAATGGGAATACACCTCATCCACTTCAGGCAATGGTGTAGACCCTGTGGGTCGATTTTCGTGATTTCTCATGAGCAGGTAATTGTTTCGTTCAGCCACAAGGAGAAGAGAAATCAACTCAGAGTACTTTTTGAAACCTTTCTCTCTGTACTGTTGTTGCAGAACCATATTGGAGGTATGAAACGTTGTAAACGTTTTTTCAAGCATATCATAATCAGTTATAGTATCTGCACAGAATTTCAATTTAGAAGTAATTCTGAACATCGCAGAATTATATTCAGAAATAGACTTAAAGTATTGGAGCCTCAGATGAGCCCAATCATACCGTGCTTGTGGCAGAGTGACCAACTTTAAGTTGTCATATCTCTCTTTTATGCCATTCCACAAAATAAGTGGATCTTTGACTGTGAGATATTCAATTTTCAACCCTTCATCAACGTGATGGCGCAAGAAAACCAAGGCCTTAGCACAGTCTTGGGTGGATGCTTTATTTCTGTCTTTAATGGCGTCTCCAAGACCCATTGCATCTAAATAGATTTCAGCATCCAACACCCATGTCATATAGTTCTTGCCCGAAATTTCAAGGGCAACGAACTTTCTTTTCATAATGTCACACATAATTAAAACAAAATTAGGAGGAGAAAAATTACCTTAATCTTCTCAAAGAGCTTCTTGAGATAGTAGAGCTTCGTGCTGATAACGTGTTATAAAATGAAAGCAATTTAGTAAAACATGAACAAGAAATATAAGCAACTTAGTAAAACAAGAACAAGAAATATAGATAGAGAGAATGAAGAGATTTTCTTCTTCAATTGTGTATTTTCCTATCTATTACAAGACCTTTATATAGGCATAAAAAGTGAAGAAAATATGTCATGGAATATGTCATTCAACATACAAAATATGTCATTGAATATGTCATAAACCATTTGAGATGAAGATCATGGAAGAAGAGTAGACATCCACCATAGCTATTTATCATAATAGTGTGACGATTTTTGACTGGTTGCAAAATTATATAAAGAACTAAAATTTGTGGTATAAAAGAAGCTACAAACATTTATATAACTGTCAAAAAATTTAGCTCAAAGTAAAGAATGTAGGGAGCAAGAGATGATATATTTTATTTTTTTCATATATTCAAGTATGTTACAAAATGAGTTTCATCTTCTGTTTATAGTATTATATATAAGTATACCAAAAGAATTCCATAAATATTCCATTCATCATCTGAGATTATAGTGGAAGATCATGAGGGAGGTATGAGAGCTACATTCAAAACTCGTACTAAAATAGTGGAAGTTATGAAGATAATAAAGAAGAATAGTGGGTATTACTTATTTGATAGTTATGAACATCCACTATAATTATATTTTATAATAATAATAATTAATCTCACTAATCTTCCTCCCAATATTTTTAATAAAATTGTTTTCCTACGACCAAAAGGCCCATTATGAAATTTCACCCTTCTTGTTATATTCTTGAATATTTGCTTGTAATTGTCATGCTCAAGTTGGAAATCTACATTTGGTACAATTGCCTTGTCATAATTGTTAAATAAAATAAAAAGTTTTAATTAAAAAAAATGTTATTTTTGCTTGACAAACTATAAAGAAATTATGACACCTAAAATGGGACAAAGAAGTATTATTATATGACAATCAGTATAATAATTTTAAATCCAACATAACCAGAACTACTTCCGATGCATACTAGAATCATATTGGGATGGCAAACGGTGTAGAATACTGCAAATTCTGTCTTAACCCGTAAAATTTCACCCTATCACATTCCACCCAATGGCGGATTCACATTATGTCATATGGGTGCTTAAGCAGCCATTGCTTCTAAAAACAACACGACTACTTACATAAAAAAAGTATTAATTTATATAGCTATATTAACTAAGCATCCAGTCTAAATAATAATTTTCAAATTAAGAATAGTTGAACACCTACAATCTAAAAATTTTAGATTCGCCACTGATTCCACCTCGCAGCATATTATATTTTGACTCACGTCTACATGTCCCATTAGATTTTTCTCTATTTTCTTAAATTTCTGTTTGAAATACCTGTTAGGCTTCTTCAGTATTAAATCTACAAACTAACATTGAAAACAGTCGGTCCTTAATTTTTATGTAACTTGTGCATATTTAAGTTTTCTAATGTGGTCCATTGAGTTACGACTTATCAACGGTACGATCTTAACCATTCCAATAGACGAAACTTTCTTATGTGAGTTTACATTGTTGCTACCTAATTAATTTCACCCGATCAATAGGAAAAATATTAAGTTTAACCATAGACAAACTTTATGACTTTTAACCTTGAGTGGATCAGGCAAGTGACGATATATTACGTAAGAGATTTCAAGTTATAAGTGGTAGATTAAAATCAACATTAAGGTAAATCAGCAATAGATGGATAAAAGTTTCAAAATACGAGATGAGATTTGGTTGCTATTCTTAGGATGAACAGTAGTGAGAAAGCATTAAGGGGACTTAGATGTATACGTATAGGATCAACAGCGACAGAGTAACTTAGTGTTTTGTAATAGACCTCGGTAATAATAAATCAAAGCATATGTTAAGGTATAATATGACCTACCTAGATGAAGTAAAGCCATAAGGATAGATATCCAAGGCTATGAAACAAGATACAACAATAGTCACAAGTTCGGCAAAGTACCAAGCAAATGACTTCAGTACACCTATAGATAACTAGAGGGACAACTTGCCATAGTTCTGTTCCCAAAGTGAGGCCTAAAGGTTAGCTAAAAACTGGAGGAAAAAGGATATGTTGGAAACACGTTCTCAATGCAATATACTAAAAAGTGTGTTCTTTTGTCTAGGTTTTGATGAATGACAAACGAAGCGAAAATTGATATATGACGAAGTTCAAGAAACAAGCGCACAATTGATATACAACGAGATTCAAGCTCAAGACAAAGTTTTATAGTTTAATTGAGTCATTCTTAATTGTGATCTTGATCTTACAACTTGACTCGTAACATGGCTTCTCTCATAGAACTATTTTCCAAAATCATGCATATTTAATTTAATGTCAAATGATTTTAAATCATGCATATTTACAGTAGTCAAAATAATTTTTAGACATGCCTTAAAAATCTGGACTAAGATAATCGATTATGTACTTATGATAATCGATTGTTTTAAGCCAAGACTGCATGACAATCGATTGTGAACTAATGACAATTGATTGTGAGTAAGACAGTGAGCATCAGGTTTTTCAAACCTGCATGACAATCGATTGTGAACTAATGACAATCGATTGTGACTGAGGCAGTGTCCATCAAAGCTTTTCAAAACTCAGAATAATCGATTATGAACTAATGGTAATTGATTATGTTGAGACAGTGTCTTCCAGTGATTTTCAAATTTATTAAATAATCGATTGTTACATTGGACAATCGATTGTCAAAGAGACAATGTCTAAAATGTTTTTCAAAAACTGATAAGTAATCGATTGTTGACTTTGTGCAATCGATTGTGAAGCTGACCGTTGTCGTAAAGTTTTCAAATACCGTCAGGTAATCGATTATTGATTCTGTATAATCGATTGTTTTGATTAAAATCCGGAAAAGATTTTTTGAACGTTATTGGGTAATCGATTATTGATTCTGTATAATCGATTATTTTGATTAAAATCCGGAAAAGATTTTTTGAACGTTGCTGAGTAATCGATTGTTGATTCTGGACAATCGATTGTTTGTGGTAAAATCTGGAAAGGATTTTATGAACGTTGCCAGTAATCGATTATGGATTGAAAGTAATCGATTATCAAGCGTAAAATCTGGGATTGAATTTTGATCTGACTGGCAGACAATCGATTGTTGGGGTTTGACAATCGATTGTCAGTGAGTAAAATCAGCAACTCTTAATTGGCAATTAGGCAACGGTAATGCCAAGTTTTTCAACTATAAATACAGCTTCATTTCAGTGTTTTAAACACAACAACATACTACAACTGATCATTACATTGCTATAATCTTGCATACTTTTGTTTATCATTTTATATTCAATTTCATAAAGCTTTTGAGAGCCATATTCTTGTCCAAAGTTGTTGTGATCTAGAGCTTACTTCTTTTACTCATATCTACTCATTAAGGAGTATATTGTTTGAGTGTTTTAGTGTTTCATACACTTGTAAGAGAATTGTAATTCTCTTGTTGTAAGGAACTTGTGTTTCCTTGGTTGAAGTCTTGGAGTGTTGTATCTCCGAGCAAAGGTGTTAAGGCTTGTGTCCTTAAGTTGTAAAGGTTTGTTGAGCACCCGTAAGCTTAACAAGTTAGTGGAAAATCTCGAGAGAGTCTCTCGGGGACTGGACTAGCCACGTGTTGTGGTGAACCAGAATATATCGGTGCGTTCTTTCCTTTTTGTTTATTTAACGCACTTATTTATTTCCTGCAAATTTTAATTTCCGCAAGTTTACGCTAAATTTTATTATAACGCTATTCACCCCCCCTCTAGCGTTAAGCGTATTTTCTAACAGGATAGAACAGCCGTATAGGCCCACATACAAGGACAGAGTCATATGGACTGCATGATAGAAAGTCACAACAGTTACGAGATTGGAAGAATTCTGACAGCAAGTCGTGGTGTAGGAAAGAGGCCTAAAGGGATAAATTCCCTAGCCTACGGATTTACTCAAATAATAGTTCCTATATAGCAAGGTAAACATTAAAATATATGCAACAACTATGAGTTATGAGACTGAGAAGCGCATCAGCCAACATTCGAGGATGAATGTTCCGGGAGGGGGAGGGGGATGTTACACCCCATATTTTCGTATATAAGAGTACGTAATAAGTCAGTGATGTAAGACCAAAAATGAGATCATCTTTCGAAGAATATAAAGTAAGTTATCATGTTACCTCAGATATTACATATATTGAAGATCATGAACAACAAGTACAAATACGGTTGGAAGGTTTAGAAGCTAAGGAATTGAAGAAAATAATGTTTCGTCGAAAGTCGACAAGTTTAGATGTTATAACATGTACTTTTTTGGTAAGACTAGGGTTCTTAACATTATATGGAGGTTATTTCATAAGTTATTTCACTCGTATAATAGTTGTGTGCTATGTTTTGAAGTCAAGCAAGTTGTGGAATAAAAGATGGTGAAGATCATCACAGGTTACATTCACCAATATGCTGAAAATTCGGCCAAATATAATTGCAATGAATTCTCCTAATATACTTAGAGTTATGGGGTGTTCTACCCATCAAATTGAAGCCTTATGAATCTATTTTCTAATGCATTAAACCATTTACCAATATGACATTGGAGTAGAGAGATATATACATTTTTGTAAGACTATGCAGGCTGCTATGTGACAAGTTAGTGTGTCGTCTACTTGGTTAAGTGAGAGACCAAAAAGAGGCAATTTAGGGTCAGCCAAAGAGCCCATTTGAGGGCTTATCTCCTGAACTGTAAACCTCATTATATATCACAAATAATCAGACATAAACCTCTGCAAACTTCCTCCAAACAATTACCCACAACCCCTAATTAATTTTCATTCCCTTTCAAGTTCTAATTAGGGGGTAAAATCTAGAGTTTGAAGAACCAAGGTAAGAGCTAAGTTATCCAACAAATAAGGTATGTTTATTCTCTTTCATTCATTTTTTCTACTATACATTCATGATAAGTCATTCTACAGTTATAAGAACTCACGGGACGGTGATTGGAATCTGTGAGTTTGAGTTATTCACTTGTAGTGGACTGTTTTGTTGAGTATTTTGTGTTGCTGTTTGGCTTCATGTTTTACTATTGTTTTCTAGATCTTTTGAGGATGAAGATTGTGGACAAACACCACATATATGCAGGGTGGAGGTCTGGTCGTTCATTGTAATATTTTAGGGTTGTTTGACACAACTACGACGGTCGTTTTTTGTATGAAGAGAATGAGGTGTATTAGGCTGTTTTGTAGTATTTTGTGGTGTATATAAGGTTGGAAAATATTTTCTATATGTTGATATTGTTTTTTTCTTGTGTCATTGGTGTTATCTTAAATTTGGAGGAGGTAAGGATCATAGGGGAGATACTGCCCGTTTTTATACAAAATAAACTTATCGTTTGTTGTGCGATAGTTGTACCTTTCGTAACTTAAGGATAGTATTATTGTCATTGTTGTAGATCAAGGTGTGAAGAGGAAAGTTCAACTTGGTGATTTGAAAGATTGTGATAAGGTATGTAAGGCTAAACATTTCCTTCATTTTGGCATGATCCAGTAAGTACATGTGTTTGATAACGAGACATAAAGAAAAGTTCATATTCCTAAATTTATGTACATTTCCTAGTCTCATAAGTTACAGCATTCTCCCTTATCGGGACTTCATATTCAGTTTAATTTTGTCTTCTGTCATCCCAGAGAGCAGAGAGTCTATATATATACAGTATTACAGTATTTTCACTACCATCGAGCTATAATTGATGGGAAGGCCCCTATTGGACAACCTCTGATCAGATGGTGAGTTATATACCAAGCCTACTGTGGCCGAGCGCCTATGAGCGGGCTCAGAAATGGCCGAGATACAGATCCTAGTATGCCCAAGTGCCTGTGAGTGAGCCTACTAAGGTAGAGAAGTTATATATATATACCGAACCTTAAGTTATATATATATACCGAACCTTATAGGGACGGACAAATATTTTACTTACAATATTGAGAGAGTTGAGCCAGTATCAGCAGGTAAGCATATCTTCAGATTATCTTTGACTCCCAGTTACTTTCAGTTGTTATATTATCATTTCAGTTTCAGCTTTCAGTTATCATGTGGCCTTACATACTCGGTACATTATTTCGTACTGACATCCCAATTGCCGGGGATGCTGTATTTTATGCTTGCAGGTCCTCATTGACAGTTGGACAAACCCTCCCAGCAGACAGAGTCAAACCCCAGCTTCGTTGGTAAGCACCACTTCCTCTGAGTTACTAGGTCTAGACCTTGGAGTCCATTTTATATATACAAATTTGATGTAAGTTGAGGTCCTTACAGTTCAGTTGTCTCTAGAGGCTTATAAACGAGTCTTGTATAGTTTGTTTATCAGTAGATGTTCATGGCGGCCTCGTCAGCCTCCACATTTATATATATATATATATATATATATATATATAGATATATATATATATATATATATATATATATATATATATATATATATATATATATATATATATATATGCGTATGAGCTTTTGAGTATGCTTACCCCTCAGAAAAGAGAGTCGATATTTTCATATGATTCAGAATATGGTCTCATTGGCCTAAGTTGAGGGTTACCCCTCCAGAGTTTTCAGTAATAGAATGGTACACTCGGGCCAAGTATGGCACCGAGTGCCGGCCATACCTCGTCAAATTCAGGGTGTGACAATGCTAAGCTGTGCATGTTCTAGCATGGATATGTTTTGATGATTGATAAACTAGGATCAATTGTATTGAAAGAACACATTTTATGAACAACATACTATGCTACTAAACTGGTGTACAGATATGATATGCAGATGTTAAAAGAATCAGGTTCATGGCAGGATGACAAAATACTGACTAGAAGTGGAAAGAGAAAATACATGTGCAAGTTGGGATTCCAGAAGGAAGTCAGTTCACGTGAAACAAGTGTAGACATGTGTTTATTGACTGTCCCCAAAAAGTTTTATATTTTAGCACGTATATATTTAATTTTAGGCCTAATATAGCTATTTCAACTCATTGTTATTCTTTTATTTTGTTTGATCACAAGAAAACAAAAATTATAAAAAATAGTTTCATTAATGTTTTGTAGTCACTTTTAATTTTGAATACCAAAAATAGTTTTGTTTTAGCATTCAGTCTCATTTTAATAATTATTTTACCTAAGTAGGTTTAATTAATAAATGAGATCATATTTTAGGCTCGTTCGCCGAGAAAGAAAAAAACTTGGGATTGAGCAACTCAATTTTAGGCATAATTTTGGACCTAACTCATAATTACCATGCCATAAGACCAAACTCATATTCTTTTAACCTAGAAAAATCTTTCTTAAAAACCTAGAGACAAAAGACCTAGAGACTAATTGGCAAAAAACATAAAAAATAAGCTAAAACCTAGACCTATACAATATAGGTAACGCTTAATAAAAGGGCAAGAGATAGATAGAAGATAGAGACAAAAAGCAGAAGAGCGGCTGACTTTCAGAACCATGCAGACACCCCTTCCCCCACCGCGTCGTCTTCTTCAACCCCTCCCCCCTCACCTCTCTTCATCTCCAGCAAAAACACACACGAAGCAACAACCGTAGACGAATCCTAGCCATCATCGAAAGCTAACAGCCAGATTCATCCATCTCTAACGATCCTCTCTATCCTGTTGGTGCCTCTACTGCGTCTCTTCCGTCTATGGCAAAGTGATCAGCAATAGCGTACCTCCCCTTCCTTCAGTTTGTTTCCATCGCTGATTGTTGCGACCAGTCATGGTCAAAACGACCTCATTCCTCGTCTTCCTCGCCCTATGTCACCGCTAGCAGTATGGTGATGGATCTAGCCAAAAAAACACCATCAAGGGCGATCTCAACACACACGTACCAAAATAAAAACAGAAATAGAAGTTTCAGACATAAAGATTAGGAAAAGATTAACAAAACACGCAAAAGATTTAGTCTATTTTCTTCCGATTTTGGTCTGGAGTCGATGGAGTTTGTTTGAATTCGTTCAGATGCTTGAGTTTTTCCGGTCCCGATTTCGTTCGGTTCACTGTTGTTGTAATTAGAAGGCAATCGCATCTTGAGGATTCGCTTAATTCAAGATTGTAATTGCTGAAATTTTATTAAATCGGAGAGCTATAATTCAGGTTCATATCTCTTTCTCTTTTATATTTATGTCTAAAGATGTTGATCAAAGTGTGTTGAAAGTTTAGGGATGAAATCATTAAGTTATAGTGCTAGTAGAGGCGGGATTTGTGGATTTTGAATGTTATGGATTTTGGATTAATGGGCCTCGATATGGATGTGTTCTATTTATTTTTTTGTTTGAAGGTTTTGATTGTGAAAATGGTGGGTTGACACATAAACTTTGATGTTTTGGTTTAATGGTCTGTTTGGTATTGTTCTTGGTCGATTTCCCTTGGGTTTTAGCGTGTATTTGAATTATTAGGCTGTTCAACTTTTGTGTGCTCTATGCTGAGATTCACGATCCATGCTTTTGTTTGCCTTAATTGTCTCCCATTTATTGGTATTGTTAGGCCAATTAGTTTGTCTTAAGCTTCATGTGATCTAGTGAAAAAAGAAGCATATCTTTGTGAAACCATCTCATGCTTTGAGCACTTATTGATTTTATTTTGAGGTATTCTCTGTAGGCATCATCTCTTAATCTATTTTGGTACGCTTTATGATGCCTTTAATGTGTTAAGTTGTTGTGGAATGGAAATTCGATCGTAGGTTGCTTTGCACAGAATTGTGTTGTGATTTGTTGTGAGCTTTCCAGTGATTTGGTTAAAGAACTTCAGAATTTGGGGAGTGTTGTGGGGTATTGTAATATGCTCTGAAAAGTCAGATAGGTTTGAAAGGATAATTGAATGCGCCTCTTAAGTGAGAATTGAGAATGTGATTGTTATTTGAAAATGTTAGCAAATTAGTTCTATAAGCCTAATTAGGAATAACCCTTTATAATTCGAGGTGTGCCATTTCCGACTTTTTCAAGGCCTTCGCAAACTTGAAAATGCATAATTATTTTAAGCGCGTAATTTAAATTAACTTTCCTAAAGTCGGGTGTGCATTTCATATGATCCAAATATGAATCTCAATAATGATAGATAAAATATTTCACGGACCGCGGGTACATTTCATGTGGTATGGTCCAAGGCGTGTTTTCAATAGCGTTGAATCTTCTTAAAAAATAAATAAAAACGGTTTTAAAGTTAAAAATACAAATATGTTTAAAAGTGTTTTAAATTCAGATAATTAGGCCAATAATAACAGTTGAGCGACCATGCTAGAACCACAAAAACCGAAAATACCTAACACCTTCTCCCGGATTAACAGAATTCCTTACCCAGATTTCTATGTTCGCGGACTGTAAACAGAGTTAATCTTTCATCTATTCGAGATTTAAACCGGTGACTTGGGATACCATAAATTATCCCAAGCGGCGACTCTAAATTTAAAACAAATATTCCCGTTTTGATTGTCACTTTAATTGGAAAAAAAGTCCCCTACACCTTATCTAGGGGTGTAGGAAAAATGAAGTATGACAGTTCTGGCGACTCTGTTGGGGATAAGAACCCAAAATTTCTAGTTTAAGGTTCAAGTATTCGAGCTTAGAATAATTATTATATTTGGCTTTATTTGTTATTTAGTTTTAGTTACATGTTTGGGCCTAATGTGGTAAATGTTACTTTTTACTGCTTTGATATTATCATAAATGTATATAAACTGCTATGAAATCCTTCTCTTCTCATCTTTAGGTATGTGCACGCTGGCGTGACTCCTCTTCTGTTAGTGTCATACCTTAAATTAGGAAGAGGCTCGGACAAGTTACAAAGTCGGATGACCTTTTGGTTTCCGATCAGTAGCCCCCCCTCGGCTTGAGTTGTCTGCTCGGGTGCACAAGTCTAGAATAACATACCCAGGTTTTGAACCTAGAATAACTCAGCCTCATGCCGGATTCTTAGTAGGAACGCTTGTTTTCATCATATGCATTTGATTTTGGGGACTCAACACAGGGGTTGGGTCGGTCTAGGACAGGTGTACCCAAAAAATAAAAGACCATCATAATGCATCCTAATATGCTATATGTTGTAATCTTCAAGGGTAAAAGAGTCATTTGGCGAACCAATAATAGTTGAGGGCAAACGCAAAGAAAAAAGAGAAAAAAGGATGAAGTGTGAAAATAAAGTAAGAAGGGCCTATTTTCTTATTAAGAAAAAGACAAAAAAAATTAATTTTTTTTGTACTTTTTCATCATTTTTCGAAAATCAAAAAAAAAATCAAAAAGATTTTGCATGTTTCATCATTTTCAAGGGAAAGACAAAAAATATATTTTCTCTAAATTAATTATTTTTTTTTAATTCTCGCTCGTATCCAATCTGTCCGAACAATGCATACGTGATTCTTGTCTTTCGGGGCGTTATATGTAGGCAACCAATATAAGGTCCGATCCTCCTAGGTTCTTGGCTTCGCGGGGTCTTAGCTAAATCTTACATTTTTAGCCACATAGGTTAATTTTAGAAAAATGGTCACAATCATGTCTTGCATGTATCTAGTAGGGAATGTTATTGTCTCACATAGTGTTGGTTTAAGTTTTTTCATATAGGTGTAGATCTACTTAATAGGATCACTGCATTCAGGAGCTGCTCGAGGAGCCAAGTATGTTTTTGAGTCAATTGTTCATTTTACTTTCCAGTCCTGTATGGTAGTATTCAGTCTTTTAGGTGATGTTAAAGTTTGTATTAGTCTAGTAACGTTTGCCGAGTCTTTTGTTATTGTATTTCTTATTTTGTATTTGAAATTGTGCTACAAGTCAGAAATTCAAAAAAAGGAAAAAAAGAAGAAGATATTTTGTATTTTTATATTTCTGTTAGAATTTTCTTTAGAAATACTACTCCTAGAAATTAAAAAAAAATTGAGGTGGTTTTTCCTTTAGAAAATTAATATCTAAAACTCAAAAAAGAACTGCTTTTATATTTCCTTTAGGATACTAGGACTAAAAACTCAAAAAATAGGATTTTCTCTTTTGATATCTTTTTACAAGTTTCATTTAAGATATTTCCAAAAATTCAAAAAATAAATAAATTTCTTTTGAGGTTCTTCTTTAGGAAATTGATGAAAAATGAATAAAAATATTTATTAAAAAATTTCTTTTTATTTTTACTATAACTTTAGGACATTGTACATAGAAGAAAAAAAACAACATACTTTTTCTTTGGTTCATTCTCAGACTTTCTCCCTTAGGTAATTAAAAATTGAAATAAAAAAAAATTATCTTGTTCGTTTCCTATTTCGAAATCTTCCCTCAGGATATCAAACGAAAATTCAAACTTTTTTTTTTGGTTTATTCTTTAGATTTTCGTCATACGAAAAAAAAGAAAATAAAAAATATTTTTTTCTTCCCATATAGTGTTTGTTTCAGAAGAAAAAGAAAAAAACTTGTGCTTGTTAAGCTTGAGATTAGAATAGTATATATAACATTATGTCTAGAAAGTCAACTACAAAAACAAAGGATTTGCTTCTTTTATTTCTCTTTTCTCATCAAAATAGTCAAGGTAAAAAAGAAAAGAAAAAAAAGAGAAAGAAAAGAAGAAAAAGAAAAGTAGAACGTTATTTCGTTTACTTTATTTTCGATCTTTTCGAACTACGCTTGGTTTGATTCATGCGGCGTCATGATACGTAGGCAACCTATATAGGGTTTGATCAAATTATTTTTTAGAAGAAAAAAAAAGAGAAAAGAAAAAAAAAGGTGAACTCATGGCTTGTGAGAAATGAGAAGAAAAGTAAGTGTGATAACTAGAAAAAAAGGAAGAAAAATGAGCAAGCAAGTGCTAGAAAAGAGATGAAAAGAGAAGATTAAAGGGAACAAAATTGTGATGATGTCATTTGACCTTCATACCCTCGAAGTCATGTTAGAATCGATAATTGTGACTAGGTGCATTGCACGCAATGTGATTTTGTAGTTGTTAAATGCCCTAACGCTAACGTGATGCCCTCAAGTTGTTCCTTTTGTTATAAAGCAGAATGGTGGTTGGTTTGTGGTTCTTAAAGTGGTAACTCTTCTCTACAACATAAGGTCGAAAGACAATGGCAGGCGGTAACAGAATCGAGTCGGTTGATAGTGGTGCACAAAGGCAATTGTTTGAAAAGGCCACTGGTTTGGCTAATGAGGTAAGGATGTCAAGACAATACATTGCGGACATATATCAGGCTTGGATGACTGGGAAGGCACCATGCCCCCCCCCCACCACAACCACAACTTAGCTTCTTAGATGCTACCCTTACCCAAATTTCGACCATAGTGCCAAATGATCCCCCATACTTTCTAGACCCACCCGCTTATCACAGCTTTCCCAACCACCTTATTAGCTCCATCACTCATCATCCAATTACTTCTCCCCAAAATTCCCCTCCTAACATATCCACTATCCTACCAATGAATACCCACTCAAAGCTCATGATGCACAATATTACTCCTCAAAGGTTGCCCACAAGGTTCTTGACTTGCACAATTAGAACCCTCGGAATAAGCTTCATGTTGAAAACGAGAGTTCAGCAGGAAAAGGAGGGCGAGATGAGATATCCAGGAAGTTGAAAAGCATAGAACAGTCCTTAAAGAACATGCAAGGGATGGGAGACCAGCTTAACATGTCTTACAAAGAATTGTGTACATTCCCTGATGTTCACCTGCCCGCGGGGTTTAAAGTTCCAAAGTTTAACTTGTATGATGGGTGTGGAGATCCGGTAGCCCATTTGAGGGGTTATTGCAGTGAAATGAGAAGTGTTGGCGAGAATGATGATTTGTTGATGGCGTATTTCAGTGAGAGCTTGACCGGGGCAGCTTTGGGTTGGCATAATCGTCAAGATGTCGCTAAGTGGCATACATTGGGCGACATGGATCAGGATTTGTGTGACACTTTCAATACAAATTAGACATTACCCAGACTGCTCATCACTATCTTAGTTGGAAAGGAAACCCAAGGAAATGTTTAAGGACTTTTGGCTCAGATGGAACAAACAAGTTGATCGGGACAGTCCTCCAATTGATGGAAAAGATGTTGCTGAGCCCTACCAACGAAAGGATGGTCCGGTGGGCACTCTTGCTTAACGCTTTCAGTCTCAATATCGACCCCATGGATATCCCTGTACTCCTGTGAGTACTTGATTTTTGGCCTACATGAAAATAACTCCAAGAAATAGACCAAAATATTTTTTTTAAAATTAATTTTAGGAATTTTTCTTTACTTAGTTGCATGTACATTTTTAATATTTTTAAAAATCATAGAAAAACTATAAAAAGTGTCACATTTTAATTTATGTCACCTCAGGTTCAATTTGCATTTAGGAATTAATTACATTGAGTTAATTGTAATATTAATCAAAAATCGCAAAAATGATCATTTTTACATAGTTAGGTAATTAGCTTAATTTTACAATTTGAATTGATTTAGGAACTTAGTTTATGTTTTTTAAATTAACTAAAACAAAAAAAAAAGAATGAAATTGAAAAACAAATTCGAAATTGGGCCATGTGATAAGTGAGCCCAAATTCTTCAATACCCATTCTTCATTTAAAACCAATCGAAATTAGCCCCTACCCAACCCCAAATCAGGTCGACGCAACCCAACCCGACCCAAATCCATTTCCTAACCTAAATGACCTAATACACACATACGCCTATGCGGACACACTACAGAAGAGATATGCAAGGGACGCCTGGAAGATGGAGGTTGCGCATCCTTGCTTCTCTTGAACACACACACACAATACACGATACAAGAGAGGCGGACAGACGCATATACATAAGAGAATACACAATACATAGAGGCATGGAAGAAGGGCTGGCGGCTGGGCTTCTCTTGAAGATACACGCCTGAACAACGAAGAAGAAGCTACGCAGCGTTGGAGGAGAACCCCTTCCCCATTGTTCTGCTTCACCTCTAAACTAACCATCACCGTCTTCTTCACGGATAATATACGCACAAGAATACAGGTACAAAAACCTTGAAGCACACCTATTCAGCCATTAAAACCGCCTGAATACATCAAAAGCCAGCTGATTCACCATGAAAACCAGTCCTTAAAGCTTCAAACCACATCCCAAAAATGAGCTGGAAATAAACCTCCAAACCAGTCGTCGCTTACTATCCTGTAGCCTACCATCGCCGCCAGCAGTCCCAACCAAACATCCCCCTGAACCCTAGAACTTCATCACCTCGCCCCGAACAACACTTCAACTCCTCCTCTCAACAGAACCAGCGGCGAACTTGCCTGAAAACGCAACAACACATAGACCCTTCAGCTGTGACACTCACATGAAGAACACCCTAAGCCTCTTCTTCCCCATCCAAAGCCAACGACAGACCTGAAGCTCCCTCAACATCAACCCCTGCTCCCTTCAATGAAACCAGCCGCTATTAATCTGAGGTTCAACTCCATTTTTGAAGGTATATGTCGTCATTTGAGCTCCAGTACATTATTGGTCCGGATTGATTGAGGTCCGTCGAGGTTTGCTGGTGCGGTTCACATTTTCGATCAGCAGCTCTCAGATCTGTTTGGTTTCTGCTTGGAAATTCAGATACGTTTTAAGAGTTTCAGAGGAAATCAAATTTTGCTATTCAAAGGTTCTTTCTCAACTAATCTTTTATTCAAGTAGTTTCTGTTCTAATTATATTTGAAATATTTCTTTTATTTATCTTTGTAGCTTATGTGTTGACTATGCTTTGTTAGTAGAGCCAGTACGTGTATTGAAAGCTTATTAAATCAGATCTTAAATTCTTAAATGAAGATTTGGGTGGATTATAAGACATGTTTATAAATTGACTTGCTGGAATTGGGTTAATAGTTTTTGTTGTTTAGTTATTAGTAGAATCACTTTGTTTTAGTTAGTCATTTAGGCGTCCATGTATAATCGGGAGCTGACATAGCCTCATACAAGAAATTAAACTAAAAGCATATAGCAGTGTGTTGGGGTAAAAGCAAAGCAGATGCGGTTGGGTACCAAATTTAAATAGAAGTTTAAGATTATCATGTTCATTGTTTTATTTTATAGCTAAGGGTACGGTTCCCCTGACATAGTTGTGATATTTAATTACTAATTATTTTTAAATATGAATATCTTTAGCTCTTTCTTTTGAAGGTAATTTGATTCTTATTCATGGCTATGGGTCTTTTGTACCAGATGAAAGGTGATACTAACAGATCCAGGAAGTTTTTTTTCTTTAGTCTGTTGCACAATTCTCTCATTTCAGTTTAGTGCACTTAAGGAAGCCTGGAGCGCTTGCTTATCATTGTAGATATAAAATGATTAATATTCCGTAGCAAGCCTTTAGGGTCGTTTAAAATACAATTGTGGTTGCGTATACGTTCGCGTAACACGACCATGATTCTAAATTAATTTGGAGTATGCGTTCGCGCAACTTCGACTAATCTTTTATTAATAATAAAATAGGCTACAAGTTTTAATTATTTTTAGTTTACGCAAGTTCATTGAATCACATATGGTCTTTTAGTAATTTGTAGGTTAGATAAAAATACAATATTTCGTAGAATATCCTTTAGGGTCGTTTAAAATGCTAGTGTGATTGCGTATACGTCCGCGTAACACAATTACTCTTATAAAAACAAAATTGGAGTATGCGTTCTCGCAACTTCGGCCCAAACTTTTCTTAAAAATTAATTAAGCGTTATTAATTGTGGACACGTTCGCGTGACATGATTTTTGATGCGCCAAACTAGCGGGTATACGTACGCGTAAACCATTTCAAGATACTTTTCTTAACTAAAAATGGTAAAAGAGGTAAAAGCACATAGGCTTAAAAATCAGTAATTAAACAATTTAACAAGCCAAGCAGGATCAAAGCGACCGTGCTA
Source organism: Nicotiana benthamiana (assembly GCA_034376525.1). Lineage (NCBI taxonomy): Eukaryota > Viridiplantae > Streptophyta > Magnoliopsida > Solanales > Solanaceae > Nicotiana > Nicotiana benthamiana. Next base: position 113,768,269 of record CM067331.1, read on the forward strand.
GAACCACGGAATTCGGGAGTGCCTAACACCTTCTCCCGGGTTAACAGAATTCCTTACTCGGATTTCTGATTCGCATATTATAATAACAGATTCATTCTTTCCTCGATTTGGAATTTTAAAACGGTGACTTGGGACACCACAAATTATCCCAAGTAGCGACTCTGATTTGAATAATTAATCCCTTTTTGATTGTCACTTAAATTTGAAAAACTCCCTTTATTGTGCCATTCCGGGGTGTAATAGCCAAAAAGGAGGTGTGACACCTCCTCACTGCTACTTCTCTCCACAAAACCCCCAAAGTCGTACATCATTTTCCTAGTACTCTATCCACAATGCACCACCATATGCTCTACACCTACGAGGTCCACGATGGCCCGCACCACTTCACCAAATGTCTTACCCGCCCCCTCAAGCATACCAGCCACCTGCCCGCAAAAAGGCCCAACAGATGCCAGAATACAAACTAAAAAGACTATTGAAAAAAGAAAATGCTTTACCCCTATTGGAGAATCATATGCCAGTTTGTTTTGAAGGTTGAGGAAATTGGACATGTTGAAGCTGATTCAGATAAAAATGCCAAACCATCTGCCAAAGAAGTTTGGTTTTTTCCAAAGGTATGCATATTACTCAGATGCCCCGGGTCACAGTACAAAAAAGTGCTGGCACCTAAAAAATGTGATTCAGAAGCTTATATGATGGGTATGATTTGTTTTGAAAAGGAATATAAGAATTCTTCTAAAATCCTCGGTGGTCCACGCGTTGCAAAGCTTTCAGTACTATCAGAGGTGGATCTTAAGAACGAGCAGGTAAAGAGAAACCAAAAGCAATTTGTTAAGAACAATGTGAGAAGGACTTGTGAAGGTCCTAGTATTGTTGATGCAGAAGTCAGTGGCTAAGATGTTAAGCTTGGTGATTGTAAAGATGCTCCTCTTGGCTAGCCAGGAAGGAGTCTTGGTGGTTTATTTTGTGGTTTAAACCCTTCTATTCTTTTATTTTTCCTAGTTCCTTTAGTCGTAGCAACTCATATAGTGTTACCTAGTTTGTTCCAGGGTTGTACCCCACTTTATTTTTACTTATTTTGTTATTCGAATCGTTTCACTGTCTGTCTAATGCAATTTCTTGTCTTTTGTTATTTCTAGTCATTTTTTTGTTTAGTTCTCTTCTCCTTTTATAGTTCTTTTCATGTTGGTTATAGTGACATGATTTTAACATAATTTCAACATCCAATCGAATGTTTTAATGGGTAAATTTGGGTATATTGGGCAGGACCTAGGGTTTTGCTAAATTGGGGGGTGAACCTCAATTCAAGGTCCAATTTCAAAACTATTCACATAGTTGGATTCGTGGGGGAATGGGTAACCGGATTTTAGTTCGAACCTCGGGTTTTGACCACGTTGTCCCGAGAGGCGTTTTGGTCAATTTACCTAAAATTTCATCTTAGATTTAAATTTAATAGTGGAATTAGTTGCTTGAGATGTTATTTATGAGATGTAATTGAAATGAATAGATTTGGGCCATTTGGAGTCGGATACTCGTGTCAAACGAGTGATTTAAAGTTGATTTTTGAGCCGATTGAGGTAAATGGCTTGTCTAACCTTATGTGGGGGACCTTCCCCTTAGTATATGTTATATGGTAATTGAGTGCCTTGTACGCGAGGTGGTGAGCGCGTACTTGAGCTAATCGTTGAAAATCCTATTTTTTACTTAAGACGTTGAGACTAGGTTTTCTTTCTTACTTAGTTTATCTTACTTGCAATTATAACCTGTGTTAGATTAGAAAGACATGTTTAGTTGTTTTGACTTGCCTATTTGCTTAATTTGTCTTATCTGCATTGTGTGAGACATGTTAGGCTAGAGCTATCTGTTGCTTGTGTTGTTGTACTTCATTTATGAATATTTCTATAGTTGTGGCTGCATATTTACTTTGGGACTATGGGTTTGATTCCCGGGAGATCCTCCTGCATATTTACTTTGGGACTATAGGTTTGATTCGCGGGAGATCCTCAGCATATTTACTATGGGACAACGGGTTTTATCCCTGGGAGATCCCCCTGCATATTTACTTTGGGACTATGGGTTAGATTCCCGGGAGATCCCCCTACAAATTCATATTATGGACTACAGGATGGTATCCTAGGAGATCCCTTAAATTGGTATTGATATGGAAATGGACTACAGGACGGTATCTTGGGAGATCCTCATTATTGGTTTTGACATAGAAATGGACTACAGGACGGTATCCTGGGAGATCTTAGTAAATTGGTACTGATATTGAGTTGTTTTTATTCTGGGTTACTTTATCCTCGGCGTGTTGATTGTTGTTTCTATAGTCTGAATTACTTCACGGTTGTATTCCGTTATGTCTTCTTACTGTGTACTGTTGTCATCATTATTGTTATATTATTTAATCTCAGTAGGGCCCTGAGCTTCCTCGCCGCGACCCGACCGAGGTTAGGCTTGACACTTACTGAGTACCGTTGTGGTGTACTCATGCCTCTTATGTGCATGTTTTTCATGTGCAGATCCATGTACTTCACCTGGGGCGCACTACCATCGAGGCAGAGAGATCTAGCAGAGACTTGAGGTATATCTGCAGCGTCCGCAAACCGAATAGTTTCCTTCCTTATTCTACTTGTAGTGTTTAGATTCTATCATACTTTTTATGTAGACATTCTGGACATTACAACATTTACAGTATTTTCCTTTAGCCTGTGTTCCCGTGAGTTTCCGAGTTTTGGATTAAGATATAGACTTTCGCATTTATTTTTGGGTTGTATATGCCAAGTGGAACTTGTATACCACTTTTCTTTCAGTTTTTGCTTAATTTAACTAAATGATTCCTCCAGTTATATCAGTTTTTGTATTGTTAGGCTTACCTAGCTGTAGGAACTAGGTGACATTACAACATGTTCATGGAAGGTGAACTCGGGTCGTGACAAGTTGGTACCACAGCTCTAGGTTCATAGGAGTCACGGAACACGGGCCGGTTTATTAGAGTATCGTTGATCGGTGCGGAGACGTCTGTACTTATCTACGAGAGGCTATATAACTGTTTAGGACGAATCTCACTTCATTGATTTCCTTCTCGTGCGATATTTTAGCGTCAAATCTAAACTTCTCTCTTCTATTCTCTCACAGATGGTGAGGACACGCGCTACTCGTGATGATCAGGCACCCGCGCTCCCTACCACAGCCGTCCGAGGTCGAGGCCAGGTGGAGGTCGAGGACGCGCACATGGTGTAGCTAGAGCTCCTGCGCGAGCTACCGCAGAGGCACCACCAGCAGATCCAGCCTGAGCCCAGGCGTCTGTCACGCCTACTACTGCCACTACTACGCCAGCTCTTCAAGAGATACTAGCTCAGTTCATGTCAATGTACACCACCTTGGCTCAGGCAGGGTTGCTTCCCCTTGTTGCAGCCACGTCCCGGAACGGGGGAGGAGCACAGACTCCCGCTGTCTGCATTCCTAAGCAGTGAGTGCAGGTTGAGAACGCCCCAGGGATCATTCCCATTCCGCCTACAGTGCCAGCTCAGCCTGTGGATGGGGCAGCTGCTTCTGAGGATGAGCAGCGGAGGTTGGAGAGGCTCAAGAAGTATAATCCTTCGATTTTTAGTGGACTGGCGACAGATGATGTCTTGGGATTTCTGGAGGAGTTCCACCGTATTCTTCGCACTATGGGCATAGTAGAGTACACCGGGGTTTCCTTTACTGCCTTCCAGCTTCGGGGAACTACCTATGATTGGTGGTGCACTTGTGAGCTAGACAATCCGGTTGAGGTTGCTTTACTAACTTGGACCTAGTTCTCGGATATGTTTATGAGAGAGTTTGTTCCCAGAGTCTTAAAGATACATGGCACACAAAGTTTGAGCATTTGCGCCACGGTTCTATGACCGTTTCGGAGTATGCTATCCGTTATACCAGATTGGCCATGCATGCACCAAGTTTGGTTGCTACAGTCCGCGAGAGAGTTCGTCAGTTCATTGAGGGTCTTATCCCACCTATCAGATCTAGCATGGCTTGAGAGTTGGAGATGGACATTCCTTATCAGCAGGTAGTGAGCATTGCTAGGAGGATCGAGAGTATGCACGCCAGGGGGCAAGAGGAGAGAGAGGCCAAGAGGTCTCGAGAGTCGGGCCACTATTCTGGTACCTGTACCCCGGCACCAGGTTGACATGGTAAGGGTTTTGTGGGTCGCCCCGTTTATTCAGCTCTTCTAGGAGCCTTACTATGCACCTCCAGTTTTTGGTCCTAGTCAGTCACATCCACCGCGCCCTCCTAGAACTTGTTTTGAGTGTGGGGATACACGCCATATGGTTAGGGACTGCCCCAGACTAGGTAGGGGTGCATCTTCACAGACTGCTTAGCCACAGCATGCCCCGCAGAACTCTCAAGCTATGGTTACAGCCCCAGTTGCCGCCCCACCCGCTCAGCCAGCTAGAGGTGGAGACCGGGGAGGTAGAGGTCGCCCTCGAGGGGGAGGTTGTGCCAGATATTACGCCCTTCCTGCTCATGCGAAGGTTATTGCCTCTGATTCGGTTATCATAAGTATTATAATGTTTTGTAACAGAGAGGCATCGGTTCTATTTGATCCGGGCTCTACTTATTCTTATGTGTCTTCTTACTTTTCTCCACATTTGGGTGTGCCTCAGGATTTTCTGAGTGCCCCCGTCTATGTTTCTACTCTTGTGGGAGATTCTCTTGCTGTGGACCGCGTCTACTGGTCATGTTTAGTCACTATTCGTGGTTTTGAGACCAGAATGGATTTATTGTTATTCGATATGGTTGATTTTGATATTATCTTGGGCATGGACTGCTTGTCGCCCCATTATGCTATTCTTGATTTTCACGCCAAGACCGTGACGCTGAGTATGCTAGGTATCCCGCGTATTGAGTAGAGTAGCACTTTTGATCACAAGCCAGTAGAGTTATCTTTTTCCTTAAAGCTCAGCGTATGGTTGAGAAGGGGTGTGCAGTGTATTTAGCCTATGTGAGAGATGTCAGTATGGATACCCCTTCTGTCAACTCGGTTCCAGTAGTACGGGATTATCCCGATGTGTTTCTAACCGATCTTCCAAGAATGTCGTCCGATAGAGACATTGCTTTTGGCATTGATTTGTTGCTGGGCACTCAGCCCATTTCCGTTCCTCCGTATCGGATGACTTCTCCTGAGTTGAAGGAGTTGAAGGATCAGTTACAGGAATTGCTTGATAAGGGTTTTATTCGACCCAGTGTTTCACCGTGGGGTGCTCCTATTTTATTTGTGAAGAAAAGAGGATGGTTCTATCTGTATGTGCATTGATTATCGCCAGTTGAACAAGGTTACAGAGAAGAACCGTTATCCTTTGCCTCGTATTGATGATCTGTTTGACCAGCTTTAGGGTGCACATGTGTTTTCTAAGATTGACTTGCGCTCAGGGTACCATCAGTTAAAGATTCGGGAGCCAGGTATCCCGAAGATTGACTTCAGGGCTCGGTATGGTCATTACGAGTTTCTTGTCATACCATTTGGGCTGACCAATGCTGCAGTAGCTTTTATGCATTTGATGTACAGTGTGTTCAGGCCATATCTCTGCTCATTATTTATTGTTTTTATTGGTGATATTCTAGTGTATTCTCGGAGTCGGGAAGATCATGCACAGCACCTGAGGGTCATGCTTCAGATCCTAAGAGAGAAGTAGTTATATGTGAAGTTCTCAAAATGTGAGTTTTGGTTGGATTCTGTAGCATTCTTAGGCCACGTGATTTCGAGCGAGGGCATTGGGGTAGATTTGAGGAAGATAGAGGCCGTGCAGAGTTGGCCCAGGCCCTCCTCAGCTACAGAGATTCGCAATTTCCTTGGTTTGACGGGTTATTACCATCGCTTTGTGGAGGGGTTTTCATCGATTGCAGCCCCTATGACTAGGTTGACCCAGAAGGGTTCCCCATTTCAGTGGACAGAGGAGTGTAAGGCGAGCTTCTAGAAGCTCAAAACGGCTTTGACTACAACCCCCATTTTGATATTGCCTATCGGTTCGGGGTCTTATGCTGTCTTCTGTGATGCCTCGAGAGTTGTCCTTGGAGTGGTGTTCATGCAGGGAGACAGGGTGATTGCCTACGCGTCCAGACAGTTGAAGATACATGAGAAGAACTACCCTATCCACAACGTTGAGTTAGCTGCTCGTTCATGCCTTGAAGATCTGGCGTCATTATTTGTACGGTGTGCCTTGTGAGATTTATACTTATCATAGGAGTTTGCAGCATTTGTTCAAGTAAAAGGATTAAATTTACGCCAAAGGAGGTGGTTAGAGTTGCTGAAAGATTATGATATCACTATTCTGTATCACCCGGGCAAGGCCAATATGGTAGCGGATGCCTTGAGTACCGGGTGGAGAGTTTGGGGAGTTTGGCATATTTACCAGCTTCAGAGAGGCCTATGGCGATGGATTTTTAGGCCTTATCCAGTCAGTTCATGAGATTGGACCTTTCGAAGCCCAGCAGGGTTCTAGTTTGTGTGATTTCCCGGTCTTCCTTATTTGATTGTATTAGGGATCGACATTATGATGATCCCCATTTGCTTGCCCTTAAGGAATGGGTTCAGCATGGTGATGCCAGAGACGTGACCATTGGAAATGACGGGGTGTTGAGCATGCAAGGTCGTGTTTGTATGCCCGATGTTGATGGGCTTTGGGAGTTGATTCTAGTGAAGGCCCATGGTTCGCAGTATTCTATCCATCCCGGTGCCGCGAAGATGTATCATGTCTTGAGGCAGCATTATTGGTGAAGGCGGATGAAGAAGGATATAGTTGGATATATGGCTAGATGTCTTAACTGTCAGCAGGGTGAAGTATGAGCACCAAAGACTGGGTGGGTTGCTTCAACAGATAGAGATTCCGGAGTGGAAGTGGGAGCGCATCACCATGGATTTTATTTCGAGACTCCCACGGACCTTGAATAAGTTCAGCACCATTTGGGTCATTGATGATCGGCTGACCAAGTCCGCTCATTTTATCCCTGTGTGTACCACTTACTCATCGAAGCGGCTGGCAGAGATTTATATCCGGGAGATCGTCCGTCTTCATGGCATTCTAGTTTAAGAAAGAGGTACTCAGTTCACATTGCAGTTCTGGAAGGCCGTGCAGTAGGAGTTGGGTACTCAGGTAGAGTTGAGTACAACATTTCACCCCCAGACGGACGAACAGTCCAAATACACCACCCAGATCCTTGAGGACATGCTCTGTGCCTGTGTGATTGATTTTGGAGGGTCTTGGGATCAGTTTTTTCTATTATGGGAGTTTTCTTACAACAACAGCTACCATTCGAGCATCCAGATTGCCCCTTTTGAGGCTTTATATGGTAGACGGTGTCGATCACCGGTTTGATGGTTTGAGCCGGTGGAGGCTCGGTTGCTAGGTGTAGATTTTGTTCAGGAGGCCTTGGACAAGGTCAACATCATTCAGGGCAGGCTTCGTTCAGCTCACTCAAGGCAGAAGAGTTATGCAGATCGCAAGGTTCGAGATGTAACATTTATGGTTGGGGAGTGGTGTTGCTCCGAGTATCACCGATGAAGGGCGTGATGAGATTTGGGAAGAAGGGCAAGCTTAGCCCTAGGTACATTGGTCAGTTTGAGATTATTGATAGAGTGGGAGAGGTGGATTATAGACTCGCATTACCACCTAGCTTATCATCCGTGTATCCAATTCTCCATGTATCCATGCTCTGGAGGTATCACGGCGATCCATCCCACGTGTTAGATTTCAATACTGTCCAGTTGGACAAAGACTTGTCCTATTAGGAAGAGCCGGTAGCTATCCTAGACCGGTAGGTTCTTCAGTTAAGGTCCAAGAGATTTCCTTCTGTTCGTGTCCAATGGAGAGGCATCGACCTAGGAGTCTGAGTCTGATATGCGAAGCCATTATCCTCACCTTTTTCCGGACTTAGGTACTTCATTCTTCTGTCCGTTTGAGGATGAACGGTTGTTTTAGTGGTGGAGGATGTGATGACCCAATGGAGTCATCACTTATTTTCTGTTCTATACTTCCGAGGCCTTAAAACCTCCTCTCGGGTTGCCTCGATTTGCATGTGCAGTCCCAGCACGTTGCCGGAAAGCTTAGATATGAATTTTGTGAGACAAAAATGCTAATTTTTTATATTAAATTGAGCAAATTTGACTTCGGTCAATGTTTTGGGTAAATGGACCCGCAACCGTGATTTGACGGTCCCGGAGGGTACGTAGGAAAATATGGGACTTGAGCTTATGACTGGAATTGGATTCCGAGGTCCCAAGTCTGAGAAATGAATTTTTTATGTGAAATTATTTTCTGAAAATAGTTAAAGAAAATGGCAACAAGATTTGATTAGAAGACTGGGGTATCAGGCCTGTATTTTTATTTTGGTGTCCGGTACAAGTCTTATATATGATTGGAGCTCTTCTTATACAGTTTAGTTGAAAACGGACATCGTTTGACATGTTTCGGACCCGAAATGGTAATTTTATGTCATATTAAAAATTTGGAAGAAATCATGATTTTGAGACTCGATCCGATGTATATGATGTTATTTTGGCAATTTGGTTGCACGGACAAGTCTGTAGGATATTTTTGAAGTGATGTGTATGTTTTGTTTGGAGCCCCGAGGGCTCGGGTGAGTTTCGAGTAGGTTCCGGGAGGTCTTAGACTTAAAACACCAGATATTATAGGTCAGGTGCTAGCTGCATGTCCCAGCGCGGCCGCGGGCGTGATCGCGCGGTCTGTAGCATGAGCCACGCGGTCCCTGCTGCTAATGCTGCAAATCTGGCGGTTCCGAACCGGAACCGGACTAGAACCGCGGCCCTGGTGGTTCCGGCGGCCCGGTTCCGGCGGTTCCCGGGAATCGTGGCGGGGCGGTTCTACCCGTTGGAACCGCCAGAACCAGAACCGGACCGGTTCTGGCGGTTCCAAACGGTTTCAAACGGTTCTGTAACGGTATTTTAAATTTTTTTTTTTTTAAATAATTTCCAAATGGCTCTTTTTCAAAACTAGCCATTTGGAAGTTTAAAAAATAGCCATTTGGCCCCCAAACTTTAATTTAACCCAAACTTTATATAATTACACTATTTCCCATTTCTCAACTATAAATACCCCCTCATTCTTTCATTTTTATTCACCAATTCATCAATATCTCTCAATCTCTCTCAAGCTCTCTTTCAATCTTTCTAGTGCAAGTGCTTAATTTATTGTTGCAAATTCGTGAAACATTGTGAAGTTGTTGAATTGAAGTTTTCAAGTGTTCAATTTCAACGATTTTCAATTTTCAAGAAGTTGTTCGTCAATCCGGTAAACTCGTTTCAACTCTTACGTGCTAATTATTATGGCATTTTCGTTGAAAAATATGTTCGGTAAAGAAAAAGCTAAAACCGGTGAAAGTAGTGGCCAAAATACTACCCCTCTCCCGATTGATGACAATCTTAACATAAAACCGAAAGTTGAATTCTTGCCTGGTAATAAATTGGTGGAGGGAACATCTCTCGAGATTTTGGAGAAAGTAGGTACAAAGGACAACGTCACACCATCTTTGCAACACCATGCTGATGGCTTGGAAAAAGGTGCAATGGAACAGGTGGTTTTATCTCAATGGGGTGGTTCAAATAAGGCAGGATTTAAAGTAGTGCCTTCAAACACTAAGAAGTCCGTTCACCTTGATGGTGTGTTCAACATTGTGTCGTATGACATAGTCCCTAAGCTTCAAGATCTACTTATGGCATCAACTTTTAAGGTAAGTCCAGTACATTATCTACAGGATCTGACATCTGCTGTAATTCAATTCTCTAATACCTGAACAATTTGAATCCTTAGTAACTTATCTTTTGATGGACCTTGACATTGTATTCGACATGGCTCAGTATATGTATTTTTCTATTATTGTGAGTGATATAACATGACTGAAAAGTTAAAAGACCTTTTTTGTTATCTAGATTTTATTGCATTATTATTGTAGGGGCTTTGTCTGAGAAATCAATGGAGGCACACATGACAGGGAAGAAGCATATGGCTCGGACAGGGAAGAAGCATATGGCTCGGCTCCAAGAACTCCCAAAGATGTCGAAAAAACTGAAGTGACCGATGATGTGGGTGCAACTGTCAATAGAATTAACCCCAAGGAACAAGAAGAAGCGTTCACCACAGGGGATAACTGAGTTAAGTCATGTTCAGGGAATAATGCATAAATTATGATGTAACTTGTACATTGGCATGTCTTCTTTTAGTTTTTTTTTCCATTGGGGGAAGGAAGACTAAGAAAGATATGCCATTTTGGTCAATAAATATGCTCTTTATCATATCCTTGAATATCTTTTGTCTCAATATTTCTTTGTCTTTACTTCTATATCAATCCTTGAATATTTATATAACATACAATATATAACATACAACACAATATACTAATGACAATATTCTTTTATCAATATATACTACTTATATACAATTTATACTAATTACGAACTACAATACAATATACACTGCTTATATACAATATATACTACTTAAATACAATATATACTACTTATATACAAAATATACACTACTTATACACAATATATACTAATTACCAAACACAATATATACTATACTAATAACATAGTACACCATACAAAATATATTCTACAATATACCAATGACTACTATACAAGATATTGATTTTTAAAAAAAAATAAAAAAAATTTCAGAATCACCGGAATCGCCAGAACCGCCGGAATCGGAACCGCCAGAACCAGAACCGGATGGTACCCAGAACCGTATGGTAGCGGTTCCGGCTCCGGAACCGCCAGAACCGGAACCTCCAGAACCGCCAGAACCGGAACCGCCAGAACCGGAACCGCTAGAACCGGAACCGCAGACCCAAATAGACCCAGAACCGGAACCGGATACAGCTTTACCTACTGCCAGCTTCAGAGAACCTGCAACCTTCAGTTCCTCTAGCGCGGCCGCGGCCACATTTTCACGGTCCGCCTCATCAGCCGCACGGCCGCGGTCGCCATCGCGCGGTCCGCACTACCAACTTCAAAAGACCTACAACTTTCAGCTCCACCAGCGCGATCATCCTCGCGCGGTCCGCACTGGAGGCTCAGGGAGTATAAATACACAGGATTTTTCAGTTATTTCTCACTTTTCAAAAACTCAATACCTAAGAGGCGATTTTCTAAGAAATACTTCTTCTTCAATACGATTGGTAAGTGGTTTCTAGCTCATTTTTTTCACTCCGTAGCACCTTTTAACATAATTTCAACATCAAATCGAAGGTTTTAATGGGTAAATTCGGGTATATTGGGTAGGACCTAGGGTTTTGCTAAATTGGGGGTTAGACCTCAATTGAAGGCCGATTTCAAAACTAATCACATAATTGGATTCTTGGGGGAATGGGTAACCGGATTTTATTTTGAGCCTCGGATTTTGACCACGTTGGCCCGAGGGGCGTTTTGGTCATTTTACCTAAAATTTCGTCTTAGTTGTAAATTTAATAGTAGAATTAGTTGCTTGAGATGTTATTTACGAGATGTAATTGAAATGAATAGATTTGGGCCTTTTGAAGTTGGGTACTCGTGGCAAAAGAGTGATTTCAAGTTGATTTTGGAGACGATTGAGGTAAGTGACTTGTCTAACCTTGTATGGGGGACCTTCTCCTTATGATATGTTATTTAGTACTTGAGTGCCTTGTACGCGAGGTGGCGAGCGGGTACTTGAGATAATCATTTAATATTCGATTTTTTACTTAAGACGTTGAGACTGAGTTTTCTTTTGTACTTACTTTATTTTACTTGCAATTATAACATGTGTTAGATTAGAAAGACATGTTTAGTTGATTTGACTGGCCTATTTTCTTAATTTGCCTTATCTGCACTGCGTGAGATATGTTAGGCTAGAACTATCTGTTGCTTGTGTTGTTGTACTTTATTTATGAATATTTCTCTTGTTGTGGCTGCATATTTACTTTGGACTACGGGTTTGATTCCCGGGATATCCCCCTGCATATTTACTTTAGGACTACGAGTTTGATTCTCGTGAGATCCCCATATATATTTACTTTGGGACTACGGTTTAGATTCCCGGGAGATCCCCCCTGCATATTTACTTTGGGACTACGGGTTAGATTCCCAGGAGATCCCCCTGCACATTGATATTATGGACTACAAGACGGTATCCTGGGAGATCCCTGTTATTGGTATTGATATGGAAATAGACTGCAGGACGGTATCCTAGGAGATCCTCATTATTGGTATTGACACGAAAATGGACTACAGGACGGTATCCTGGGAGATCCTAGTAAATTTGTACTGATATTGAGCTGTTACTTTATCCTTGGTGCGTTGATTGTTGTTTGTATAGTATGACTTACTCCACGATTGTATTCCATTATGTCTTCTTACTGTGTACTGTTGTCATCATTCTTGTTATATTGTTTAATCTCAATAGGGCCCTGGCCTTCCTCGCCACTACCCGACCGAGGTTAGGCTTGAAACTTACTGAGTACCGTTGTGGTGTACTCATGCCTCTTCTGGGCATGTTTTTCATATGTAGATCCAGGTATTTCATCTCAGGCGCAATACCATCGAGGCGGAGAGATCTAGCGGAGACTTGAGGTATTTCTGCAGCATCCGCAGACCGAAGAGTTTCCTTCCTTATTCTACATGTAGTGTTTAGATTCTATCATACTTTTGATGTAGACATTCTGGAGATTAGAACATTTACAGTACTTTCCTTTAGCTTGTGTTACGGTGAGTTTTTAGGTTTTGGGATTAAGATGTAGACTGTCGCATTTTTTTGGATTGTATATGCCTAGTGGTACTTGTATACCGCTTTTCATTCGGTTTTGCTTAATTTAATTAAATGATTCCTCTAGTTATATCAATTTTTGCATTGTTAGGCTTGCCTAGTTGTAGGAACTAGGTGCCTAACGACATATTTATAGAGGGTGAACTCAAGTCATGACACCTTGAATCATATTGCATATGATGATGACACCATCATATTTGCATCAACCCACACAGAATCTTTGGAGAAGATCATGTTAGTGTTGAATGACTATGAGAAGATTTCAGGGTAGTTGATCAATAAGGCAAATAGCTCACATTATATGCACTCTAAGGAATCTAATGCATTGTTTCAAACAGTTGGGTGTCTCACATGCTTCACTAGAGGTGCTCTTTCTTTTACTTATCTAAGATGCCTTATATTCTATACCAGGAAGAGGAATGACTATTATGATGAACTTACTAAAAAGGTGAAGGCTAAGTTACATTCATGGGAAGGGAAGATACTATCTTTTGGAGGCAAGGCTACCTTCATAAGTAGTGTTCTTCAAAGTATCCCTATACACATTCTCTCAGTGTTGGATCCACCTAAGAATATCATAGAACATTTACATAAATCATTTGCAAGGTTCTTTTGGAGTACAGATGGGGAAGGGAGAAGTATGCATTGGGCATCATGGTAGAAGTTGTGACTTCCAAAGGAGGAAGGAGGGTTGGGTTTCAGATCATTGTTTGATGTCTCCAAAGAACTTCTTGCAAAGTGTTGGTTGAGGTTTAGCACTAGTTGAAAAGCTGTGGTGGAGGTTTAGGACCACATAATCTTTGCGGTAAAATTTCATACGGAATAAATACTACAAAAAGGAGTTGCCTACAGTAGTACAAATTAATAAAGGATCACATATTTGGAAAAAAATATTGAATACTAGACAGAAAGTGAAGCATAAGATTTGGTGGGAGATGAAGGATGGAAACAGTAGTGTTTGGCATGAAAACTGGACAGGTCTAGGAACTTTGTATCACCTAGTGCATCTAGATTTTCACATTAATAAGGAGTTAGAAGAGGTGGTTGAACTAAGGCCAGAAGATAGTTGTACTGAGGAGTTGATTTACCAATCATTTACAGAAGACATTGCATATCACATCAAGCAACATGTACAGTTTGAATGAAGTGATGAATTCTGGGATAGGCGTTGGTGGAAACCTACTACTTCTGGCAGGTTTATTGTGAGTAGTGCTTGGAATCTTGTAAGGCATAGGGCAAATCCCAATCCTGAATTAAAACATATGTGGATAAAGGGACAGACATTCAAGATCTCTTTCTTTCTCTGGAGGTTATGGAGATTCAAACTGGCTATATATGACATTTGGAGAAGGCAATGGTACATTTATATGTCTAGGTGTTGGTTCTATACAACACCACAAGAGGAGTCCTATTATCACATTTTCTTAAAGTAACAAGAAAAGTATCCCCCTTTACAAACCCAAAAGAGTCTTTTTCTTTCACATCACCAAATTCTTGTTTTTTCATCACTGTAAGATCTCTCTTCTCCACTTCATTGATTTTCATCACACGCACAAATTGTTCGGTTGCTAACAATTGATATGATAAAGTTTTATTTATTTGTGTATCTTTTTTTGTTGATTGAGAAGTTTATGGAAATTAAGATCTGGATTTAGGCCTTTTGGATATGGTTTTTAATAAAGTTTTCATTCTTTTTCAAGTTTTTCTAAGATTTGTTCTTCTGGAACTGATTTTTCTCTGTTGATTAAATTTTTTATTTTAGATCTAATATTAGATTCCAAACTTTTGTTGATTGGTAACCTTAGACTTAACGTTTCACAATTTATATTTTCTTTTTCCTAAATTTTTGTAAAGGTTCCTGATTTACATCTGTTTAGCCGTTGATATTTACTTCTAACATTTAATATTTATTGGTTCATTTTGTCGTACCACAGTAAAACTTGGTGAATTTTGTGTAGTTCTCTACTTTTTCCCTACATTTCCCCTACTACTGTCAGGACTACATTAGTGGAAGCGGTGACAACCCTTTTTGGTTTTTGAGTCGTGATATATTTTGTGTTTTTAGGGAAATTCTCGAAGTTGTTGGAGAAAAATTGGGTCATGAGCACTAGCAAAGGAGAGCGACCTGGACGAGCGTCAGCAAAGGGTTGTGGGAGGCTGTGCGTGAGCGTACAACTACATCGAGTACAACAAATCAACACAGGTTTGGTTCTCGAGAGTTGGTACCTCCCGTTCTAGTGTTTCCCTTTTAGTGTTAGCTAAATTAATGTTACTTTAGTTCACAATAGTTCAATCATTCAACTAATGTACTTATAGTCACTTTTTTCCTGCTAGTTAGATTCGTTGTCCGTTGTGCACTAGCGAGTCTTTTTATATTTGTTGTAGGTGTAGTGGCTGCCGTCTGGGATGATAGATTAAGGGCATGTCCTCGGGTGGGGAAGAGTGTGGGGTGGTGGTCAGGGTGTGAGACGGGAGGCGGGGGAGGTAGAGGGGGCAAGGGAGCATATCGGTTGAGAATCCTGTCATGGAACATAGGTTCGTTAATTAGTAAGTCTATAGAGTTGGCGAAGATCCTCCAAAAGAGGAAACATAATATAGCGTGTGTCCAGGAGACTAGGTGGGATGGATCGAGGGTGAGAAACATGGATGGGTACAAGTTGTGGTACTCTCGAGTCCTGAGGGGTAATAATGGAGTGGGTGTCCTGGTAGATAGCCATCTTAGAGAGTCGGTAGTAGAGGTCAGGCGTGTGAATGATAGACTAATGACTATTAAATTGGTGGTGGGTGAGTGTACTTTAAATGTCGTTAGCGCGTACGCGCCGCAAGTAGCCTTTGATGAGGAGATTAAAAGACACTTTTGGGAGGGGTTGGATGACATTATTCGTAGTATTCCGCCTTCCGAGAGGTTATTCATATGAGGAGATTTCTATGGTCATATTGGGTCGTCTGTAGGTGGTTATACTGAGGTGCTTGGCGACTTTGGTTCCAGGGAGTGGAACGGAGGGGGCACTTTGCTGTTGGACTTTTCCAAGACATTCGATCAAGTGATTGCGAACTCTAGTTTTCCAAAGTGGGAGGAGAATTTTGTTACTTACCAAAGTTTGGTGGCGAAGACTTGGATTAACTATTTCCTCATTAGGAGATGCGATAGAAGGTTGTGCAAGGATTGAAAAGTTATCCCAGATGAGACCCTTGCAACACAACATATGCTTTTGGTGATGGACATTGGTGTTATGATAAGGAGGAAGAAGAGGTAAGTACGAGGCTTCCCGAGGATTAGGTGGGGCGCCTTGACTAAGGATAAAGCTCAGGAGTTGAAAGGAAGGTTATCAGCAATGAGAGCTAGGAGAAGTAGTGGGGACGCAAACACTATGCGGTCGACGATGGCGGACTGTATAAGGAAGGAGGCGAGAGAGGTGTTAGGGTTATATCGGGTGGCACCGGTGGCCACAAAGGAGACTGGCAGTGGAATGCATTTGTCCAAGGTAAACTGGAAGCGAAGAAGGCGGCTTACTTGTGGTTAGTAGGGAGCACTGGCGAGGAGGAGAAGAGAGCTAATAGTGAGAGAAATAAGGTAGCTAGGAAAGAGGCGAAGATGTTAGTAACTATGGGTGTTCATAAAAACCCAAAAAACTGAACCAACCCGAAAACCAAACCAAATCGACCAAAAAAACCTATACTTTTTGGTTTCGTTTGGTTTTGGTTTTGAATTTTAAAAACCTATCAAATTTTGTTTGGTTTTGGCTTTAATCATAAAAAAATAAAAAAAATAAACCAAAGTGACTATAGGAGTAGCTATTTCAAATTTATTATTACACACACACACACACACATATATATATATATATATATATATATATATATATATATATATATATATATATATATATATATATATATATATATATATATATATATATATATATATATATATATATATATATGTATATTTTTATACAAAATTTTAAATGTTTTATGGTAAATGTTAATAGTTTGCACTTTTAGTATAATTCTTTACCTTTACATTCTATTTGATTGGTAAGTTTCTTTTGTTAAGTGTAAGAATCCATTTCATATTAAAAATAATATGTTTTTAATTGAATCCTTAAATTTTTCATCACTCTTTGATTCAATATCATCATTATATCTTAGTCAATAATAGATTTTTCAAAGGAAATTTGATTTGATAGTGTTACGTTAAAAATGTGTCCGCTAGAATATATGTTTGGTAGTGCATGTCTTATATTTAAGAAAAACTGAAAAAAACTAAAAAATCGGCAAAGCCCGACATAAACAGAATCGAGAAAAATCTGACTTAATTGGGTTGGTTTGGTTCTAATATTTAAAAACTGACTTACTTGGTTTGGTTTCTTCTTAGGAAAAAACCGATCCAAACCGAACCATGAACACCCCTAACAGTAACGGAGGCTAAGACGACAACTTTTTACTTGTTTGTATGAGGAACTATGGAACAAAGGCATAGAGAATAAGATATTCCGACATGCTAAGGTTAGAGAGAGGACAACTCAAGATCTGGACCAAGTGAGGTGCATAAAAGATGAGGACGAC
This sequence comes from Nicotiana benthamiana, assembly GCA_034376525.1. NCBI lineage: Eukaryota > Viridiplantae > Streptophyta > Magnoliopsida > Solanales > Solanaceae > Nicotiana > Nicotiana benthamiana. Next base: position 113,785,620 of record CM067331.1, read on the forward strand.
AAAAGTTTTGATGGGGGATGACTAGATTAAGAGGAAATGGCGTACCTACTTTCATAAACTTTTAAATGAAGAAGGGGATCGGGATATTGTACTAGGCGAATTGGAGAATTCTAACAGCCCCTGTGAATTATGTTATTGTAGGGACATTGAGGTCGATGAGGTCATGGAGGCAATGCGTAAGAAGAGGAGGGGCAGAGCTACTGGGCCAGATGAAATCCCAGTTGAACTTTGGAGGTGTGTGGATAGAGCAGGCTTGGAATGGCTTACTGGGTTGTTTAATATTAGATTCAAGACCACAGGATGTCTGAAGAGTGAAGGTGAAGTACAATGGTTCCATTAACAAAGGCGATATCCAGAGCTGTAACAACTATAGGGGTATCAAATTACTGAGTCATACCATAAAGGCATGTGAGAGAATGGTAGAAATGAGAGTGCAAAGGACGGTGTCTATTTTAGACAACTAGTTCGGGTTCATGCCCGGAGATCTACCACAGAGGCTATCCACCTTATTAGAAGGATGGTAGAACAATACATGGATAAGAAGAAGGATCTCCACATGGTGTTTATCGATCTAGAGAAAGCGTAAGATAGGGTTCCTAGGAAGGTCTTATAGAGTTACTTAGAGGTTAAAGGGGTCCTGCTTGCTTTCATTAAGGTGATTAAAGACATGTATGATGGAGCTAAGACTCGGGTTAGGACAGTAGGAGGTAACTCCGAGCATTTTCTGGTCGTTACGGGGTTTCACAAAGGGTCTGCATTCAGCCCTTTCCTATTTGACCTGGTGATGGATGCCATAACGCATCATATTCAAGGAGAGGTGCCATGGTGCATTCTATTTGCTAATAACATAGTCCTAGTTGATGATATACGATGCACCGTCAACGAGAGGCTAGAGGTTTGGAGACATGCCCTTGAGTCTAAAGGTTTCAGGTTGAACAGGACGAAAACGGAATACCTCGAGTGCACATTTGGGACCGAGCCGACGGAAGCGGGAGTGGAAGTGAAGCTTGACTCTCAAGTCATCCCTAAGAGGGGTAGTTTCAAGTACCTTGGGTTAGTTATTCAAGGGATCGGGGAGATCGACGAGGATTTGACACACTATATAGGGGTGGGGTGGATGAAGTAGAAGTTAGAAAAGGGAGTCCTGTGTGACTATAAAGTGCCACTGTTATTAAAAGGTAAGTCTTATAGAGTAGTGGTTAGGCCTCCCATGTTGTATGAGACCAAATGTTGGTCGGTTAAGAACTCACACATCTAGAAGATGAAAGTTGCAGAGATGAGGATGTTAAGGTGGATGTGCGGGCATACAAGGATGGATAAGATTAAGAATGAAGATATTCGAGAGAAGGTGGGCGTGGCCCCATGGAGGACAAGATGAGAGAAGCAAGACTCAGATGGTTCAGGCAGATTTAGAGGAGGAGCACTGATGCACCGGTGAGAATGTGTGAGCGACTAGCTGTGGTGGGCACGAAGAGAGGTAGAGGGAGACCTAAGAGGTATTGGGGAGAGGTGATCAAGAAGGATATGGCGCGACTTAGGATTACTGAGGACATGACCCTTGATAGGGAATTTTAGAGGTCGGACATTAAGGTTGTAGGTTAGAGGGAAGTTATAGATATTTCTAATGCGCACTAGAGTGAGACTAGCCAGTTAGGAGGTAGTCTTAGGATGCTACTGATCAGCTACTGATGCAGGGCTTTATCTGTTGGATATCAGTATATCTTCCATCTTTTTCATATTTCCTATATTTCTTCTGTTACTGTTATTTTGATATTTTATGTTATATTTTTTTATGAGTCTATTAATAGTACTAATATATCGTCTCTTGTTGCTTTCTTGAGCTGAGGGTCTCCTAGAAACAGCCTCTCTGACCCTCGGGGTATGGGTAAGGTCTGCGTACATATTACCCTCCCTAAACCCCACTTGTGGGATTATACTGGGTTGCTGTTGTTATTATTGTTGACTAGAGTTACTGCAAATAAGGTTGTAGGACCTTTCTAAATGTTGTTGGGATCATTGTTCCATTAGTGTCGGTACATCAGGTGATTAGGGCATGGTGGAATACTGAATGTTGTCTAAAGTTGAAGCCTCTATATAAAGCAGCTCCTGCAATCATTACTTTGAAACTTTGGAAGATGAAGAACACAAATAGGAATGGAGGATCGTTGTCTATGCAAAGAGTCATTCATGAGATAAATAACACATTGCACTTATTGGCAAAGCTACTGCTATGTTTTTGTTAAGCTTGGAGACAGGTTAAGTTTGCAGGTTGAACTTTACTTACACTAACACAATCGTCAGAAGGCTCAAATGGTGCATTCAAGCAGGAATCCAGTAGGTTAACAAGTTACTTGTCTATTCTTGAGGATCTAGGTTCTGTTATGGCAGTATTTAGTGGTATTGGCATAGTTACATGGCCAGTTTGAAGGTGCCGTGGCAGTGCTTTGGATAGTTTTGTAATGCAGGAAATAGGCTTCTATGCCTATGTTCACTTGCAGTGTAGGTCATTGAGCATGAATCTGGATCAAACTACATCGTTTTGCCGTCAATTGAAGCTGTTCACTAGCACCGAAAATGACAATCGATCATGCTACATCTTGAACTCCAGAAAATAGAAGTACATGTTGTGTTTCAAAGCAATCATATGATACTTGGAAGGTAGGTTAGCTCTAAAAGTGGATGGTATTGGTCGGATATTCATTTGTCATCACTTTTGGAATGCAAAACTTGGCTCCTAGTGAGAGCATTAGAGGTTCTACTTTGTGGTTTTGTAGATACACACACCATCATATGTTGCGAGTTGACTATGATATCTGTTGTAATAGCTAGCATTTGCAGAATTCTTGGCTTTAGCTTTAGCTTTACATCTTTTTGTTTTGGTTTTGGACAAATTGTAAACATTGGATTATTATATGTATTAGCCACTAGGCATCCAACCTAGTAGTATGTTTTCTAAAAGAATGGTCAGCATCACTTGTATGTAATATAGACGTACACAATTATAAATTCTAATCAAACATAAAATCGGTACTTATCTTTTAAAGCGTAATCGCTATCGTGAAAATACCTTCAAGCAGGAGAAAAAATGTCCAAGAAATCATCCTCCAGTTCCATGGTCTTCTATTGTCACCCAAATAATACCAAATTGCAATATCGCGTGGGTGAATTTTTCCGTGAAAAACGTGTAGTAAAATCATAACCTCTTTATGGAATAAGACCCCTTTATATAACCATAGATTTAAGGGTTTAAAAAGATCTGTTGAGTCTTCCCTTTTCACCAAGAAATACGATCCTATTTAATTCGTAATTATTCAGGCACATGGTGACCACATAATTTAATTAATAATGCTTCCTATTATCGATTTAATTCGAGATATTTGAATTAATATTTCCATAATAAATACGATTATTCCACTAAAAATTTATAATTGCACTCTTAAGTTTAATTTTGAAATTCTTTCACTAGACCTTATTTAACTCCTCATTTAATGATTCAGATACTAATCAAATGAATTAAATTACTGACAATTTAATTCAGTGGTTATTTTTTGAGAAATTCACTTAATTTATTTCGTGTGATTGATACAAAATCTACATGCATGTTAACACATTTAAAACTTATAAGCTTTCATAAAAGTGCATAATTAACTTCTAGGTTGAGACATGAATTCCATCAACTAACTATTACTTCGCCAATGCATATGATTATTGTCCAATTTACTAGCTATATTGACCCATAAAAGAATTTCGCCTTTTAATAAATTAAATTAATAAATAATATACACAACTAATAATAATTGTATCAAGACTAAGAGTATAAATATATGTAATAGACTAGAGACTTATTTTATGAAGTCAGTATAAAAACTTGTCTCTACTTGGTCCGTTTAATACATAAAATAAACTAGCATAAAAAGTTACAATTATACTATTCCATAATCAAGATAAACTATATTTATTCTTGTGTTACAATCATTCCGATGGTTTATTAAATTTCATCTTAGATCGTGAACATAACTTTTATACTTATAAGGTGATTTAGGCCTCATATTTTTTAAGATTAAGACATCTGAATCTGAATACGCATCTGAATATCAAAATGTGTATTAAGATTAAGACATCTGAATCTGAATACAAATCTAAATATATTAAGATCTGAATAGAAATAATTAATAGTGTTTGATTTTTAACATTTGAATGTATAAAATTTATCCTTATTTGAAAATTAATAAACATAAAATTCAAATAAATTGCTAACTAATCTAATATTCTATCAATAAAATATATGATTTTTAAAACACGATAGTTGTTAGAAGTTATGGCTAACAAGTGAATGCTGACTAAAGGCACTGGTTGATGGTAGTTTTGGTTGATGATGGTGGTTCGTGATAGTAGCTAGTAGTGATTGGTAGTGATAGCGATTATGATTGACGATGAAGATTGTGAATGATGATAGTTAATAATGGTGGGTGGTGGTAGTAGTTGTGACTGAGAAATGTGGTGGTATAATGATGGGCAGTGCCAACTGTGGTTGTTGATGGTAATGAGGTGGTCATTGCGGTAGTTGAGATAGATAAATATTTATTATGGGTGAGAATGATGGTGGTCAGAGTGGTGGGAATAATGGGTGGTGATGGTCGATAATGGTGGCGGCTGTGATTGAGGATGGTGGTAGAAGTGGTGGTGGTGGAGATAGTGGTGGTGGTTGTGTATGGTGGTGGTGGTGACTTGGTGGTAGTTGATAATGGTAGGTAGTGACAACCGTTAATAATGAATATGTAATAGCATCTAAATGAAATTAAGTCTTTATTGTAGATCTCAATCATACAAACATATTCAGATCTAAGTGGTTGTGAAGTAAAAAAAATGCACTTAATAATTAAGATTTGAATATTAACATTCAGACATTAAAAACAACACACTTAATGTCTGAGATATGAATGATTAAGATTCACACCTTCATTAAATGCAAACAAATGATGCTTTAATCTTACGTGCATAAGCTAAACTCTATAAATTAAATCATTTATTATAAAATAAACATTTATGAATACATAATCAATTTAAGTCATTATTAAAATTAAATAAATAATATTTTCATAATAAATAATATATTCAAACCTATAATTAATAGTATACATTCCAACATTTTCTAAAAGCAGAAAAATTGGTAATAGCACTGCTTAAAAGTACTTCTTCAATTTAGCGAAATACATCAAATTTCTAGAAAAGTTTTTTTTTCTAAGAAGAACGTAAGTTTTAACCTTGTAAAAACTTAACCAAACAAGCTCTTAGATTTATGATGATATAAATGCCACATATTTTACAAATCTTGAATCACATTAAGCACCAATCAATTACCAAAAGTGCAATGGAAAATGGCGCCTGGAGGAGTTAGAGAATCGAGGAGATTTTACTGAGGAAATTTGAGTTTTTATTTTTTCAAATTTGCATTAATTTTATTATTGGTAATTGTGATTTTTAGTTAAACACAATTAATCTTAAATTAATTCATATGTATATTTTATCCTTTAAATGTGTATCTTTACAAATTTAAAAATTACTAAGTGTTAAATTATTTAATTATTAATATGTTCTTTTAAATTTACACTATTACTCCTTTTTAAGATCAATATTATTTTAATAAAATTTTATAATATCACATATTTCCTATATAGAGAGACAAAAAATATTCATTTTATTTAAATAAATATCAGTATTTTTTTTACAGAATTATAGATTAAAAATATACTTAATCAAATGTTACAAGGACTAAAATCAAAATTATCAATAATAACTGAGAGTCCATAACATCTTGTTTAGATGGTTGTTACATATTATTTTATAACGTACCTATATCGTATTATATTGTATAGTACTATATCGTTTGATAAATACAATGTTTGGATAGATTATGTGATTTTCCATCGTTTCATGATATCACACACAAACATTTTGAAGAATAAACTTGCAATATTTAAAAAAAAAAAATGATACATGGTAAAATTATTATATGAAAGGCTGGATAAATAATAAAATAATAATATTTAATAATAATGAAGGGCGAGACTGAGAGAACAAGATAAGGTAACGATGCAATCACACCAAATCGGTCGTTACATAAAGTGACACATTTCGTGGTTATGTAACGACAGATTTAACGATACGATACAATAAATTTAAGTAACAATCAAAACAAACATCATATTTAAAGTGATAATACAATACAATACAATGAGTAACACAAATAAATTCTCCTACTAAAGAAAACACTTATTTTTTTCTTATAAGTTGCTTTTTCTTTAAAAAAAAAAAGCATTATCGACTTCCCAAAAACTTCACCAAACAAACTACCTATAATATCTTTTGATGGATACATGTGGATCTGTTTCATAGGCGGAGATAGAATTCGAAGTGTATAAGTTCTAAATTTTAAGAAAAGATTGTGACCTAAAGGCTAAAGCTAATATACAAAAACAAGAAAATTAAAGAACATTTTTAAAAAGGGAAAAGTTTATGTTTTGTTTATTAAGAAGAACAGGTGGTTAAATTAAAGGAAGCAGTAGGCTTCTTCGTTTATGTTGTATAGGATGTGTTTTTAAAAAAAAAACATATACTTCTCATTCGGTTCTAATTTATGTGAATTTATTTGACTGAACACGAAATCTAAGAAAAAATGAATTTTTTTAGGATATGTGGTCCTAAACAAGGCAAAAAGGGCACCAGAGCATTTGTGTGATTATAAAAGCTTCTCATTAAAAATAGAATAATGAGTTTAATCTAAGTTGTTCACCAAATTTTGTAATGTAACTACTCGGCCGATAGTTTCATGATCTACCATCCCATTTCTCCCCTTTTCTGCTTCTTTATGCCTTGATCATCTGTACTATGTGGTATCGGTTTTGTCGATTCGAATCCAGAATGATTTTGGGAATGTTTGAGACACTTAGTCTCTTAAGTTGGTCATTAGTTGGAAAAGTCAACCGAAAGTGGACTTGTGAGCAAATGATCCCGGGATTTGATTTTTAAAATACAACTTTGGGAGGTGATTTGAGACGTATGAGCGTTACCAGAATGTGTTTTGGAGGTTCAGAGTAGATTTAGGCTTGAGTTGACGAAAATAGATTTTTGGTGTTTTCCGATTGATATGGGAGATTTTGATATAGGGGTTGGAATAAAATTTTGGGAGTTGCGTTATGTCAGTTGTGTCATATGAGATGCGTGTGCAAAATTTCAGGTTATTCGGATGAGGTTTTATAGACTTTTTGATCAAAAGAGGAATTCGGAAGTTTTTAGAATTCTTAGGCTTGAATTTGTGGTTACTTTGATATTTTGATGTTGTTTTAGGTGTTTTGAAGATTGGGACAAGTTTGGAAGGTGGTATATGACTTGATCGTGCTTTTGGTTCAGGTCTCGGGGGCCTCGGGGTGATTTCGGATGGTTGACGGGAGGTTTTGAGTTGGAATTGGTAGCTGAAAAGCTATGTTCCTGTCATAGCCGGCACCTACAGTTTAAGGACTGCAGGTGCGGGCCCGTAGAAGCGAAAACGAAGTCGTAGATTTGGCCAAGAGAGGGAAAGGCTGAAGCCGCAGATGCAGAAGTTTGGGTGCACCTGCGATAGCGCAGGTGCGAGAATTTGATCGCAGGTGCGGCAACTAGGCGGATATGTATAATTTGCAGATGCACACCTGGGACCGGAGGTGCGATAGTTAGATAATAGATGCGACTTTAATGGGTCCGAACATATATATTTCACCCTTTGCAAATTTGGGTTATTTTTCATAATATTTCAAACGGGAAGAAGCTTTGGAGAGCAAATTAAGGGGAGAATTCAAGAGGGTTTTTTAGAGGTAAGGTCCTTGGTCCCCAAACTCATTTTTTATGATGATTTTTAAGGTTGTAAGCTTGAAATCTATGGGAAAATCAATCGCAAATTGGGGGTTAGGGCTTAAAAGATTGGAGACCTAAAATTAAGGATTCGAGGAGTTATATATGGTCGGATTTTGGTACTTTTGTTATGAATGAACTTGTGATGTTAATTTTGTCGGATTCCGAGACATGGTCCTGGGGTCAGGTTTGGTCAGTTTCAGAATTTGTATCATAATTTGATAAATTTCGTATGATTTTTACTCCTTTAGCATATATTGATGATTATAAACTAATTTTGGTTAGATTCGAGACATTTGGAGGCCGAATTAAAGTTTGTCTTGGCTTGAGGTAAGTAACGCTTCCAATCTTAGTTCTGTGGGTTCAAAACCCCCAACTATGTGTTCTATGATTATTATGACGGTGACTTTATGCCAAGTGACAGGCGTATGGACATGCACCATAGGAAAAGCGGCTTGCATCATTCTAAGACACTGCTTAGTGGTTCTTTCTTACCGATATTTGTGATGTAATTACGTGAACTAGTTTTGAGTTATAAATCATGTTGACTAATATGTTAAGGCTTCATGCCGATATTATTGAGACCCAAGAGGTCATTTCTTGCTGTCAGATAATTTATTTTACTAATATTTCGTACTCTGTCTTTTTTATGCATATTATATCATGTCTCAGTCTCGATTATTACTATTTGCAACGTTTTATTGTTGACCGAGCTAGTATCATGACATTTGGAACCCTTGTGTGAAACTAGTGAGTTATGATTGAGGGAGGCCGAGATCCTGATATTGAGTGAAAATATGAGATTGGCCACAGTGAGATATTGAACAAGCCTTCGTTGGCTTTAGCGCTTGGGCTAACGAGAAAAGCCCCTCCGGAGTCTTTATACCCCCATTGAGCGCAAATAATGATATTGAAGGATGGATATTCTATGGACATGGATCATGTCCGAAGTATTATACGAGGAGATGGATCTTCTCCGTAAGGATGGATTGGCTTGTGTTCTTAGTACTGGATGAGTGTGGTCAGTGATGTATATCCCGAGATAGATCGTCCCTGGGGTGGATGGCCATATACAGTACCGAGGGGCTGAGCACTTGTGAGTGAAGGTTCGTGGAACATTTATCATACTAGTTGCACGTTGGTATATCTAAAGTCTATGACTTTTGAACTTTGTACTGTTCAGTTGCATTTAAATATTGTTGAACTTTACTTGAACTGTAAGCATGTTTATTTTTCCTGTTCTGATATATGTTATTACGTGGTGAGGTTTGTTCTATCACTACCTATCAGTCCATAGATTGAACTTGTTACTTACTGAGTTGGTGTACTCACGTTACCCCTGCACCTTGCATGCAGATCCAGGTGTCTCGGGTCACGGTAGCGGCTACTGATTATATTGCGCGGACTTTCACTTGGAGATTGCGAGGTAGATGCTTGGCGACCGCAATTCCGCCTTCTCCTTCCCTATCTTCCTCTAGTTTATATGTTGGATATTTTTAGACTGTGCTAGTCTTGTTATTTTGAACAGTTGTAGTAGTTTTTGCTCATAACTAGTGACATCTGAGGCCGGGCTTGTATTTTATTTCCGCTGCATTTGGAAGTTCTATTTTTATATCATTGGATGTTTGTCAAAATATGATGTTTTCTTAAGATTTTCAATTGGAAAATAGAGTAATTCAAAATAAGTGGCAGGCTAGTTCCACGATAGGTTCCATCACGATCAAATCGATTTTTGAGTCGGAACAAGAAAATGGTTATTATTTTTAGGATGGACAAAAAGAAAATAGGTTTTATAAACTAAAATAGAGCGAGTAGTAAAAAGCACAAAATAACGCATTGCCACCAAGGGAATCAACCCGCGTGTCTTCGCCGGGTACCAAATTGTTAGACCTTCACCAATTGAGCTCGACTTGACAACAAGAGTGTTGTCATGAGGCAGCAAGAGTGTTGCAAGATAGGTGCACGAGTAGCACCAAAGTCAAAAAGGGAAATGGGCAAGTGATGGACAAGGCTTTGATGGAGGCGAGGCAGCTTGTCAAGGGCTTGACAATGAATTGTAGGCTAAGGGTGGCACTTGATCATGAAAAAGGCATTAAGGAGAGGAATTGATGCAAAGGCATGGCAGAAATGATGACGCAAAGGCAAACAAATGTGCAACAGAAAGGCAGTGCACGAGCAGATTTGTCATGGCATTGAGTTGCGGCAAACGGGCCAAGTTCGTGGGCGATGGCAAGGAAATTTGTGGCACAATGCATCTGGATACAATGGCATTGGAGCTGGTCTAAGCCATGTCAGGAAATTGGGGCAGCAAGTGGCAGATTTTGTTTGACATAAAACACGCCTGTGACAACTGGTATCAAAGCTTGGTTTGTGGCGGAGACACGACGTGCAGTAGCAGATTTCGTGGTCTTGTTTGATAACATGGATGGTGGTAACAATGAACTGCAAGAAAGGCTAACGAAACTGGAAGCATTGGTAGGAAATGTTCCTGAAGGTGAAGAAATTTAGTCTCTCGTGTCATGACTTGCATATCTTGAAGCAGAAATGGCAAGGCTTAGTCGAGAAAACGCATATCTGAAAGTCGAGACAGTGGTACTACGACGTGCTGTGGGAGAGGATAATCCTCAACGTGGTGCTGAACGTCTCAAGGTGAGAATTCCCGAACCTAAGGCATTCGGAGGTGCAAGGAGCGCACATGAATTGGAGAATTTTATTTGGGACACGGAGCAGTACTTTCATGCTATTCGTGTGCAAGATGAAGATGATAAAGTAACCTTGACTAGTATGTATTTGAGTGATGATGTTAAGTTATGGTGGCGTACTCGTGTGGCTGAAGATGAAAGTCTTGGTATACTAAAGATTGAGTCGTGGGAGCGGCTTAAAAAGGAATTGAAGGATCAGTTCCTTCCTAGTAATACATCTTGGATTACTAGGGACAAACTGAAAAATTTGAAACATACAGGATCAGTTAGAGCTTATGTGAAAGAGTTCACATCTTTGATGCTGAGTATCAGCAACATGTCGGAAGAAGACAAGTTGCATAACTTCATGATCAGGCTACAATAATGGGCAGAACTTGAGTTGCGAAGGCAGAATATTCCAAGCCTCGCAAGTGCTATGGCTGCAGCAAATGCATTGGGCGATTTTCACTTGAGTGATGAGAATTCTGCTTTAAAGTCCAACGACGGAAAGAAGGACAAGGCGAAGGAGTAGAAGAAATGTGAAAGTGGCAATGCACATGAAGACAAGGGGAAAGGAAAACAGGAAGCTGGAACTTCAAAGAGCAAGGAGAAGGGCAGCAAATTAAGTGGTTGCTTCCTTTGTGATGGACCACATCGAGCGAGGGACTATCCGAACAGGGCAGTGTTAAATGCTATGACTGTCGCAGAGAAGAGGGTTGCATTGGAGGCACTAAATGGTGACAAACAAACTGTTGGTGTCAATGCAATTATAGCTGAAGAGAGAGGGGGTCAAGGGGCGTTGATCAACCCCTTAGGACTCATACATTGAGTTGACCTCTACGAGGACGTCGAGTTTCAAAGGGTGTGTGTGGTTTGTTTGACCTTCGCCAATTGAGCTCGACTTGACAACAAGAGTGTTGTCATGAGGCAATAAGAGTGTTGCAAGATGGGTGCACGAGTAGCACCAAAGTCAAAAAGGGAAACGGGCAAGTGATGGCCAAGGCTTTGACGCAGGCGAGGTAGCTTGGCAAGGGCTTGACAATGAGTTGCAAGCTAAGGGTAGCACTTGATCATGAAAAAGGCATTAAGGCATGAGGCATTGATGCCAAGGCATGGCAGAAACGATAAGGCAAAGGCAAGCAAATGTGCAACGAAAAGGTAATGCTCGGGCAAATTTGTCATGGCATTGAGTTGCGCTAAACGGGCCAAGTTCGTGGGCGATGGCAAGACAATTTATGGCACAATGCAGTTGGATACAAATGCATTGGAGTTGGTCCAAGCCAAGACACGGAATTGGGGCAGCAAGTCTTGGTTTGACAAAGTCAAAGGCCGTTACCGGCACATGCTGTGCACATGGGCATCACTTGGAACTTTCCTAAAATGCTGGCAGGTGTTAGCACATTTTTGGTGGCCATGATCCCATTTAGTTTAGCATGATTTACATGATCCTAGTAGTTGAGGATGTCAACTACACTAAAGTAAAGTAGTGGGTTGAGTGGGCAAATGTCTAAGCCTAAATGGGGCAGCTATTGTGTAAATGGGGCTGGTTCATGTTCTATAAATAGACAACACTCATTCTCTTTGTGGCACAGAGTGAAAAACATGTAAGAGTGCATGTTTTGAGTTAGGAAAAGTCCTAAACCTATTTTCAAGAGTGAAAACAAACCTAAGGCTAATAGTAGTCTTGTGAGGGTCAAGAGTGATCTTCATTTTGTACACAGATGTGCTTTAGAGTTTGAGTTTCTTTATATGCTTAAGTTAAATACAAAGTTGGGAAAGAGTTCCCGTAATATTGTGACTTTTGTTCACGTTTACATTCTGTCCTTTCACTATATTTTTCGTTGTCGAAAATCGGTGTCTACTTACTATGTTGAAACGCTGCCTGAATAAATTACAGTTCAAAGTTGCAGAATTTTTGCCGAATGTTAGAGCAGGCTGACGTCAAATTGAAACTTGGTTGCCGCGCGGGCTTTTTGTGTGTGACATAAAGCACGCCTGTGACACAAATCCCTTACCACTGAACCCAAGCCCCGTTTGCTAGCTTTCAACATGGTCCCTGGAAAAGTCATTGGGTCTGCATGGTATCAATAATGGAAAATTTTGTGTAAGGATTAACTCTACTCTTTGGAAAGTCGGAAGTTTTTTTGACTGAACAGAGAGGCAAGCAGAAGCATCAGTATATAAACACTTCATTCAGTGAAACACTTTCCTCTCTACCCCGTAGCTCCTCTCCACACTAGGTAAGACTATTTCTGGACGAAAGAATCAGAAAACCAAGATTTTTAGCAAAATTTCGGATGTGCGACATTGAATTTTTGCTGGTTTTATAACAGATTATGGGGATTATAAAAGATGATGGTTCAGTATCAGGAATTTACCCAGTAACAAGGTCTTTGCCCTGCTTACCCTTCTTCAATGGAATGTGCCATTGAGACTCTTGGCGGCATTCAAGGCATTGGAATTTGAAAGTTCAATTCTTAGTCACATTCTGTGCTATTATGAGTACCTTTTCTTTTAATTCTTTTTTCCTTTGCAAATCCAGTCAAGGAAGAGCAATTTCATTTAGTAGTTCCACTTGTCTAATTCACTTTCCGGGAGCAGTAGTGGAAATTTGAAAACATTCCTAACTGCTTTAGCCCAGTAAAAGAAAAATAAAAGGACCCGAGTCTCTATAAAGTTACTTGGCTGGTGGTACTAATTTCACTAATGGTATGTTTCAATTTTACTAAAGTTATTTAATTATTTTTTATCACTTAAAAGTAACTAAGCTTTCACATTGTCACTTAAAAATCATTTTGGCTCAAACCCCTATCATAAATATGGCACGACATAAAATTTAATGAGAAAAATTCAAAAAATAAATGTCACATAAGCTTAAATGGATCATACCCACTTTAAATCCATCTCTTCCTTAATGTCATTTGACCAATAACTCAATGCTTTCAATAAAAAAATATTAAACTTCACATGAGTTTAAAATGATTATCTTATACTACAAAGTTCTTGCCTTTTCTGTTGCATAATGCAAATTTATAATTATTTTATACTAAAAAATGCTTATCTTGTTTGTATGCACCATCCGAGTCGTTTTATAACTCTACTTAAGTATTGTATCCAACTCACATAACATATTTATTATAGGTGACCAACGGGTGGGCCGGGCCGGGTCCGGGTCCAATTTTTCTGACCCGTCCGGGTCCGGGTTCAATTAGAGGTGGGTTGTTAACGGGCTGGGTTGATCCGGGTCGGGCCGGGCCGTGCCGGGTTTTTTTTTTTTGGAATTACGTATAGTATAAATATTAAGTTATATTAATACTTTGTAATAATTGAATGAACACAACAAAAGATGGGGAAAAAATTGCACTTATTGCAAGTGCTACTTTATTTCTTAAATTCAAAATTTCAAAACTAAAATGTATCATAATTAGTTTACAATTTACATCAAATGGTTTGCATTGCAATAGAAAGTTCTTCAAAATTAATATGAACCGAATGACCTTCTTCTGGAGAGTTAAATTCGGATGGGTTTCCGTGCGTTAATATATCTCCAATTTCTTCGTCTTCCGGGCTATCAAGATCTTCCTTTCCTTGATTTCTTCGTTCAGATCTTATCCAATCTCTTAGACACACTAAGACTTCCAAAGCATTGCTTCCCAATGAGTGCCGTGTGTCTCCAAGTTGTTGTCTTGCTTGGCTAAATGCACTCTCGGATGCAACAGTGAAAATTGGGACATTCAGGACATCCCGCGCCATAGCGAAAAGAACGGGAAATTGCTTTGAATTTTCATGCCACCAGCCTAACGGTGAAAATTCCTTGGTGCGAGGCTCCTTTTGCTTCTGCAAGTAAAATTGAAGTTCATCTATATTCCTGCTACTACTTTGAGTGTTAGAAAAAGTTGAAAAAATATTAAAACTATCAATGCCTTCATCATCATCTTCGACTACATTAGAAGTGCTACATTGCATAGTGGGATTTGCAGCAGTTGAAGCACGAGCATTATCACATTGAGTTGCATAATAAGTATATAGATATTGTAAATGTTCATTTAGTTGGTTCATAGATTCATACAAATTTGGGCTTTCAGTGGGCCCAATCTCCATATAAGTGTATAAAGCATTCATTAATTGTTGACAATCAGACATTTTAATTGAAGGATTTAAAACTGCACCAATTAAGTAAACAGGAGGAATTGGAAAGAAATATTTTTTGAATTTTGCTTGCATACTTGCAACAGCATCCGTATATCTATCTTTCTTCTTAAATTCATATAGTAGCAAAGAAATTTCAGCTATATGTACTAAAGCCAAAGTAATAGTTGGGTAATATGCCCCAGAAAACACAACAGTAGCAGTATAAAATTTATGTAAAAATTTAATCACATCACTAATGACCTCCCAGGTATCAGTTGTTAACATACGCCTAGGATCAGTACAATGTGCATTAGCAACTTCTGTTATTGAAAATTTATATTTGTAGCAACATTTTAAAAATATATACGTATAATTCCATCTAGTAACTACTTCGTCGGGCATGAATCTAGGTGTAAGGTTATATTGCATACACTTGTTCTTAAATTCTCTTATTCTAGATTGTCTATTATTTCCCTGAATTACTCCAACTGCTCTTCTAACTAGAGTAATCTCATGTAAAAATAAATCGAGCCCACTTTTAACAATTAAATTGTAAACATGACATGCACATCTAACATGAAAAATATCATCAAGAGGTGGATGTAAATTCAATTTTAAAATTGAAACTGCAGCATTGTTGTTTGAAGCATTATCAAAAGACATACACAAAACTTTTTGGTTTAGATTATAAAATTCGACAACTTCAACAATTGTACTATTAATAAATGCAGCAGTATGACTCTGATCTTCATCATATTTAAAAGCAATAATACGTTTTTGCATACAAGTATTGTCATCTATCCAATGACATGTAATTGTTAAATAATCATTTCCATTTACAGCATGGTCAATATCAGAAGTTAGACATACTCTAGAAGGAAGGCGACTAAACAAATAACGTATGTATGTTTGATATTGGCTGTGAAGTCTAAAGATGTCTGATCTACAGGTACTTCTAGGGATACCTTTAAACATAGGATTGTATATCCTTTGAATATACGTAACAAGATAAGAGGAAGAAGCAAATGAAAAAGGTAGACAACCCAAAGCAATCATTTTCGCTAATTCCTCTCGATCCCTCATTTTATCATATTTTAGGAGACCTGCAGTAGTAGGGTTAAGTGTTGTTGCACTTCCATCCCCATTATTTCCCCATTCTATAGGATGATACTTTTGCATATGTCTAATAAGTGTGCCAGTCCCCCCTAAATTACCTCCGGTCAAATGTTTAAACGTTTCATTACAAAGTCTACACTTAACTCTATCACTATCTTCTATCTCATCAAAAAATTGCCAAACAGGACTTCTTTTTCTACGATTAGATTTAGAAGTTGGAGCGACTGGTGGTCTTCTACCCCTTGTTGCACTAGCAACTCCAACTCCAATACTACCAACATTTCCACTAGTAGGTGTAGGCCATCTCATCTTCTATTCCAATTTCGTTATCTTCTATTCCGAAATCTTGGTGTAATTGTTCATAATCAATATTTACATCTTGCAAATTAGGCGATGATTCAGAAACATGTGTTATTGGTTCATTATTACTATTACTACCAGAAGCTATAGGACTTTTTTTACTACTTCCACTTCCACTTCCACTCCTACCAGTAACTTTTCTACACGCTCTTTTAGCAGCATTCAACATATTGGAAAAATTAATATATAAGCTAAAATCAAATATGCAATTAAAATATTAAATAAGAGAAAGAGTTGGAGAGAGTGCACCGAATTCGACAATAAATTGAGCACTTGATTACGCAAATCCGGTGTTACCACGAACAAACGTCAAGCAAGTATTTCAATGTTGAACACTTGAACTTCAAGAATCAAGCTTCGAATGCCGATTTCCAAATAAGAAATTACGATAAATTAAATTCGGGAAAATAAAGACAATAAAATTATGAAAGTAGAATATGAATTCTTGAAAATTGAAGAGAAGAGAGTGATTGATATTTGCTAATTTGAGAATTGAGAGAGAGATAGATAATTTTGAGTGAGGAAATGAAGAAGAGGGGAGGGTATTTATAGATTTTAAGAAGGGTTAATAATGTAATTTAAAAAAAACAAAAAAAAACTCAAAATTGGCCAAAAATGCAAAAAGTCCCGTTGGGCAACGGTGCTGGACCGTTGCCAAAGGTCAAGTGGGCCCCATGTTTTCAGAAATTTTTTTTTAAAAAAAAAAAAAAAATTTTACCGTTGGGGACCGGTCCGGGCCGGTCCGGGTTGACCGGTTCGCCCGGAATTTTCCTTCCCGGGCCGGTCCGGTCCGGGTCAATTGGACGGAATCGCCTAACGTCCTAACCCCTTTCCTCCCCCTAACCCAGCCCGGCCCCCCCGCTATAAACCGGTCCGGTCTGGGCCGGGTTTGACCGGGCCGGTCCGTGCCGGTCCCGGGTCAACCCGGCCCGGTTGACACCTCTAATATTTATAATCTTTAATGAAATTAAAATAGTATTGTATTCATCTTACATAACATATTAATGTATCATAAGCATACGAGAATAATAATAAGACTAATAAGAGTCTATTTTCACAATGAACATGCAGTTACAGACAACCTATTACAATTGTTTAGATAAAAAAAATATTGTATTTTTACGATAAAAACCCTATAAAAAATCATAAGACCTAGTTTTATTAGAGGTGTGTGTTTCCCCCCTATTAAAACTCATTTGGATTATGGTTCAAATCACATTAAATGAGAAATGAATCTAAAGTGTGTGACATCTATTTTTAAATTTTTCTCATTAAATTCTATTCCATGTCATATTTATGGTAGGAGCTTGAGCCAAAATGACTTTTAAGTTATAATGTGAAAGTTTAGTTACTTTTAAGTGACAAAAAATAGTTGAATGACTTTAGTAAAATTGAAACATAGTTAAGTGACCATAAGTGAAATTAACCCGTGTATGTCGTAATGGATTCTTTTGAGATTGCTCATTAAATATTGTTTCAAATTCTATTCCGCTTGCTACCCTTTTTCATTGCCACTTGATAAAAAAGGTTGAAAATTTATGCAAGTAGTTAGGTTTCATGCATTAAGAATGTCACTCATGAGAAGTGGAAATTTACTCCAAATGAAGCACTTTATGAAGCACCCTGATGCTTGTGAACTAATAGTTATACTAATGGCTGCCTAATTGACTTTATAGACATGTGGTAAGTTTGGTGTCAATTAATCTTAGAATCTGATTGGTGCTGACACTCCTTGTAATTTCAGGCTCGAACTTCATAGTCAAATAAGCTGGAGCTGCATTTCCGGCCAGAAGATCCTTATTCACACCCTGCCTTTGGGAGCTTAGGCATAGAAATAATTTCCTGTTGAGACTAGAGTAAGGGATGTTGAAACTGCTGACAGTAGTTGTGGAATATTGATACAATCTTCAGGGAGTCCTGTTAATTGCGAATAAGAAATTTCTCGTGATGGACATTCATTAGCTGTAGAAAAGGTTAAGGAGTCTAGATGTTTTTCTGCTAGTGCTTCAAAAGAAATTGAAGTGCAGAATGCTACTAAATTGCAGGAGCATCTCTCAGCTAATTTTGTTTCTCATGTTGCTGAAGCTTATCATTTTAATGGTGAGAACTAATTTTTAATGTTAGACCACTTCATGTTCCCCAGTTTGTCTTTCTGCTTTTCTTTGAGCACATATTAACTTTATAATTTCTTGTTCCCCTTTTTTCTTCTGCGTGCACAATTGTGCTGCTTTCAAAGAAATGGTAGACTATCAGCATGTTCTTGCCGTTCAGGCTGATGTTGCCAGAAGAAAAAAGAGACAGTGGGCTGAGGTGTGATAATTGGCTAAATCTAGGTG
Organism: Nicotiana benthamiana; assembly: GCA_034376525.1. NCBI lineage: Eukaryota > Viridiplantae > Streptophyta > Magnoliopsida > Solanales > Solanaceae > Nicotiana > Nicotiana benthamiana. The sequence goes on from CM067331.1 coordinate 113,804,131, forward strand.
ATTTGGTGATTGTTTATGCTCCTGCTTGATTATGTTTTAATGTCATAATATGGTTAAATAATTAAAAATGGGCTCTAATTTTAAATTTTACATATTGCATGATGGTGAGCCTATATGATGCTTTAAAGTTGTGATTGGAGTTGTATTGGAACAAGAAAGACCCCTCAGAGTTGAGTGCGTGCAAAGATAAGACAAAGAATGAAAGAAAAAATGGCCTGAACTAGCGCAAGTTCTAGCTTGATCGCGCTAGTCCAGAAACGGGAGGCATAATGTCAAGAGAGTAGCGCGAAGTTAGCGCGAACATTAGCGTATTCGCGCTAGTCCCAGTTCTAAAAAGCGTCTGTTAGTGGCAAAATTGGAAATTTGGAGGAAATTCACTTAACCTATATAAAGTTAAGCTCTCCTTAGGATTAAAAAGAGGATTTTTAGATTACTTTTGCAAGAAAAACAAGTGTGAGAGATCACACAAAACATCATAGTTCTTTATCTTTTTTATTTTTCTTGCATTTCTTCCAATATGAATCATCTGTTAGTTTTATCTTCCGTTGTTAAGAGTAGCTAAATACTTTAACCTAATGTTTTGGTGAAACCCGTTGGGGATGACTTGGTTGTTATATTGATATAGTTTTGAATTGGTGGTTGATCTATATTTGTTCATCTACAATTTGATTGTAGTTAGTTGGAAGGGCCCTCAACTATGCGTCCCTGTTTAGTATGTATCTGCTTGAGAGAGAGTGCATATTTAGGTGATGGTATGAATAACATCACTTCCGGAGTATAGACGAGAGTCATAACCGAGGGTTTAGAGTTTGGATTAGAGATAACGATACCTTGAGTGCAATCATAGTGAACCATAATGTGAATCTAGCTAGCGTAGCTTGAGAAACTGCGTCTAGTAAATTATCATAATTACTTGAGAAAGATTTATGATAGATGGAGAGTTCATGATTGATTGAGACAACTGAGTCTCAATTATCAAACATATTCAACCAAGGAAATCAACAACGGGGGAAACAGTTACCTTAGACCTTATTCCAATTATATACAAGCAAGCTTAGTTAACTTTCAGCTGTTTTTTGTTTTTAGTTTAGTAGTTAGATATATCATCAACTGTGAATTATAAAGCTTGGGGAAATTGATTGTATGAATTTAGTAAGTCCGACAAGAGTAATTGATATGTTAATTCTCAGTGGTTCGAATCTGGGTAGAATTACTCAGACTATATTTGCTACGTCTGTGTGTTTTTTTTGAGAAGGCATAGTTTGGCATTATCAAATTTTGTTACCGTTGCCTGGGAATTTAACGGTGTTATCAATTATAATTGAAAGAACTACAGAATTCGTAGTGAAGTCAGTTTTCTCTATACCCAATCTTTTCATTGAAATTATAACGTTGTGGACTACACGTGTATGCCTAGAAATTCTTCGAGGACTGGAGAACTACTAGAAAGACTCTCAGACCCCGAGAAAACATTCAGGGCATTGAACGTGCCAACAAGAGAACACAATAATCCCAACTATCACACCTGCTCGAATTTGATATGGACGACGCAGACAGCGTCGTGGGAAACATTAGGGATCCGCCAGCAAACCCCAACGCGAGAGTAGTGGCACCTCTTGTGCCCGAAGCTGCACTTTATGATTGGGCATAGCCTACAGCTGATAACCTGGCCAGTGCCATAGTTGTGCCCGCAATCCAACTGGACACCTTCCAGATAACCAACAATATGCTACATCTACTGCAGAATAAAGGATTTCTCTCCGGGTCACACATTGAAGACCCGCAACAACACTTGAACAATTTTCTGTCAATTTGTATGACCCAACGACAGTCGAATGTGACCCCGGAAGCTATCAAACTACTACAGTTTCCATTCTCTATGATCGAGGAAGCTCATACTTGGCTAAATTCGCTCCTTATCAATTCCATAGCCACCTGGGAGGAATTAGTCAAGCAGTTTCTGAATAAATTCTCTCCGCCCAACAGGACTGCAAGACAAATTTATGGAATATTGCAGTATAAGCAGCAGCCTACTGAGTCCTTGCAAGAAACTTGGGAAAGATTTAAAGGGATTCTAGTGAAGTGCCCTCACCATGGCATTGGCAAGCCAGAGCAAGAATTCTCTATGGGAATACCCGGCTATCTCCTACTTTATATAAAGAAAATACCTGGAATTCTCTGATGCCGGGGATTATGTCTAAAAAAACTCAAACCAGATACTTGGCTAGATATTGGGGTTAGCTGACAATTTAAAGGCAAATGTGGATGCTTCTACTGGAGGTGCATTTTTGAGTAAGACATTCACTGAGTGCAAAATCCTTCTTGACAAGATGTCACAAAATTCACGGTGGATGACTAGAGCTACAACACTGACACCCATAGTGCATTCAGTTCCTCTTGACCCAAATAATTCACATGCAGAGAATATGGCTACACTCATGACCCAGATGAACATATTGACAAAGAAGATTGATGAGATGGGTATAAAACAGGTGCGCATTGTTGATACAACAAATGGAGGACTGTGTAAACCTTTTATTAATCAGTCTTATGTGTTCATGGAGTGGATAATGCGAAAATCAAGGGGAAATGGAGGATATGAATTATGTCAACAACTATGGGGGTCAGATACAAGGAGCCCAACAATAGAGACCACCAAAAAATCAGCAGTACAGGCCTAACTTGCAACAGCATAGGGGTATGTACCCTCAAAACCAAATGGTGCCAGTACCATATCACAAACCACATGGTTATCCACAACAACATCAGCAACAACTAACATATCAACAACCTCCTCATCAAGATAACAACATGATAGAAATCAGGGGTATGCTTCAGCAACTCATTTGGACAAATAATAAATTGCAGGAAAAGTTGGCAGTGCATGATTCATCTATAAAGAACATTGAAACGCAGCTGGGACATCTATCCATGGCTTTGAACAATCGTCCCCAAGGAACATTGCCTGCAGACAATAAAATAAACCCCAAGGAGCAAAACCCAAATAAGTTGATGGCAGTAAGTCTCCAGAATATGAGAGATTTAGACAGAGAACAGGAGAATCTACAAGCCAGTAAGGAGAGTACAACAGTCATTCTAGTTTTGTTAGAGGTTGAGGAACCAACAAAGCTTATTGAAGTGGTGGTTGAGTAGAGCCAGGAGGAAAAAGGCAAAGAAAAGATGAATGAGCAAGCTGCAGAACATGTGGCACCTCTTGTGCCAGAAAATTCCAACAGAGAGAAACCAACAAGCAATGCACAAAAGGGTGATACCTGCACCCTTCCCTCAGAGACTGGTTAAACAAAATAAGAAAGCTTAATACAAGAAATTCATGGAGATGCTGCATCAGATTCAGTTGAATATTCTTTTGATGGATGCTTTGAGGGAGATGCCTGATAATGCAAAGATGATGAAGGATCTAATGTCGTGAAAGTTTGATTTTTAGGATCTTTCTCTGTGAGTCTAACACAGACCTGCAGCGCAGTAGTAAGAAGACCGATGGCTCATAAGATTTCTGACCCAGGTAGCTTCACTATTCCATGCACAATTGGGAGCTACGCCTTTTCAAAGGCATTATGTGATCTAGGGGCCAACATAAATCTGATGTCGTTGGCTGTGTACACTAAATTGGGATTCGACGGAGCTAAACTGACTTGTGTGCTATTACAGCTGGCAGACCGCACGGTGAAAAGGCCAACTGGTGTTCTTGATGATGTGTTGGTGCAAGTAGGGAAGTTCGTGTTCCCAGTAGATTTTGTTATTATGGACTGCCAGGTAGATGAGGTGATACCTCTCATTTTAGGTAGACCATTTTTTGCCACTAGAAGAGCATTGATCGAGTGTGAGACTGAATGATGAAGAAGTCATATTCGATATTCTGCAATCTATGAGGAGACCCAACGAATATGCTAATTGCTGTCTAGTGGAGGCAGTAGATGTGATTCTGCAAGATGACGACGCAACCCTGACTGTTAACGATCCATTGGAAACATGTCTGAAAAATCTAGAAGAGATGGATGGTGAAGGTTTAGTTGAATGGGTCCTGGCACTTGAAGGCCGAGGATTCTGGACAAGGGAACCTCAATTTGATTCCCTTGAATTAGAAAAAAAGGGCTACATCTTCAGCAAATCTATCGATAGAGGAACCACCCAAGATGGAGCTAAAGCCACTCCCAAATCACCTCAGGTATGTGTTCGTGGGCCCTGATTCGACCTTGCATGTTATTATATCATCCGGTTTGCTAGATGTGCAGGTAGAACAACTCTTACAGGTATTGCAGGAAAGCAAGACTGCCATCGGCTAGACAATGGCAGACATTAAGGGTATCAACCCGGCTTTCTGTACGCACACGATTCTCTTGGAAGAAGGGCACAAACCTTCCAGAGAACATCAACAAAGACTGAACCCGAAAATGAAAGAAGTAGTGAAAAAGGAAGTGATCACATGGTTAGATGCGAGAATCATCTTCCCCATCTCTGATAGCAATTGGGTTAGCCATGTCCAATGTGTGCCAAAAAATGGGGGAACGCTATTGTGAAAATTGAGAACAATGAGTTGATCTCAACTCGTACAGTCACAGGGGTGGCAAATTTGGATGGATTATCAAAACTTGAACAGCGCCACTCGTAAGGAACACTTTCCCTTGCCTTCCATTGACCTAATGTTAGACAGGCTGGGATAGAGAGAAAACATCCTTCACCTGTCCGTATAGTATCTTTTCCTTTCGAAGAATTCCTTTTGGGCTTTGCAATGCACCAACGAATTTTCAACGGTGCATGTTAGCCATCTTCACAGATATGGTGGAGGATACTATGGAGGTCTTTATGGATGATTTCTCCTTTTTGGGAGATTCATTCAAAGAATGTCTATTAAGCAGAGTGCTCAAAAGATGTGTGGAGAAAAACTTAGTGCTAAACTGGGAGAAGTGCCATTTTATGGTACATGAAGGGATAGTCCTAAGGCATCGAGTGTCCAGTAAAGGAATTGAGGTCGACCATGCTAAGGTTGGAATGATTGAGAAGCTACCACCGCCCACTTCAGTCAAGGCAGTGAGAAGTTTTCTTGGGCACATCGGGTTCTACCGATGTTTCATAAAAGATTTTTCCAAAAATGCTAACCCATTATGCAAACTCCTTGAATATGATTAGCCCTTTATGTTTTCTAATGATTGCAAGTTGGCATTCGAGGAACTGAATAAGAGGTTGGTAACTGCACCCAACTGGGAGACACTATTTGAGCTCATGTGTGACGCAAGCAACTATGCCATAGGAGCAGTCTTGCGGCAGTGAAAGGATAAGCTGATGCACCCGATCTACTACGCAAGCAGAATGCCAAGCGGCGCACAGCTCAATTACACTCTGACGGAAAAGGAGATGTTAACAGTGGTGTTTGCTTTTGACAAGTTCTGATCATATCTAATTGGTTCCAAGGTAATTGTAAACACTGACCATACAGCTCTCAGGTACATAATTGTGAAGAAGGAGTCTAAGCTGCCCTTATTCGTTGGGTGCTACTGTTGCAAGAATTTGACCTCAAAATTCGTGACTGTAAAGGCATAAAAAATCAAGCCGCTGATCATCTATCACGACTTGAAGGTGCTAAAAAAATCAGTCGAGGTCGAAGAGATTCTGGAAACCTTTCCAGACGAGCAGTTGCTCGCATGTAGTCTTGAGGATGCGCCATGGTATGCAGATTTTTTAAACTACCTGGCCTGCGGTATAGTCCATATGACCTTTCATCTGTCCAAAAGAAAAAGTTCTTTCATGATTTCCGCATGTATTATTGGGATGAGCCTCATTTGTTTAGAATATGCGTTGATAATATTATCGGAGGTGTGTCCCCGAGATAGAACAATCTTCAATTTTGCAGGCTTGTCAAGCATCAGCATACGGAGGACATCTTGGAGGGGTCAGAACAGCTCCGAAAGTGCTAGAGGCTAGTTTCTTTTGGCCAAATGTGTTTAGAGATGTGCACGTCTGGGTAAAGGGCTGCAATAAATGACAGCGGACCGAGAATATTTCGCATCGCCATGAGATGTCGACGAACCTGATTCAAGAGGTAGAGGTTTGGGAGATTGAATTTATGGGTCTGTTTGTCAGCTCATTTGGCAATAAATACATCCTTGTTGTTGTGGACTACGTTTCTAAATGGGTAGAGGCTGTAGCGTTGCCCACTAATGATGCAAGAGTGGTGATAGGATTTCTGAAAAAGAACATATTCACCAAGTTTAGGACACCAAGAGCGATCATCAGTGACGGAGGCACACACTTCTGTAATAGAGCCTTCGATAAACTACTTGCAAAATATGATGTACGCCACAAGGTGGCCACCCCTTACCATCCGCAAACCAGTGGGCAGGTTAAAGCGTCCAACAGGAGATAAAAAGTGTACTAACCAAGATGGTGAATGACACACGAACTGATTGGGAAAAGAAGCTTGATGACGCACTCTGGGCCTATAGAACTGCGTTCAAAACACCAATAGGTATGTCACCATACAGGTTGGTATTTGGGAAGGCCTGTCATCTGCCTGTAGAGCTAGAACATCGAGCATGGTGGGCATTGAAATAATTGAACATGGATCCTGAAGCAGCTGGACAAAATCGACTTACAGAGTTGCATGAGCTGGAAGAATTTAGATATCAAGCATTTGAAAGCATGAGATTATAAAAGGAAAGAATGAAGAAGCTGCATGACAAACACATTGTGGACAGAGATTTCAAACCCAGTGACAAGGTATTACTGTATAATTCAAGGTTGAGATTGTTTCTGGGTAAGTAAAAGTCCCGATGGTCAGGACCATTTAGAGTGGTGCAAATGTTCGCAAGTGGAGCTGTTGAGATCGATTCAGAAGATGGGACAAAAAAGTTCTCAGTAAATGGGCAAAGGTTGAAACATTACCTTGGAACAGCTGAAGAAAAATGGGGTACAGTGGTGATCAATTTGAAAGAACCCCAGTACGGGAATGAGGAGTGATGGCTCAACTACCTGCGTCGTGTCGCGACGTTAAATCAGGCACTGAATGGGAGGCAACCCATAGAATTGTTGTAACCATCGTACCCCAAAAAAACTAAGGCGTTGGTTGGGAGGCAACACAATAATAGTTGTAGTGTTATTTGTACATTTTGTATCATGCTAACCAATGCAGGTGACAAAGGTCCGGCGAAAAGACCATCAACCATGGTAAACATATGTGAAAAAGTGCAAAAATATGTTTCCTAGTGGTGCGATCATGCTACACTTCATGCTAGTGTTCGCACTAACTAGGCGACATTCTACCTAAGGTGCACAAACTAGCGCGAATGCGCTAGTGTTCCCGCTAAAAGTGTACCATTTTTCCTGGACTAGCGTGAACGCGCTAACTTCGTGCTAGTACTCGCGCTAGTCCCGCCCCAGAAATCACTAGATTAGGGTCGTTTTAAAGTTTGTATTTTTTTTATTTTTCAATTTTCGTTTTTCACTTTAGCCTAACGTAATCCCCCAACGTACAACCCCTCCCCACAACTCAAAAACCTATGGTGAGAAGTTTCACTCCTCAGCATTATCCCTTGAGGCAAAGAGCTGGTTGTATATGGTTAACAGATGTCTTATTCCGTTCAAAAACACTACTGAGGTAAATGCACCCCGAGCTGCCTTTATTTGGTTTTGTTGCAGGGTCTTGACTTCGATATAGCCAAAGTAATGCACTACGAGATGTTCATTCGGTGCCTAGTGAGAATATATGGGTTCTTTTTCCCCTCTATAGTGACTCAGCTTTACAAGCAAGCTCGGGTGCCCGAGAATCTCCGAGTGGATGGGATAGTACGAAATGGTCTCAAGGTCTGACCTGACAAAGGCACCACGGCAACAGAGCCAGCAACATCAAGTGGAGCGGATGAGAGTGACTCTAATGACTCGGAGGAAGGGGTGGCCGATGAGATGAATGTAGAGGGTGAAACACATGCCTATAAGCCCAGCGCAGGAGCTACAACACTATCCAAAGCGGCCTCATCTTCAGGAACTGCTAGAATGTCCCGTTTTGTAGCGTTGTAGCTGGAGCTTTCTGGATTGCGCACCACCGTGACTGAGTTGGGTACTCGTGTAGATGCAGTGCTTGCCCAGCAGACGAAGTCTGAGAAAAAATTTTTGGGCTTGCTGAGAGCTTTGGGCGTGCATGCCATGTGAACCCCGACACTGTCTCCGACCAGGAGTGAGCCTTCAGGGAAGTTCCTTTACCTCACTGCTCTTTCAAATTTTAATCCATGGGGACATGCCTTCATTTTTTAGTGTGGGGTGGGGGATACTTCATTGCATGTATATAATTGTATCAATTGAATGTTAGTTTTGTTTTGTTTTATTTGGCTTGGATAGTTTTGGTGCCAAGTATGAGTCATTAGTTTAAAGTAGATAAGTGGATTATCCCGACGACGGATCCCTTTTGGCAGGGTTCTTAAGGGACTAAGTCTAAATCGAAAAAAAATTTAGAAATATATGGACTCTTCCTGATGACGGATCCTTTAGACGATTTTATTGAGGGAGGTTAGTCTAGAAAAAATACCAAAAAGATTTTTTTTAGGTAGGGTAGTAACTGCTCCTTGGTTTTTCTTTATGCCACGGTTCTTTTCCAAGGGTTTATAGGTAGCTTTTTTTTAGTATTTTCTTTTCTTTTTGATTTGTAGATTAGGTTTGATGGGCTACGAGCTAGAGAATCAAAAGAGAACCCATAGCGTTGACGCACCAGAACACAATAGACACTAGTGTGCAACGCTTAGTCTTAGTTGTTGACTCTCACTAAAATGCCTAAATTTGTATGTTTGTCACTGACTTGAATACTCATAATGGAGTGCCTCGATGAGTTAATCTGGAATGAGTCATATACCATATGTGGTGAGGTTTTGTATAGTCTATGTATTGTACTTGTGTCTAGAACTTTCCATGTATGTGAGTTGAAGCGAAATTTAGGTGATGCTTGGATTAAAAAAGGATTTTAGGCTTTCTTTGATCTTTTTGAAATTAATTGCTTACCATAGATAAGGATATCCTTAGTAAACCCTTTTGAGCCGATAGACTTTTATTTGGCACCCACATTACAAGCCTATAACCTTTCTATTCTTAATTGACATTGTTTTGACCCCTTTTACCTCTTAAAGCACTTTAATTGTGAGATGAATGCTAAAAGAAGTAAGAAGGAACTAAGTGTGAGGTGACTTTTGAGTGGAACCAATAAAAGGAAGAAATGTGCACTTGTTTTGTAAAATAGTACATCACTAGTAGAAAAGAAAAAAAATATAGAGATAAATACATTGTTGTCTTGCTCCTGCTAGTGGGTATGAATTAATGTAGTGCTTAAAGAAAAAGGGAGCATTTTTGGGGTAATATTGTTTGTGAAAGTGAATGGGATTGAAGAATTTGTGCTTAAAGATGATTGTGTGATGTGTTAAAGTGCTTAGGAGGATTAGTCACTATTCCTAAATATATCCTACCCGTCCTTTAGCCCACATTACAACCATGAAAAAGACCTAATTTATTTTAGATCGAGCGAGCCTACATTAGTAGAGATTTACAGTAAGGGAAAGCATATGGTACCAATTGCATGCATGTGACTTCTGTTGTGGGTGTGAGCGATTTTTTAATATATGTGAGCATGAAATCAAATGTGTGGATCGATTCTACTTTCTTTGCTGTGATTGTAAGGGCATGTGATTCGTGAAGGAAAGGTAAGTCTTGACTTTTGTGTAGAGTACTTGAGGAAGTGTGAATATTGCTTGGCACTTGAGAGTTGACTTCTGAGGCTAAGATTATTCACTACTGAGTGTAGCATATATGTATTTTTATGGGTGTAAGGCGTTAAGGGAAATTGTTGAGTGGAACCTCAAGAGAGTATAGTTTGGTTGCTCGAGGGCGAGCAATGAATTAAGCGAGGGGTCTTGATAATAGGCTAAATCTAGGTGATTTCGCGATTGTGTATGCTCCCTCTTGATTATGTTTCAATATCATAACATGGTTAAATGATGAAAAATGGGCTCTAATTGTGAATTTTACACATTGAAGGATGGTGAGCCTATATGATGCTTTAAAGTTGTGATTGAAGTTTCATTGGAACAAGAAAGACCCCTCGGAGCTGAATGCGCGCAAAGACGAGACAAAGAATGGAAAAAAAAATGGCTTGAACTAGGGCGAAGTCTAGCGCGAGGTCTAGCGCAATCCCGCTAGTCCAGAAGCGAGAGGCAGAATGTCAAGAGACTAGCGTGAAGCTAGCGCGAACATTAGCGCGTTTGCGCTAGTCCCAGTTCTGAAAACGTCTGTTAGGGGCAAAATTGGAAACCTGGAGGAAAATTCACTTAACTTATATAAAGTTAAGCTCGCCCAAGGATTAAAAAGAAGATTTTTGAGAATACTTTTGGTAGAAAAATAAGTGTTAGAGATCACAAAAAACATCACAGTTATTTATCTTTTTTATTTTTCTTGCAATTCTTCCATTATGAATCATCTATTAGTTTTATCTCCCGTTGTTATGAGTAGATAAATACTTTAACCTAAGGTTTTGGTGAAACCCGTTGGGGATGACTTGGTTATTATATTGATATAGTTTTGAATTGGTGGTTAATCTCTATTTGTTTATATATGTGAGTATATGATTTTTGTTCAGTCGAAACAAGCTCCTACAGGACTCTTAAAGTTTAGGATTTTTCTTTTAAAATATTAGAATTTTAATATTTAGAATTTAATTGCATGAGCATAATCATTACTGCTTGTTTAATATTAATTAGAATTTAATTTTTTAATATACTTTTTTACAAATTAAAATACAAAAAAATATATATACATGTCCGGCATTTGGAATTTTTATTGCTTAATTTTTTAACTTGTTTTTTTTTTATTTGTGACAATTGGGAATTTGTGTTTTTTAATAATAATGTTAGTAATTTATTTAAATTAAAAGATAGAAAAGACAAAAAAAAAAAAATATATATATATATATATATATATATATATATATATATATATATATATATATATATATATATATATATATATATATATATATACAGCCACTCAGGCTGGCCACAATTGGGCCAAACCTGAGTGGCTCAACCGGCTTCCCCCCTTTTCTTTCAAACAACATTACCCAACCCAAATAACCATTGCCTCGGTCCAGTCCACACCCAACGAACCAAACAACACCGTTTCAAATAGAAGGGCTCATCACATCCGTCTATCCCCATCACATCCAACGCTCAAGGAAGACCTGCCCCCCCATTTTGTATACATATGTCCAAACGTCTCTAATAAACATACAAGACCAAACACTCCCCTCCTCGTTCCGTTCTTCTCCAACCTAACAACACCCATTGACCACCCCATGACCACCCTTTGACCACCAGCCAACCACTCTACTGCCGCCGTTGGAAATCACCTCACGATGGCGGCCGACAACCAAACTGTCCCATAAATAAACCACACAATCGTCATGACCTTCCCTACCCTGTCCCAGGGTCAGTTTTCGTCGAACATGCCTCCCACGTCTCAAATATCCTAAAATAGGGTCGTCGGAACCACAGTCTCCGGTGACTGTGTTCCAAACCCTTCCAGTTTAACACAACAAAACCACTAGGATACCCCCTTACCCGTCCTGCAACCCACCCCCCTCGAATCCCCACCCCCCAATTATCTCAAATATTCTCCGCAAGGTCATAGGAAACCCTATCTCCGGCGACCTTGTTCCAAAGCCCTCAAAATTTACACCCCTAAGGCACCTCAATCTCCCCGTTGCAACCATGTATATCACCCCTCTCGAATCTACGTGAAACCCTTCGAATATCAATTCAAAGTTTAACCCTAAATCTCAAAACCTGCCGGAAATGCCTCAAACTCCTCCTAGTCAGTCCTTGGTCCTTCCTGTCACCAACCATACCACCCATAAGTCCCAAACATCCTCAATCACTGAGTAAATTTCAATGTGAGACCACGCCGAGTCTCAGAACCATGAAAGCCTCCTTGAACTCTTAAAACCGATTATATGGAGGTTTGAAACCTCGTGGAAGGGGTCAAGATTCGATTGAAAGGGTTTAAATAGGAACAAGAATAAGAAGCTAAGTTTTCTGTTTATTTTCATTTCTTTAGCTGATTAAATGTTTGATTTCTTTTAATAATTGATTTGGTTCAGTAGTTACATGCTTAATAGTTTGAAGTTCTTTTACTTGATTTTCTTTTGGTTTTTTGTCTGCTCGTCCACAAGTTCATTTGAAATCGGTTTCAATATTCATATGCTTTGTTTGACACTAGTCTGGAAATCCCTTCATCTTTTTGAATTATTAACCTGCTGATATAAGCTCTTTGATCTTGAAAGCTTAGTTAGTTCTTCAGTATTGTTGCTTAAATTGACATCCATCTTCTAATTCTATGATTTCTGGTTCGTCCCTAAGCATTTGATTACCATGATAACTTCGATTTTTAATATTGATGTTAGTTTAAGTAGATTTAGGGGTAGGGACTTTCATATGTTCAGTGGTAGCTTTTACTTGCTTCCTAAGATTATTCCTGAACAAAATACTCACCCATTGCTGTGTGTTTCTCGTTGCTAAGTATTTCTGAAGCATTTTGATTGAGGCACTTCTTAAAATTAAGTGTTGATAAATGTATTCATTCTTCTAGACCTTTATTTTGATAGTCTTGTAAAATGTTTGGATATGAAAGCCTACGTCGAGGCATTTGTGTTGAACCTTGATAATTTTTGGCTGACTTAGAACTTTCATGAGCCTGTTAGTCTAAGTTTAAAATGTGACCCAAATTTGATTGACCAAGGTCAATTGTAGCTAAACTAGGGTCAAGGAATTGACTAAGGTCAAAATTTTAGAGGGGGGGGGGGTAATTAGGAAAGGAAGTGAGGGTATAAGAGGGATTTGAACCTTTAAAAAATCTGATAGGAATCCCATAGAACCTTCTAGCAAGGTCTAAAACACAATTCTTGCCTCAAACTTGAGGTACAAGTCAGGAATTAATGGACTATTTAGGCAAAGTGCAATTTTGAGTCAAGGACTAAAAAAACAAGAGGAAAATCTAATGCCCCAAGGCTTTACTATAAAAAGAACCATCTGGGCTTTTTTAAAAGGATTGGAAAACCTTCTCTTTGAGTACCAGAGATGAAATACTTATTCCTATATCTGAAAATATCATTAGTGCAGTTTGAATCATTTTCTGAAGACTTAATTCACTAAAAACTCTGCTGAAGTCCTGGATGCACTGTATATTTGGCTGTTGATTGCTTAGCTGGTCTCTTCTATTTACTCATAGTCTTGTTTCTTCTGGTGCATCACAGGTACACTCAAAGTTCATGTATATATGAAGTTCAAAGTGAAATATATTCTCAAATGTGAAGATCCTCACCTGTTATTTATATTTTCGGATCATACCCCCACTTCCCCCTATTTAGTTTGAATATAGGTATATTAATAAGATGATCATCATGTTATAGTTCAATATTAGACTGATCCATTTTTGTAATAACTGGACATTTGGGACTATTTCAATATGTAATAACTTGAACGTTTGACTGAGTTTTCTCTTTTATATGTATAATTAATAGTCAATTTCAATTTTAGTCTGGCTGGTTCAAGTGCTGATCCTGTGCACTTAGAGATGCTGGACTTAGGAAGTAGTAGTTTTATTAATCATGTGAAGATTAAAATGCTATGAAATATTTCAGTTCATTTAAATCTCAGAATGTTTAGTAATAATTTGTTTTCATATTTGTTCCATGTAGTGTAACCTGAATCGCACTTGAATTCTAAAATTGAATTTGGATACTCCGACTGATGAGTATGCGAATCATTTAGTTCGAGTCTACTACTAAAAATGGATATAAAAATGATCGTTGATATTCTTTTGTGAATGTGTACATATGTATTTTTGTATATAATTTCAAACCAAAGAGTTGTTCAAAATGGACTTTTCCGTCCATGTCAAAACTGGGCCAAAATGAAAGGCCCAGTATGCAATAGGGATATGTAACCCTATGTGTTTTTCTGGGCTGAGTAATTAAAAGCCCAAACCATTCATAATAGTCAATAGTCACAGCCTAAGCGCTATATGCTCCTGGGCTAGCCCAAACTTGATTTATTATGTACGATTAGCCACGAACGAGGCTAAGACACATGCAGTGTGTTCCAAGTACACAGTCTATACATAAAACAATTAGTGCATTTAAGCACTCGCAAGAGTATAAAATTTAGCATGGATTAGGATGTCCCTATTAAATAATGTGTGCCGCGTTAATTCAAGCAAATATTATGTGATGGTTCCTTAATTCAGTAGAATACATAAAAATAAGAAGTGTCGTTTAGCAAATTTCACGGCCTTCCCATAAATGGCCAAGACATAGTTGTTATAGGCGCGTGGTTATCTAAAATACCTTCCTAAATTCGGGTTCGCATATATGTGACCCAAATCCTATTCTCAATGGAATAAAAGCATATCTCAAATTGTGGATGCATTTATGTGACGCGATTTGCGATGTGTTTTAATAACATTGATAATTTTCCTAAAAGATGTTAAAAGCAGTTCATAATCTAAAATTACGGATTAACAGGTATTGCAAACCATATTTTAACCATTTATAATGAGTTTAAGCGACCGTGCTAGAACCACGGGATCCAAGGGTGCCTAACACCTTCCCTCGGGTCAACAGCATTCCTTACTCTAGAATTTCTGGTTAGCAGACTCCAATTGGGTAGTCGAAATTTCTTCGATTTGGGATTTTAAATAAATCGGTGACTTGGGACACCAAAAATCCAAACATATCCCAATTGGCGACTCTTAAATAAAATACTTAATCCCATATCGAATAATGTCACTTTAATTGGAAAAACTCTTATACAAGTGTCCCCTTTCAGGGTAACCATATGTAAGCGAAAAAAGGAGGTATGACAGCTCTGTTAACTCTGCTGGGGATTAGGAACCCTGAATCGCTGGTTCAGGGTTCAAGAATTCGAGCTTGCAGTAACTGTTACATTTGGCTTCTTCTGATTTGCTTACCTGTTCTGTGCTAAATGCTGCATGTTTTACCGCTTTGATATTATCTGAATATTATATATAAACGGTTACGTAAACCCTTCACTTCTCACCTCCGTGGATGTGCTTGCTGGTTAATACTCCCTATCCTGTTAGTGTCTTTCCCTGAAATAAGAAAGAGGTCGGGCAAGTTACAAAGCCGGACGATCTCACGGGTCCTCGGTACACATCTCGCTCCTCGACTCGAGTTGTCCCCTCGGGTACATAGTCTAGACCCTATACTGATGTTCTCAGCTTAGTATAACAAAACTTCTTTGCGGATTCCTAGTAGGAGCGTTTATTTGCATCATGCATTTTTGACTTAGGGGACTCAACATAAGGGTTGGGTCCCTCTAGGACAGGCG
This sequence comes from Nicotiana benthamiana, assembly GCA_034376525.1. Lineage (NCBI taxonomy): Eukaryota > Viridiplantae > Streptophyta > Magnoliopsida > Solanales > Solanaceae > Nicotiana > Nicotiana benthamiana. Next base: position 113,819,523 of record CM067331.1, read on the forward strand.
CCCTAAAATAAAAGACCACCCTGAAGCATGTTTACGTGCTACTTGTGCATTTATTTGCCTCGGGCTCGCATGTTGACAGGCCGGTAAACAAAAGGAGATAATTGAGGGTAATAAGCAGTGCTAGGGTAGTCACTATTAAAAACCAATGCCCAAATAGTGCCTAAAGGCTGCCGGATTTTCAAAGAAAGAAAAAACAACCAAACAAAATGTTGGAGTTTTTCAATAATGTCTGCGGGTTTTGATAAATTATTTTGGCTGGGTCGAACCTTTTTTCAAAATATCAAGAAATGCCCGAGATTATTTTCTTACCTCAAAATGAGTCGGATGGTGCCATTATTACGATAATAGCTGAATGAAGCTACAAGGGACACCGTAAGGCTGATCTTACGCAATTGGTTGACTCTAAATTTTATTCGGTTCGTAAGCAAGCACAGCCTAAAAGACCTTCTAGCCGAAGTGTCAAAAGGATGTATTCGCAAAGCCAATCCCTGTTTTAAAATAAATTTCATAAATGCCAGCTTTAACGTTTTGAGAATACTAATTTGCCCTAATAAATATGCAGAATGAGCACGATAATGAAAAAAATTCCTTTGGAGCTGCGGGTGTGGTGGAATGACCTCGGAGAAGCCGGACGGAAAAAGGTCGACGCGCATCTGGGGGGCCTCACTAGTTTGCTGAAAATCAACCCTATGGGGACATCGTAAAGGCCTTAATCACCTTCTGGGACCCGGCCCACAACATCTTCCCCTTCTCAGATTTCGAGCTAACACCGACCTTGGAATAAATGACCGGATACATCGGGACTCATACAATCCCTTTGAGACATCAATATCTGATAGCACCTAGAGCCCTCGCTGTGTACAAATTTCTGGATGTTTTGAAAATTAGCAGAAAGGTCCACAACCCTGACCTATCGGCTGGATTTTGAATCCTCCAATTCATATACGAAAGATATGGCTACACCGGAGGATTCAACAACCCTGAAAACCTTATCTGTAGCAAGGGAAATCGAATCAAATGTGAGGAGCATCAATGCTTCGCGTTTATGATGTCTTTTTGGGGTGTTTTAGTATTCCCACGAAAAGACGAAAACATCGATATACGGATAGCAGGGATCGTTTATACTTTGATAACTCAGGCAAAGAGTACTCTTGCTCCAATGATCCTATCTGATATCTTCCGAGCCCTTACCATTTGTAAAGCAGGAGGGGATTTTTTTGAAGGCTGTAACATGCTATTATAAATTTGGATGATTGAGCATCAATGCCCCAGTCCTCAGTTCATGAGTGGTGGATTGCCAACAAAAGGTTGCATAGAAGAAGTTGACAACAGGGCAAATGAGTTTAAATTACCATAGGGTCGCAGAATGGGTGTCACATCTCCGGTCTATTTCTGCCAATACAATGCGATGGAAGTTCAGTTGGCTTTTCATGGACGAAATAGTGATGAGCCTTAGAAGCATCCAGCCTTACACCTCACATCGGGTCTTGAGACAACTCGGAAGATGCCAGGTAGTTCCAAAAGACGAAGATCTCAGTATCCGACTAGTCGAAATTGGGCCTGGTAGTCAGTTCCCCGAAGCAATGGTTCGCAAAATTTGGAATGGATGCCAATACCTAACCACTGACACTTGTGTACAAGATCCTTCCAGAGGTGAAGTGTCTCAGGGATACCTTGCTTGGCATAAGAGAGAAATTGAGCACGAAAGACCATCCAAAAGGCCTCACCTCCAAGAGTTAGTCGGAACATCACAAGAGCAAAGGGATTGGTTAGCAAAAGAAAATGAATACCGTGCTACCATTGGAAGGCTAGAAAAGAAAATTCAAGAATTGCAATTCGAAAACAACCTGCAAATTGCTGCTAGCAAGGGAGAAAAGAAGGTATTGGTTAAAGAAAATGAAGCCATGCGAGCCTAGATTCATAAAATGAAAACAGCCACAGATAATCCTCCGAGAAGTACAAAGGATGAAAAGTTCATAGAGAACCTGCGCCGAAAAGTGACCGAATGCGGCTTTGACCTGAACAAGGTGGAGGGTGAATTGTCTAGAGCTCGGAGAAAATTAATTAAAAGTACTGAAGAAAGGGCCCGCATATTGGAGTAGTTAAAAGAAGGGAGTGGAAATGAAAGCACTAGTCTAAAACAGAGAGTTATCATAGCTGAAAGCAAAATGGCCAAGCAGGCCAAGGATTTCAAAGCCGAGAGGGAACATTGTTATGTGGTAATAGGCGGCAGTTTCAAAAGCTAAATCAGGCAGCTGAGCGGACTTTAGAAGCACGGGTTGAACAAATATGGCGTCTGCTACAAGAAAAAGGGATTATCAGAGAAATGATACGGGCAATTGCAGACTATATTACCACTAAATGCAATCACTGTAAAGGCATGACAAAATCCATGTTTTTTGCCGCTGCTATGACCTTTGTCCGACAAGTAATGGAAGATCTCCACTATCTCTAAGGAAGTTTAGTGTGCTAACCCACAACAAGGCCGAATGTTGCCCTGCAAGCTCCAAAAGCATTTGAAGTGTTAATATACTCATAGATTTATATTTTCTGAGAAAAAGAGTATGTCTGTTGTCCTTTCGAGTCTGTAAGGGTTTTGAGTCCCAGTCTGGTAGTTTCTTTTTATTTAGCCATTGTAATCAAGGTTCATATCTTTATCAAAATTGAAAATCTCAAACATATTTTATTATGTGCTTCACCATTATTTTCATGAACTACGCTCAGTCTGATTCATGCAAAGTCATGATACGTAGGCAATCTCTATAGGATTCAACCGTATTCTTTAAAAAGCTAAAAAAAACAAAGAATATACATAATAAAAGCAACAAAAAGAGAGAGGAATAAAAGGGAGGAAGCAAAGGGAAATTGACATAAGTGCCAGGATGACACATGCGACTGTGGAAGGCATATAGAAACCTATTATTTGCATAGGTGCATCATGCTCAACGTGTGATTTCCTGTTTGTCATCTACCCCGAACTAACTAAGTTTTCTAGCATCACAGTTCAGGTGTTTAGAACAGTTGTTGGTTTTGCGGTAAACTGGCTTCACACGGATACTTCACTCGTTCAAAGGGAAATACAGAGATGTCAGCTGAAATCGCTCTATCCACCGTCCCTATTCCAGAAGACAGTCTAATAATAGGAGTACCAGACTCTGAATCTGCAGCGGCTGAAGAAAATATGATCCTGCGGCTCCGGGTCATGGAAATGTGAGACGCATGGACCAACGAGAAGGAACCTCCCAGCGCCATCCCTGGATTTCCCGAGCTATTTCCACGGTCAGGGGGTACCTTTACTGTTCCTATCAGTCACCCGAGCATTCTCCTGTGGAAGCTCACCGTTTCAACCAATTTTTTTGGGGCACCTTCCGAAACCCACCCTCCAATGATTGCATCGGGGCCAGTTCTCAAAATCTTTACAGCCCCTCCGTGTGCAGCTACTACACAGCCTGCAATGTCAAGGCATGTGTTTGACCCCACACCCTTTACCTTCCAAACCCCTAATTACCAAAATGAGCCTCCCCCGTACCCTACATACAGCTACCCTCAGCCAACATATGAACTTACCCTTGTGCCAGACAAAACTTCCAAAGCACCCAAGAAGGATGAGATCACAAGGAGAATGAAGAGTCTTGAGCAAAGCCTGAAGAATATGCAAGGACTGAGCAGACAGAAACGTATAGTCTATTCATACCTGTGCATGTTCCCCCATGTACATCTTCCTTTGGGGTTTAATATGCCAAAATTCGAGAAATACGATGGCCATGGCGATCCCATCGCCCATTTAAAGTATAGTAATCAATCACGAGGAGTCGGCAGGAGGGAAGAGCTCCTGATGGCCTACTTTGGGGAAAGTTTAGTGGGTATTGCATCCGAATGGTACATAGATCAAGACATTACCCGATGGAACATATGGGATGACCTTGCCCGGTACTTTGTACGACAATTCCAGTACAATATCGACATCGCCTCAGATAGGAACTACCTAGCCAATTTGAAGAAGAAACCTGCTGAAAGATTCAGAGAGTATGCTATTAAATGGCGAGAGCAAGCATCGAGGGTGAATCCTCCTATGGATGAAATAGAAATGGTCACTGTCTTTTTGCAAGCACAAGAAGCAGACTATTTTCAGAACATGATGTCCGCAATGGGCAAACCATTCGCAGAAGCAATAAGGATTGGGGAGATGGTGGAGACCGGCCTCAAAACAGGGAGGATTCTAAGTCAATATGCCATAAGAGTCACCTCCCAAGCCATTCAAGGAGGGGCGGGAGGAATCCAAAGGAACACGAAAAAAGAGGAAGCATCTATGGGAGCCTCCGGGATGAGGAAACAACATACTCACAGGCATGCATTCTCTGAACGAACACCTCAACATTACTATCCTCAAAGAAACATACACTATGTCCCTCAACCCTACCCAGTAATGAATGCTCAACCCTTTCCCTGACCTCAACAATAGAATAATAGAAATCAAGCTCCAAGGAATCAACTTCCTCAGACTCATTACATCCCCGCCCTCAGAAAAATAACTATCGTCCCAGAGAGCCACCCCGGAGGTAGAACTTCACCCCAATAGGAGAGTCCTATGCCAGCCTATTTCCTAAGCTAGTCCATATGGGTTTCTTCCAACCTGTACCCCCAAATAGACAGAATCCTGAGTCACCGTATTACCAAAGGGGTATGCGTTGTGCTTACCACTCTGGGGCAGAGATACTAAAAATTGCTAGACCTTAAAGCGAGCGGTAGAGGACTTGATTGATCAAAAGAAGATAGTTATAAGAGATGACGAAGTCCCAAATGTAACTGATAACCCGTTACCGGCTCACAATAATGGGACGATCATCGGAATCATCTACGAGGAAAAAGAATTTGATCCCGCTCTGAAGGCCATCATAGACATCGCCGATGCTGATTGGAAGCCAAAAGTCACCCCAAAGAAGATGGATGAAAAGAAAACAATGAAGCCAAATGCCCTGAAGCAGAGAAGGAGACTGAGGTCAAAGCATAGGCTACCCCCGCCAAAGAAACAATACTCTACATCCCATGAGGACGCAAAGAAAAGCAGCCCACTTTACGCCCACCAAAAAGGTTCGAGCTTATCAAAACTATGTACATACCCAAGAAGGCCTATGTAGTACGGGGATCGATTAGCCACTGGTGCTGAATGAGACCGTGGTTATTGGTCGCGTGCCACAAAAGCCCATGACCAAAGGGATGTTCCACCAAGAAATACCTGTACATGGAAGAGGTAAATGCCGCAACCAAACGGCGATTCCCGCCAAAGAAGCCACTAAATGCCAAAGCAGAAGCTTTTTCTAGAAAATGAAAATGTCGGAGTACGAAGTTGTAGATCAACTCTGAAAATCCCCCGAGCAGATTTCTCTGCTATCACTCTTGATGAAATCTCCCAAGCATCAACATGTGTTGGCCAAGACAATAAATGAAGCTTATGTGCCGGCTGAGATCTCTATAGAATAGCTAAACAAAATGGCGGAGAGATCTTTCGCTATCAATCAGATATCATTCAGTAAGAATGACCTACCCCCGGAGGGAGCTACTCATAACAAGGATTTGCACCTCAGTGTCAAATGTGAGGGATATTATGTCAAGTGAGTGATGGTCGATGGAGGTTCCGGAGTAGACATATGCCCACTATCTACCTTGCAGAGAATGGAGATCGGGAAAGGGAGGATCCATCCCAATAACGTATGTGTCCGAGCTTTCTATGGAGTAAAAAGAGATACCATAGGTGAAATCGATTTAGTGCTCACCATTGGTCTAGTCGACTTCGAAGTAACATTCCAGGTGTTGGATATGGACACCTCCAACAACTACCTCCTGGAAAGGTCGTGGATTCATGCAGCAGGGCCAGTGCCTTCACCCCTGCACCAAATGTTGAAATTTGAGTATGAAAATCAGGAGATTGTAGTTCATGGAGAGGACGAACAATCAATTTATCGGGACCCCTCTGTCCTATGTCTGGAAGCCAAGGAAGGCAGTGAACACATAGTCTATCAAGCTTTTGAAGTCGTAGTAGCTGATCAGCATGAAGAGGGCAAGCCGCTTTCTCAGCCTTTCCTGTCAAATGCTTCAATTATGGTCGCCAAGGATTCAAGCAAGGTAAGGGACTCGGAAGCTCCCTACAAGGCATGACCGAGCCAGTCGCCTTGCCTGCCACAGAAAAGTTCTTTGGACTGGGATTTCATCCAACCTCAGAAGATATCACCTGGGCTAATCGCAGGAAGCGCCAAGGATGGGCCTTACCACGACCCCTGCCTCACTTGTACAAAACTTTTATAAAACCAAAGTACAATGAAGAGGAGGAAGAAGAAACTTTCACGGCAGAAGAAATTGATGAGATCTTTGGGGTTATGAGAGAGTTGCTCTATGATGTAAACATGGTCCAACCGGGAGAAGGTTCAAAAGCAGCTGAAGTGCTGTATATGGGGCCAGATGCTAAACTTCAAAATTGGAAGGCCACACCCTTTCTGGTCAGGCGGGAGACCCGGTAGTCTCACTTTGCTTCCTCTTCCCATATCACGAGAAATTTCAAGGTGGAGCTCGATTGTTTGTTTTACTTTTAGCGCTCAATTGTAAACCATGTTTTATATTTCAAGTTCAGAGAAAAAAAATCAATAATTTTCATTTCTCTTCTTTTATCTGATTTCTTTATTTCTTTATTTTTTATCTTTTCTTTCAGCCCCGATAAGGCGGCTTTAAATAAAAGACATGCTCGCGGACTTCTTGCCACGACCCAAACCTACTGCCTATCTGTGAAATAATGAACCAGGTACCGAATACAATGAAGAAGAGGATTTTAGGGAAATCACTCAAGAATTGGAACACTTTGAGAACAAACCTAAGCCTAACATAAATGATACTGAACCGGTTAACCTGGGCGATCTTGATGAAATTAAAGAAACTAAAATAAGCATCCAAGTAAATAATGATACTGAACTGGATAACCTGGGCGATCTCGATGGAATTCAAAGATGTATTTGCGTGGTCGTATGATGCCATGCCTGGTCTGAGTATGGATTTTGTGGTTCATAAGTTGCCCACTACCCCGAGTGCCCCCAGTACAACAAAAGCAATGAATTTTCCAGCCTAATGTTAGTGACAAAATCAAAGAGGAAATTACAAAACAACTTGAAGCATGGGTAATCCAGGTAGTGCGGTACACCACATGGCTGGCTAACGTGGTCTCGGTTCCAAAGAAGGACGGGAAAACCCGAGTCTGTGGATTATAGAGATCTGAACAAGGCGAGTCTCAAAGATAACTTCCCTCTACCCAACATCCACATCCTCATCGATAATTGTGCCAAACATGAGATTCAATACTTTGTAGAATGCTACGCGGGGTATCACGAAGTGCTGATGGATGAGGAAGATGCGGAGAAAACTGCCTTCACCACACCTTGGGGAACATATTGTTATAGAGTTATGCCTTTTGAATTGAAAAACGTTGGGGCCACCTACATGAGGGCTATGACCACCATCTTCCACGACATGATGCATAAAGAAATAGAGGTGTACGTGGATGACGTGATTATCAAATCCAAGACACGGGCGATCATGTAAAGGATTTGAGGAAATTCTTCGAAAGGCTCTGCAAATATAATTTGAAATTGGATCTGGCAAAATGCGCATTTGGAGTTCCTTCAGGCAAACTTTTGGGGTTCATCGTCAGTCGGAGAGGCATTCAATTAGATCCAACCAAGACCAAATCCTTTCAGGAGCTGCCCCCGCCAAGGACCAAAAAGGATGTGATGAGTCTATTAGGAGTATTAAGTTACATTAGCCGGTTCATCTCCCAATTGACTTCAACATGTGAGCCTATATTCAAACTGCTGAAGAAGTATGTGGCAGATAAGTGGACGGTTGAGTGTCAGGAAGCTTTTGACAAAATCAAACAATACTTGTCCAACCCACCAGTTTTAGTCCCTCCAAATCCAGGAAGGCCGTTGTTTCTCTATCTGACGCTCTTGGAAGGCTCTTTCACTTGTATTCTCGGGCAGCATGACACCACGGGAAAGCAAGAGCAGGCCATTTATTATATGAGAAAAAGTTTACTGGCTACGAGGCCACGTACATATTGTTAGAGAGAACGTATTGCGCTTTGACATGGGTAGCTCAGAAGCTGAGGCATTATTTGCAAGCTTATACCACGCACCTCATAACCATGCTGGATCCACTAAGGTTCATATTCCAAAAACCAATGCCCACAGGACGACTGGCAAAATGGCAGATCCTGCTTACCAAGTTCGACATTGCTTATGTCACTCGTACGGCGATGAAAGCTCAGGAACTGGCAGATCATCTGGCCGAAAACCCCGCGAATGACGAGTATCATCCTTTAAGCACTTACTTCCCTGAAGAAGATGTTCTTCGACGGAGGGAACACAGAGGGCGTGGGGATCGGGGCAATCCTAATCTCACCTACAAGCCAGCATTATCCAGCTATGCCCAGACTTCGGTACTTTTGCACCAATAATACCGCTGAATATTAGGCTTGCATCATGGGTATGATCATGGCTATCAACCAAGATATCGAAGAGTTGCTAATCATGGGGGATTCCGATCTAATCATCCGACAAGCTCAAGGAGAATGGGAGACAAGGGACATTATGCTTCTCCCATATAGAAAACATGTCGAAGACCTCAGCACATGGTTCAGGTCGGTACAGATTAGGTACATTCCCCGTTGTCACAATGAGTTAGCGGATGCACTTGCAACCTTAGCCTCCAAGCTGCCATACCCTGGGAATGCCTATGTTGATCCTTTACAAATCCAAATCAGAGAAAGACATGGGTATTGTAATGCAACCGAAGCAGATCCTAGCCCACAGCCTTAGTATTACGATATCTTGAGACTCCTAAAAACACAGGAGTACCCTGAACAGGCCACCGGAGAACAAAAGAAGACCATCTGACGGCATGCAAGCAATTTCTGCTTAAGCGGTGACAATTTGTACAAAAGGACTCCAGATCTTAATTTGTTGAGATGTGTGGATGTCGAAGAAGCTGGGAGAATTCTGCACAAAGTACATCCAGGCGTATGTGGGCCCCATATGAATTGTTATGTATTGGCCAACAATATACACAGAGCTGGTTATTATTGGATGACCATGGAGAAAGACTGTTTCAGCTTTGTTCGAAAATGTCATCAATGCCAGGTGCACGGTGATCTGATTCATGCACCACCAAATGAGCAGCATCCTATGTTAACACCCTGGCCATTTGCCGCCTGGGGAATGGACTTCATTGGGCTGATCGATCCAAAGGCCTCAAATAGGCACAAATTTATATTGGTCGATATTGATTATTTCACAAAATTGGTGGAAGCCATCACCCTCAAGTCTGTTTCCAAGAAAGCGGTAGTGGATTTCGTGCATTCTAACATCATTTGCCGCTTTGGGATCCTGGCTACCATCTAATCTAAGCAGTCGGCTGATGGAAGAGATATGTGAACAATTCAAAATAACGCATAGAAACTCCACTCCCTAACGACCTAAAGCTAACGGTGCGGTCGAAGCAGCCAATAAGAACATCAAGAAAATCTTGAGGAAAATAATTCAAAGCTCGAGGCAATGGCATAAAAAGCTGCCTTTCGCATTGGTGGGATATCGTACCACAATACGTACATATGTAGGAGCCACTCCCTATTTGCTGGTCTATGGAACTGAGGCTGTTATACCTGCCGAGGTGGAAATCCCTTTGCTCTGAGTTATTGTCGAAGCAGAAATCGAAGATAGTGAATGGGTCAAAACCTGTTTGTAGCAAATGGCATTAATTGATGAGAAACGAATGGCCGCTGTGTGCCATAGGCAGTTGTTCAAATAAAGAATGGCCCGTGACTACAACAAGAAAGTGCGCCCTAGGAATTTCAAAGTCGGTCAGCTGGTTTTGAGACGGATACTTCCCCATCATCAGGAGGCCAAAGGAAAATTCGCCCCAAATTGGAAACGGCCATACATCATCAGAAAAATATTTCCCAAAGGAGCATTGCACTTGGGCAAGGTTGAAGGAGATGAGCACTTGGGCGAGGTCGAAGGAAACACCCATACATCATCAGGAAAAAAGGTATTATGTGTAAACCCCCTGCAGCAATTACCCCGGAGGATTGAAAGGATGAAGGCATTATTCTCCGGCCATCCCCACCCTCTTTGGAACCCAGAAAGAAAAGAAAAACAAATATAAAAAAAATCAAAAATATAATAATTCAAAGAAAAGGGGAATGCAAAACAAAAGTAGTTTAGGAAATATTTCCTGAACTACGTCTGACTTGATTCCGAAAGGATACTTAGGCAGCCTATCCTTGAGGTTCAGTCACACTAAGATAAAAACCCCATTTACCCAGGAAAATTAAAACTGGGAAGAAGTGTATCGGTTCGGTTACAAACACGTCCGAATGGTAATAAAGTCATAGATCCCCGAGAAAGAAAATACAATCTGTTGGGGTTCGACACCAATCAAATTTGTGAGAAAAATAAATGAGAGAGTTTTATCGGTGAAAACCTCCGGGAACCATAAGGCGATCGTGAGCATGAAAAAATAAAACGAGAGAGTCCATGTAGCGAAAACCCGAAAAGGGCGCCATCGGCCGAAAAGAGGAAATAGTGCTCCCTGGATCTGAGCAAGTTTCTTTGGTTTTTGAAGAGTTGAAGTCAGAAAGCAGAAATGGATTTGGGCCGGGTATCCAGTCCAAGAAGCATATCGTCGCCACTTAAAGCTGTCTCGTATTTCCAGATAAGTTCCCTCTTTTCTTTCAAAGTGCATACCTCTCTAAATTCATACTTCACTCTTTTCCATTTCAACTTCCTCACCATTCCTTAAAAAAAGGTAGCAGGGCCGGCTTCGCGGTTTTCTCTTAGCAGGAATTAAGGAAATGACTGACATCGTCATGTACGCTTGGCCATTCCCGGTTGATCATGACAGTTAATGTCCCAAGATAAAGAAAAAAAGGAAAGGAAATTCAAAGTCAAAAGGCATGAAGTTGAAGCAAAATCGAGGGGTTTATAGCCGAACGGGGTGCCGATTCTTATCAAAAGTCCCAAAAGCAAATGCAAAAGTGGGACAAAACTCATAAACCAAGGCCCGAGAAGCAAAACCCAATCCAAAATGAGGACTCCTTGGCCAACTAAGCAAGGACAGAAAGTCGAGGGTTCACTTTTGAATACAAAGGACGTCGAAATCAAGCATCACAAGACCACAAAACCCATCACTGTTCAAACTAATAGTTTGTTTTGTTTCCGAAATAATATAGATGCAAGCGCAACTTAGAAAAGCAAAATAACATGAGGCAAAAACAACCAAAGGATAGGCACAAGGGCCAAAGGTGGTGATGCATCAATGATCAAAGGAAAGTTTTCTTTTCATTTTTCTGCAAACTCGTAATGAGCATGTTAGCACGAGATCCCAATCTCCAGTTCCCCTTTGTACAGATTGCGGACTTCCCATGCATTATCTAAGGATTGTGTTCTACCCCCTCCAGCATAAATCAAGGAAGTTTCCCTCCACATCCCCAGCATAACCTCAGGACTCTCTCCCTACACTTCCCACTCCCCATCATGGTCTAGGAGATAACACTCCCCTACCCTTAGCATAACCTAAGAATTATGCCTTTCCTTCTCTATCCCCAGCACAGTGAAAAGGATCTCTGTGATCCTCCGCTGCCTTGCATTTCTCTAGAATAACCTAGGATTTTTCCTTCATCCCGGCATAACCCGCGGACCTCCCTAGCATAACCTAGGATTTCTCACTAATCCCGGCATAACCTGTGGATTACCCTAGCATAACCTAGGATTTTTCTCATCTCGCATAACCCGTGGATTCCCCTAGCATAACCTAAGATTTCTCACTCATAGCGGCATAACCCATGGATTCCCTTAGCATAACCTATGATTTTTCTTTCATCCCGGCATAACCCGTGGATTCCCCTAGCATAAACTAGGATTTTTCATTCATGTAGGCGTAACCCGTGGATTCCCCTGGAATAACCCAGGAATTTCTTCATAACCCATCCTAAGCAGTAACTTTCCTATCCCGGCATAACTCGCGGATCGTTTCTTTTCATCCCTAGCAGGGACCCTTCATTCTCATCTCGGCATAACTCGTGGATTCCCTAGCATAACCTAGGTTTTTCTCATCTCGGCATAACCCGTCGATTCCCTAAAATAACCTAGGATTTTTCTCATCCCGGCATAACCCATGGATTCCCCTAGCATAACCTAGGATTTTTATCACCCCGGTATAACCCGTTGATTCCGTAACATAACCTAGGATTTTTCTCATCCCAGCATAACCCGTGGATTCCCCTAGCATAACCTAGGATTTCTCTCATCCCGGCATAACCCGTGGATTCCCTAGCATAACCTAGGATTTCTTACTCATCCCAGCATAACCCATGGATTCCCCTAGCATAACCTACGATTTCTCACTCATCCCGGCATAATAGGTGGATTCCCATAGAATAACCTAGGATTTTTCTTTCATCCCGGCATAACCCGTGGATTCCCCTAGCATAACTTAGGATTTTTCTTTCATCCCGACATAACCCGTGTATTCCCCTGGCATAACCCAGGAATTTCTTCATAACCCATCCTAAGCAGGAACTTTCCTATCCCGGCATAACCCGCTGATCGTTTCTTTTCATCCCTAGTAGGGACCCTTCATTCTCATCTCGGCATAACCCGTGGATTCCCTAGCATAACCTAGGAGTTTTCTCATCCCGGCATAACCCGTCGATTCCCGAGGATAACCTAGGATTTTTCTCATCCCGGCGTAACCCATGGATTCCCCTAGCATAACCTAGGATTTCTCACTCATCCCAGCGTAACCCGTGGATTCCCCTAGCATAACCTAGGATTTCTCACTCATCCCGGCATAACCCGTGGGTTCCCCTAGAATAACCTAGGATTTTTCTTTCATCCCGGCATAACCCGTGGATCCCCTAGCATAACTTAGGATTTTTCATTCATCCCGGCATAACCCGTGGATTCCTATGGCATAATCCAGGAATTTCTCTATAACCCATCCTAAGCATGAACTTTCCTATCCCGGCATAACCCGCGGATCGTTTCTTTCCATCCCCACAGAGACCTTTTCATTCTCATCCCGGCATAATCCGAGGATTCTCATCTTATCCCCCAGCAGGAAGCATTTATCCTTCCCATCATAATCTGGCGATCTTTCCAAGGGATACACAATTCTGGTCCCTTTTGTTTTAATAAAGAGCAGCATAGATATGTTTTACAAATAACTCACGAAATTTTCCAGTGAAAACTGGGGCAGAAAATTTCGTGCATTTGTTTGTTTTGTTGTCTGAACAAGTGTTTCCTAAAGACACAAGATTCAGCATAATTGAAAGCAGGAGTGTCAATCCAGAACAGAAGAAAAGAAAAGAGACAAAAGGTGAACTCAAAGTAAGATTGAAGATTGAGCTAGCAGCTGCAATTAACAAGCAGTAAGATTCAGATCGGAGTCTACCACGAAAGATGGTCGAAACTCAAGATCAAGCTTCAAGAGACTCATAGAAAGGAATCTTGTAAATTGTAGTTTATAGGTTTAGCTAGCTTAGTTTTTTATTTCCATTTGGTATAATAGCAATCAGAGACAGCAGCAACATCAGCCAATCACAGTTTCCCAGTAGTCCCAGCTACCAAAACGTCCAGAACTACACAGACCTGATTCCTTTATTGTCAAGGATATGTAGGCAACCTCTGAAGCAAGGTTCGGTCAGAAATTTTCAAAATGCTTCACATGGAGTATTCAATCGGATAAAAATAGATCATATTTTCTCACTTGTCTTTGCACGAAAACTCTTCGTGTTCCCGCGCAAAGAGGGTCAGTTGTGAGCATATGATTTTTGCCCGGTCGAAACAAGCTTCTACAAGACTCTTAGAGTTTCGGATTTTTCTTTTAAAATATTAGGTTTTTAATTTTTAGAATTCAATTGCATGCGCATGTTCATTACTGCGTTTTTAATATTAATTAGAATTTAATTGTTAAATAAATTTGTATTACAAATTAAAATACAAAAAAATATATATACATGTCCGGCATTTGGAATTTTTTTGTTTAATTTTTTAACTTGGTTTGTTTTTATTTTTATTTTTGACAATTGAGAACTTTTGTTTTTTTAATAATAAAGTTAGTAATTTATTTAAATTAAAAGAAGAAAAAGACAAAAAAATACATGTATATATATACGGCCACTCAGGCTGGCCACAACTAGGCCAGACCTAAGTGGCCCAACCGGCTTCCCCCCTTTCCTTTCAAACAACATTACCCAGCCCAAATAACCATTGCCCCGGTCCAGTCCACACCCAACGAACCAAACGACACCGTTTCAAATAAAAGGGCTCATCACATCCATCCATCCCCATCTCATCCAACGGCCACGGAAGCCCCCCCTTTGGTATACATATGTCCAAACGTCTCTAATACATATACAAGACCAAATACTCCCCTCCTCGTACTGTTCTTCTCCGTCCTAACAACACCCATTGACTACCCCATGACCTCCATTTGACCACCAGTCCACCACCCTACTGCCACCGCCAAAATCACCTCACGGCGGCGGCTAGCAACCAAACTGTCCCAAATTTACAACACTCAACCGTCATGACCTTCCCTACCCCGTCCTAGGGCCAGTTTCCGCCGAACATGCCTCATACGTCTCGAATATCTAAAAACAGGGTCGTCAAAACCACCGTCTCCGGCGACCGTGTTCCAATCCCTTCTAGTTTAACACCACAAACCCACTAGGATACCCCCTTCCCCGTTCTGCAACCCACTCCCCTCGAATCCCCACCAATAAATCTCAAATATTCTCTGAAAGGTCGTAGGAAACCCTATCTCCGACGACCTTGTTCCAAAGCCCTCCAAATTTACACCCCTAAGGCACCTCAATCTCCCTGTTCCAACCACGTATATCACCCCTCTCGAATCTACCTGAAACCCTTCGAATATCAATTCAAAGGTTAACCCTAAATCTCAAAACCTGCCGGAAATGCCTCAAACTCCTCCTAGTCAGTCCTTGGTCCTTCCTGTCACCAACCATACCACCCAAAAGTCCCAAACATCCTCAATCACTGAGAAATCCCAATCTGAGACCACACTGAGTCTCAGAACCATGAAAGCCTCCTTGAACTCTTAAAACCGGTTATATGGGGGTTCGATACCCTGTGGAAGTGGTCAAGAGTTGATTGAAAGGGTTTAAATGGGAACAAGAATAAGAAGCTACGTCTGCTGTTTATTTTCATTTCTTTAGCTGATTAAATGCTTGATTTCGTTTAATAATTTATTAGGTTCAGTAGTTACATGCTTAATAGTTTGAAGTTCATTTATTTGATTTTCTTTTGGTTGTTTGTCTGCTCGTCCAGAAGTTCATCTGAAATAGTTTTCAATATTCATATGCTTTGTTTGACACTAGTCTGGAAATCCCTTCATCTTTTTGAATTATTATCCTGCTGATATCAGCTCCTTGATCTTGAAAGCTTAGTTAGTTCTTCATATTGTTGCTTAATTAATATCCATCTTCTGATTCTATGATTTTTGGTTCATCCCTAAATATTTGATTACCAAGATGACTTTGATTTTTTAATATCGATGTTGGTTTAAGATTATTTAGGGGTTGGGACTTTTAATTGTTCAGTGGTAGCTTTTACCTGCTTCCTAAGATGATTCCTGAACTAAATACTCACCCATTGTTGTGTGTTTCTCGTTATTAAGTATTTCTGAAGCATTTTGATTGAGCCACTTCTGAAAATTAAGTGTTGATAAATGTATTCATTCTTCTAGCCCTTTGTTTTGATAATCCTGTAAAATGTTTGGATATGAAAGCCTACATTGAGGAATTTGACCTTGATAATTTTTGGTTGATTCAGAACTTTCATGAGCCTGTTAGTCTAAGTTTAAAATGTGACCCAAATTTGATTGACCAAGGTCAATTGTAGCTAAACTAGGGTCAAGGAATTGACTAAGGTCAAATTTTTATGGGGGGGGGGGGGGAATTAGGAAAAGAAGTGAGGGTATAAGAAGGATTTGAACCTTTAAAAAATCTTATAGGAATCCCTTAGAACCTTCTAGCAAGTTCTAAAACACAATTCTTGCCTCAAACTTGAGGCACAAGTCAGAAAATAAAGGACTATTTACGCAAAGTGCATTTTTGAGTCAAGGACTAAAAAGAAAACAAGAGGAAAATCTGATACCCTAAGGCTTTACTATAAAAAGAACCATCTGAGCATTTTTAAAAGGATCGAAAAACCTTCTCTTTGAGTACTAGAGCTGAAATACTTATTCCTATATCTGAAAATATCATTAGTGATGTTTGAATCGTTTTTTGAAGACTTAATTCACTAAAAGCTCTGCTGAAGTCCTGGATGCTCTGTGTATTTGGCTGTTGATTGCTTAGCTGGTCTCTTCTATTTACTCATAGGCTTGTTTCTTCTGCTGCATCACAGGTACACTCAAAGTTCATTTATATATGAAGTTTAAAGTGAAATATATTCTCAAATGTGAATATCCTCACCTGTTATTTAAATTTTCGGATCATACCCCCATTTTCCCCTATTTAGTTTGAATATAGGTATATTAATAAGATGATCATCATGTTATAGTTCAATATTAGACTGATCCATTTTTGTGATAATTGGACATTTGGGACTGTTTCAATATGTAATAACTTGAACGTTTGACTGAGTTTTCTCTTTTATATGTATAATCAATAGTCAATTTCAATTTTAGTCTGGCTGGTTCAAGTGATGATCCTGTGCACTTAGATCTGCTGGACTTAGGAAGTAGTAGTTCTAATAATCATGTGAAGATTAAAATGCTATGAAACATTTCTGTTCATTTAATCTCAAAATGTTTAGTAATAATTTGTTTTCAGATTTGTTCCATGTAGTGTAACCTGAATCGCACTTGAATTCTAAAATTGGATTCGGATACTCTGACTGATGAGTATGTGAATCATTTAGTTCAAGTCTAATACTAAAAATGGATATGAAAATGATCGTTAATATTCTTCTGTGAATGTGTAGATATGTAATTTTTGTATATAATTTCAAACCAAAGAGTTGTTCAAAATGGTCTTTTCCGTCCAAGTCAAAACTGGGCCAAAATGAGAAGCCCAGTATGCATCAGGGGTATGTAACCCTATGTGTTTTTCTGGACTGAGTAAATAAAAGCCCAAACTATTCACAATAGTCACTAGTCGTAGCCCAAGCGCTATATGCTCCTGCGCTGGCCCAAACTTGATTTATTATGTACAATTAGCCACGAACGAAGCTAAGACACATGTAGTCTGTCCCAAGTACACAGTCTATACATAAAACAATTAGTGCATTTAAGCCCCTGCAAGAGTAAAAAATTTATCATGGATTAGGATGTCCCTATAAAATAAAGTGAGTCGCGTTAATTCAAGAAAATATTATGCGATGGCTCCTTAATTCAGTAAAACACATAAAAATAGTAAGTGTCGTTTTGCAAATTTCACAGCCTTCCCATAAATGGCCAAGACGTAGTTGCAATAGCCACGTGTTTAATAAAAATACCTTCCTGAATTCGGGTGCGCATTTATGTGACCCAAATCCTATTCTCAATGGAATTAAAATATATCTCAAATTTCGGGTGCATTTATGTGACGCGATTCGCGATGTGTTTTAATAACATTGCAATTTTTCCTAAAAGATGTTAAAAATGGTTAATAATCTAAAATTATGGATTAACAGGTATAACAAACCATATTTTAGCCGATTATAATGAGTTTATGCTACCGTGCTAGAACCACGGGATCCGAGGGTGCCTAACGCCTTCCCTAGGGTCAACATAATTTCTTACTCAAGAATTTCTGGTTCGCAGACTCCAATTGGGTAGTCGAAATTTCCTCGATTTGGAATTTTAAATAAATCGGTGACTTGGGACACCAAAAAGCCAAACATATCCCAAGTGGCGATTCTTAGATAAAATACTTAATCCCATCTCGAATAATGTCACTTTAATTGGAAAACTCATATACACGTGTCACCTTTCGAGGTAACCACGTGTAAGCAAAAAAAGGAGGTGTGACAATCTACCTTTTGATTGTGGTTAGTTGGAAGGGACCTCAACTATCTGTCTCTATTTAGTATGTATTTGCTTGAGAGAGTGTGCATATTTAGGTGGTTGTATGAATGACATCACTCCCGGAGTGTAGACGGGAGTCATAACCGAGGTTTTAGAGGTTGGATTAGAGATAATGATAACTCGGGTGTAATCGTAGTGAACCGTAATGTGAAGCTAGCTAGCGTAGCTTGAGAAAGTGCGTCTAGTAAATTATCATAATTGCTTGAGAAAGATTTATAATAGCTGGAGCGTTCATGATTGATAGAGACAACTGAGTCTCAATTATAAAACACATTCAACTAAGGAAATCAACAACGGAGGAAACTATTACCTTAGACCTTATTCCATTTATATGCAAGCAAGCTTAGTTAACTTTTAGCTATTGTTTACTTTCAGTTTAGTATGTAGATATATCATCAACTGTGAATCATAAAGTTTGGGGAAATTGATTGTGTGAATTTAGTAAGTCCGACAAAAGTTTTTGATAGGTTAATTCTCAGTGGTTCGACTTTGGGCAAATTACTCAGACTATATTTGCTACGTCCGTGTATGTCTTTTGAAAAGGTATATTTTGGCGTTATCAAGGTAGAACCTAAATTTGGTCAGCCATTCTCTGATTATTCCAGCAATTTCAAAATGTGGGAAATCCTCTGTTCCAATACCTAATTTCTTGAGTTTACTGCTTGTAGAGAAGGGAGGTCTTATGGATGTCGATCAGAAGGATTTGATGATTTTACTACCTCCTCTGTTCTCCTTAAAAGATATGCCTTAGAATATTGAGTATGATGCTCTGGCTTGTTAATCTGTTCTTACAGTTTTAACTAACGTTAAACATTGTATACCTATGCACACATTCTTGTTGCACCATGGTTTAGTAATCCACCACTTCTTACCCTATCTGTTATGTGTCTCAGTGTGTTTCTCTCTCTCTCTCAGTTGCTGTTGGTGGAAAAGTTTCTTACCCTCTCAGTTATGTGTCTCAGTATATTTCTCTCTCTCTCTCAGTTGCTGTTGGTGGAAAAGTTTATGGTTTTTCTTCTCTTCCTCCTCTATTCTCTGTTTTCTCCTACGTTATATGGACTTGGGTATGGATATGTATTTGCTGCAGGCATAAGTATCCGCTGTCGGTAGATTCAACTTTTATCATGATTTTAAAGTATTTTGAGGATTTGCATGTATTACGCATAACAACTGATCGACACAGACGCAAATGAAGAGTCCATCTAACGTTAGTTGTCTCACCACAATCGGTTATGTGATGCAGACTCTCCTTGTCTAAGTTAAAGCATTCTCTTTAAGAGAGGTATCTTCCTATTTGTAAATTTCAAACTTTTTATAATTGCATATAAAAATCACTTGCACCAAAAAAGAAACAAGAGGTGCTTTACCGGCAAAATTTGGAGGTAATTTTTTCTGCCTGCATCTGCATGGATGAATTTTCTCTTGTTTTAAATTCTTTATTTTTAGTCAGATATTTTCTGCAGTTTTATTTTAATCTTTCAATCAATTTAACAAGAACACTGTAGATCCTTTGTCATGCAGCCTAGCAGTAATACATTAACAAGGAAAGCGTGTCTTCAAATTTCATGTATGAGTAATTTAGGGATCTGGATTACCTTTGAAGCATTCTCTTATCCCGTGTCTCCAGTCTAATGGGAATATAGTTTTTTTGTGAGAAAACATATTATTGAATAAAAATTGAAAATGCTATAATGAGCCATATATATATAATACTGTCCTATTCATAATACATATGGGATTAGGGTTATACACTACTATTTAACTATCAAACTAACACCCCCCCCCCTCAAGCTGGTGCATATAAATCATATGTACCGAGCTTGTTACATATATAACTAATACACGAGGAACTTGGTAAAAATATCAGCAAGCTGATTATTTGACTTCACAAATTTTGTAGTAATATCTCCTGAGAGTATCTTTTCTCTAACAAAGTGATAGTCAATCTCGATGTCTTTAGTTCTCTCATGGAACACTGGATTTGACGCAATATGAAAACAACTCAGATAGATTTTTCATCAAAAATATCCAAGTGCACATGGAATAATCATTAATGAAACTGACAAAGTAGCGGAATCCCAAGGTAGCACTGACCCGACTAGGACCCCAAACATCTGAATGGACTAAAGTAAAAGGTGACTCTACTCGATTATCAAAATGCAACGGGAATGAGAGCGGGTATGTTTACCGAGCTTACATGACTCACACTCTAGAGTGGACAAATGAGATAAGCCAAGTACTATTTTTGAAAGTTTTGATAAATTGGGATATCCTAACTGTTTATGTAATAAATCTAGTGAATTAGTAATGGGACAAGTTTTTGGAGGAAGACAAGATTCTAGTCTATGTGGTTTTGCAACGATAAGGTAATAAAGTCCATTTGATTCACGTCTGGTACCAATGATTCGCCCTGTACTACATTCCTGTATAAAAATAAGGTCATCAAGAAATAAAACAACAGATTTAAGGGATTTGGCTAAGCAACTAACGACTATGAGATTAAAAGGACTACCAGGAACATAAAGAACAGAGTCTAAAGGTGAGGAAGGAAGCGGACTTACTTGACCTATTGCAATTGACATGGCTTGAGACCCATTGGCCATTGTGACGGTTAGAAGAGATTGAGAATATGAAATACTAGTGAAAAGAGATTTGTTACCAGGAATATGATCAGATGCTCCTGAATTAATGACCCAAGACTCAGAAGGTGAAGATTGGCAGACACAAGTCATGCTACTATTTGTTGGAACAGTGGAGGCTAATACTGAATATGTCTGTTTACGTGCTTTGTACTGAAGGAATTCAATATACTCCGGTAAAGAAACTATCTAGATGGGATTCAATGCATTGGGTCTAATGGGTTGTGAATTAAAGGCTTCCGGTACGAATATCATTATAATATCGTGCCGAAAAAAGCAGAAATTTTTTGGGCATCACTGTTCACGCCGGAAAAAACTCAAAGTGGTTGGAATTTGATTTGAACTAGATGGATAAGCTCGGAATTATGAGGAGAGCAAGCTGTCTTGAAGGAATTTCACGAAAAAGTGGCCGGAAACACTGTCACGCGTCAGCCTGTGGCCATCGGAGCTTCGCTAGAAAATTTCTTCCAGCAGCACGTGGGGGTCTTCTGACGGAGATTTTTTTATGGATTGGTCGCCGGAAGTCGATTTACTTCGTGGTGGTATTGGTTTTTGCACAAAAACTGACGAAAAGTGGCCCCTGGAATGATGCACAATAACAAGATCATTCTTCCCGGAGGCCGCTGGAATGATGCACATCGATAATTTACTCACTGTCGCTCTGATACTATGTGAGAAAGCACGGGAGAAAATATACTATTGATTAAAAATTGACAATGATACAATAAGCCTTATATATATAATGCATGTCCTACTTCTAATACATATGAGATTAGGGTTATACAATACTATTTAGCTATCAATCTAACATTTTTTTAGTGAGATCTAGCTATTGAAGGGAAGCCTTGACGTAACTGGTAAAGTTGCTGCCATGTGACCAGGAGGTCACGGGTTCAAGCATAGAAATAGCCTCTTGCAGAAATGCAGGGTAAAGTTGCATACAATAGACTCTTGTGGTCTTGACCTTCCCCGGACCTCGGCATAGCGGGCTTAATGTACCGGACTGCCTTTTTTAATGATATCTAGCTCTTGTTAGTAGGTCATTACTGATCTTCTTTATGTTGCAAGAACCATAATAGGTTAGATCCGTCTAATCTATATGTTAAATTGTATCCATTCTTAATTCTAGCACTAATCCTACGGCAATAAACAACCGATCAATGTTGTAAAGTAATTTACTCAATATTATATTAGTATGAAACGATGTAAATTCAGTTAACTGTTCTTTCACAAAAAGAAAAAAAATCAGTTAAATGTTAGTGCTGATTGAAATTAAAGCGTAAAAATGGATCTTTGGTACTTGATACTAAGTGGTGTCCAGGCTTATGTGTGCCTCAATCAATTCACCTAGTACCTCCTACCTCCCACCATAGGTAACTCTGCCCACTAGGGAACATATGAGGAGCAATTATTCTTGTTGTCTCTGCCGAGATATGGGCATGTGGTCTCCCAAATGTTTGATCTGTTCCGTAACACTTCGGCAAAGATCCTTTTGTTTCACATACTTTCTGATATACCAAGATTCCTCTTTTGTACTGTGAATATTTACTCATGTACTTTATACGGAAATCACATTTGCTCATGTAAAGAAAAATAAAGATACTAACTGGAAACAAGACAATTTGTCATGAAAAGGAATTCAAATACATTTTTTCCAAATAGTTGAACCGAATATAAGTTAATCTGACACAATGGAGGACACCAGGGCGCGACACTTTCTCAGACCCTGTGTGAATACGGATACTTTGTGTATTGGGCTGCCCTTTTCTTTCAATGGAAGAAATATAGTTTTCCCCAGTAATATTTGCTAACCTTGACGAGAAAGCTTTCGATTCTCTTCTACATATTGAAACTAATCATGAGATATATGTAGAATTATGAAGATTGCAATAGCGATGAGCACAAGTTACCTGCAGATTCTTGATACTCTTTAAGAACGTTTTTTGATCAAGTAGACCAAAACGAAGAAAAACCTACACGACAATAAAAATCCCTGCAAAAGTCACCTAATCATCTATACAACAAGGAATTTCATGGGTGCACTAGAAAAAAACAAGGGATCGGATGCTATTCCTCAGCCGAGTAAAGCTCATCTCTACCCCTTCAAAAGGTCTTCATTTTTTTCTCTCCAAATGACCCGCATGATTGCAAGTGGAGCAACATTTTATGCCTTGCGCCTTCTCCTCCCTCTCCCACTCTTCCAGGTAGACATCAGTTCTCTTACAATTCTTGGCATCACCTATGAGGCACCGTACCAACTACACATATCCCCTATGACTACTTACTGCAATGTAGAAGAAGACGATCCACATCTTCACCTGCCTCCTCACACACCTAAGCACCAACTGACCCACATGATTGCAAGTGGAGCAACATTTTATGCCTTGCGCCTTCTCCTCCCTCTCCCACACTTCCAGGTAGACATCAGTTCTCTAACAGTTCTTGGCATCACCTATGAGGCACCGTACCAACTACACATATCCCCTATGACTACTTACTGCAATGTAGAAGAAGATGTTCCACATCTTCACCTGCCTCCTCACACACCTAAGCACCAACTGACCCACATGATTGCAAGTGGAGCAACATTTTATGCCTTGTGCCTTCTCCTCCCTCTCCCACTCTTCCAGGTAGACATCAGTTCTCTTACAGTTCTTGGCATCACCTATGAGGCACCATACCAACTACGCATATCCCCTATCACTACTTACTGCAATGTAGAAGAAGATGATCCACATCTTCACCTGCCTCCTTACACACCTAAGCACCAACTAACGCAAACAACCTTCCACTTTCTGAGATTTTCGGTTATCAAGATCCCTCATCTGGCTGCTAACCAAGTAAGCACACCTTCCTCGGCACCTTAGGAATACAAAAACAACCCAGTATAATTCCGTAAGTGGGGTTTGGGGACGGTAATATGTACGCAAACCTTAGCCCTACCCCGAGGGACAGAGAGGGTGTTTCCAGGAGACCCTCGGCTCAAGAAATAAACAAGGGATGATATATTAGTAATATCAATAGACTCATACTAAAATAACATAAAATAAATAACAATACATAAAAGCAATATAAGAAATATAAGAAATACGAAAAAGATGGAAGGTATACTAATATCCAAAAGATAAAGCCCTGCATCAGTAGCTGATCAGTAGCATCCTAAGACGAACTCCTAATTTGCTAGTCTCACTCTAGTGCACTGTATAAACATCCACAACTTACCCTTAACCTATAACCATAATGCTCGACCTCCACAATTCCCTGTCAAGGACCATGTCCTCAGTAATCCTAAGTCGCACCATGTCCTGCCTGATCACCTCTCCCCAATATTTCTTAGGTCTCCCTCTACCTCTCCTCGTGCCCACCACAGCCAGTCGCACACACCTTCTCACCGGTGCATCAGTGCTCCTCCTCTAAATGTGCCTGAACTATCTGAGTCTTGCTTCCCGCATTTTGTCCTCCATGGGGGTTACTCCTACCTTCTCTCGAATATCTTCATTTCTAATCTTATCCATCTTAGTATGCCCGCACATCCACCTCAACATCATCATCTCTGCTACTTTGATCTTCTGGATGTGTGAGTTCTTAACCGGCCAACACTCGGTCCCATACAACATGGAAGGTCTAACCACTGCTCTATAAAACTTACCTTTTAGTAACGGTGGCACTTTCTTGTCACACAGGACTCCCGTTGCTAACCTCCAATTCATCCACCCCACCCCTATATAGTGTGTGACATCCTCATCAATCTCCCCGATCCCCTGAATAACTGACCAAGGTACTTGAAACTACTCCTCTTAGGGATAACTTGAGAGTCAAGCCTCACTTCCACTTCCGCTTCCATCGGCTCGGCCCCAAATTTGGACTTGAGGTATTCCGTCTTCGTCCTGCTCAACCTGAAACCTTTAGACTCAAGGGCATGTCTCCAAACCTCTAGCCTCTCGTTGACGCCGCGTCGTGTCTCGTCAATTAGGACTATGTCATCAGCAAATAGCATGTACCATGGCACCTCCCCTTGAATATGGTGCATTATGGCATCCATCAACGGGGGAAATAGGAAAAGGATGAATGCAGACCTTTGGTGCAACACCGTAACAACCGAAAAATGCTCTAATTCACCTCCTACTGTCCTAACCTAGTCTTAGCTCCATCATACATGTCTTTAATCACCCTAATGTAGGCAATCGGGACCACTTTAACCTCTAAGCAGCTCCATAAAACCTCCCTAGGGACCTTGTCGTACGCTTTCTCTAGAACGATAAACACCATGTGCATATCCTTCTTCTTATACATGTATTGTTCCACCATCCTCCTAATAAGGTAAATAGCTTCTGTGGTAGGCACCTTAGGAATCCAGAAGAATTATGTGGAAAGGCATCCTCCTCCCTAACTAAGAACTTTTCATAGACGACTTAATAGAGAACACTTTATATTCCCCAAATCCCACCTGAAAGTATCATGGCTATCTAATAACGTGCCTTGAAGTAAAGCTAGCAATCTTTGGAACTCAGTCACCTCTCAATTGGGGAAATCCCTTCTGAATTTCAAATCCCAATCAACCTTTTCACCTTGTACGCCCGAATTTGTTGGACTGTCAGCCCCTTTTAACATGAAACCCTGTAAATGCTCGGGACTTCCTCTTTCAACATCTTATCCCCACACCATTTATGCCCCAAAAAACTCTCTCCTCCCATTACCTGAGTGATGTATTGCCACTAAATTCGACACAAACCTTCATAATATTCCTCTATAACCCACATCCATTAGGCATATTGACATCTTTAGTTCTCTTTAATTAGTGGCTTCATGAACAATGCCAGACAATCAATTTCACTTACTTCTGCTCATTGATCCATTTATTGCTGCACTATAAACAACATAAGGGTAGTCAATTTCACCTTGTTGTTTCTTTTTTCTCTATGTATTGACTGATTTTTTTGGACGTTTCAATTGTTTTTTCAACTCTTTCTTATTTGTCTGCTTACGTGCTGAGGCCATTATGAATTATTTTATCTTCACTTCCCTTAGCATTTCCAGAGCTGCATACTTGACATACTCCATATGTTCTTCGAACTCTGATCACACTAATATTTTACTGATGAATTTTTATTTCTTTTTCAATGTAGAGGGAGATGGAGCAGAGTCTTAACCTTGATGTTAATATCAAAGATATCCTTAAGAGTCTGAGCAGTGCATCAGTATTAGTTCTGTGTCTGTTGTTACAAAACAACAAAATTTCTTCTCCACCTTTCCATTTTCAATGTATCTAGAACAACCCTTGCTTATAGAAGCACTTTCCATGACCTATATAAGGGAGACCTCAAAGCTTTTTCTCAACTTTGATTATTTCCTTTAGGATGAGAGAAACAACCTTTTTTTGTCAATACAAGTAGGATTAATGAGGATTGAGACAGTATCTTGGAGTTGCAATACATACACAGAAAATAGAAGCTCGTGAAAGTACCTTCCATTCTCCTTGAAAGTATCTATTAAAGCTAGTCCACTGAAAACTTTTATTGCCTTATTTCGACCAAATTGCACCATGAAAAAGGTACTTTTTCCCTCCCTCTTTAAATTATTTGATCGATGTTCTTAAGAATAATTTAAATATACTATATATCAATTAGGATCAGAAAAAGTTAATTAGGATTATTAGTTTCCTGTAATTATGCAATTCTTGATTTGCTTCCCTAGTTTAGAACATGTATGCTTTACTATTTTAAAACCTTATAGCTTGAGAGAATAATCAAACAGAGTTTCTTTCTATTCTTACTTCCTTGTAGGGGTGTATTTCGGGCCAGGCCCGGGCCTAAACAAGCCAAATGGCCGGGGCCTAGGTAGGTCAGTCTTTGGCGGTCCGGGTCAACTGGTCCCGGGCTTCACGATCCCAATAGGTGGAAGCGGCCCACAACGGTCCTAAGCCTACATGGTCTCGGGCTAAATGGGCCGGGACTATGGGCTTTTTCGTTCCGGTTATTTTTTTAATTTTTTTTAATCTAATGCAGTTTCTTATAAACTATATATGTATATACTAATATAAATTGCTTATACATAACTATATAAACATATATAGTATATATAATATGTATCGTATGTATATATAATTATATATTAAAGTTTGTATTTGATAATTAAATTAACAAAAAAAATAGTATAACTAAATTTTATTGCATAATAAATTAATAATACTTCAAATTAATCTAACAAACTAAAACGTTAAGCATAAATACGTCTAATAATTTTAAAATAATATAAATTATCGAAAAATCTTAAATACAAATTTATGGATGATGCTCAAGACAATACTTTATATGCCTCCTTAAATTGTCTGTGCCAGACCCTGAACGAAAATTTAAGACTTGACCACAGTTTTTGCAATTTAATGTCTGACCTTCTTCATTATCTTCTAGCACCTCAAAGTGTTGCCAAACAAATGAGCGCACTCTTTCCGAACGAGGCATGATTTAATTTGAGATTTGAGAATTTGAGATTGAGACTTGAACGCTTGAATATTGGAGATTGAGAAAATGAAAGAAATTTAGATTGAGAAATGAGTATTGAGTGAAGAACTGAAGAAGAGGGGGAGGGATATTTATAGTTTTAGAGAATGTTAGTTTTGTAAATTGAAAAAGTGTAAAAAAGGCTACTTGTGCAGTATTACCGTTGGCAACGGTCAGTAGGACCCACCATTTCAAACAATTAAATATATCTTGTATATAGCTTATATATATATATATATGTGTGTGTGTGTGTGTGTGTTTGAGTTGTTCAGGAAAATATATTACAAGAACTCCAGCCCTGGCCTAGCTACTGACTATATAAACTATATATATATATATATATATATAGACACACACACACACACATACACACTATATAAACTATATATATATATACACTATATATACTACATATACAATATATATACATATTCTAACACATATTCTATATACATCTAAATCGGAGTTGATCCTGTGAAAATTGGTATCAGATCTATGGCAGTAAGTAACCATAGAAGCTATTAACATTACTTTCTTAATGAATATCATTAGGAAGAAAACTACTGTTAAAAATAGAAGGAAAGAAGAATATGAATTGTCCCAACAATTAGATCTGCTTAATAAATGGACTATATCATTAGTCAAACCAAAGGTAATATACCAGTTAGGTACTTTTAAAAAAATAGTTATGAAACAAGTAGTTAAAACTACTGAAGAGACTATCACTGTAGATAGTGATCATGCTACATTTAGATTATTATCAGAGAGTGATTTTGCCTTTATAGGGATTCACATAGATTCATACATATAGGCTTAATACAAGTCGTCTTTAAGGCGCTAACTATAAGAGGCTTACTTGAAAGCTTTATAGCAGCTCTTAGAGATGGCAGAAACGAAAACTGGAAAAAGTCTCTTATAGGGACTGTGCAAATCCGTTTGGCATATGGCCCAATATATTTTAATGCTTATCCCAATTTGCAAATTTCTCTTAATGATGAGAATTCTTTAAATGCTTTAATACTTAGCATTAAACTACATGGTTATGATTATATGCCTGGTACAGAAGTTTTGTGCATTTGTTATTGAATTTATTTCAAACATTTGTACATTCTGAATCCCATGTTCAAACTTATGAATTTCAATAACGAAACTATTCTTATAGAAGCCAACTTTGGAAAATTCAAAATAACAACCAGAAGACATATCAAATGGGAAGAAATTGATTTTCCTAAGGAATGGATCATATAGGAAGCAATTGCCCATAGAACAAACTTCAGATGGCACTATTAAGATCGGGTTCAAGGAACCTGTTCAAACTGATAATATCAGTTTATCGTCCAAATTAACTAGATCAAATTCTTCTTATATTTCTCCAATTGATTATGTGGTAGACTTTCCTTCTAGGGAATCCACATCACAAATAAGGGAAAATAATAGAATTGATAATATAAAAATTAGTCAGGATAATATAGTCAAGATTAATGAACCTACTGCATCCGAAATGGATTTTTCAAATAGCGTCAATGATGCTTGAAAACCAAATAGATTTTAGTCCGGGTTCTTCGGCAAGAAAACTGATTCTAGAAGAATTTCTAGAACCCAGATGGGCTATTTTCAGAAAATGGTTTCATGAAAACATGACTAATAAATTAATACATTTTTATAGAAATGATTGTTACCACGATATTAGCAAGAAAAATAAGATTATTGCTTTTGTTCCCTGGTTTATGTCTAAACGCATTTATAACTATATCTATGTGTTAGAAAGAGATTGTATGCTCACAAGTGAGAAAATTACTAAATCAGTTTTTCCACCCCAACAATCTTTTCAAATGAGTGAAAAAGATAAAATTGTCTATTTCACTGCTTTTTCAAAATTGCTTGAAAATGATGTGGCTTCTATTACAGCTAAAAACTTGAATATGATGCTCACTCAGAATAATTATACTAATATGTATATTAGTATTCTAGGAGAACAAGTTGTTACATACATGAAAAATTGGACAAGGTTATAGCTGAGGTCCAAAAGATTCAACAGAAGGGTGATAAAGGTAAAGAGCAAATAGCTACAACTAGCATCCAACCTCCACCTGAGGTAAAAGACTTTAAATTAAAAAGTCTTGACAATTTGGAAGAACTTCTTACTAGAAAGTTTGGAGAGTTTGGGCAAGCCCTTTAACTATAGAGTATAAACCTGATAAAGGTAAATGATTACATGTAGAAGATGAGATTAATAAGATCTCTAAAAAATATGCTCGAAAACCTTACCAAAGAATGTTTTACTACCTTAGACCTACCCCCAGGATGTCCTAATAAAAGAACAAGACAATGACCACTACCGCCAGGGTTACAATGGGTCAGATATCTATGAATGGAATATAGATGGTCTTCATGAAAGACAAATCTATTGGATAGTACATAGAATGCTTATGTACATCACTATCTATAAGGTTAATAAAAATACAGATAAGGCAATATCAAAAATGATTATTGACGGTTTTACTGGTATGCTTAAAGGTTGTTGGGATAATTATCTCACTCATGAGCAACGTCACCAAATCATGAACGTAACCAAAGTTGAGGAAGATAAGACCGTTCAAAACTCGATCTATTCTTTAATCCTGAATATTATAGAACACTTCTCTGGAAGATGGTCTGATAATAGTGAAACCATTAGAACTATGTTCCAGAGCTTGAGGTGTAAAACCTCACATCATTTTGATGGTACAAAGATGTTTTCTTGTCCAGAGTGATGGAATTACCAGATAGTAATAGTACTCATTGGAAGGCCAAATTCATAGATGGACTCCCTCCCTTATCTGCATAAAGGATTTGTAAAGTCCTCAGAGGTACAGGGATGAGTATTAATTATGATACTTACTCATATGGTAAATTAATCAGTGTATCCACTCAGGAAGGTTTAGCTCTGTATAATGAAATTAAGCTAAACCAACAAATTAAGAAACATAGACTCACTGAGAGACATCGATTAGGTGAACTCTGTGAACAGTTCCCCATTGACATACTTTTTAAAAGAAAAAAATCCCATAAAAAGGATTTCATAAAGAAAAGGTGTTCGCGAAAAAACGGCATGAAAAGACCCAAAGGAGAAAGGCTTTTCATAAAGTCAGGAAGAGTTTTGTTAAATCAAAAAACGCTGAGGCTTGTTATAAATGTGGAAGACTAGGCCACTTTGCTAAGGATTGTAAGGTTAAGGATAAAATCAAAGAACTTGACTTAGATGATCATATCAAAGATTCTTTATATAAGATTCTTTTAAATTCTTCCCAGAAATATCTGAAACTGAGGAAGATGGGTCATCAGCAAGTGAAGACCTCAGGGTTCTTCATGAAGAAAGTTATACTTCATATTCTGGAGAAGAGCAAGAGTCATGTGATAAGGTTCAATGCTCGAGTCATTGTTGTAATAGTGACGATGAACTTTTTAATATTTATTCCCATTTTAGAGATTTAAAGATCAATGTTTTTTCACATGATAACATACTTGATCTTTTAAGGGTTATTAAAGACGCTGAATTAAGGTCTCAACTTATTGATAAGCTTCCTACGAATCCAGAGGAAGAAACAGAGGTAGAAGAAATCTCATCTCAAAAAGGACCTTACACCATGTCTGAAATCAGAAAAATGGTGAAAAGCAAATCCCAGTCTGAAAGGATGGCTACTGTCCAAGATTTAAGTATTGAGATAAATTATCTCAAGAAATAAATCTTGGAACTAAATGCTTCAAATGTAGCATTAGATGAAACAATTTTCAGATTGGAAAATTCTAGGATAATTGATAATCCTAATACTAAGATATCTAAGTTAATTACAACTGCTAGTTCTTCTGAAGAAAATACAGCTAATAAGTTTCTTGGAGCCATAGATTTTTCTGCAGATGAATTTCTGGGAAACCTCCAATATTTTATTACCCAAATTGTTTTGATAAAAATAACTCTTTTAATAGACTACAATTTTAAAAAAGAGCTTGTTGCTTTATTTGACAGTAGAGCAGATTTAAATTGTGTAAAAGAAGGAGTAATACCCTCCATATATTTCCATAAAACCACTCATCACTTAAAAAATGCCAGTGGTAATTCAATGGGTATTTCATATAAGTTACATAAAGCTTACATTTTCCAATAGGATACATGCATTCCTGAAAGTTTTGTTTTGGTAAAAGTTATTGACAAGGATGCAATACTGGGTGTCCCGTTATTTATTAAATTTATGTCTTTTTTATATTGGTATACAAAAAGTTGTACTCGTACTTACGATGATAAGAGCATCACTTTTGAGTTTATAACCAAGTCTGTCCAACGATATCTAAATGAGATTATTTCTAGTAATATTTCTTCTAAAGTAAATCAAATTGAATTCTTGAAAAATGAAATTTTTTCCATTACAGTTGAACAAGATTTACAGAATCTTAAGTTAATAGAGAAAATAAATCTTCCAAAAATTCAGTTTTACGCCTGTATTTGTGGTGACCACCTAAATCAATTTTGGAATAGGAAAAAACATATCATATGTCTTCCTTATGAAGAAGATTTCTTGGAGGATAGTATCCCTACCAAGGCCAGACCTTGTCAAATGAACTCTGAATATTTAGAGTTATGCAAAAATAAAATTACTTCTTTACACCAAAAGGGTTTGATTAGACCCTCAAAGTCCAAATGGTCTTGTACCGCATATTATGTAAACAAACATGGGGGTTCCTAGATTAGTTATAAACTATATACCTCTCAATAAGGTTTTGAAATGGGTTCCTATTCCAAATAAAAAGGATTTGCTTGATAGACTACATAATGCCGTTATATTTTAAAATTTTGATTTGAAATCAAGTTATTGGCAAATATAGATATTCGAATTGGATAGATATAAAACTGCTTTTAATGAGCCAATGGGCCAATACGAATGGAATGTTGTGCCTTTTGGTTTGAAAAATGGTCCCGTTGAATTTCAAAAAATTATGAATGATGTGTTTCTTCCTTATACGAATTTCACAATTGTTTATATTGATGATATTCTAGTATTTTCAAAAAATATAGAATCTCATTTTAAACATTTAGATTTATTTAAAAAGATTATTATTCAAAATGGTTTGGCTATATCAAAACCAAAAATGATGATTTTCCAAACTTCTGTTAGATTTTTGGGTCATAATGTCGAAAAAGGTAGGATTATTCCTATCAATAGATGTATTGAATTTGCTTCTAATTTTCTAACATAATTACTGATAAAACCCAGCTCCAACGATTTCTTGGGAGCCTGAATTATATATCTCCTTTTATAAAGGACATTGCCCAGGACACTGCCCTTCTTTACGATAGATTAAAAAAGAATCCCAAGGCGTGGACTGATAGTCATTCTGAATCAGTCAAAAGGATTAAACAAAAGGTTCATAATCTCCCTTGTTTAACTCTAGCCAATCCTACTTGGGCAAAGATAGTAGAGGAGGAAGCCAATACTCTTACTTCTCTCTAGTTTTTCTCTCAATTCTGTTGTAAAAATCTCTTTGTAATAATTTAAGTTCGGAAATAAAAATCAAAAAGGTCGCTTGGTCACAAAATAGAAGGTCTCCGATACTATTTTCTCTCTCTCTCTCTCTCTCTCTCTCTACGTTATTTATATTACTGTTAGCCTAAATGATAGGCTAAATAGTTAAGTGTTAAACTTAGTATTCAACGGTTATTTACTAAACATGGTTTGTAACCAAGAATTTACAATACAATGAGATTATAGGTCAAGAACTATATGGACCAGGCAGTTAACCTTGGTTAGGCCAACCTAACCGGTGGTATTAGTAAAACCCGTTTAGGTAGATGGCCGTAAAAGGGTTATGAAGAGCATCGTGGTTTAAGGTTTACCTAGAGGTCAGTAGCTACGCCACGGCTGGAGTTCTTGTAATATATTTTCCTGAGCAACTCAATCGGAGTTGATCCTATGAAAATTGAAAGTATATACAGTATGTTATGTATATATATAGTTTATATAGTATATATAGTAAGTATATATATAGTATATATATGTGTGTGTTATAGTATATATAGTTTATATAGTATGTATGCATGTATATATATATATATATATATATATATATATATATATATATATATATATATATATATATATATATATATAGTATAATAGTTTAAATCTTCTAAAGAGTCAAATTTAAACACACAAAAAAACTACAAAGAGATATTCAAGGGAATGTCTTATAATTTTTATTATTACGACATTACCAAAAATGACAATATCTTTCGTAGTCTTCCTCCCCCAATGGAATGAGCACAACAAGGTACTATGACCACCAATTTGATGTTTTGCTTGACTAAAAACACTATCTGATGCTATTGTTGAAGCTTGAACACTTGAAATATCTCGAGCCATCCTTGAAAGAGCTGGATAATATTTTTGTTTGTCCTTCTACCATTCCAAAAGATCAAAGGTGCCATCTGGATTCTCCGTTTCAAGGCCCTGCGACAAATAAACTTGAAGCTCATTTTGTTGTTAACTATCACCAAAATTATCACCTTGAGAACCCCAAAACTCCGTCAAAGAACTAAGGGATTTTAGGCCAGCAGTTCTTTTAGATGATTGCGAACTAGACGAAGTAAGAGTTGGAACATTTGGTCTAGCATGATCTACAACAAGTTGATAAGCATTATAAATCGTTTAAGCATTTATTTTAACTGGGGCTTTTACATCTCCAAGCGTAGAAAATTCCTCAGCTGAAAGTGGTAAAGCACTATAAAATTTTGAATATCGAAAGTGAGGACCTCCTAATTTCATTGTAAGATTTAAAACTGCAGCAACACCAAAAATAAAATATTTTTTAAACTTAGCTTTCATAGAATTAATAGCTTCTTGATAAATATCTCCATCCTCTGAAAATGCTGTAAATAAATCTACAAGTGTTGTAATATAAACTAAACAGTTACAAATAGTAGGATAATATTGGCAAAATAGTTCATTTGTAGCAATATGAAATTGTTGTAAAAAGTCTACAAGCATTTTAACATTACTCCAATCTTGATATATAAGGTGCCCATCATCATCACCATCACCTACACGAGCATTATATGTTGCGCTTATTGGGTTCTTATATTCATATGCAACAACTAAAGTTTCATACATGTAGTTCCATCCAATGGGACAAGGTTTAGGAACCTTTCTGTCTCTAAGGCCAAATTCATCACATTTTTTAAATATTATCTAAGCCTACTTCTACGGTTTGAATAAAAAAAGCCAATTAAGAGCCATTTAAAGCTTTTTAATTTCTACATTTAAAACTTTCATACCAACACCGACGATTGAATGGTAAATATGACAAAAACATCTTACATGAAAATTATTACTAAATGCAGGATTTAGTGTGGTTGTAAGCAAGACTACAACGTTAGTGTTATTAGAAGCATTATCCATTGAAACCGACATAATTTTATCTCTAAGGCAAAAATATCTACAAAAATCTGCAATTGTGTTAGTAATAAACTTACCTGTGTGGGGTGATTTAATTATTCTATAAGCAATAATGCGCTTTTGCATTATCCACTCCTCATCTATCCAGTGACTTGTAATAGTTAGATTATCACAATTTTTACCACTTCTACCAATATCAGTAGTAATAGCAATGCGGCAATCTATATGAGTAAATAAATAGCGCAAATATTGTTCATATTCATGTTTATATTTTTAAATATCCCTCTTTACTATTGCGCGAGGCCATCCTTTATAAGTAAGATTAAACACTCTTCTAATATAATGCACAATATGAGGGTTAGAAGGAAAACTATATGGTAAGCATATAACAGTAACCATTTTATTCTTCACGATCTTTATTTGGATCATAATATAAAATGCTACCAGTAACAATGTTAATTCCCGATTGAACTACATTTGAACCTGTACTAGGGTTAACCGTAGTATCTACATTTATCCCGTATTGCACAGCTTTCATTTGGAAAAAATTAGCTTTATCTCTCGGGTGTGTCTTTATGTGTCTAGTCAAACTACCCATACCGCTATGGTCTCCAGTAAATTTATGAACCAACAAAGCCCAACAAGTATTACACTTAACCTTATTTTGTTCTCTTTGTTGAGTAAAAAAGTGTCAAACAAGAGATGTTTCGGGCCGTTTAGAAGGTTGTCTATTAAAAGTAGGGGTTATTACAGGTGGGTCAGGCGGGGCATCGGTTGGGTTATTAACAGGACTAATAGGTGTATCATCTAAATCCGGTTGCATTTCATCTAAATCATCATTTTCAAAGATAGTTTCATTAGGATAAAGAGCATTCATAACTTCTTCATTTAATTGTTGACCTGGTTCAACACATGAAAAATTTGACTATCAGAAAATTGAAAACAAGGGTTATCACTATCAAGAATAACAGGTGGAGGAGGATGGGTAACAGGTCTAGGTCGGGGAGCCGGGGGAAGAGTAGTATCTTGGCAACTAGATTCACCAATTTTAGCTTTTCCCTTACCACCAAATATTTTTATCAAAGAAAATATCATATTAATTATAATTATACAAGGTAACAAAAACAAAATTATAATATTAAACTCGAGAGTTGGAACGAATTTACCGAATTGACGAACAACTTCTTGAAAATTGAATATCGTTGAAGACTTGAATACTTCAAATCACCAACTTCACAATTTTTCACGAAATTAAAATAATAAAGTAAGCAATTATAGAAGAAAATTAGAGAGAGATTGATGAATTTGTGAGTAAAAATGAAAGACTGAGGGGTATTTATATAGTCGATTTTGTCATGAAATAATGTTGTCCGCTTGTTCTTGATAAAGAACAATATCAAGAACAGCGGTTAACATTATTTGGCAATGAAGTCGGAGAGCTAGGCCTCAAAGTCAAGTTCTATGAGGTGAGTTCTTCCTCTGTTCGATTCTTTTTGGGTATTTCGGCTTCAATTCTTCCTCTTTTATTCTTTTTCTCTGAATAAATCAATTGAAGTTCAAACTAGGTTTTAGCCAAATTAGTTAACAGTCTGTTTGTTCTTCTATAGTCCATTCTTCAATTTTGTTTTGGTCATAGCTTGATTACTGTCAATTTTATCACTAGCTAATGAAATTAGGCCTTGGACTTAGTTAAATTATCGTCATGTGCTAGATTGGTTAGTTCATTTGATTATATTTTTTTGGTTGTTTGTTGTGACAATTTGTTTTAAAGAAATGGTTTCAGATCTCTTTGTTTGGAGAAATCTTAGGGCCAGCTCTAATCTGGGTCTCTAAGTGTTCTAATTGGGCTTCTACAAATTCAAAAGCCCCAAAAGGGATATGGGTAGGGATGTAATTCGGTTATGCAAACCCATTAGCTTGGTCAATTAACCCGAGTTGGGTCTAAGGGTAATAAATAAGGTGTGAGGAGGCAATTTGGGGAAATTGGGGTAGGGAATTTCTTTGTAACTAACTAGGAAGCTTTTTAGAAGGTGGGGAGGGAGACTGCTTAATACTCTAAAAATAGAATTAAGGGGTAGTTAAGCAAAAACAAATATAGGCTGGGGATTGTTGAGCTAAAAGGAAAATTAAAAAGGGGGCATATGCAAAATTAGTGTCCCAAGTGCTGCCCTATTTCCTTGCCTATAAAGGCACCTTTTTGCCTTTCAAGGTAGAATTTGAAGAGATGAAAATATAAAAAATACAAACAGCTAAATACTTACATTTCATTGGATCTCTCCAGTTCTTTTTTCTTTTCAATTTCTGAATTAATCTAGACTCATCTGGGTACACAAATGGGTTGAATTTGGTCTTCAAAGTTGGTTTAAAGCTTGATAGGTTACTGTTTGATTGGAACTGTTTTGCGACACATCATTCTAGGTTAAAGTTGATTTTACTGGTTGTTTTGCTGCTTAATTACTGCTGACTACCATTCTCTTGCTGAAATTCTGTAGTTCTTTTGGCTATATCCAGGTATCTACTTTGATTCTCAATGTTGTGAAGTGAACGTGGAGATTGAAATGAAAAGCTGAATTTGAAGCATGGCATTTTTATTCTTTGTTGATTTAATTGTATTGCTTGATTTTACATTCGAATTTTTTTTATTGTCTCAATAGATTGAATTTTTGTTCAAGTAAATGATTGTTATTAGTATGTTTGGCATAGGGATACTATGAAATTTGGGTCACACTTTGGCCATTTGAGTTAGTAGTTGGACTTGGTATTGTATAATTGAACTTTAGCATGATTCTGAACTATTATGGAAGCCTGATTAACATTAGGTATAGTCAAGTTTCGTTATATTTTGTGTTCTCATTATTCTTAATTTTAACTGAAACTTCTATTGCATTTAAGTTTAGTCATCAGATCTCTTACCAGGGAAGTTTATTGAGGTTGTTGTTAGCTTATTTCAAATGCTGAAGTCAAATTTTTATTTAAGTATAAAAGGCCATAGAGTGAGTTAGAATGGGTATTTGCATGTCAGTTCCATCTTTGATTCTGGTATTCATTGCTTAAATAATGTGTTTAGACAGTTTTTGGGCTTGTTAGCCAAGGCTGCCCAAGCATGTGCGTGATGTAAAGTCAAGAAAGCTTCATAATTAATTAGTGTTTCAAAATTAGGGCTTTAATTTGCTAAGTCAAGCTCATTCCATGGTAGAACCAGTAAAGGCGTAATGGGCTTCGAATTAGCTTTATAACTTTGGAATTGAAGTCACTTTGTTTGCTTTTAAATAATTCAATGTTTGCAAGTACAAGGGCTCGATCTGTAGTCCCATTTTCCATTGATGACCAGCCGCCCCAAGGACTTGGGCTCGGGATTGGGCCTGAGTTGGAAATCGGTTACTTCCCTTTATGCGTAGGGTCAGTAGTTCAAGCCCAGGGGAATCCCTTCTCCCGATGAATTTGTTAATTTAAAGTAGTTCAATTTTTAGGTCCAAAGCTTTGATAAGTTTTCCCTTTTTAATTAGTTAGACTTTCCAAATTGAAATTGAGGTGCTCCATAAGTAAATAAGATCACTTGGTGTATGACCCTCGTAATTCAATTTAGAAACCTTATGATTAGAATAAGTCGGGGTGTGCCATCCACCTTTTAATCATACATGGCCCTCGAGTTAATTCCATAACCTAGATATAAAAATGACAAATGTTCGTAGTTTTCTTTAGGTACGTTCAATATAATCTCGTGGTTGTGGACGCGTTCAAGTGACATGACTACAATTTCAAAAAAAACTGGAGTATGCGTTCGTGCAACTTTGGCCAAATGTTTCTTAATAATAAAGCGTTATTAATTGTGGATACGTTGGCGTGACACGATTTCAACGCGCCAAACAAATGGGTATACGTACGCATAACCCGTTTCAAGATAATTTTCTTAATAAAAACGGTTAAAGGGTGGATGCATATAGGTTCTAAAAAGGAGTAATTAGACAATTTTAATAAGCCAAGTATGATCAAACCGATTGTGCTTGAACCACGAAACTCGGAAATGCCTAGTCCCTTCTCCCCGGTTAACAGAATTCCTTACTCGGATTTCTATGTTAGCAGACTGTAAATAAGAGTCAAATTTCCTCAATTCGGGATTTTAAACTAGTGACTTAGGACACCATAAATTATCCCAAGTAGCGATTCTAAATTTAATAAATAATTTATCTCGTTTCGATTGTCACTTCAAATTAGACAAAACCTCCTTTATACACCCTTCAGGGGTAGTAAAAACGTTAGTGTTACTAGAATCATAATCCATTGAAACCGACATAATTTTATCTCTAAGGCAAAAATATCAACAAATATCTGCAACTGTGTTAGCATTAAACTTACCTGTGTGGGGTGAATTAATTACGCTATAAGCAATAATGCACTTTTGCATTATCCACTCCTCATCTATCTAATGACTTGTAACAGTAGATAATCATAATTATTACCACTTCAACCAATATCAGTAGTAATAGCACTGCGACAATTTATATGATTAAATAAATAGCGCAAATATTGTTCGTATTCATGTTTATATTTGTAAATATCGCTCTTTACAGTTGTGCGAGGCCATCCTCTATATGTAGGATTAAATACTCTTCTAATATAATGCACAAAATGAGGGTTTGAAGGAAAACTATATGGTAAGCATATAACAGTAACCATTTTTGTCAATTCTTCACGATCTTTATTTGGATCATAATATAAAATGCTACCTGTAATAGTGTTAATTCCCGATTGAACTACATTTAAACTTGTACTAGGGTTAACCGTAGTATCTACACTTCTCCCATCTTGCACAGCTTTCATTTGAAAAAAATTAGCTTTATCTCTTGGGTGTGTCTTTATTTGTCTAGTCAAACTACCCGTACCGCTACGGTCTCCAGTAACTTTATGAACCAACAAAGCCCCACAAGTATTACACTTAACCTTATTTTGTTCTCTTTGTTGAGTAAAAAAGTGCCAAACAAGAGATGTTTCGGGCCGTTTAAAAGGTTGTCTACTAAAAGTAGGGGTTACTACATGAGGGCCAGGCGGGGCATCAGTTGGGTTATTAACAGGACTAATAGGTGTATCATCTAAATCCGGTTGCATTTCATCTAAATCATCATTTTCCTTATCATTTTCAAAGATAATTTCATTAGGATAAAGAACATTCATAACTTATTCATTTAATTGTTGACCTGGTTCAACATCATGATAAAATTGACTATCGGAAAATCAAAAACAAGGGTTATCACTATCAAGAATAACAGGTGGAGGAGGACGGATAACAGGTCTAGGTCGGGGAGCTGGGGGAAGAGTAGTATCTTGGCAACTAGATTCATCAATTTTAGCTTTTCCCTTACCACCAAATATTTTTTCAAAGAAAATGTCATATTAATTATAATTATACAAGTTAAAAAAAACAAAATTATAATATTAAACTTAAGAGTTCGAACGAATTTACCGAATTGACGAACAACTTTTTGAAATTGAATATTGTTGAAGACTTGAATACTTCAATTCACCAACTTCACAATTTTTCACGAAATTGCAATAATAAAGTAAGCAATTATAGAAAAAAATTAGAGAGAGATTTATGAATTTGTGAGTAAAAATGAAAGATTGAGGGGTATTTATAGTTGAGAATTGGGAACAAGTATAATTATAAAAAATTTGGGAGCCAAATTACTATTTTTTAAAGTCCCAAACGACTATTTTTTGATGACCAACCGCTAAATTTTAAAATCTGACCATTGGTCATTTTTAAATTTTTTTTAAAAAATAGATGTTAGGACTGCTTGGGCCCGTTAGGCCTGATTGAACCCGCTCAAGCCCGTCTGCCGGTCTCGTGCTTAGCGATCCCAAGCTCGTGGGCTTAATGGGTAGGACCGGCCCGTTACGGGCTTAGTATACCATTTGGGACCGGCCCATTAGGCTCGTTTGGCCAGCGGTCCCGAGCCGATTTTCGGACTGGGCCCGACCTACAATGCACCCTGCTTCCTTGTCCTGCTTTCTGGTATGGTATCAAAACATCTAGTTAGATTAGTAGACACTATACAGGGTCAATAATGAGTGATATATACATGAGAGATATCCTGTTGTCATGGAATTGTCCGGCAACTAAATGCATGTGTTTGAGGTTACTATACTTTCTAGGGACATTGTGCGTGTAGGAGTACCACCAGTAGACTCATAACTTCCTGCAACCCTAGCCAAGAAAGCCCACTACCATAGGGACCTCCATGCGTGGCATGTGCCTGCAGGCTTTTCCAGCCACATCCCAACCACAGTTTTCACTCTCGGGGGGTCGCGTCTTGAATTCGACTCCGCCCGCCCAGGTTTCAGCTTGTTCTGTTGCTATAGCGAGGACAAGTTTCGCTTTTCCGGCGAGATCAGCGTTTTCTTCTTCTTTTATGCACTGGTCAGGCATCCTCTATTGTTGAAGTGCAGCAAATGGGAAAATAAGCCCTCGTACTTCATGTTTTAAGGGTGAAAGAGTTTGTTGGCCTGGTAAAATCGTGATGGGAGTTATCAGCAAATTATACATTAGGAAGCTCTTTCATTACTAACTCTGCTGCCACTCATTATTCTTCATCCCTGAAGAGAAGTCTACTGAAGATTATATTATCTTGAAAAGACGGATACTTGACATCTTATTCAACAAAAACAAACACATAAAACAACAAAATCACTCTGCAGTATGATGGTATTGCAGCTGCCTGGTTGTTCTGCTAACATTCATACAGATTCCTAAACCAGTGGATTGGGAAAAGCACATACTTCAGGGATCAGAAGATTGGAGATGGCAGAGGGTGGTATCTGAATTGTTTGAAGAGCGTCAAATATGGATCAAAGAATCATTAGCTGAACGCTTGCGTGATGGGGGTCTGAAGCTTGGAGAGGGCAGGATCAAAAGGTAGCATATGAAATTCTTATACAGTCTTCACCTCTATCGTGTGGATTAAGTCTTGGAAATGATACTGTTCCTAGTATAATTTTTTGGTCTATCTCCGTCATTATGCAGGCTTCTCTTTATAGTAGCATATTAATTTTCGAGTGGGCCTTTCCGTAGATTCTGGATAAAGGAAAGGTTATGATCCTCGGAAGGATCCTGAATCCCGCATGTAAGAATGAAACAGTCATCTTTTCTTGAAATCTTTTACTGCTACTTTTCAAAGAAATGTTTTCCTTGTGGATTTCACTTAGTTATATGTATTCACTAATGATGCTTTCTGAGCTTTGTCCCCCTTGTCCCTCCTGATTTATTAGAGTTTTTGTCTCATATGTCATTGAAAATGTATCTTTCCACTTGCTTGTTAATAGTTCTGTTGTATATACCCATGCAAACTGTGGAAAACAGTAAATTTTTTATTTAAGAGGTGGCATCTGCAATGGAGAGAGAGGTTAGGAGAGGGTGACAGAAATTCTCTGACTGCACACATTTTAGTTCGCATAAAATATTTTCGAATATAGATTATGAAACTGACCAAATTTAGTTGATGTGGCTAGCCGTGTGGTGCATTTAGAATTGCTATCATTTCCTGTCTTCATGATCTATGAATCATTATGAGGAGCCATATGTTTAGAGATTGCGCTGTAAAACTGCCCCTTGCTTTTACCGTGGTCATGGTCGCACCGAGTTTCGGTTCAGAGAGCATCTAAATTACATTCAAATGAAAATGGTCAGTAAGAGATATTACCTCTCAAAATCAGTCCATAGACTTTAACTTCTCACTCGTCACATCAAGTAAGGGGATAGGAGAGATGCGGTAGGAAATACGAGTTTCGCCTGCCACCCATCGTCACCCAAAATTTTTGTTATCTGTTAGTAGCGGTAAAAAGTCAGAGAACCATAAGGATTCAGCTCGAAACGATTTGCTCATCTTTTCTTTCTCCATTTTTTGATCAAAATAATTTCTTGTGACTAACTCAGAAGTTGAGAGAAAAATAATTTCTCTATATTTGTATATTTTGATCTTGCTTGAGTTGGTCAAACCGTCAAAGAGCCACCGCAAGTAATAGTATAGTACTAAAAGAATTATATAGTTATTGACATAGAGGATCTTGTAAGTATGGGAAACTTCAAATGTTCCTAGTAAAAGTCTCTTAAATTTTCTTTTCAGTCAGTCAATTATCATTTCATTTATGCCAAAAGAGGGCCAAAATATATATGTACAATGTAAGACTGCATACTAGTCTTGATCTTTTGACAAACTGTTCTTTTTCACACCAAATAAGTGAAATGAAAAAAGAAAGAATCCTTCACAATCCTTGAAATCTTGC